>LR738715.1:293227829-293251515 GCA_902687465.1 Secale cereale | reverse complement strand
CCCCCCGTTACATCTCCTACTCCTCCCGCAGGGTCTCGGCGAAGCCCTGCAGCTTTTCCCGTTGCATCCACCACCACGCGGTCGTGCTGCTGGATCTCCATCAACCTCTCCTCCCCCCTTGCTGGATCAAGAAGGAGGAGACGTCGTTGTACTGTACGTGTGTTGAACGCGGAGGTGTCGTCCGTTCGGCGCTGGGATCATCAGTGACGAGGATCACGACGAGTACAACTCCATCATCCACGTTCCTTTGAACGCTTCCGCTCGCGATCTACAAAGGGTATGTAGATGCACTCCCTTATGCTCATTGCTAGATGAACTCCTTAGAGTGATCTTGGTGAAGCGTATAATTTTTTTGAATTCTGCTACGTTCCCCAACAGTGGCATCTGAGTTAGGTCTTTGTGTAGCATCTTGCACGAGTAGAACACAAACAAGTTGTGGACGTTGATTTTGTTCAATTCTCTTGCCGCTACTAGTCCAATCTTGATTCGACGGCATCGTAGGATGAGGCGGCCCGGACCGACCTCACACGTACGCTTACGTGAGACTGGTTCCACCGACTGACATGCACTAGTTGCATAAAGGTGGCTGGCGGGTGTCTGTCTCTCCTACTTTAGTCGGATCGGATTCAATGAAAAGGGTCCTTATGAAGGGTAAATAGAAATTGACATATCACGTTGTGGTTTTTGGCGTAGGTAAGAAACGTTCTTGCTAGAAACCTATAGAAGCCACGTAAAAACTTTCAACAACAATTAGAGGACGTCTAACTTGTTCTTGCAGCATGTGCTATGTGATGTGATATGGCCAAGAAGATGTGGTGAATGATATATGAGATGTATGAGATTGATCTGTTGGGGAACGTAGTATTTTAAAATTTTCCTACGATCACGCAAGATCTATCTACCAGATGCATAGCAACGAGAGGGAAGAGTGTGTCTACGTACCCTCGTAGACCGGGAGCGGAAGCGTCAAGTGACGCGGTTGATGTTGTCGAACTTCTTCGCGATCCAACCGATCAAGCACCGAATGTACGGCACCTCCGCGTTCAGCACACGTTCAGCTTGATGACGTCCCACGAGCTCTTGATCCAGTTGAGCTTCACGGGAGAGTTTCGTCAGCACGACGGCGTGGTGACGGATATGATGTGTTCACCAGCGCAGGGCTTCGCCTAAGCTCCGCGACGGTACGACCGAGGTGTGATTCTGTGGAGGGGGGCACCGCACACGGCTAAACAATTCAACTTGTGTGTCTTTGGGTGCCCCCTTGCCCCCGTATATAAAGGAGCAAGGGAGGAGGGCCGGCCAACTCTCTATGGTGCGGCCAGGGAAGCGACTCCTACTAGGAATAGGATTGCAATCCTATTCCTAGTAGGATTCACCGAAAGGAAGAAGGGGGAAAGGAATAGAAGAGGTGGCGCCCCCCCAATCCTAGTCCAACTAGGATTCCTAGGTGGGGGCGCCGGCCAGCCCTATGGGCTGCCTCTCTCTTACCCTTTAGGCCCACTATGGACCATCCCCTCTCGTAGGGGGTTCCGGTAACCCCCTCCGGCATTCCCGATAAATCCGAAACTTTTCCGGTATACTTCCGGTGTCCGAATATAGCCGTCCAATATATCAATCTTTATGTCTCGGACATTCCGAGACTCCTCGTCATGTCCGTGATCTCATCCGGGACTCCGAACTACCTTCGGTACATCAATACTCAAAAACTCATAATACCGATCGTCATCAAACATTAAGCGTGCGGACCCTACGGGTTCGAGAACTATGTAGACATGACCGAGACTCATCTCTGGTCAATAACCAATAGCGGAACCTGGATGTTCATATTGGCTCCTACATATTCTACGAAGATCTTTTATCGGTCAGAACCGCATGACAACATACGTTGTTCCTTTTGTCAAACGGTATGTTACTTGCCCGAGATTCGATCGTCGGTATCTTTATACCTAGTTCAATCTCGTTTACCGGCAAGTCTCTTTACTCGTTCCGTAACACATCATCTCGTGACTAACTCATTAGTCTTTTGCTTGCAAGGCTTATTGTGATGTGTGTTACCGAGAGGGCCCAGAGATACCTCTCCGACACTCGGAGTGACAAATCCCAATCTTGATCTATGCCAACACCACGAATACTTTCGGAGACACCTGTAGAGCATCTTTATGATCACCCAGTTACGTTGTGACGTTTGATAACACACAAGGTGTTCCTACGGTATTCGGGAGTTGCATAATCTCATAGTCATAGGAACATGTATAAGTCATGAAGAAAGCAATAGCAGTTAAACTAAACGATCATAGTGCTATGCTAACGGATGGGTCTTGTCCATCACATCATTCTCCTAATGATGTGATCCCGTTGATCAAATGACAACTCATGTCTATGGCTAGGAAACATAACCATCTTTGATCAATGAGCTAGTCTAGTAGAGGCATACTAGGGACATACTGTTTTGTCTATGTATTCACACATGTATTAAGTTTCCGTTTAATACAATTCTAGCATGAATAAAAGACATTTATCATGATATAAGGAAATAAATGATAACTTTATTATTGCCTCTAGGGCATATTTCCTTCAGTCTCCCACTTGCACTAGAGTCAATAATCTAGCTCACATCGCCATGTGATTTAATACCGATAGTTCACATCGTTATGTGACCAACACCCAAAGGGTTTACTAGAGTCAATAATCTAGTTCACATCGCTATGTGATTAATACCCAAGAGTAATAAGGGGTGATCATGTTTTGCTTGTGAGAGAAGTTTAGTCAACGGGTCTGTCACATTCAGATCCGTATGTATTTTGCAAATTTCTATGTCTACAATGCTCTGCATAGAGCTACTCTAGCTAATTGCTCCCACTTTCAATATGCATCCAGATTGATACTCAGAGTCATCTGAATTTAGTGTCAAAGTTTGCATCGGCGTAACCCTTTACGACGAACTCTTTATCACCTCCATAATCGAGAAACATTTCCTTAGTCATCCAGTTACTAAGGATAATTTTGACCGCTGTACAGTGATCTACTACTGGATCACTATTGTACCTCCCTGTCAAACTTTTGGCAAGGTACACAACGTGCTTTGTACACAGCATGGCATACTTTATAGAACCTATGGCTGAGGCATAGGGAATGACTTTCATTCTCTCTATATTTTTCTGCCGTGGTCTGGCTTTGAGTCTTACTCAACTTCATACCTTGTAAAACAGGCAAGAACCTTTCTTTGACTGATCCATTTTGAATTTCTTCAAAATCTTATCAAGGTATGTGCTTTGTGAAAGTCCAATTAAGCGTCTTGATCTATCTCTATAGATCTTGATACCTAATTTATAAGCAGCTTCATCAAGGTCTTTCAGTGAAAAACTTTTATTCAAATATCCTTTTATGCTTTCCAGAAAATTCTACATCATTTCCGATCGACAATATGTCATTCACATATACTCATCAGAAAGTTTGTAGTGCTCCCACTCACTTTTTGTTAATACAGGCTTCTCCAAAAGTCTGTATAAAACCATATGCTTTGATCACCTCATCAAAGCGTATATTCCAACTCCGAGATGCTTGCACCAGTCCATAGATGGATCGCTGGAGCTTGCATACTTTGTTAGCACCTTTAGGATTTGACAAAACCTTCGGGTTGCATCATATGCAATTTTTCTTTAATAAATTCATTAAAGAATGCAGTTTTGTTATCCATTTGCCAGATTTCATAAAATGTGGCAATTGCTAACATGATTCGGACAGACTTAAGCATCGCTACAGGTGAGAAAGTCTCATCGTAGTCAACTCCTTGAACTTGTCGAAAACCTTTCGCAACAAGTCGAGCTTAGTAAACAGTAATATTACCGTCTGCGTCGGTCATCCTCTTGAAGATCCATTTATTTTCGATGGCCTGCCGATCATCGGACAAGTCAACCAAAGTCCATACTTTGTTCTCATACATGGATCCCATCTCAGATTTCATGGCTTCAAGCCATTTTGCAGAATCTGGGCTCATCATCGCTTCCTCATAGTTCGTAGGTTCATCATGGTCTAGTAACATGATTTCCAGAACTGGGTTGCCGTACCACTCTGGTGCGGAACGTACTCTGGTTAATCTACGACGTTCAGTAGAAACTTGATCTGAAGTTTCATGATCATTATCATCAACTTCCTCATTAATTGGTGTAGGAATCACTGGAACAATTTCCTGTGATGTACTACTTTCCAATATGGGAGAAGGTACAATTACCTCATCAAGTTCTACTTTCCTCCCACTCACTTCTTTCGAGATAAACTCTTTTTCTAGAAAGGATCCGTTCTTAGCAATGAATTTTGCCTTCGGATCTGTGATAGAAGGTGTACCCAACAGTCTCTTTTGGGTATCCTATGAAGACACATTTTTCCGACTTGGGATCGAGCTTATCAGGTTGAAGTGTTTTCACATAAGCATCGCAGCCCCAAATTTTAAGAAACGACAACTTTGGTTTCTTGCCAAACCATAGTTCATAAGGCGTCGTATCAACGGATTTAGATGGTGCCCTATTTAACGTGAATGCAGCTGTCTCTAAAGCATAACCCCAAAACGATAGTGGTAAATCGGTAAGAGACATCATAGATCGCACCATATCTAATAAAGTACGGTTACGACGTTCGGACACACCATTACGTTGTGGTGTTCCAGGTGGCGTGAGTTGTGAAACTATTCCACATTGTTTTAAATGAAGACCAAACTCGTAACTCAAATATTCTCCTCCACGATCAGATCGTAGGAACTTTATTTTCTTATTACGATGATTCTCTACTTCACTCTGAAATTCTTTGAACTTTTCAAATGTTTCAGACTTGTGTTTCATTAAGTAGATATACCTATATCTGCTCAAATCATCAGTGAAGGTCAGAAAATAACGATACCCGCCGCGAGCATCAACACTCATTGGTCCACATACATCAGTATGTATGATTTCCAACAAATATGTTGCTCGCTCCATAGTTCCGGAGAACGGAGTTTTAGTCATCTTGCCCATGAGGCATGGTTCGCAAGCACCAAGTGATTCATAATCAAGTGATTCCAAAAGTCCATTATTATGGAGTTTCTTCATGCGTTTTACACCAATATGACCTAAACGGCAGTGCCACAAATAAGCTGCACTATCATTATTAACCTTGCATCTTTTGGCTTCAATATTATGAATATGCGTATCACACGATCGAGATCCAACAAACTATTTTCATTGGGTGTATGACCATAGAAGGTTTTATTCATGTAAACAGAACAACAATTATTCTTTAACCTACATGAATAACCGTATTGCAATAAACATGATCAAATCATATTCATGCTCAACACAAACACCAAATAACAGTTATTTAGGTTCAACACTAATCCCGAAAGTATAGGGAGTGTGCGATGATGATCATATCAATCTTGGAACTGCTTCCAATATACATCGTCACTTCATCCTTTAACTAGTTTATGTTCATTATGCAACTCCCGTTTCGAGTTTCTACTCTTTAGCAACTAAACCAGTATCAAATACCGAGGGGTTGCTATGAACACTAGTAAACTACACATCAATAATCTGTATATCAAATATACCTTTGTTCACTTTGCCATCCTTCTTATCCGCCAAGTATCTAGGGCAGTTCCACTTCCAGTGACCATTTCCTTTGCAGTCGAAGCACTTGTTTCAGGCTTGAGTTTAGCTTTGGGTTTCTTCGTGGAAGTAGCAACTGACTTGCTATTCTTTTGAAGTTCCCTTTCTTTCCCTTGCCCTTTTTCTTGAAACTAGTGGTCTTGCTAACCATCAACACTTGATGCTCCTTTTTGATTTCTATCTCCGCAGCTTTGAGCATAGCGAAGAGCTCGGGAATTGTTTTCGTCATCCCTTGCATACTATAGTTCATCACGAAGTTCTACTAACTTGGTGATAGTGACTAGAGAACTTTGTCAATTACTATCTTATCTGGAAGATTAACTCCCACTTGATTAAAGTAATCGTAGTACCCAGACAATCTGAGCACATGCTCACTGGTTGAGCTATTCTCCTCCATCTTGTAGGCAAAGTACTGTCAGAAGTCTTATACCTCTAGACACGGGCATGAATATGAAATACTAATTTCAACTCTTGGAACATCTTATATGCTCCGTGGCGTTCAAAACGTTTTTGAAGTCCCGATTCTAAGCCGTAAAGTATGGTGCACTAAACTATCAAGTAGTCATCATATCGAGCTTTTGTCAAAACGTTCATAACGTCTGCATCTGCTCCTGCAATAGGTCTGTCACCTAGTGATGCATCAAGGACATATTTCTCTATGCAGCAATGAGGATAATCCTCAGATCACGGAACAATTCCGTATCATTGCTACTAACATCTTTCAACTTGGTTTTCTCTAGGAACATATGAAAAAATAAACGGGGAGCAACATCGCGAGCTATTGATCTACAACATAGATATGCTAATACTACCAGGACTAAGTTCATGATAAATTAAAGTTCAATTAATCATATTACTTAAGAACTCCCACTTAGATAGACATCCCTCTGGTCATCTAAATGATCACGTGATCCAAATCAACTAAACCATGTCCGATCATCACGTGAGATGGAGTAGTTTTCAATGGTGAACATCTTATGTTGATCATATCTACTATATGATTCACGCTCGACCTTTCGGTCTCCAGTGTTCCGAGGCCATATCTGCATATGCTAGGCTCGTCAAGTTTAACCCGAGTATTCTGCGTGTGCAAAACTGGCTTACACCCGTTGTATTTGAACGTAGAGCTTATCACACCCGATCATCACGTGGTGTCTCGGCACGATGAACTTTCGCAATGGTGCATACTCAGGGAGAACACTTATACCTTGAAATTTAGTAAGGGATCATCTTATAATGCTACCATCATTCTAAGCAAAATAAGAAGCATAATAAGATCAACATCACATGCAATCAAAATATATGTGACATGATATGGCCATCATCATCTTGTGCTTTTGATCTCCATCTCCAAAGCACCGTCATGATCACCTTCGTCACCGGCTTGACACCTTGATCTTCATCGTAGCATCGTTGTCGTCTCGCCAACTATTGCTTCAACGACTATCGCTACCGCTTAGTGATAAAGTAAAGCAATTACATGGCGATTGCATTTCATACAATAAAGCGACAACCATATGGCTCCTGCCAGTTGCCGATAACTTTACAAAACATGATCATCTCATACAAAACCGTATAACTCATCATGTCTTGACCATATCACATCACAACATGCCCTGCAAAAACAAGTTAGACGTCCTCTACTATGTTTGTTGCAAGTTTTACGTGGCTGCTACGGGCTTAGCAAGAACCGTTCTTACCTACGCATACAAAACCACAACGATGTTTCGTCAAGTATGTGCTGTTTTAACCTTCACAAGGACCGGGCGTAGCCACACTTGATTCAGCTAAAGTGAGAGAGACAGACACCCGCCAGTCACCTTTAAGCAACGAGTGCTCGTAACGGTGAAACCAGTCTCGCGTAAGCGTACGCGTAATGTCGGTCCGGGCCGCTTCATCTCACAATACCGCCGAAGCAAAGTATGACATGCCGGTAAGCAGTATGACTAGTATCGTCCACAATCTCATTGTGTTCTACTCGTGCATATCATCTACGCATAGACCTGGCTCTGATACCACTGTTGGGGAACGTAGTATTTTAAAATTTTCCTACGATCACGCAAGATCTATCTACCAGATGCATAGCAACGAGAGGGAAGAGTGTGTCTACGTACCCTCGTAGACCGGGAGCGGAAGTGTCAAGTGACGCGGTTGATGTTGTCGAACTTCTTTGCGATCCAACCGATCAAGCACCGAACGTACGGCACCTCCGCGTTCAGCACACGTTTAGCTTGATGACGTCCCACGAGCTCTTGATCCAGTTGAGCTTCACGGGAGAGTTTCGTCAGCACGACGGCGTGGTGACGGATATGATGTGTTCACCGGCGCAGGGCTTCGCCTAAGCTCCGCGACGGTACGACCGAGGTGTGATTCTGTGGAGGGGGGCACCGCACACGGCTAAACAATTCAACTTGTGTGTCTTTGGGTGCCCCCTTGCCCCCGTATATAAAGGAGCAAGGGAGGAGGGCCGGCCAACTCTCTATGGTGCGGCCAGGGAAGAGACTCCTACTAGGAATAGGATTGCAATCCTATTCCTAGTAGGATTCACCGAAAGGAAGAAGGGGGAAAGGAATAGGAGAGGTGGCGCCCCCCAATCCTAGTCCAACTAGGATTCCTAGGTGGGGGCGCCGGCCAGCCCTATGGGCTGCCTCTCTCTTACCCTTTAGGCCCACTATGGACCATCCCCTCTCGTAGGGGGTTCCGGTAACCCCCTCCGGCATTCCCGATAAATCTGAAACTTTTCCGGTATACTTCCGGTGTCCGAATATAGCCGTCCAATATATCAATCTTTATGTCTCGGACATTCCGAGACTCCTCGTCATGTCCGTGATCTCATCCGGGACTCCGAACTACCTTCGGTACATCAATACTCAAAAACTCATAATACCGATCGTCATCAAACGTTAAGCGTGCGGACCCTACGGGTTCGAGAACTATGTAGACATGACCGAGACTCATCTCTGGTCAATAACCAATAGCGGAACATGGATGTTCATATTGGCTCCTACATATTCTACGAAGATCTTTTATCGGTCAGAACCGCATGACAACATACGTTGTTCCTTTTGTCAAACGGTATGTTACTTGCCCGAGATTCGATCGTCGGTATCTTTATTCCTAGTTCAATCTCGTTTACCGGCAAGTCTCTTTACTCGTTCCGTAACACATCATCTCGTGACTAACTCATTAGTCTTTTGCTTGCAAGGCTTATTGTGATGTGTGTTACCGAGAGGGCCCAGAGATACCTCTCCGACACTCGGAGTGACAAATCCCAATCTTGATCTATGCCAACACCACGAATACTTTCGGAGACACCTGTAGAGCATCTTTATGATCACCCAGTTACGTTGTGACGTTTGATAGCACACAAGGTGTTCCTACGGTATTCGGGAGTTGCATAATCTCATAGTCATAGGAACATGTATAAGTCATGAAGAAAGCAATAGCAGTTAAACTAAACGATCATAGTGCTATGCTAACGGATGGGTCTTGTCCATCACATCATTCTCCTAATGATGTGATCCCGTTTATCAAATGACAACTCATGTCTATGGCTAGGAAACATAACCATCTTTGATCAATGAGCTAGTCTAGTAGAGGCATACTAGGGACATACTGTTTTGTCTATGTATTCACACATGTATTAAGTTTCCGTTTAATACAATTCTAGCATGAATAAAAGACATTTATCATGATATAAGGAAATAAATAATAACTTTATTATTGCCTCTAGGGCATATTTCCTTCATGATCATGTTCTTGTAATAGGTAATCACAACTTGCATGTCGATGAGAATGACAACCGGCAGAAGCCATGGGAGTTGTCTTATTTATTGTATGACCTGCGTGTCACTGAATAACGCCATGTAATTACTTTACTTTATTGCTAAACATTAGCCATAGTAGTAGAAGTAATGTTTGGCGAGACGACTTCATGAAGACACGATGATGGAGATCATGATGATGGAGATCATGGTGTCATGCCGGTGACAAAGATGATCATGGTGCCCCGAAGATGAAGATCAAAGGAGCAAAATGATATTGGCCATATCATGTCACTTTATTTGATTGCATGTGATGTTTATCATGTTTATGCATCTTGTTTACTTAGAACGACGGTAGTAAATAAGATGATCTCTCAATGAAAATTTCAAGAATTGTGTTCCCCCTAACTGTGCACCGTTGCTAAGGATCGTTGTTCCGAAGCACCACGTGATGATCGGGTGTGATAGGCTCTAATGTTCGCATACAACGGGTGTAAGCCAGATTTACACAAGCAATACACTTAGGGTTCACTTGACGAGCCTAGCATGTACAGACATGGCCTCGGAACACGGAAGACCGAAAGGTCGAACATGAGTCGTATAGAAGATACGATCAACATGAAGATGTTCACCCTTGATGACTAGTCCGTCTCACGTGATGATCGGACACGGGCTAGTCGATTCGGATCGTGTATCACTTAGATGACCGCAGAGATGTCAATCTGAGTGGGAGTTCATTAAATTTGATTAGATGAACTTAATTGTCATGAACTTAGTCTAAAATCTTTACAATATGTCTTGTAGATCAAATGGCCCACGCTCATGTTGCCCTCAACTTCAACGCGTTCCTAGAGAAAACCAAGCTGAAAGACGATGGTAGCAACTATACGGATTGGGTCCGTAACCTGAGGATTATCCTCATAGCTGCCAAGAGATCATATGTCCTTGAAGCACTGCTAGGTGATGCACCTGTTCTCCCGGCAACCCAAGACGTTATGAACGCCTGGCAGTCACGTTGTGATGATTACTCCCTGGTTCAGTGCGGCATGCTTTACAGCTTAGAATCGGGGCTCCAAAAGCGTTTTGAGCACCACGGAGCATATGAGATGTTCCAAGAGCTGAAAATGGTTTTCCAAGCTCATGCCCGAGTCGAGAGATATGACGTCTCCGACGCATTCTACAGTTTTAAGATGGGGGAGAATAGTTCTGTCAGCGAGCACATACTCAAGTTGTCTGGGTTGCACAACTGCTTGTCTCAGTTGGGAATGAATCTCCCAGACGAAGATGTCATTGACAGAATCCTTCAGTCGCTCTCACCTAACTATAAGAGCTTCGTGTTGAACTTCAATATGCAAGGGATGGAAAGGTCCATTCCCGAGGTGTATTCAATGCTGAAATCAGTGGAGGTGGATATCAAGAAAGAACATCAAGTGTTGATGGTCAATAAAACCACTAAGTTCAAGAAAGGCAAGGGTAAGAAGAACTTCAAGAAGGACGGCAAAGGAGTTGTCGCGCCCGGTAAGCCAGTTGCCGGAAAGAAGCCAAAGAATGGACCCAAGCCTGAAACTGGGTGCTTTCATTGCAAGGGAACGGGTCACTGGAAGTGGAACTGCCCCAAATACTTAGCAGATAAGAAGGCCGGCAACGTCAAAGGTATATATGATATACATGTTATTGATGTGTACCTTACCAGCGCTTGTAGTAGCTCCTGGGTATTTGATACCGGTGCAGTTGCTCACATTTGTAACTCAAAGCAGGAGCTGCGGAATAAGCGGAGACTGGCGAAGGACGAGGTGACGATGCGCGTCGGGAATGGTTCCAAGGTCGATGTGATCGCCGTCGGCACGCTGCCTCTACATCTACCCTCGGGATTAGTTTTAAACCTTAATAATTGTTATTTAGTACCAGCTTTGAGCATGAACATTGTATCTGGATCTCGTTTGATACGAGATGGCTACTCATTTAAATCTGAGAATAATGGTTGTTCTATTTATATGAGAGATATGTTTTATGGTCATGCCCCGCTGGTCAATGGTTTATTTTTGATGAATCTCGAACGTGATGATACACATATTCATAGTGTGAATGCCAGAAGATGTAAAGTTGATAATGATAGTCCCACATACTTGTGGCATTGCCGCCTTGGTCATATTGGTGTCAAGCGTATGAGGAAGCTCCATGCAGATGGGCTTCTAGAGTCTCTTGATTATGAATCATTTGACACGTGTGAACCATGCCTTTTGGGCAAGAGGACCAAGACTCCGTTCTCCGGAACAATGGAGCGAGCAACCAACTTATTGGAAATCATACATACCGATGTGTGCGGTCCAATGAGTGTTGAAGCTCGCGGAGGCTATCGTTATGTTCTCACCCTCACAGATGACTTGAGTAGATATGGGTATGTCTACTTGATGAAGCACAAGTCTGAGACCTTTGAAAAGTTCAAGGAATTTCATAATGAGGTTGAGAATCAACGTGACCGAAAAATAAAGTTCTTACGATCAGATCGTGGGGGTGAATATTTGAGTCATGAATTTGGCATGCACCTAAGGAACTGTGGAATTGTTTCACAATTGACACCGCCAGGAACACCTCAGCGTAATGGTGTGTCTGAACGTCGAAATCGTACTTTGTTGGACATGGTGCGATCTATGATGTCTCTCACCGACTTACCGCTATCTTTTTGGGGATTTGCTTTAGAGACTGTCGCATTCACTTTAAATAGGGCTCCGTCAAAATCCGTTGAGATGACACCGTATGAACTTTGGTTTGGCAAGAAACCTAAGCTGTCGTTTTTGAAAGTTTGGGGTTGCGATGCTTATGTCAAGAAACTTCAACCTGAAAAGCTCGAACCCAAATCGGAAAAATGCGTCTTCATAGGATACCCAAAGGAAACAATTGGGTACACCTTCTACCTCAGATCTGAAGGCAAGATTTTTGTTGCAAAGAATGGATCTTTTCCGGAGAAAGAGTTTCTCTCGAAAGAAGTGAGTGGGAGGAAAGTAGAACTTGATGAGGTGACAGTCACCCTTCCCGAACCGGAAAGTAGCGCAGCGCGGGAAATTGTTCCCGAGGTGCCTGCACCAACAAGGGAGGAAATTAATGATGATGATCGTGAAGATACAGATCAAGTTACTACTGAACTTCGAAGGTCCACAAGGACACGTTCCGCACCAGAGTGGTACGACAACCCTGTCATGGAAATCATGTTGCTAGACAACGGTGAACCTTCGAACTATGATGAAGCGATGGCAGGCCCGGATTCCAACAAATGGCTTGAAGCCATGAAATCCAAGATAGGATCCATGTATGAAAACAAAGTATGGACTTTGGTGTACTTGCCCGATGATCGGCATGCCATAGAAAATAAATGGATATTCAAGAAGAAGAATGACGCGGATGGTAATGTGACCATCTATAAGGCTCGGCTTGTCGCTAAAGGTTATCGACAAGTTCAAGGGATTGACTACGACGAGACTTTCTCTCCCGTAGCGATGCTGAAGTCCGTCCGAATCATGTTAGCAATTGCCGCATTCTATGATTATGAGATATGGAAAATGGACGTCAAAATGGCATTCCTTAATGGCTTCCTCAAGGAAGAGCTGTATATGATGCAGCCGGAAGGTTTTGTCGATCCAGAGAATGCTGACAAGGTATGCAAGCTCCAACGCTCGATCTACGGGCTGGTGCAAGCATCTCGGAGTTGGAATATTTGCTTTAATGATGTGATCAAAGCGATTGGCTTTATACAGACTTGGGGAGAAGCCTGTATTTACAAGAAAGTGAGTGGGATCTCTATAGCATTTCTCATATTATATGTGGATGACATACTGCTGATGGGAAATGATATAGAATTCTTGGAGAGCATAAAGGCCTACTTGAATAAGAGTTTTTCAATGAAGGACCTTGGAGAAGCTGCTTATATATTAGGCATCAAGATCTATAGAGATAGATCGAGACGCCTCATTGGTCTTTCACAAAGCACATACCTTGACAAGATATTGATGAAGTTCAATATGGATCAGTCCAAGAAGGGGTTCTTGCCTGTTTTACAAGGTATGAGATTGAGCACGGCTCAGTCCTCGACCATGGCAGAAGATAGAGAAAAGATGAGTGTCATCCCCTATGCCTCAGCCATAGGTTCTATTATGTATGCCATGCTGTGTACCAGACCTGATGTGAACCTTGCCATAAGTTTGGTAGGGAGGTACCAAAGTGATCCCGGTATGGAACACTGGACAACGGTCAAGAACATCCTGAAGTACCTGAAGAGGACTCGGGATATGTTTCTCGTTTATGGAGGTGACGAAGAGCTCGTCGTAAAAGGTTACATCGATGCTAGCTTCGACACAAATCTGGATGACTCCAAGTCACAAACCGGATACGTGTATATTTTGAATGGTGGAGCAGTCAGCTGGTGCAGTTGCAAGCAGAGCGTCATGGCGCATTCTACATGTGAAGTGGAGTACATAGCTGCTTGCGAAGCAGCACATGAAGGAGTCTGGATGAAGGAGTTCATTACCGACATAGGAGTCATTCCAAGCGCGTCAAGCCCGATGACTCTCTTCTGTGACAACACTGAAGCTATTGCCATTGCCAAGGAGCCCAGGTTTCACAAGAAGACAAAGCACATCAAGCGCCGTTTCAACTCCATCCGGAATTATGTTCAAGATGGAGACATAGATATTTGTAAAGTGCATACAGATCTGAATGTCGCAGATCCGTTGACTAAACCTCTTCCACGGGCTAAACATGATCAACACCAAAACTCTATGGGTGTTCGATTCATAACAATGTAACTAGATTATTGACTCTAGTGCAAGTGGGAGACTGTTGGAAATATGCCCTAGAGGCAATAATAAAAGGATTATTATTATATTTCCTTGTTCATGATAATTGTCTGTTATTCATGCTTGAATTGTATTGTACGGAAACAACGATACATGTGTGAATACATAGACCACAACATGTCCCTGGTAAGCCTCTAGTTACTAGATCGTTGATCAACAGATGGTCACGGTTTCCTGACCATGGACATTGGATGTCATTGATAATGGGATCACATCATTAGGAGAATGATGTGATGGACAAGACCCAATCCTAAGCTTAGCATAAGATCGTGTAGTTCGTAATGCTTAAGCTTTTCCAGTGTCAAGTATCTGTTCCTTAGACCATGAGGTTGTGCAACTCCCGGATACCGTAGGAATACTTTGGGTGTGCCAAACATCACAACGTAACTGGGTGGCTATAAAGGTACGCAACGGGTATCTCCGAAAGTGTCTGTTGGGTTGGCACGAACTGAGACTGGGATTTGTCACTCCGTATGACGGAGAGGTATCTCTAGGCCCACTCAGTAAGACATCATCATAATGAGCTCAAAGTGACTAAGGAGTTAGTCACGGGATGATGGATTACGGAATGAGTAAAGAGACTTGCCATGACGAGATTGAACAAGGTATCGGTATACCGACGATCGAATCTCGGGCAAGTACCGTACCGATAGACAAAGGAAATTACATACGGGATTAAGTGAATCCTTGACATCGTGGTTCATCCGATGAGATCATCGAGGAACACGTGGGAACCAACATGGGTATCCAGATCCCGCTGTTGGTTATTGACCGGAGAGTCGTCTCGGTCATGTCTACGTGTCTCCCGAACCCGTAGGGTCTACACACTTAAGGTTCGGTGACGCTGGGGTTATAGAGATATATGCACACGAAAACCCGAATGTTGTTCGGAGTCCCGGATGAGATCCCAGACGTCACGAGGAGTTCCGTAATGGTCTGGAGGTAAAGAATGATATATAGGAAGTCCAGTTTCGGCCATCGGGAGGGTTCCGGGGGTCACCGGTAGTGTACCGGGACCACCAGAAGGGTCCCGGGGGTCCACCGGGTGGGGCCACCCATCCCGGAGGGCCCCGTGGGCCATAGGGGGAGGGAGACCAGCCCCTGGTGGGCTGGCGCACCCCCCATGGGCCTCCCCCATGCGCCTAGGGTTGAAACCCTAGGCATGGGGGCGCCCTCCTTAGGCTTGGGGAGCAAGCCACCCCCTTGGCCGGCCCCCCCTAGGAGATTGGATCTGCTAGGGCCGGCGCCCCCTGGCCCCTTATATATAGTGGGGGGAGAGAAGGCAGCGGCACCCCAGCCCCTGGCGCCTCACCCCCTGTTACATCTCCTACTCCTCCCGCAGGGTCTCGGCGAAGCCCTGCAGCTTTTCCCGTTGCATCCACCACCACGCCGTCGTGCTGCTGGATCTCCATCAACCTCTCCTCCCCCCCTTGCTGGATCAAGAAGGAGGAGACGTCGATGTACCGTACGTGTGTTGAACGCGGAGGTGCCGTCCGTTCGGTGCTGGGATCATCGGTGACGAGGATCACGACAAGTATGACTCCATCATCCACGTTCCTTTGAATGCTTCCGCTCGCGATCTGCAAAGGGTATGTATATGCACTCCTTTATGCTCGTTGCTAGATGAACTCCTTAGATTGATCTTGGTGAAGCGTAGAATTTTTTTTGAATTCTTCTACGTTCCCCAAGAGCTCGTTGATAAAACATGGTTAGAGTTTCCTAACCATAGGCATGAGTGTCATTTGATAACGGGATCACATCATTAGGAGAATGATGTTACGGACTAGACCCAACCGTAAGCTTAGCATTAGATCGTTTAAGTTATTTGATATAGCTTTCTTCATGTCAAGTATCTGTTCCATCGACCATGAGATCGTGCAACTGCCGGATACCGAAGGAATACCTTGTGTGTTATCAAACGTCACTTCGTACCTGGGTGATCATAAAGTTGCTCTACAGGTATCTCCGAAGGGTGTCTGTTGGGTTGGCATGGACCGAGACTAGGATTTGTCACTCCGTGAGACGGAGAGATATCTCTGGGCCCTCTCGACAATACAACATCACAAAGAAGATTGCAAGCACGTGACTAAGGAGTTTAGTCATGGGGTCTTGTATTACGGAACGAGTAAAGATACTTGCCGGTAACAAAATTGAACGAGGTATGAAGATACCGACGATTGAATCTCGGGCAAGTAACATATCGCCGGACAAAGGGAATTGCATACGGGATTGACTGAATCCTTGAGATCGTGGTTTGCTACTTCTTGAGCTTGTGTTGATTTTCCCCTTGAAGAGAAAAGGGTGATGCAGCAAAGTAGAAATAAGTATTTCGCTCAGTTAAGAACCAAGGTATCAATCCAGTAGGAGAAGAACGCGCAAATCACCAATACCTACAAAAACAATCAAACACTTGCGCCCAACGCGATAAAGGGGTTGTCAATCCCTTCGCGGTCACTTGCAAAAGTGAGATCTGATAGAGATAGATAAATAAAAGTAAACACAAGATAAAATATTTTGGGGTTTTTGATTTATAGATCTGAAAGTAAAATATTAGACAATAGTAGATCAGAAACTAATATGATGGAAAATAGACCCGGGGCCATAGGTTTCACTAGAGGCTTCTCTCGTGAAGGCAAATAATACGATGGGTGAACTAATTACTGTCGAGCAATTGATAGAAAAGCGCAAAGTTATGACGATATCCAAGGCAATGATTATGTAATATAGGCATCACGTTCGTGTCAAGTAGACTGACTCCTGCCTCCATCTAGAGTATTAAGTTCATAAAGAACACAGTAACGCTTTAAGTAAGATGACATGATGTAGAGGAATCAACTCAAGCAATATGATGTAAACCCCATATTTTTATCCTCAATGACAACAATACAGTACGTGCCTCGCTACCCCTACTTTGTCACTGGGTGAGGACACCTCAAGATTGAACCCTCACCGGTGGCCATCTTCATCATCCCGGTGCTCTCCATGGAGAGGAGGGAGTAGTCCACCCTCGGGGCTGAGGATATGTACCAGTAGCTATGTGTTTCATCTCTCTCTCTCGTGTTCTTGAGATGGCACGATCTTGATGTATCGCGAGCTTTGCTATTATAGTTAGATCTTATGATGCTTCTCCCCCTCTACTCTCTTGTAATAAATTGAGTTTTCCCTTTGAAGTTATCTTATCAGATTGAGTCTTTAAGGATTTGAGAACACTTGATGTATGTTTTGCACGTGCTTATCTGTGGTGACAATGGGATATCATGTGATCTACTTGATGTATGTTTTGGTGATCAACTTGCGGGTTCCGTGACCTTGGGAATCTATGCATAGGGGTTGGCACACGTTTTTGTCTTGACTTTCGGTAGAAACTTTGGGGCACTCTTTGAAGTACTTTGTGTTGGTTGAATAGACGTTTCTGAGATTGTGTGATGCATATCATATAATCATGCCCACGGATACTTGAGGTGACAATGGAGTATCTAGGTGACATTAGGGTTTTGGTTTATTTGTGTCTTAAGGTGTTATTCTAGTACAAACTCTATGATAGATTAAACGTTACTACGGACTCTTGAATAGATCGATCAGAAAGAATAACTTTGAGGTGGTTTTGTACCCTACCACAATCTCTTGGTTTGTTCTCCGCTATTAGTGACTTTGGAGTGACTCTTTGTTGCATGTTGAGGGCTAGTAATATGATCCAATTATGTTATCCTTGTTGAGAGAACTTGCACTAGTGAAAGTATGAACCCTAGGCCTTGCCTACTATCATTGCAACACTGTTTATGCTCACTTTTACCGCTTGCTACCTTGCTGTTTTTATATTTTCTTATTACAAAAACCTATATCTACCATCCATATTGCACTTGTATCACCATCTCTTCGCCGAACTAGTGCACCTATACAATTTACCATTGTATTGGGTGTGTTGGGGACACAAGAGACTCTTTGTTATTTGGTTGCAGGGTTGTTTGAGAGAGATCATCTTCATCCTACGCCTCCCACAGATTGATAAACCTTAGGTCATCCACTTGAGGGAAATTTGCTAATGACCTACAAACCTCTGCACTTGGAGGCCCAACAACGTCTACAAGAAGAAGGTTGTGTAGTAGACATCAAGCTCTTTTCTGGCGCCGTTGCCGGGGAGGTGAGTGATTGAAGGTATATCTTTAGATCTTGCAATCAAATCTTTTAGTTTCTTGTTTTATCACTAGTTTAGTTTATAAAAGAAAACTACACAAAAATGGAATTAAGGTTACCTCATATGCTTCATGTTTTTAATATCTTTCGTGAAAATGATGGGAAGGAAAATTGTGCTCAAGTACTAGAAGAAGAATTACATAGAATGCTTGGCATAAAATATGTGCATGATGAGCATGATTGCAATTTTGTTAGTATGAATCCCTTGAATATCCATGATGCTAATGATATGCAAAGGCCCAAGCTTGGGGAAGCTATGTTTGATGAAGATGATATTTTTAGTCCCCCAAGTTTTGATGAGCAAATTTATTATGATGAAAGCATGTCTCCTATTTATGATTATTATATTGATGAAAGTGGATTTGGAGAGGTCATGACTTTATTTAGTGATGAATCCACTATTTCGGAAGAGGTTCCAATTGATTATGAGAACAAAGTTGCTACCTATGATGATTATTGTGATGACTTGTATGCTATTAAGAATAATGATAACCATGAAACTTGTCATCATGATTTTAATTTTCAATTGGATTATGCTTCACATGATAGTTATTTTGTTAAGTTTGCTCCCACTACTATTGATGAGAATAAATTTGCTTATGTGGAGAGTAGTAAAATTTCTATGCAAGTAGATCATGAAAAGAATGCTTTTTGTGCTGGTTATATTGTTTAATTCATTCATGATGCTACTGAAAATTATTATGAGGGAGGAACATATGCTTGTAGGAATTGCAATAATATCAAGTTTCCTCCTCTATGTGCTTAAGGTTTTGAAGTTATGCTTGTTCTGCCTTCCTATGCTAGTTGATTATTGTTCCCATAAGTTGTTTGCTCACAAAATCCCTATGCATAGTAAGTGGGTTAGACTTAAATGTGCTAGTCATATTCTTCATGATGCTCCCGTTATGTTTCAATTCTTATATTTTATGCGAGCATCATTGAAATCATCATGCCTAGCTAGGGACGTTAAACGATAGCGCTTGTTGGGAGGCAACCCAACTTTATTTTGTTTTATTTGTTTTTGCTGCTGTTAGGGAATAAATATTGCATCTAGCCTCTGATTAGATGTGGTTTCATGCTTTGTTTAGTGTTTGTGCCAAGTAGAACCTTTGAGAAGACCTGTGTGAAGTTTATGTGATCTTGCTGTGAAAAACAGAATCGTTAGCGTTAGCTAAAGTGGTCTTCAGATTTTACTGGAGCGTGCTTTTTAGTTGATTCTTTTTGCAGGTGATTGGTATAAAAATTCCGCAAATTTACCAATTTATTTTGAATTTTTTGGAGTCCCATAAGTGGGCGAAACCTGCAGATTACTACAGACTGCTCTATTTTTGACAGATTCTGTTTTTCGTGTGTTGTTTGCTTATTCCGATGCTTCTATGAGTAGTATTGGAGGATATGAACCATAGAGAAGTTGGAATACAGTAGGTTTAACACCAATATAAACAAAGAATGAATTCATTGCTGCACCTTTGAGTAGTGGTTGGCTTTCTTATACTAACGGAGCTCACGAGATTTTTGACTAAGTTTTGTGTTGTGAAGTTTTCAAGTTTTGAGTATTGCTTTGATGGACTATGGAACAAAGAGTGGCAAGAGCCTACGCTTGGGGATGCCCAAGGCACCCCAAGGTAATATTCAAGGAGAACCAAAAGCCTAAGCTTGGGGATGCCCCGGGAAGGCATCCCCTCTTTCGTCTTCATCCATCGGTAACTGTACTCGGAGCTATATTTTTATTCACCACATGATATGTGTTTTACTTGGAGTGTCAATTTAGTTTAGTTTGTTTTGCTTGCTGTTTGAATAATATCCCAAGATCTGAAGTTCTTAAATGTTTGTGACGCCCCCGATTTGACCGTACACTAATCATGCACGCAAATGTGTACGACCAAGATCAGGGACTCACTAGAAGATATCACAACACAACTCTAGACACAAATTAAAATAATACAAGCTTTATATTACAAGCCAGGGGCCTCGAGGGCTCGAATACAAAAGCTCGAAAACACAAGAGACAGCGGAAGCAATAATATCTGAGTACAGACATAAGTTAAACAAGTTTGCCTTAAGAAGGCTAGCACAAAAGGTAACAACGATCGAAAAGGCAAGGCCTCCTGCCTGGGACCTCCTAACTACTCCTCGAAGCCGAACTCCACGTAGAAACATCCTTGGGATCTTCTGGTTCCTGGACTCCATCAATCTGGTTGCATCATCCGAGAAGAAGGGACAAAAGGGGAAAAAGGGGGAGAAAAGCAACCGTGAGTACTCATCCAAAGTACTCGCAAGCAAGGATCTATACTACAGATGCAATGGTATCAGTGTAAAGGGGGTAATATATGTGGGTTAAACTGCAGAATGCCAGAATAAGAGGGGGATAGCTAATCCAATCGAAGACTACGCTTCTGGCCACCTCCATCTTGCAGCAGTAGAAGAGAATATATGGAAGTAACAAGCATCCTCGCGTCTCGCAGCCTCCGTCTTGAAGCAGTAGAATGGAATAGATGGTAAGTTCACCAAGTAACAACGTATAGCATAATCCTACTCGGCGATCCTCCCGCACATCACCCTGTGAGAGAGCAACCACCGAGTTGTATCTGGCACTGGTAAGGGTGTGTTTTATTAAGTATCCGGTTCTAGTTGTCATGAGGTCGGAATACAACTCTGGGTCGTCCTTTTACCGAGGGACACGGCTATTCGAATAGATTAACTTCCCTGCAGGGGTGCACCACATAACCCAGCACGCTTGATCCCATTTGGCCGGACACACTTTCCAGGGTCATGCCCGGCCTCAGAAGATCAACACGCCGCAACCCTACCTAAGCACAGTAGAGAGGTCAGCACGCCGGTCTAAGTCCTAGGCGCGCAGGGGTCCGAGCCCATCGCCCAACGCACACCTGCACGTTGCGTACGCGGCCGGTGAGCAGACCTAGCAACCTCCATTACTAAGGAATTTGCGTTACGCGGTCCAACCTGGCGCGCGCCGCTAAGTCGCTGACGTCAAGAAGGCTTCGGCTGATACCACGACGTCGGGTACCCATAACTATTCCCACGTAGCTGGTTAGTGCGTATAGACCAAATGGCCAGACTCAAATCAAATATCCAAACTCGTTAAGCGTGTTATTATGAAAATCACCGCGGACAACGACCAGGGCCAGGCCACCTCTCCACTGGGTGTCACAACTTGCCCTGTCGCTTCGACAGAAAGATCCACTCGGGGGGCCGTCGGGAACTCAGGCCCATCACTACCTGGATGGAGCCACCTGTCCTTTCAGCCCCCACATCAAATCACTTGCGGGTACTCAATGAGCCGACCCAACTTTAGTCTCATCATGTGTCATGTAAAGTGTATGTAGTATATACCCGTGATCACACCCAAGTGATCACGGCCCGATAGAATAGCAGGGCAGACGGACAAGGATGTAGGGCCACTGATGGAATACTAGCACCCTATATTAAGCATTAGGATGGCAGGTACATGTATCAACAGTTGTAGCAGCAATGACAGGCTATGCAACAGAATAGGAGTAATCAAACAGTAACAAGCTACACTACTCTAATGCAAGCAGTAGAAAGAAGAATAGGCGATATCTGGTGATCAAAGGGGGGGCTTGCCTGGAAGCTCTGCAGACGAAAGGAATCTTCGGAAGCGTAGCCGTGGTCGAACACCGAAGCATCAATGGTCTCGGGGTCTATCATAGTATCGGAGTCTACCGAAATAAGCAACGAAGGGGAAACAAATAAATAACAGAGCAAACAATAGCATCACAAAGCATAACATGGCAAAAGGCGGTGCTACGTGTGACATAACGCGGTGCTCGGTGATACAGGCGAAGAGGAATAACATCCGGGAAAGTATTCCCGGTGTTAGGCATTTTCGGGCAAATGAAACGGAGGGGAATGTTGCATGCTCGGTATGATAGAGATGTGTGGCGGACGAACGGACCGCGTATTCGGGTTCGTCTCGTCGTTCTGAGCAACTTTAATGTACAAAGTATTTTCATCCGAGTTACGGTTTAAAAGATATGATTTTCTAAAGGTTTTATTAATTTCTGGAATTTAATATTAATTAAATTAATTTTAAAAAGGATTTATGACATCAGCATGACATCATGGTGATGTCAGCATGGTTGACTGGTCAACCTGACCAGTGGGTCCCACTGGTCAGTGACACAGTATAATTAGTTCTATATCTAATTAACTAAACCTGATTAGCTTAACTAGTTAAAGTTAATTAGATTAATCATAATTAATTAGTTTAATCTTGACATTATTTAATTTATTTAATTATCCATTAGGTTAATTAAAGACAGGATTAATTAGATTAATTATCTAGTTAATTAATTAATTAATATTATTAATTATTTATATTTATTTATCCTTTTTTCGTTCTGGGGCTTGGGGCCCACTTGTCATTGGCACATGGCCAAAACGGGCTAACGGGCAGTGGGCAGTGGGCAGTGGGCATCCTAGCGGGGGTTGGGCGCTGGGGCGACGGGCACAACTCGGGGCCATCGGTGCGGCGCGGGGCGAGCACGGCGCACGCCGGCGCCGGCGGCCAGGGCCAGCGGCGGCCGAGCGGAGGAGGGGAACGGACAGAGCAGGGCGGTGCCGGCAGCAGGGGACGGGGAGGTGTAGGCGGGTGCGGCCCGGAGCTATAGCTCCGGCACGTGGGGCGGTGATGCGACGCTGCGGGCGCGGTCCGGGGGTGACGAGTAACGCCGGCGTGGGCGCCGGGTGGCCATGGGGATGCGGCGAGCAGCGGGGACTGCGGATGAAGAGAGGGACGAGGGGAGGCGGCAGCTCACAAGGGCCGGTCGGGGAGGGCAGCGTGCTCGGGGTGGTCCGGCGTGGCAGATCGATGGCGGAGATGGCGTAGTCCAGTGGGGAGGAGGACAGGGATGCGGCGATCCGGGCGATGATGATGCTCGACGATGGTAGGGCCTTCGGGCGACGGTGGTGGCACACGGCGGAGGGAGGAGTTGCGGGCGGGAGGCGGTGGCCCTCGGCGCGGGCGCGCTCCAGATCGAGTGAGGGAGCGAGAGGAGGGGACTGGGCCGAGTGGCCAGAGAGAGGCCGCGAGGTGGGGTGTCGGGCATGAGGCGCCTCGCCTCTGGTCTGGGTGTGCGGCGGCGCGAGGGGGGACGAGAGGGAGTGGTAAGGGGGGCTTAGGGTTACGAGGGAGTGGGGAGGCCATATAGGCCGGGGTGACTGGGCCGGCCGGCTGGGCCGTCAGCTTGCTGGGGCGAGG
>LR738715.1:293215839-293227819 GCA_902687465.1 Secale cereale | reverse complement strand
GGGGGGGGTCCTTTTTTTGTTCATTTAAATCTTTTCTGTTTTCTTCATTTTAGTTACAAAATTAGTTTTACAAAAAGTTAACCCTTGCTCCTAAATTAGCATAACAATTTAGGCCACCCCCACAAAAAGTTTGGACACTAAACAAACTAGTTTAATATTTGTTTATCATTTAAAAGCATTTAAATAATAGTTTTGGCCCGTGATTTATTTGTTTTAGAGCATTTAAGCATTTTATCAAAATGTGGTACCTTCATCATATTTACTCATGATTTATTTTGACACATCTAGAACATTTTAGTTTTAATGTTTTAAAACTTTTATTGTTGCTTGATTTTAAATTTGAATTTGAGTCGGTTTCAAACTAACACGAGTTTAATCACAGTAACCGAGGTGACGTGGCATCATTAGCGAAGTTTTACTGTAGCTTCATTACCCGGGCGTCACAATTCTCCTCCACTACAAGAAATCTCGTCCCGAGATTTAAGCGGTGTAGTAAGGTGGGGGGTGCTGGTAGCGCAACCTAACGAGTCTTCTTGGTCTTGGCTGCCCTTCCGAAAAGGTTGATCCCTTTCGTTGATGTCTTCATTTCTCTGTTTCAAGTCATCATGATCAAGTCGTCATCCTTTCTTCGGGATCTCCATCGTCCTACGAACGCGACTAGGGGGGGAAACTTTGGAGAAACGTATCTCCACGAAGTCTGTGCATACGACGGCGAATTCAGAAAGTGATATACGAAGTACTCTACGAGTAGTATTTCAGTGAATGCATTGAGAACAATAAGCGATGGTACCAAAGTTTCAATCGGGTAGGCAGTCATTCAATGCCTAACCAGAAGCTGGAATGGGGTCTTGACCAACGTGAATAATATGGTGTTTGATACTAGGATGAAACATGGTAGAATTTAGCTCGTGAATCACACACGAAGCCAGGTGCAAAGGATACATTAGAATCCGAGTTGTAAAGAAGAGTCAGGTTTCGATCCAGTGGACCTGTGGGTTATGGGCCCACCATGTGGATTGAAAGTAGGAAGGGTGGTGACATCTTGCACAGCCTCGACAGGGGAGGCAAGTGAGTGGATAGCTTGTCAACTATGTCGGCATCAATGTCGGAACCAGTGATGGGGGACGAAGAGAACCATTTTCTTGCTCTTTGAAAGGAGGCAGACCGGTAGGCAAGGTTTTCCTTCCATCGGTGGTTACCGGAATGTTACCAACCATAGTAACAGGGCCTTACTGAGAGAGTTGTACACCAAGGTGTTTACATAAGCAGAAAATTATTACTGCTTAGATTATATGTAGATCAAAGAAAGGTCAAACAAACAAATGGAAAGAAAAATTGTGATTACACACAATTATTAGGAGTATATCCTTCCCATGGACAATCAGAACATGGCATACAGGGTAGGAGAGCAAGTACCCAACCATTCAGATAAAGAGGCAAGGATTAATCAAGACGTTACCCATACAACGGTGTTTGGATAACTGACCAAGAAACACTTAGCATCGCGCCTCAAATGTTCCCGTTGATGAGTGGGGTATCATAGTCATGCTTCGAGGTAGCAATGATATGGTGTTTCAAACAAGGGCCAGACTTTGGATACACAAATGATCCATCAGGAGCAACTTATAAAATAAGTCTTACAATTTCCTCCTGGAAGGATGGTTATACTTGCAAAAGACATTATAATGATGGGTCCTCCGACCAGGGGTGCTAGGCATGACATCATATTACCAGGTCATCAAAGGACCAACATTATAACTACTGGAAAGTTGTCCCAACCATCATATCTGATCGAGATTCAGATCCGAATGGTGTCATGATACCTCAGACTCGGGATGTTCGAGAAGAAGAGTGCAAGATTCTCGGGAAATGAACTATGGGAGCGGTTTCCCAAAACAATAGTTCATCATTTAACCAAGGAGAGGATGAGTAGGTGGCTGATGGGCTCAGCGTCAATTTATCGAGAATTCCAAACGGATGGATTTCCACAATAATGTGAACAAGAAGATGACAATTGTCAATTCAAATGATATAATGTTGTATGCTCGAGAAAAACATACACCATTAATCATTAATTGAAAGGTGTGCCCGAAATATGACCTTAGGCAGCAAGATCAATGTTAGAGTGACAATTCAATAACCAACAGTCTAAGAACGGTCGTTAACTTCAAACCAATAGGGTTGCTAGAAGTGCAGAACTCAAGCAGCATCTTTAGCATATTGGTATCCTGGTTGAAAACAACACGGGGACCAAGGAAGAATGGTGATGGTGAGAAGTATCATCATACCGAGAATTTCTAAGGGGTGGAGCAATCCCTCAACATTCTCGACATAAAAGACAGTAATACTTCAAGGCAAAACACAACACTAGCTAGAGAGCAAGTTGTATTTATAATGTGGACAAGTTCGTGATGAGAGGAAGTCAAGGGTGTTGTCGATGATAATAAAAATCATCGAGGGCAAGGATGGGATTTCTCATCACGAATACAGTTGACATCTTAGAAGAAGTCAAAGTGTTGAAGGTGATCCGACACATTTGTCGGGAGTTTTCAAGAAAATGCAATCAAACAGCGATGTCATCAAGCAGGGAATGACGACATGGAAGTCATAGGAACAACAGATAAGATGCAAGCTCGGAATCGAAGTTGCCTTTTAGAACAAGCAACATGAGGTTGAAAGCTTGATGTAAGTCGTGCCCACATTCTGAAGAATTCGTGCACCAAAGAAGGACAAGGTAGCACAATCAAAGATAGCAAGACAATGGATGTATCTGATAGTCTAGGAATAACCAGATTGAGTTTAAAATTTTCCTAGTAACATCTACTAGGGGTGTTGAATTTTTAGAGCGGATTTGATTTACTAAACGGTGTCCTCGGTTGATGGCAACCTAGAACCCGTAGAGTGATTACGACAAGGAAAGACATTACTTCAACAAGATTAGTAAGATGTGGAGCAATGGCAAGACATCTCCGAGATACCAGGGGTAATACTTGAAGGTAGAACATGATAGAAGTACAACCCGGTCATTGACCTATGACAGTAGATACTTCAACCTTGCCAAAAATAGACGAGGCACTCGGAAGAATTCCCATCAGATATATCAGATCAGGACAGCATGGTCAGAACCATAACTATAAGGAATCAATTCAAGAATACCGAAAGAATCATATAGTTGGTTAATCATTTTGCAAGAAGCTTCCGAGACGGTCTACATCATTTTCATGGGCATGAACACAAAGTTCAAGGTCGACTCCCACTTCTTTAATGCATATCATTTCATTCACCTCTCGCTTTGATAAAACTGTAGTGTTCGAACTTTATCTGGTAGAACACCGGAAGAGTATGACTTGTGAAAACTTTCGGGTTTTCACGGATTAGGGGAAGGCATAGGTTCAACCCATCGGGCATCTTAGTAACATATACTACAAGTTTCAAAAGTAAATATCACAAGCTCGACAGCAGAGCATGGTTGGCCAAGCAGAGGATACAATTTACCAAGGATTATGTATCAGGGGAAGAACTCACAAGGTGATTGAATATGAAGGACACTGTCGGATAACAATCCAACAATGGATCGGGCGATCCACAACGGAGCTGATGTGAGTATTGATACTCACTCAGAGGAAGAAAGAATGCTGAGGCATCAGATTCAAGAATCACCTTATTAGTCTGATGCTTGAAATAGAAAGAAATTATGGTTTCCAAAAGGAAGGATCAAAAGCAGATGCTCTGATCAAGGATGGATAAGTTGAAAACACTTAGTTGGACAATCAATAAAGGTTTGAATTGTCGAGAACCAACTCATGTTCGGAATGACATCTGAGCTGGAAAGATAATTTTTAGAAAGGATAACCGGATGATTGTGTGCATACGCACACATTGAATCAATAGGCTCAAAATGGATAAGGCAAGGGATGTTAGCGAAGACTACTAGTCATATGGAATTAACCATAATGCAAGCAGGCAAGAATTTCAAGAGTAACAGGCTGCAAAAAAATTTCGAAAGATCGAAAAGTATTCCGAAGAATTTAGTGAGACATATGAACAATTGAGAAGAATGGATCCTCCATAAATGTAAGGAAATAACCGTAAGGGTTTTCATGCGAGATAAAACTGCAAGACAGTAAACTCAAAGGATTCTCGGGACAACGGAGAATATTTTGAGGCATCTTGTAACAACAAGAGCAACGAGGAATGATCATGAGAATGGCAAGTGCATGCAGATATCCATAGCGATATATCGATGGCAGTGAATTGCAAAGGTGACGAGCACAAGTTCTCGGGTTAACAACGGAGAGTATCTTCAGGGTCTTCTGGTGTAGCAGATGATCGTCGGTAATAAGGTGTTCTCCGGGTGAAAGTGATAACGAGATCCTAATGTTAGATTTTGCAAAATTCATTTATCCCGAATAGAAGAGAGATCAGAGTCCCAGAGTATAGACGAGGAGTAAAAGATCCTAATACCACCCATTGGTGATGTGGGCCCGTAAGCCACACAACAAGTTAGTAAATTTGTTTTTCAAAAACTAGACTCAACTTCGGCCAAGGAGTTGGAAAGGGGGATTCCTACAGGCAGTCGGCTCTGATACCAACTTGTGACGCCCCCGATTTGAACGTACACTAATCATGCACGCAAATGTGTACGACCAAGATCAGGGACTCACTGGAAGATATCACAACACAACTCTAGACACAAATTAAAATAATACAAGTTTTATATTACAAGCCAGGGGCCTCGAGGGCTCGAATACAAAAGCTCGAAAACACAAGAGACAGCAGAAGCAATAATATCTGAGTACAGACATAAGTTAAACAAGTTTGCCTTAAGAAGGCTAGCACAAAAGGTAACAACGATCGAAAAGGCAAGGCCTCCTGCCTGGGACCTCCTAACTACTCCTCGAAGCCGAACTCCACGTAGAAACATCCTTGGGATCTTCTGGTTCCTGGACTCCATCAATCTGGTTGCATCATCCGAGAAGAAGGGACAAAAGGGGAAAAAGGGGGAGAAAAGCAACCGTGAGTACTCATCCAAAGTACTCGCAAGCAAGGATCTATACTACATATGCAATGGTATCAGTGTAAAGGGGGTAATATATGTGGGTTAAAGTGCAGAATGCTAGAATAAGAGGGGGATAGCTAATCCAATCGAAGACTACGCTTCTGGCCACCTCCATCTTGCAGCAGTAGAAGAGAATATATGGAAGTAACAAGCATCCTCGCGTCTCGCAGCCTCTGTCTTGAAGCAGTAGAATGGAATAGATGGTAAGTTCACCAAGTAACAACGTATAGCATAATCCTACTCGGCGATCCTCCCGCACATCACCCTATGAGAGAGCAATCACCGAGTTGTATCTGGCACTGGTAAGGGTGTGTTTTATTAAGTATCCGGTTCTAGTTGTCATGAGGTCGGAATACAACTCCGAGTCGTCCTTTTACCGAGGGACACTGCTATTCGAATAGATTAACTTCCCTGCAGGGGTGCACCACATAACCCAGCACGCTTGATCCCATTTGGCTGGACACACTTTCCAGGGTCATGCCCGGCCTCGGAAGATCAACACGTCGCAGCCCTACCTAAGCACAGTAGAGAGGTCAGCACGCCGATCTAAGTCCTAGGCGCGCAGGGGTCCGGGCCCATCGCCCAACGCATACCTGCACGTTGCGTACGCGGCCGGTGAGCAGACCTAGCAACCTCCATTACTAAGGAAGTTGCGTTACGCGGTCCAACCCGGCGCGCGTCGCTAAGTCGCTGACGTCAAGAAGGCTTCGGCTGATACCACGACGTCGAGTACCCATAACTATTCCCACATAGCTGGTTAGTGCGTATAGACCAAATGGCCAGACTCAGATCAAATATCCAAACTCGTTAAGCGTGTTATTATAAAAATCACCGCGGACAACGACCAGGGCCAGGCCACCTCTCCATTGGGTGTCACAACCTGCCCTGTCGCTCCGACAGAAAGATCCACTCGGGGGGCCGTCGGGAACTCAGGCCCATCACTACCTGGATGGAGCCACCTGTCCTTTCAGCCCCCACATCGAATCACTTGCGGGTACTCAATGAGCCGACCCGACTTTAGTCTCATCATGTGTCATGTAAAGTGTATGTAGTATATACCCGTGATCACACCCAAGTGATCACGGCCCGATAGAATAGCAGGGCAGACGGACAAGGATGTAGGGCCACTGATGGAATACTAGCACCCTATACTAAGCATTAGGATGGCAGGTACAGGTATCAACAGTTGTAGCAGCAATGACAGGCTATGCAACAGAATAGGAGTAACCGAACAGTAACAAGCTACACTACTCTAATGCAAGCAGTAGAAAGAAGAATAGGCGATATCTGGTGATCAAAGGGGGGGCTTGCCTGGAAGCTCTGCAGACGAAAGGATTCTTCGGAAGCGTAGCCGTAGTCGAACACCGAAGCATCAATGGTCTCGGGGTCTATCATAGTATCGGAGTCTACCGAAATAAGCAACGAAGGGGAAACAAATAAATAACAGAGCAAACAATAGCATCACAAAGCATAACATGGCAAAAGGCGGTGCTATGTGTGACCTAACGCGGTGCTCGGTGATACAGGCGAAGAGGAATAACATCCGGGAAAGTATTCCCGGTGTTAGGCATTTTCGGGCAGATGAAACGGAGGGGAATGTTGCATGCTCGGTATGATAGATATGTGTGGCGGACGAACGGACCGCGTATTCGGGTTCGTCTCGTCGTTCTGAGCAACTTTCATGTACAAAGTATTTTCATCCGAGTTACGGTTTAAAAGATATGATTTTCTAAAGGTTTTATTAATTTCTGGAATTTAATATTAATTAAATTAATTTTAAAAAGGATTTATGACATCAGCATGACATCATGCTGATGTCAGCATGGTTGATTGGTCAACCTGACCAGTGGGTCCCACTGGTCAGTGACATAGTATAATTAGTTCTATATTTAATTAACTAAACCTGATTAGTTTAACTAGTTCAAGTTAATTAGATTAATCACAATTAATTAGTTTAATCTTGACATTATTTAATTTATTTAATTATCCATTAGGTTAATTAAAGATAGGATTAATTAGATTAATTATCTAGTTAATTAATTAATTAATATTATTAAATATTTATATTTATTTATCCTTTTTTCGTTCTGGGGCTTGGGGCCCACTTGTCATTGACACATGGCCAAAACGGGCTAACGGGCAGTGGGCAGTGGGCATCCTAGCGGGGGTTGGGCACTGGGGCGACGGGCACAGCTTGGGGCCGTCGGTGCGGCGCGGGGCGAGCACGGCGCACACCGGCGCCGACGGCCAGGGCCAGCGGCGGCCGAGCGGAGGAGGGGAACGGACAGAGCAGGGCGGTGCTGGCAGCAGGGGACGGGGAGGTGTAGGCGGGTGCAGATCGATGGCGGAGATGGCGTAGTCCAGTGGGGAGGAGGACAGGGATGCGGCGATCCGGGCGATGATGATGCTCGACGATGGTAGGGCCTTCGGGCGACGGTGGTGGCACACGGCGGAGGGAGGAGTTGCGGGCGGGAGGCGGTGGCCCTCGGCGCGGGCGCGCTCCAGATCGAGTGAGGGAGCGAGAGGAGGGGACTGGGCCGAGTGGCCAGAGAGAGGCCGCGAGGTGGGGTGTCGGGCATGAGGCGCCTCGCCTCTGGTCTGGGTGTGCGGCGGCGCGAGGGGGGACGAGAGGGAGTGGTAAAGGGGGCTTAGGGTTACGAGGGAGTGGGGAGGCCATATAGGCCGGGGTGACTGGGCCGGCCGGCTGGGCCGTCAGCTTGCTGGGGCGAGGCCCAGCTGGGGGGGGGGTCCTTTTGTTTTTTTTTTGTTCTTTTAAATCTTTTCTGTTTTCTTCATTTTAGTTACAAAATTAGTTTTACAAAAAGTTAACCCTTGCTCCTAAATTAGCATAACAATTTAGGCCACCCCCACAAAAAGTTTGGACACTAAACAAACTAGTTTAATATTTGTTTATCATTTAAAAGCATTTAAATAATAGTTTTGGCCCGTGATTTATTTGTTTTAGAGCATTTAAGCATTTTATCAAAATGTGGTACCTTCATCATATTTACTCATGATTTATTTTGACACATCTAGAACATTTTAGTTTTAATGTTTTAAAACTTTTATTGTTTGCTTGATTTTAAATTTGAATTTGAGTCGGTTTCAAACTAACACGAGTTTAATCACAGTAACCGAGGTGACGTGGCATCATTAGCGAAGTTTTACTGTAGCTTCATTACCCGGGCGTCACAATGTTAGAGAGTCTTCACATAGTTACATAATTATTCAACTACTCATTGATCTTCACTTATATCTTTCGGAGTAGTTTGTTATTGCTCTAGTGCTTCATTTATATCTTTTAGAGCACGGCGGTGGTTTTGTTTTGAAGAAATAGATGAACTCTCATGCTTCACTTATATCCTTTTGAGAGTCTATTAAAACAGCATGGTAATGTGTTTAGGCTATAAAACTAGTCTTCACATGATAGACATCCAAGATCAATGTAGTAAAAACTTCCACACTAAGTGCATTGAATATGATAAGAAGTTGGATGCTTGATAATTGTTTTGAGATATGAGGATAATGATATTAGAGTCATGCTAGTGGAGTTATTATGAAATTGAGAAATGCTTGTGTTAAGGTTAGTGATTCCCGTAGCATGCACGTATGGTGAACCGCTATGTGACGAAGTTAGAGCATGAGGTATTTGTAAAGTGTCAACCTTTGTGTGGAGGTCGGGGGCGCGCGATGGTTAACTCATACCAACCTCCCCCCTAGGAGCATGCATTGATTGCTTTGTTTTGACGACTCGTAGATTTTTGCAATAAGTATATGAGTTCTTATGACTAATATTGAGTCAATGGATTATACGCACTCTCACCCTTCCACCATTGCTAGCCTCTCTTGTGTCGCGCAACTTTCTCCGGTACCGTAAACCCATTATATATCCTTCCTCAAAACAGCCACCATATTGTTCCTCAAAACAGCCACCATACCTACCTATCATGGCATTTCCATAGCCATTCCGAGATATATTGCCATGCAACTTTCCACCATTCTGTTCATATGACACGCATCATATTGTCATATTGCCATGCATGATCATGTAGTTGACATCGTATTTGTGGCAAAGCCACCATGCATAATTTTTTATACATGTCACTCTTGTTTCATTGCACATACCGGTACACCGCCGGAGGCATTCATATAGAGTCATACTTTGTTGTAATATCGAGTTTGTAATGAAAAGTGTGATGATCATCATTATTAGAGCATTGTCCCATGGGAGGAAAGCTAAATCAATAAAGCCCCTCTGCAAAAAAAAGGCCAAAGAAAAAAAAGGGCAAAAAAAAGGAAAAAAGGGACAATTGCTACTATCTTTTTTTCCACACATGTGCTTCAAAGTAGCGCCATGTTCTTCATGATAGAGAGTCTCATGTTTAGTCACTTTCATATACTAGTGGGAATTTTCATTATAGAACTTGGCTTGTACATTCCAACGATGGGCTTCCTCAAATGCCCTAGGTCTTCGTGAACAAGCAAGTTGGATGCACACCCACTAGTTTCTTTTGTTGAGCTTTCATACATATTTAGCTCTAGTGCATCCATTGCATGGAAATCCCTACTCACTCGCATTGATATCTATTGATGGGCATCTCCATAGCCCGTTGATACGCCCAGTTGATGTGAGACTATCTCCCTCCTTTTTGTCTTCTCCACAACCACCTCTATTCCACCCATAGTGCTATATCCATGGCTCACGCTCATGTATTGCGTGAAAGTTGAAAGGTTTGAAAAGATAGAGTATGAAAACAAATGCTTGGCTGAAATCGGGGTTGTGCATGATATGAATATTTTGTGTGATATCGAGGTAGCATAGGCCAAACTATATGATTTTGTAGGGATAACTTTCTTTAGCCATAGTATTTTGAGAAGACATGATTGCTTTGTTAGTATGCTTGAAGTATTATTGTTTCTTATGTCAATATTGACTTTTATCTTGAATCTTTGAGATCAGAACATTCATGCCACAATTAAGAGAATTACATTGAAAAACTATATTGGTTAGCATTCCACATCAAAAATTCTTTCTTTATCATTTACCTCCTCGAGGACGAGCAGGAATTAAGCTTGGGGATGCTTGATACGTCTCCAACGTATCTATAATTTTTTATTGTTCCATGCTATTATTTATGAAGTCTTGGATGTTTAATGGGCTTTATTATACACTTTTATATCATTTTTGGGACTAACCTACTAACCCAAAGCCCAGTGCCAGTTTCTGTTTTTCTCCTCTTTTAGGGTTTTACAGAAAAGGAATATCAAACGGAGTCCAATTGATGAGCCAATTTTTTAAGATTTTTTCTGGACCAAAAGAAGCCCACAAAGCAAAAGAGTTGGCCAGGAGAGCCACGGGCTGCCCACGAGGGCGGAGAGCGCGCCCTGGGAAGGTGGTGGTGCCCTTCTATCTCGTGGACAGCCCAGAAGCCCCCCTGACGTGGGACCTACGCCAAAAATTCCTATAAATACCGAAACCTTCGGAAATTAACCTAGATCGGGAGTTCCGCCGCCGAAAGCCTCTGTAGCCACCGAAAACCAATCTAGAACCCGTTCTGGCACCCTGCCGGAGGGGGGAACCTTCACCGGTGGCCATCTTCATCATCCCGACGCTCTCCATGACGAGGAGGGAGTAGTCCACCCTCGGGGCTGAGGGTATGTACCAGTAGCTATGTGTTTGATCTCTCTCTCTCTCTCTCTCTCTCTCTCTCTCTCGTGTTCTTGAGATGGCACGATCTTGATGTATCGCGAGCTTTGCTATTATAGTTGGATCTTATGATGCTTCTCCCCCTCGACTCTCTTGTAATGGACTGAGTTTTCCCTTTGAAGTTATCTTATCAGATTGAGTCTTTAAGGATTTGGGAACACTTGATGTATGTCTTGCACATGCTTATCTGTGGTGACAATGGGATATCATGTGATCTACTTGATGTATGTTTTGGTGATCAACTTGCGGGTTCCGTGACCTTCGGAATCTATGCATAGGGGTTGGCACACGTTTTCGTCTTGACTTTTCGGTAGAAACTTTGGGGCACTCTTTCAAGTACTTTGTGTTGGTTGAATAGATGTTTCTGAGATTGTGTGATGCATATCGTATAATCATGCCCACGGATACTTGAGGTGACAATGGAGTATCTAGGTGACATTAGGGTTTTGGTTGATTTGTGTCTTAAGGTGTTATTCTAGTACGAACTCTATGATAGATTGAATGTTACTACGGACTCTTGAATAAATCGATCAGAAAGAATAACTTTGAGGTGGTTTCGTACCCTACCATAATCTCTTCGTTTGTTCTCCGCTATTAGTGAGTTTGGAGTGACTCTTTGTTGCATGTTGAGGGTTAGTAATATGATCCAATTATGTTATCCTTGTTGAGAGAACTTGCACTAGTGAAAGTATGAACCCTAGGCCTTGCCTACTATCATTGCAACACCGTTTATGCTCACTTTTACCGCTTGCTACCATGCTGTTTTTATATTTTCTTATTACAAAAACCTATATCTACCATCCATATTGCACTTGTATCACCATCTCTTCGCCGAACTAGTGCACCTATACAATTTACCATTGTATTGGGTGTGTTGGGGACACAAGAGACTCTTTGTTATTTGGTTGCAGGGTTGTTTGAGAGAGACCATCTTCATCCTACGCCTCTGATACGTCCAAAACGTATCTATAATTTCTGCTTGCTCCATGCCTCTTTTGGGTGATATTGCTATGATATTTATACACTTCCATACACTTTTGATCATATTTGGACTAACCTATTAACTCAGTGCACCCCAGTGCCAGTTTCTGTTTTCGGCTGTTTTTGTATTTCAGGTTTTCACATTACGAGAACTGCCAGGTAAAATCCAGAAAAATTATATAAAAAAAATCAGCGTTCCAGAAACTACCGTGCGCCCGAAGGACAGCCGGGGG
>LR738715.1:293138130-293211246 GCA_902687465.1 Secale cereale | reverse complement strand
GGGGGGGCGCCTGGGCCCCCCGAGGCTCCTCCGATGCCCCCCTTTGGCATATATTTAAAGCGTCTCCCGAAACCCTCGAGGGAGGAACTCTTTTCGCGATCTCATCTCTGTTCCGCTGCCGCCGCCGCTTCCAAGATCGGGAGCACCAGGAGAACTCTTCCCGGCACCCTGCTGGAGGGGAGGATCACCACCGGGAGCCTCTCCACCACCATGGACGCCTCCCGGATGAGTTGTGAGTAGTCTCCCTTGGACCATGAGTCCATAACCAGTAGCTATGTGATGTTCTCCTCCCGTTCTTGTGCTTCACTAATTAGCCCTCGTGAGCTGCCCTACATGATCGAGGCACATATGTAATCCTTATGCTGTTGCTATGATGAGTTTGCTGGGATCCGATGGATTATGAGATTATGTTCAGATTGTGCTTGAGTAATATATTTGATCTACCTCTTTTATATTTATGTTCGTAAATAATTCTTGCATGTTCTCCGTTGTTATTTATTGCTTTGGCCAAGTAATAGGTAGTGACTCCAAGAGGGAACGTTATGCTTGATTGTGGGTTCATGCCCCTCGATGACTAGTTTGAGTGACAGAAACATGAGTCTAGGGGATGTGCTGTTGCCACAAGGGGGAAAACAACGGTGCTTGTGCCCACGGGTGCAAGGATTGTTTACTTTACGCAAAGTTCTTTTAATGCAGTTGTCTGTTGCATTGAGTTTACACTATGGGTGGGACTCGCAACTTAATACCAGCGAGATGTTCTGGACAGATATCTCAAGGTGGATGATTAGTAGTAGATATTGATGGATTTTGGTCTACTTACTTTGGCGTACCGCCCATGCTTTGAACCTCAACCTTTCTTGCAATGTAGTCAACATTGGTTTGCGCACATGGTCCTGTCAATTGCCCAGCTGTAATTCGTTTACCTCACATAGCTGTTTTATCGTCTTTTGGGAGAGAGACATCACTAGTGAACATCATGAGACTCCGGTCCATATTACCATCATTGATCACATCCGCTATTTACTTTTCGCTTTTATTTACTATTGCAATTATATCTATCACTACTATCACTTGCGTTTAATCCTTTGTGAACTACAAGGCCGGAGCGATTGACAACCTCTCTGTACTCGTTGGGAGCAAAGTTATTTGTATATGTGTGCAGGTCCACATTGATTGCTAATATCTGGCGCCGTAGCAGTTGACACCTTGTTGTTGAATCTAGGAGTCTCTGGGGATTCGATCCTCGGTATCTTTGCCAAGGGAAAAACTTCCGCAACACTACATCTCACACCTTCCACTTGGGGTAACCAACGAGGGGCTAGAAGCCTAGCAGCCTCCCACAGATTGATAAACCTTAGGTCATCCACTTGAGGGAAATTTGCTACTGTCCTACAAACCTCTGCACTTGAAGGCCCAACAACGTCTACAAGAAGAAGGTTGTGTAGTAGACATCAAACCCCCCTCCGACATGATGCCAGAAAAGGCCCTAAGATGGGATCTCACGGGAAGAGAAGGTTGTGGCGGTGGAAAAGTGTTTTCGTGGATGCTTCTGAGGGTTTTGGAATATATGTGAATTTATATGACAAATAAGTAGGTCGGTGGATGATGTCTACTACACGCTTCTATTCCTGTAGACAGTGTTGGGCCTCCAAGAGCAGAGGTTTGTAGGACAGCAGCAAATTTCCCTTAAGTGAGTAACCCAAGGTTTATCGAACTCAGGGAAGTGGAGGTTGAACGTACCCCTTTCAAGCAACCCTGCAATCAAGATACAAGAAGTCTCTTGTGTCCCCAACACACCTAATACACTTGTCAGATGTATAGGTGCACTAGTTCGGTGAAGAGATGTTAAATGGCAAGTGATATGGATGGCAAAAGATGTATTTGTAAATCTGAAATAAAAATGGCAGCAAGCAAACATGTAACAAAACTGAAAGTAAACGGTGTTCAATTGATGGAAACAAGGCCTAGGGATCATACTTTCACTAGTGGCAACTCCCAACAACATTGACATAATCGAATCACATGATATTTCCCATAAAACATGCAAGGGGGACGCACTTGGAGGTCATTCCTTTGTGGTCAAGAGAGGATGAGAATTATGTAGGGCTACAAAAGCACACCTCAAAGTTCGTAGTTCTCAATCTATGGATTTCCCAATGTCACCTCGGCCATCCAAAGAGAGTACCACAATCACCACAACATATCTCAAGGATAGTCAAAGACAAGCACCAAGAGACTCTCAATCTTCAATCCACACACAAAAGAGGAAATCACTCATGAAAATATTCTTCTAATCCATGTCCAATAGACCGCTGTCACCTTGGTCTCGGAGATTATACTAGATAAAGACAAGTGAGTACATCAATCCAATACATAGAGGAAGGGGAAATATCATGGGATCACCCTAGATTAACATAGCCTATGATCACAACGAAGATCACATCATGGGAGAGAGAATTGACCACATAGCTACTGGTAGAAACCTCAGCCCCGAGGAGGAACTACTCCCGCATCATGGAGGGAGGAAGCAACGTCGATGGAGATGAATCCGGGGGCACTTCCCCGTCCCGACAGGATGCCGGCACAGGAATTCTGGTCCCCCGAAACTTGGTGGCGAAGGCGGCGGAGACCGGAATAGCTTCTGGAGAAAAGGGGTCTGGAATCAGGGTTTCCGCGACGGGTGGTAAATATATGCCAAAGGGGGTCACCAGAGGCGGAGAGGGGGGCCCAGGCCCCCCCCGGCGCGGCCAGGGGGGGCCGCGTGGGCTGGCCGCGTGGGCTGCCCCTGGCTCGCCTCTGGCCCCACTTCTGGCGCGTGGAAGCTTCTGGAGCGCTGATTTTTTATATATTTTTCCCGTAAATTTTCTGGCAATTTAAGTAATGGGAAAACCTGAAATACAAAAACAACAGAAAACAGAAACTGGCACTGGGGTGCACTGAGTTAATAGGTTAGTCCAAATATGATCAAAAGTGTATGAAAGTGTATCAAAAGCATAGCAATATCACCCAAAACATGCATGGAGCAAGCAAAAATTATAGATACGTTTGGGACGTATCAACATCCCCAAGTTTAATTCCTGCTCGTCCTCGAGTAGGTAAATGATAACAAGCATAATTTCTGTGGTGACATGCTACCAAAGAGTCTTTCACAATCACATGACAAATGCTTATTGAGATAATGAATCTTTAGTAATTAAGTTACCTCATGAGAATATCACAAAGAACTGAAAGTTTACAATATGATACTGAAACACCCAATAGATTTGTAGTGAGCATGGTGTGCAAACATGACAAAGTGATACCTCGCTTGCCCCCTTTAGTGAAGCAAAACATAAATGCAGGAGCACCTCCGAAGTTTAAGTGACGACTAGATACAATGATTTTAGAATAAGTCATATCACAATTATGCAGAAGACAATGGTACTTTGGGACAATGCACATTACACTCAGAATGACAATCATGCTCTCAATAGTTGGTGCTTTGAAGAAAGAAGGTGGAGACTCTCGAACCGTGGATTTTGATGGCAAGGTTGAAAACCCGTGGCTGGAAACAAAGACTAAGCAAGTACCAGAGCTCGTGGTTTTAAAAACAGAGATAAAAAGCTTTTGGGAGGTGCATAATTTGTCAACGAATGCTAGTAGACAACCCAATCACTTCTTATGCTGGACAAGGTTTCGAGGAACGGCTCCCACGCGGGGACGATCACATCCCCTTAATCTCCTTTGTTTATCACTGCCAGAGTTTTCTGATTTCTCATGAACAAAGCGTGAAGGAGGGTTTGTTTGTTGCTATTATCTTTTGTGAGCTGGGCGCACTCATGCCAGTCCCTCCTTGTATTAGGGGTTTGCAGATTAGACATGCAATCCCGGGGTAAATTTTGTCCAATCATAAGAAGATCATGAATTACCTACTAGTTCCTCATGAGCTAAAACAGAGGCACAAAACAGGAGTAAATTTGAATAATTTCGAGATGGTACAAGAAAGTCTTCGTTAGGAATGGCAAGTAAATACCATATATAGGAAGGTATGGTGGACTCATATGGCATAACTGGTTTCAAGGATTTTGGATGCACAAGCAGTCAGTCCGCTTAGTACAGGTGAAGGCTAGCAAAAGACTGGGAGCGACCAACTAAGAGAGCAATGACGGTCATAATCATGCAGAGCGACAAAGCAACATTGAATCGGGCATGGAAGTTATATCACTACTCAAAAATTAAAGATCATCAAGGCTTGATAGACTTTCTTTACAGTCTTAAATATGCGTGAGCATATGCCAAGTCAATCAAAATAAATTCTTGGAGGAAGATATCACTAAACCATACCACATCATAGGCAAACAAATCATGCTGGTACTTCAATAACACATTAAGAACCCCCAGCTATTTGGGACTAACCATAAGAAAACATGAACTACTAAGCACCATTATGCACATAGCATTTTTATCATAGACATATCAACCAGTGCCACAGAAGTCAACTCTCTTAACAAGATAAGCATGATAACTCAAGAGAGCTCCAGAAGCAACAACCTAAACAAAAGCTCTTAAAAAGATAAGCATGAAAACTAAGAGCTAAGCATGACAGCAGCTATGAAAAGATAAAGCACACACACAAGAAGATACGCATGCAAGCCTATGTTGTGTTCTACAGTGGAGTGGAGCGTGTTTCTCTCCCAAACAATGAAGGCTAGGATCTAACTTGTTATGAACAGCAAGCAAAGCTAAAGAAAAGTAAAAAGGAAACTAAGAGCAAGACGCTCCAAGCATAGCACATAATGCATGAACTGATTAAAATATAGTGGAACGAAAGACGAATTGATAATTGTTGATGGAGAAGGGGATGCACGGGGGCATCCCCAAGCTTAGACGCTTGAGTCTTCTTGAATATTTCTTGGGGGTGCACGGGGGCATCCCCAAGCTTGAGCACTTGACCCTCCTGAATCTTCTTTTATCATCTTCCCTCGCACACTTGAAAACTCCCTTCATACAGCTCATCATAATCTGATTAGCGAGGTTAGTACCCATAATAAAATAATTTTTCCCTACTGGAAATAAAGATAATCTTGAAGAGCTACTGTTTCTCAAGATTGCCAAAAGGTTTTTGCAAAGAAAAAGCAAGCTCAAGGTTTGCAAAACAAAGAAAAGGCAAAACAGGACAGAATCTGTGAAAAACTGACCAGCGGGTAGTAAATAATTTTTTTGGGGCACTTCTGCAACTCAAATCAAAAAACTCAGAACAGACACCCGAAAGCCAATTGTATAGAGCACGCTGCCAAAACAATTCAGATAAAAAGGATGATCTTGTGATTTTATACGAATTTTTTTGTCCAAGGACAGAATCTGTTTTCTGGACTGCACGTCACAACTTTTGAACTTTCTTGCAATCGGAGGCTAAACTTGGCACAAAGCTGAAAAATAAAGATACAATGATGTTGCTACAGTAGTAACAAACATCAAGACCACTAAAAACTGAAAGAACAAACTGAAAGCAAAGATAACAAGGGTTGTCTCCCTAGACCTCTTTCTTTATAGCCATAAAGATAGGCTTAAGACTTTAATGATGCTCTCGTAGGAATAAGAGTTGAAGAACAAAAGAGAGCATCAAGAAGCAAATACCAAACACATTTAAGCCTAACATGCTTCCTATGCATAGGAATATTGCAATAGAATAATTCATTGAAGCACAAAGCAATAAGCATAGAAAGACAAAACAAGTGCAGCTTCAAAACCTTCAACATAAAGAGAGGTAACTTGATATTATTGAAATATCTATAAGCATATGTTCCCTTCTCATAATAATTTTCAGTGGGATCACAAATAAACTCAACAATATAAGCATCGCATAAAGCATTGTTACCATGATCCACATGCAAAAAAGTGTCATTACTCTTCATATAAGCAAATCTTTCTTATTAGGAATAGTGAGAGTAAGACTATCATAACCATCATGGTAATCATCGTATTTAGGAGGCATATCATAATCATAATAAATTTTATCCTCAATAGTAGGTGGACTGAAAATATCATATTCATCATTGTAATCATTATATATAGGAGGCATAGTATCATCAAAGTAAATTTTCTCTTCAAAAGTTGGGGGACTAAAAATATCATGTTCATCAAACGTGTCATCCCCAAGCTTAGAGCTTTCCATGTCATTAGCAATATTGATATTAAAAAAACATACTAATAACATCACCACCATCATGATTGTTATGCAAATAATAAAGTTCCAAAGGTTTTTTAATTTTCTCTTCAAACACATCATGTCCAAGTTCAAGGTAGAGCTTATAAAGCTCTCTCATATTTTTGTTGTTTTCCATTAAGCAAAACTAGTGAAATAAAAGCAAGAAACAAAAAGATTTAATTGCAAGATCTAGAGAAGGTACCTTCACTTACCTCACTTCCCCGGCAACGGCGCCAGAAATAGCTTGATGTCTACTACACGCTTCTATTCCTGTAGACAGTGTTGGGCCTCCAAGAGCAGAGGTTCGTAGGACAGCAACAAATTTCCCTTAAGTGAGTAACCCAAGGTTTATCGAACTCAGGGAAGTGGAGGTTGAACGTACCCCTTTCAAGCAACCCTGCAATCAAGATACAAGAAGTCTCTTGTGTCCCCAACACACCTAATACACTTGTCAGATGTATAGGTGCACTAGTTCGGCGAAGAGATGTTAAATGGCAAGTGATATGGATGACAAAAGATGTATTTGTAAATCTGAAATAAAAATGGCAGCAAGCAAACATGTAACAAAACTGAAAGTAAATGGTGTTCAATTGATGAAAACAAGGCCTAGGGATCATACTTTCACTAGTGGCAACTCCCAACAACATTGACATAATCAAATCACATGATATTTCCCATAAAACATGCAAGGGGGACGCACTCAGAGGTCATTCCTTTGTGGTCAAGAGAGGACGAGAATTATGTAGGGCTACAAAAGCACACCTCAAAGTTCGTAGTTCTCAATCTATGGATTTCCCAATGTCACCTCGGCCATCCAAAGAGAGTACCACAATCACCACAACATATCTCAAGGATAGTCAAAGACAAGCACCAAGAGATTCTCAATCTTCAATCCACACACAAAAGAGGAAATCACTCATGTCCAATAGACCGCTGTCACCTTGGTCTTGGAGATTATACTAGATAAAGACAAGTGAGTACATCAATCCAATACATAGAGGAAGGGGAAATATCACGGGATCACCCTAGATTAACATAGCCTATGATCACAACGAAGATCACATCATGGGAGAGAGAATTGACCACATAGCTACTGGTAGAAACCTCAGCCCCGAGGAGGAACTACTCCCGCATCATGGAGGGAGGAAGCAACGTCGATGGAGATGAATCCGGGGGCACTTCCCCGTCCCGGCAGGATGCCGGCACAGGAATTCTGGTCCCCCGAAACTTGGTGGCGATGGCTGCGGAGATCGGAATAGCTTCTGGAGAAAAGGGGTCTGGAATCAGGGTTTCCGCGACGGGTGGTAAATATATGCCAAAGGGGGTCACAAGAGGCGGAGAGGGGGGCCCAGGCGCCCCCCCCGGCGCGGCCAGGGGGGGCGCGTGGGCTGGCCGCCTGGGCTGCCCCTGGCTCCCCTCTGGCCCCACTTCTGGCACGTGGAAGCTTCTGGAGCGCTGATTTTTTATATATTTTTCCCGGAATTTTTCTGGCAATTAAGTAATGGGAAAACCTGAAATACAAAAACAGCAGAAAACAGAAACGGGCACTGGGGTGCACTGAGTTAATAGGTTAGTCCAAATATGATCAAAAGTGTATGAAAGTGTATCAAAAGCATAGCAATATCACCCAAAACATGCATGGAGCTAGCAGAAATTCTAGATACGTTTGGGACGTATCAGTGGACTCCCGGGGAGGCTAAAAGTGCAATCATGCCCTTAATCTTATTTTGATGTTGATGACAACATGCATATAGGGGACTAATCGTTTTTATTAAGTATATCTCTGGATTGTGTCTCAAGGGCGTGTGTGGATCATGTATACAGATAAATTTATATCACTCAAGAGCGGATATACAAGACAATAGCTTTGGCTCTTTTTCAGTTTGTTCTTGAGTATAGGGATCCCGCACTATTAAGAGGGGACTGTTGGATTTCGTGAAAGACTTGCTCAAAACCCACAAAGTATCCTCTCACAACATCTCTACCTGAACCCTAACTATTCTACTATTATGTGCACAAAGACCTGGTGTGAAATTGAGCTTTTTGCGCTCTGTTATCACCGGACGTCCGAAACTCTACGAACGTCCGACCCTTCACAGTCTACCGGATGTCCGACACTCTCCGGATGTCCGGTATATCACCACAGAAGAAAATAGCGGTTTTCCGTTCCTCACCGGAAGACCGGCACACTCTGGACGTCTGACCCCTCATTGCCTACCGGATGTCAAACACACTCCAGATGTTCGGTGCACCTTCACAGAGAGAAATAGCGGATTTTCGGTCACCTCCGGACGTCCGGTCACCGGACGACCAGTTCATCCCAGACGTCCGGTGGCTGTGTATGAGGTGCACTTCGTGGCCTGGCCTGGTAAATCCCCAGGCTCGGGACGACCGGCGGTTCCAGCGGACATCCGGTCCTTCCTGTGTCACTGGACGTCCGGTGTTGTCCGGACGTCCGACCTTGACAAAACATTTTGTGGCTCAACGATCCGTTTTGTGCTACGACTATATATAGCCTTCTTGTAATGCCCAGTATGCGACTATGTCTCCCACGTGTCGAGGCACGACTTAAAGACATAAGCGCATACTAGAATGGTCTCAAGTATGGTATCTTTGCACATCTCATGTAAAACTCAGGGATGAAATTGAAAGATAGTTGGCTTACATTCACCACATCACACAATGAATACAATAACATACATCATCCAAATAACACAAGGTCCGACTACGGACAAAATCCAAATGAGAAAGATACCATAAAACCACAAGGCCGGATCGCCCCTAGTAGGAACCACTACCGATCGTCGAAAACGTCACATACATACGGCCAAGCTCTTCATCGAACTCCCAGTGAAGTTCTTGTCCATCTCCTCCGTCATACTCAGTTGTACCTGCATCTGGTGTGTGTTGAATCTATGAGCCACAAAGGACTCAGCAATCCCGTTCCCGGGTATCAAAACTACCAAAGCCTTAGGTGTGGAAAGGCTTTAAAAGTGTTTGCAGCAAGCACTAAGCAACTAACTTACGAGCTCAGAGCGAGATGAGAATATGTGCCAACGATCGCCAAGTTGATCAAGAAGTGATCCTAGCTACTCACGATCAAACATAACCCCACCGTGTTCACTTCCCGAAGCCCTTCGAAAAGAGACCGTCACGGTAACTCACACAGGTAGTGTATTCTTATGAATAGGGTGTCAAGTTAACTACAACCGAATATTAACAAATTCCCATCGGCCACATAACCGCGGGCACGGCTTTCGAAAGTTCAAAACCCTGCAGGGGTGTCCCAACTTAGCCCATCACAAGCTCACGATCTGCGGAGTCGCAACTCCAAAGTGGCAAGACCCGAGTATTCTCGAAATCCCATGCTCAAGATATTTCGACAAAGGTAAAACTAATCTAGCAAGACCTCTCGGCGTGCCGACACCCTGATAGTAGCCGCGCGTATCTCGTCTCAGGCCACGACCGGATGAGCACAGCGTACAGTGACCAAAACCCAAGTTGCCAAGGGGGGTACCGCACAGACTCTAGTTTGGACCAACACTCAAAACGAGCACTGGCCCAGGGGGTTGATTAATAAATCCTCGTGTTAATTACTCCCTCGGCAAGTTTTAGTTGTTAGGCAAATGTAGAACCAAAGTTGGGCCTTGCTGGAAAAGCTTTAAGCAGAGCGAATTACCAAGGGGGGGGGGGCATAAACTCCAACCGTGTTAGGAACGCAAAATCAAGGAACATAACACCGGTTTATCGGGTCCTAAGGTGGCATGAGTGGAACAAAACACCAAGTAGAAGGCCAAGCCTTCCACCCATTGCCAAGTATATAGGTGTGTTAATATATTTAAGAGATATTGTGATATTCCAACAACAAGTTCCAACATGGAGCAATCTTCTTCTTCTCCTCCAACTATCAACGCTATAAGAGGGGCTGAGCAAGCGGGTGACATAGCCAAACAATGGTTTGCTGGGAAGGTGTCAAAGGTTAGAGGTTTCATGGCAACAATAGGAGGCTGACAAACAGGAATAGGCATCGAGGCATAGCTAAAGAGCGAGACAACTAGCATAGGCAAAGATAGAGGTGATATCGGGGAATGGTCATCTTGCCTGAGATTCCGCAAGGAAGAAGAACGAGTCCATGAAGTAGTCGAACAAATCCTCACAAATCCGGAACGAAACCGAAGCTAATGAGAGAAGCATACCGAAAAGAAGCAAACATCAGGGTAAACACACAAGCATAAACATGGCATATGATGCACAACCTAGAATAATGTATGTCCGGTTTAAATATGCATGGCATGGCAAAGTGCTCAAACAACACTACAATTTAAGCGGAGCTCAATATGCAACGAGTTGCATATTGACAAAACACCACATTATATTTATTTAGTTGACTCCCGTTTATTTACAAGACAAGGTTAAATGCTTGTTAACATGGCAAGATGTGAAGCTTAAACAAACTCTACTATCTAGCCATTTTAAGTGAGGCCGGAAATAACAACAACAATTCCGGAAACTCCCCATGTGCATATTTAGCAATTTTAAAGCAAACAACAATTTAAACATTTTAATGTGGTTATCATGATGCGGATGCCATTTTCAACGTTTATGCAATTTTTATTAAAAGTTAACATAAGAAATATGAAGCATTTGTCACCGCGGTGGAAAGAAAATATGCCACGGCGGTGATAACCGAAAATGGTACCGCAACAACATTTCGGTACCGGTAACTCGTTGAGAGACCGGTGCAAAAGAAAGGGTCGACGTGAGCGAGAGCGTGTCATGCAAGATAATGGGGTGCTCCCGGTTTCCGGGTTCCCACGGGTCGGCAACATGGAAACGAGCAACACCACGGGCACGGTGCAAACAAGTGAGTGCAACTCATACATCACATAGCATTCGAACACGGGCATCGTTTCGGTGGTATACCTCCGGAGCATGCGTTCGAGGGGGGGTTCGAGTTCGTCGAGGGAAGTAGTGGTACTCGCGGGTCATCGTCGAAGTAGTCGTTCACGGGGTCTTCGAGGGTCGACGGTAGTGGTTCTCACGTCGTAGAGGGACTTGTCGTTCTTCGAAAACAGAGGTCGTCGTGGTACTTGGTGTATTGTCATGTAGTCGTACATGACCCGTAGATGTGCATGTCGTCGTAGAGGTACTTGACACATCGTTTTACTTGCGTCCGGTGAATCCCGCGTAGTCGTACACTTTATCATTGTGGAACTTGATGCCCAAGGGATCTTCGGGCATCTTATGCAGTCGTACTCGCTTCGTAGACGTTCGGTGTGGTGCTTGGCGAAACCAGGACAACCTTGGGAGTTTCCGGTCAAGTGAGGGTGATGTAGATCCATGCGGGGTCGTGGTCAATGCGAACGAGCGTCTCTGGCTCGAAGCAGAGGAAGACACCCATGCGATGCAGGGTGCGGCGGCAGCGGCCGAGCTTCACGACGAGGACGGCGTGGAGGCGAACGGTGGCCAGGCGCGATGGAGCGGGACTTGGGTGAGGCAGAGGGAGGTTGGATGAGGCCCACACTCGTCGTCCTGCTCTCGATGATGGAAGGCGAAGCAGGCAGGGGCTTGGGACTCCATGGCCAGGGCGGATCTAACAAAACGGCAGCAGACGAGTTGAGGAGGTCGGAGGGCGAAGAAGCTCCGATGCACGTCGCGGATGCCGGGGAAGCAGGGAGGCGGGGCGGCGCAGAAGGTCGCCGACGCGGAGGAAAATCGACGGGGCGACGCTCGCCGGAGTCGGGGCCGAAGGGGACGGGTCGAGGGGTCTCGCTGGATTGGGAGGAAGGAGCGAGGGGATCGAGCGAGAGGGAGGTGGTGCAGCGCTGAGGGAAAAGAGCGATGGGGAGGGAGAGGGCTCGGTCGGGCCTAGGGTTAGGAGGGAGAGGTGGCTGGGCCTTGGGCCAGATTAGCTAGGGTTGGAGGGGAAGCGGGCTGGGCCTAGGAGGCCAGTGGCTGGGCTAGAGTGAATAGAAAGGAAAAGAAAGGAAAAATTTAAAGAAGGAGAGATAGGCCAGCCTTGGTTAAGAGAAAAAAAGGTTTCTCCTACTACTTATAGAAAAAGAACATAGAAGCAAAATATTTATTTGGAAGAGCCAAATAAATATGAATTGAACTAACATTTGGCATGTGGCTATTTTGAAAACAAAGCTCCACAACTAGAGGATGAGTAATAGGAGGAGATGAAGGATTTAAAATATAAAAAAACAAGAGGGAGTTAAGATGCAAGTTTGTTATGGTTGATTCCAAAACGATGGAATATTTGCTATAGCTCCCTAATATTGGGAGGATAAGTTTTTAAGAGAAATCACCAAGTGAATTCCCTCGATTTAAATAGATCAAAGATCTCTGCAATTTATTTAGTTGAGTTTTAAAAATTAAAAGACTTGATGGCATGATGCAATGATGCAATGCAAATAAAATAGAGCAAGCAGATAAGAAACACACGGTGAAACCCGGAATAGCTGGAAGTCTTTTGGAGCGTCGGTCTTGGGGCGTCACAACTCCCCCACACCAACAGAGGATCTCGACCCGAGATCCTGGAGATGGCACCGGATAGAAGAGGATAAAGGAAGAGGTAAAACAAAGTTGATTCTTTGGCAAACGAGTGAAACCACGAACTTGAGAGGTTGAACAAATTGAAAGAAGAATACAACGGAGATGAACGAAGTTAAGAGCACTCCGGTAAAAAGGAGGAACAAGGAACACCACGAGAATTTGAAGGTTGCAAGGACATAAACAAAGAGCTCAAGGATCATGGAAGAATTTAAAAACCACTCCGGCTAAATAAAGCGAGAGAAGGAATAAGAACAAAATAATTTGGACATCATTCCGATTGAAAAATGGAAGGAATTTAACAAGAACTTGAGAAGATGGGATGATACTTGATGAAATCAACAACACATTGCCTCCGAAACAATTGAAAGAATGGCACAAGGGGTAAGAATAATTTCGGACAACACACCGGTTAACAGAGAGTCAAAACTTGATAAGATGAGAGAACTTGAACGAGGACACAACACTCCAGTTAAATGGACAAGCAAAGGAAAGAACATGATCTCGATAAAACGAGATGATGGTTTAGAGAGATCAACATCACAATGCCTCTGGAATGAAAGAATATGTGCTAGGTCGTTGGAAAGAAAAGAGCGGAGAAGAAAATGACAACTTCTCCCACGAATGAATTTTGAAAATCATCCTTACGAAGAAGGGTTGAACGGAGTTGTTGGAAATTCAACAGCGAAAAGAATAAGCTTGATGTGGGCTTATGGAAAACATCTCAAAATTATGAGGTGACAACCAGCCACTAACGGAAACCAATTGTTGCTAGAGATCAAGAGATGAAAACTTCTTTCACCGAGAGGATAAATGAAGAATTTGGGTCATTTATAAGCACCACAATAGCAACAACCCTTAGGGGAAGCTTTTAGGTGTAATACAACCCAAGATTACTCCAACAAATAAATTGAAAGTTCGGAAAGATCTCATGAACAAAGAAAATGATGGGTTTAAATATCTCATTCCTGACAACTTGTGAATCATGAAACATGAAGGGAAAATGCCAAGAATGGTATAACACCACCTCAAAAGATAAGGGATCAAGAATTGCACTTCAAAATGCATGAAGAAGAATACTTGAGCTCCAACAAGAATCTTGATGAAGACTTCAAGGATGAATTAAATCCTGATGAACCACCATGAAAACTCTGGTAACAAAAGGATGAGAAGTGAAGGATGAAAAGAATAAGATTGAAGCCTTGCAATGAATTAGACGAAGCTTCGTGATGAGATAATTGAGAGAGCTTAGAGCAACGGGAAACAAGACAAACAACTTGAAACCAAGAATTTATCCCTCCTGAACAAACTCCAAAGGAAGGGATTAACCTCTTGGAAGAAACTAGAATAAGAATTATGTTATGCATATCCTTCACCAATTTAAATTGACGACAACCTATGGATTTGGCATACTACTTATTCTTGTTGCAAAGAATTAAAGAGAGTTCTCGCACAAGAAAGTATTCAACGAATCACCGGTAGGATTTCAGAAAGAACGAATGAATTAATACGATAACAAGGAAGAGTAAACTTGAATGAACCACCGTAAGAATTGAAACGAATGAAGAAAAGATAACGAATCACCATGAAGAATTAGAAAAGGAACAAAGGCACTTGAGGAAACTTAGATACAAAAGAACGAAGGGATCACGAGCCGATTAAAGGATACTTGAACGATGCACCGGAAGAATTATGGAGACGAACGAAGAGGCATCAATTAAGAATAGTTGGTGGACGAAGTTGCAAACTGAGAATGAAGAAATCTTCTGAAATGGTGGCCTTCGGAGGATCACAATGGAAAGAATTCATGTAATGCTTCGGATGGGTATAAAAAGAATTCTCACAATCGAAAACAATTATGAGGATGGCATGAAGCTAGAACCACGAATCTTCAAGAACGGGCCAAGATTTAAGAGAAACACTTCTCCGGTCTTCAAAACCTGAGAATGACAACGAGATACATCACCATTGATTATTGAGGCACTCCGGAAAAAAGAATTAAAAGGTTGAACCAACGATGAAAAGAATTTGAAAGCAATCTTGCAGAAGGCATATGACTGATGGAATACATTCTTACGTCACACTTGAAAGAATGTGAGAATAACTCCAGAAAAATAGAAGAGTCAGGTAAGATCCTGGGAAAATACATGTGGGTTAGGGCCCACTAAAGAAAAAAAAATTCACTGTTGGAAAGGATTACTTGAAAGAGATATCACACCGGTTGAATTAAATGGCTTGGATGAGATAACAATCTCAAAATATATTGAACAGGTTGAAAATGGAAACACGAGTCCTTTGAGATCTCTTGTACACTCCGGATAAGAATTAGAGAGAGTTGAATAATCAAGAGAGACTTCAGATAAGAAATTTCAACATGGGAAAACATGTGAAACAAGAAGAAGAGATATGATCAACACCAAAGCTTGAATTTAGTCCACCGAAGAAGAAAAAGAGAATGAAGAATGATGAACTTGAAACTCTTGAGCATCTTCATGATAAATCACCGGATAAGAACATTGAAGGAAAGAATGAAAAACTTCACATGAATAAAAGGATACTTGATTAAGAATTCTAGCTCCATAAAGAAAAGGGGGGGGGAGGGTGGGGAAAAAACAAAGACAACTTGGGACGAACGAAACGGACACCATTGAGAAAAACCAAGGATTGGTCTTGCACATATTGAAAGGATCGGGTTAACTTGAAGAGAAGCACGCGGGTTGAAAAGAATTTACATGACAATCTCGATGATCAAGAAGGACTAGCACTCTCATAGAAATATGAGAATAGCGATTAGGAAAGGTATGGAATCAACATTTGACTTCGAAGCAACTCGAATACCACAACCAAAACAAAATGAAGGGTTGATATGTTGCAACATATAGTCTTCACAATATCATTCGAACAAAGAATTGACGAATGAATTCCGTAATCTTAATGGTACATCAACTTGTCGAGAAGCCACTCTTGAGAACAAAATGATAGAATAAAACAACAAGGTACAGATGGAACAAATACATAATAGAGGTTTCGTCCCACATGTTCGTGCTGAATGCCCCATGGAACGTGTTACAAAGGGTGTTGCAATCCCCGGACCAGCATAGCCAAGGACCCTTTAAGATGCAACTCGCAATTGGAACAACGCCCATGAAACCTCTTCACTAGATATTGAACCCCAAACCTCATATCATGCACCCGTTGGAAGATTACCTACGATCTACTTGAAACCCACCTATTAATTCTAGAAGTTTTCCGGTTATGCAATCGGGTGTTGGGGATACAGGGGAAGCACCGCGCACTCAACTCTAATCCTACATCCAGCTGTATCCATCCGTCAACACATAACCAGTCATCCTCGGAATCTGTTTACCTCGGACCTTCGAAACGCATCCGCTATACTAGCTGTGGCAATACTCTCGAACTATCCTGCCAGTACTAGGTGATGTCGGGGTTATCTCACCACTAACCGCATAGAAGAGTTTTTGATGTCGACCGTCTTAAGTATTCTAGAACCGATGCGATACATTTGTGACAACAACACCTCGGAGCTCAACTCCCTGGGACACTGCCACAACCCCTAAATGACAAGAGGCATCGAGAACAATGTTCTCGTCACAAAGATATCAGAACAATCCAAACAATACTCGCGTGATCCTAAAAAAAATTTGGTGAAATTTTGAGAGTAGTGAAGGTAAAACAACGTCAGGAGTCCTCACCAGAGGGATGAAGGGGATGAGGAGTAAAAAGAAATCCTACTCTCCGACATATATATAGGACTCAAAACATTTTGTGTGTGTGCCTAGACACAACCGTTAGCGGTTCGATCAATCAGGGGGCTCCTAGGCCGGAGAAGGCTCTGAATACCAACTTGTAATGCCCAGTATGCGACTATGTCTCCAACGTGTCGAGGCACGACTTAAAGACATAAGCGCATACTAGAATGATCTCAAGTATGGTATCTTTGCACATCTCATGTAAAATTCAGGGATGAAATTGAAAGATAGTTGGCTTACACTCGCCACGTCACACAATGATTACAATAACATACATCATCCAAATAACACAAGGTCCGACTACGGACATAATCCAAATGAGAAAGATACCATAAAACAACAAGGCCGGATCGCCCCTAGTAGGAATCACTACCGATCGTCGAAAACGTCACATACATATAGCCAAGCTCTTCATCAAACTCCCAGTGAAGTTCTTGTCCATCTCCTCCGTCATACTCAGTTGTACCTGCATCTGGTGTGTGTTGAATCTGTGAGCCACAGAGGACTCAGCAATCCCGTTCCCGGGTATCAAAACTACCAAAGCCTTAGGTGTGGAAAGGCTTTAAAAGTGTTTGCAGCAAGCAGTAAGCAACTAACTTACGAGTTCAGAGCGAGATGAGAATATGTGCCAACGATCGCCAAGTTGATCAAGAAGTGATCCTAGCTACTCACGATCAAACATAACCCCACCGTGTTCACTTCCCGAAGCCCTTCGGAAAGAGACCGTCATGGTAACTCACACAGGTAGTGTATTCTTATGAATAGGGTGTCAAGTTAACTACAACCGGATATTAACAAATTCACATCAGCCACATAACCGCGGGCACGGCTTTTGAAAGTTCAAAACCCTGCACGGGTGTCCCAACTTAGCCCATCACAAGCTCACGATCTGCGGAGTCGCAACTCCAAAGTGGCAAGACCCGAGTATTCTCGGAATCCCGTGCTCAAGATATTTCGACAAAGGTAAAACTAATCCAGCAAGACCTCCCGGCGTGCCAACACCCTGATAGTAGCCGCGCGTATCTCGTCTCAGGCCACGACCGGATGAGCACAACGTACAGTGACCAAAACCCAAGTTGCCAAGGGGGGTACCGCACACGACTCTAGTTTGGACCAACACTCAAAACGAGCACTGGCCAGGGGGTTGATTAATAAATCCTCGGGTTAATTACTCCCTCGACAAGTTTTAGTTGTTAGGCAAATGTAGAACCAAAGTTGGGCCTTGCTGGAAAAGCTTTAAGCAGAGCGAATTATCAAGGGGGGCCCATAAACCCCAACCGTGTTAGGAATGCAAAATCAAGGAACATAACACCGGTTTATCGGGTCCTAAGGTGGCATGAGTGGAACAAAACACCAAGTAGAAGGCCAAGCCTTCCACCCATTGCCAAGTATATAGGTGTGTTAATATATTTGAGAGATACTGTGATATTCCAACAACAAGTTCCAACATGGAGCAATCTTCTTCTTCACCTGCAACTAACAACGCTATAAGAGGGGCTGAGCAAGCGGGTAACATAGCCAAACAACGGTTTGCTGGGAAGGTGTCAAAGGTTAGAGGTTTCATGGCAACAATAGGAGGCTGACAAACAGGAATAGGCATCGGGGCATAGCTAAAGAGCGAGACAACTAGCATAGGCAAAGATAGAGGTGATATCGGGGAATGGTCATCTTGCCTGAGATTCCGCAAGGAAGAAGAACGAGTCCATGAAGTAGTCGAACAAATCCTCACAACTCCGGAACGAAATCGAAGCTAATGAGAGAAGCATACCGAAAAGAAGCAAACAACACGGTAAACACACAAGCATAAACATGGCATATGATGCACAACCAAGAATGATGCATGTCCGGTTTAAATATGCATGGCATGGCAAAGTGCTCAAACAACACTACAATTTAAGCGGAGCTCAATATGCAACGAGTTTCATATTGACAAAACACCACATTATATTTATTTAGTTGACTCCCGTTTATTTACAAGACAAGGTTAAATGTTTGTTAACATGGCAAGAGGTGAAGCTTAAACAAACTACACTATCCAGCTATTTTAAATGAGGCCGGAAATAACAACAACAATTCCGGAAACTCCCCATGTGCATATTTAGCAATTTTAAAGCAAACAACAATTTAAACAATTTTCAAGTTTTATGCAATTTTTATTAAAAGTTAACATAAGAGATATGAAGCATTTGTCACCGTGGTGGAAAGAAAAGGGGCCACGGCGGTGATAACCGAAAATGGTGCCACAACAACATTTCGGTACCGGTAACTCGTTGAGAGACCGGTGCAAAAGAAAGGGTCAACGTGAGCGAGAGCGTGTCATGCAAGATAATGAGGTGCTCCGGTTTCCGCGTTCCCACGGGTCGGCAACATGGAAACGAGCAACACCACGGGCACGGTGCAAATAAGTGAGTGCAACTCATACATCACATAGCATTCGTCCACGGGCGTCGTTTCGGTGGTATACCTCTGTATCGTGCGTTCGAGGGGGGGGGGTCGAGTTCATCGAGGGAAGTAGTGGTACTCGCGGGTCGTCGTCGAAGTAGTCGTTCACGGGGTCTTCGAGGGTCGACGGTAGTAGTTCTCACGTCGTAGAGGGCCTGTTCGTTCTTCGAAAACAGAGGTCGTCGTGGTACTTGGTGTATCGTCATGTAGTCTTACATGACCCGTAGATGTGCATGTCGTCGTAGAGGTACTTGATGCATCGTTTTACTTGTGTCCGGTGAATCCCGCGTAGTCGTACACTTCATCGTTGTGGAACTTGATGTCCAAGGGATCTTCGGGCATCTTATGCAGTCGTACTCGCTTCGTAGACGTTTGGTGCGGTGCTTGGCGGAACCAGGACAGCCTTGGCGGTTTCCGGTCAAGTGAGGGTGATGTAGATCCACGCAGGGTCGTGGTCAATGCAAACGAGCGTCTCTGGCTCGAAGTAGAGGAAGACGCCCATGCGATGCAGGGCGCGGCGGCAGCGGCCGAGCTTCGCGACGGGGACGGTGTGGAGGCAAACGGTGGCCAGGCGCGATGGAGCGGGACTTGGGCGAGGCAGAGGGAGGTTGGATGAGGCCCACGCTCGTCGTCCTGCTCTCGACGGCGGAAGGCGAAGCATGCAGGGGCTTGGGACTCCATGGCCATGGCGGATCTATCGAAATGGCATCAGACGAGTTGAGAAGGTCGGCGGGCGGAGCAGCTCTGATGCCCGCTGCGGTGGCCGAGGAAGCAGGGAGGCGGGGTAGCGCAGAAGGTCGTCGGCGCGGAGGAAAATCGACGGGGCGGCGCTCGTCGGAGTCGGGGCTGAAGGGGACGGGTCGAAGGGTCTCGCTGGATCGGGAGGAAGGAGCGAGGGGTTCGAGCAAGAGGGAGGTGGTGCGGCGTTGAGGGAATAGAGCGATGTGGAGGGAGAGGGATCGGTCGGGCCTAGGGTTAGGAGGGAGAGGTGGCTGGGCCTTGGGCCAGATTAGCTAGGGTTGGAGGGGAAGCGGGCTAGGCCTAGGAGGCCAGTGGTTGGGCTAGAGTGAATAGAAAGGAAAATAAAGGAAAAAAAATAAAGAAGGAGAGATGGGCCAGCCTTGGTTAAGAGAAAAAAAAGGTTTCTCCTACTACTTATAGAAAAAGAACATAGAAGCAAAATATTTATTTGGAAGAGCCAAATAAATATGAATTGAACTAACATTTGGCATGTGGCTATTTTGAAAACAAAGCTCCACAACTAGAGGATGAGTAATAGGAGGAGATGAAGGATTTAAAATATAAAAAACAAGAGGGAGTTAAGATGCAAGTTTGTTATGGTTGATTCCAAAACGATGGAATATTTGCTATAGCTCCCTAATATTGGGAGGATAAGTTTTTAAGAGAAATTCACCAAGTGAATTCCCTCGATTTAAATAGATCAAAGATCTATGCAATTTATTTAGTTGAGTTTTAAAAATTAAAAGACTTGATGGCATGATGCAATGATGGAATGCAATAAAATAGAGCAAGCAAATAAGAAACACACGGTGAAACCCGGAATAGCTGGAAGTATTTTGGAGCGTCGGTCTTGGGGCGTCACACTTCTCTTCCCACATGATATGGTTGACTACTCACTTTGAGCTTACCTAAGAACACATTTCACACACTCTCTCTCACACACTCTCATACACCAAATCTTAGATCCCCAAAGGATTTGAAAGCATTTGAGAGAAGTTGTCCACCCAAGTGATAGATCCACTCCTTTCCCTTTTTTGCACCAAAGAAATTTGTGATTTGAGCAAGTCTTGAGCTTTTTCCATCGTTCTTGTTACTCTTGGAGGTTGGAGACTCCTAGGTGGTAGGAGTCATTCAAAGAGGAATCAGACGTTGTGATTACCCCCGGAAAGTTTGTGATGGTTTGGAGGCCACCTAAAGGTCTACCACTAGTGGTTGGGAATCGCCTTCGTGGTGATATCTCTTAGAGAGAATATGGTGAGCCTTCGTGGCGTTGGTGTGCCTTCGTGGTAACACCCACCTCTCTAAACGGTGACGTAGCTTCCCTCCAAGGAAGTGAACATCGGCATACATCCTTGTCTCTCGAAGTTGCGGTTATTCCTAGCCCTAACTTTCTACTTGTGATTACTTGTCTCTTAGTTCTTACTTGTATCTTATTGTGCTAGCTTATTTACATACTTGTGTTACTAGCTTACCTTGCTTAGCATCTTACTTGCAATTGTTAGGCTCACTTTCCTATTCCGCACTATTGCCTAAAATTGCTAAGTAACAATTAAAATTTGTAATTGTACCTATTCACCCCCACCCCTCTAGGTCCATTTCAATCCTTTCAATTGGTATCAGAGCCTCGTGCTCTATTCTTGTGGCTTAACCGCCCTAGAGCGAGATAAACCCCAATGGGACTCCCCTTCTTGTAGATCCGAAGACAAGGTCTCGATTTCTTTGGAAGTCAAGGCCTTTACCTCTGAGGATCTAGAACGGGCCCTTGCTAAGCAAAAGGAGGAGCATGATGCTTCTCTGGACGCCTTGGTCGAAATGAGGTTAGTCGCATTAACCACGAATTCCACACTACTCCCAAATTTGGGTGGTGTGGCTTCGAGGCAAACTGCGCCTATTCCTTCTCTTGACCAACAACCTCCTAACAGTGGTCACTCTAGTGTTCGATGGCTTTATGCACAACCTAACAATGATAAACCAAAGTATAAGCATGGGGGTGAACCTCCCGTGCTTGATAAAAAGTCTGATTTTTCTATGTGGAGAATTGCTATGCTGGATCATCTTAGGTACGCGAATGATGAGATGTTGGACATCTTGGAGGATGGCTATAACCCCGTCGATCCAAAGAACCTCACACCAAGAGAAATATATAACAAGCATCTCAACGACACCGCAACCATGTTAATAAGGAAAGGAATGAGTGATAAGCAAAGGAGACCTTTCATACACATCACCAGTGCCAAGAAATTATGGGATAGCATTGTGAGATCCAGGACTGTCACCTCCACTCTCCGGCTTGCTCAATATGAAGTTGCCAAAGGTCAATTGCAAAACTTATGTATGGATAAAGGTGAAACCCCCAACCAGATCCATGAGCGTCTGATGACTCTCACCTCTGACATCGACTCCTGTGACTGGGACAAGACACAAGATGGATTCAACTTGATGAAGTGGTTCCTTGTGGACAAGTTGCTACATGCTGTTGCTCCGTATCATAACCAAATGGTGTGGGACATAAAGCAACACCATGGATTCAAGGAAATGACTCCCGATGACATCATATCCACCTTTCAACTATTTGAAGAATCTAAGGCAAATGCTATAAGACATCTTGCTATGCATGGAAATTCAACTTCCGTGACCAACATAGCCTTGAAGGCTAAATAAGTCTGTGAGGAAGATGAAAGTGAAGAAGAAGATTATGAAGAAGGTGATGAAAGTGACTCAGATGAGGGCCCTTCGTATGAAGACATTGCTCTCTTTGTGAAGAAATTTAGCGCAGGAAAATTCAAGGGAAGATTTCAAAAGAAGAAGGTCCGAAATTGCTACAACTGTGAAGAGACCAATCACTTCTCCAATGAGTGCCCATATGAGAAGAGAGAAGATAATCCAAGATTTCACAAGAACATTGTAAAGAAGAAACTGCCAAACCCTATGAACTCCAAGCTTAAGAAGAGAGATGGAAGGGCTATGATTGCCCAAGAAGATTCTCATCCCGATGATGTTGGAGGTGTTGCTGATGTAGCTCAAGATTCTCAAACACCTTGAGACTAGTCAACAAAAGTGGAGAGGTTGTCACCTACAACTACATGAAAGACTACAAGGGCAACGCTCACAAGTGTTTGATGGCCAAAGCCGTGGTTGAGGATGGTGAGCAACAAACCCCCTCAGACAAGGTTAAGGTAACCTCTCGTTCGGATCCTCCTCTTTTCACTCCGCCTACTCCTAGTGATGAATATCTTGATGCGGAGGATAATCATGATGATAGTGATGTGAATGATCCTATGTGTGCTAAAAATTATGTGTTCCCTCGAAGGAAAGAAGCTCACTATGTTTCGTGTGATTATGGAGATGGTGAGTAAGCACACCGTCACCATTAAGGAACTCGAAACCCTCATTACCGAGGAAAAGGAAAAATATGAAATCCTTGAGCGGAAAGTCCTATATGAGGGAGCAAAAAATGATGAACTATGCATAAAAATTGGTACGAACCTTGATGAGCATGCCAAGAAACTTGCCTCCTCGGAAAAGGTTGAGAGCTCTTTCAAGGAGTTGATGGATGATAAGAGTAAGCTTGTGGGGTCTCATGCTACTCTCTCTAAGGATTGTGAGCTTCTATCCGTGTCTCTTAAGACTAAGGAAGAGGAGCTCACCCTTCTTACAAAGAGCTTTGAGACACTCAAACTTACTTATCTCGAAACTCTAGCCAAGGTTTACTCCTCTCCTATTATAAATGTTGATGCTTGTACTACTAACTCTAGTGGTGATCTAGCATCTATTCTTGAGGAGAATCGATTTCTAAAAGCACAACTTGAGAAAGGACTCATGACATGTGCTCAAGGACAAAAGAACCTTAAAGAGGTATTGAGCCGACACAATGAAGTTTTCGCAAAGGAAGGACTTGGGTACGACCCAAGCACAAGCAAGAAGAAAACGTCCTCTCAAAAGTGCACCACTCCTCTCAAGGAGACATTTGTACGTGAAGAGCACAAGGAGAAAGGGAAAGGTCAAGTCGACAAGGTTGTGAGTGGGAAGGCCACTAGGGACATGCCCACTCCCAACAAACCTAAGGGTTTCATGCCTCCATCCTCTGTGCTTCGTAAGACAAGGGATGGAGATTATGATGCTAAATTTGTTGGTCCTCGTAATGCATTCCGTTTCTATGCTATTTGTGTTCCTAAGACCCTTGTGAGTAATGTGAGAGGTCCCATTGCAAAATGGGTGCCTCTAACCAAGTCGTGAATTGTGTGTAGGTTGCCTTCTCTGGTGGAGTCAAATGGGTGATTGATAGTGCATGCCCAAACCATATGACCAGAGACAGCAAATTGCTCTATGATTTCATGGAAGCCATTCAACCATTTATGAGCATTGTGTTTGGTGGAGGATCAAAAGGACAGGTACTTGGATTGGGAAGGTGGCTATCACGAATGACATGTCACTTGCAAATGTCATGCTTGTCCAATCCCTTAAGTATCATTTACTTTCCATTCGTCAATTGGCTTATGTTGGTTATGATACACTATTTGGACTAACGGATGTGAAAATCTTGAAGAGAGATACTCTTGAAGTGGCCTTTGTTGGAAAGTTGGATGGCAACCTTTACACGGTTGATTTCTCGAAAGAGAGTACATTCCATGTAACTTGTCTAATGGCCAAAGCCGACAGGGGGTGGCTATGGCATCGCCGGCTAGCCCATGTCGGCATGAGAAATCTTCAAGATCTCTTAGAGGGAAATCACATCCTTGGACTAACAAATGTTTCTTTTGAGAAAGATCATGTGTGTAGTGCATGCATAGCCGGGAAGCAACATCAATCAGAGCACCCACCCAAGAACATTGTATCTACGTCAAGGCCATTGGAGCTCCTTCACGTGGATCTCTTTGGGCCTCCTTCATGGGATAGTCTTGGTGGGAAAAAGTATGGTCTTGTCATTGTTGATGATTATTCAAGATACACATGGGTGTTCTTCCTCAAGTCCAAACACGAGATGAAGATCACCTTCATTGATTTTGTCAAGCAAGCTCAAAGAAAGTTTGACAAAGAAATCTTGGCAATAAGAAGTGACAATGGCTCCGAGTTCAAGAACTACACCTTGGAAGAGTTTCTCAGTGATGAGGGGATTGAGCATCAATACTCCGCCCCTATACTCCTCAACAAAATGGTGTAGTTGAAAGAAAGAACCGTACTCTTGTGGAGAAGGCAAGGTCCATGTTGGATGAGTACAAGTCACCACATAGCTTTTGGGTCGAGGCCGTCAACACCGCATGTCATGCATCAAACCTTCTCTTCCTCCACAATATCTTGGAAAAGACCCCTTATGAGCTCCTAACCGGGAACAAGCCAAATGTCAAGTACTTCCATGTGTTCGGGTGTAAGTGCTTCATTCTCAACAAGAAAGAATGGTTAGGAAAATTTCAATCCAAAACTATTGAGGGTATATTTGTTGGTTATGGATCAAACTCTCACGCCTATAGGGTCTACAACAAATCCAATGGATGTGTTGTAGAAACTTGTGACGTGGTGTTTGACGAATTTAATGGCTCCCATGGGGAGCAAGTTGATCTAAGTGATGTAGGTGATGAAGACTCTTCTCAAGATATCTTGAATATGGGTGTTGGCGCTCTTCTTCCAATGGAACAAGAACCTCATGATGATGTGGAAGACGATGCACGACTCCCTATATATCCAACCATTACAACACCCACGCCACCACAAGATCCAAATGCTCAACCGACGCCCACAGTTCAAGTACAAGAAGAAGATCAAGTTCTTCACCATGATCATCTCCAAGAGCAAGATAATCACCAAGAACAATAACAAGAAAGTGCAATCATTGATGATGAACCTCAAAAAATGCAACATGAAGAAGAAGAAGATCTTCCACCACACATACATGATCCATATGTTGAGGACGTGGATGATGGACATGAAGTTGAACCTCGTGAAACCCTCACCTCCATCATGCCCCGAGTGTCTGGGCATGTTGATGTTGATAAAATTCTCACCGGCATATCGGAAGTGTTGAGCCTCTCAAGGTAAATGTAGCATTGATGGACAACAATTGGCTCGTTGCCATGCAAGAAGAGTTGAACAGTTTTGAACGCAACCAAGTGTGGTCCTTGGTGGAGAGACCAACTACGGAACACAATGTCATTGGAACAAAATGGATTTTCAAGAACAAGCAAGATGAGAATGGTGTAATCATCCGTAACAAGGCAAGGTTAGTGGCACAAGGTTACTCACAAGTTGAAGGTTTGGACTTTGGTGAGACCTTTGCTCCCGTTGCCCGTCTTGAATCTATTCGCATCTTACTTGCTTATGCTGCTTTCAATGGTTTTACATTACATCAAATGGATGTGAAGAGTGCTTTCCTTAACGGTCCTCTAGAAGTATATGTATCACAACCACCTGGGTTCATTGATCCCGATCACAAATATTATGTGTATAAACTTCATAAGGCTTTGTATGGCCTCAAACAAGCACCTTGTGCTTGGTATGATCATCTCAAGAAGTTTTTACTCGATGATCGCTTTGTGAGAGGGGTGATCGATCCCACTCTTTTTACTAAGAGACACAAGGGTGATTTGATCTTATGCCAAATCTATGTAGATGACATCATTTTTGGTTCTCCTAACATTCATTTGTGCAAGAAGTTTGTGGCTTCCATGACCAAGAATTTTGAAATGTCACTCAATGCGGATTTGAAGTTCTTCCTCGGATTTCAAATTCAACAATTTCAAGAAGGAATTTTCTTGTCTCACGCAAAATACCTCAAGGATATCCTAGAGAAGTTTGGCATGTATTATGCTAGTCCATGTAAGACACCCATGCCAACCAAAATTGTCCTCACTGAAGACACAAATGGTATTCCTTTCGACCCATCTATTTACCACTCTATGATTGGTTCATTGGTTTATCTTTGTGCATCTAGACCAAACATCATGTTTAGCGTATGCATGTGTGCTAGATTTCAAGCTTCCTCTAGGGAAAGCCATCATAAGGTAGTTAAGCATATTCTTAGATACCTTGTTCACACCCCAAAGTTGGGTCTATGGTACCCTAAGGATGCTAAGTTTAATCTCATTGGGTACACAGATACGGATTGGGCTGGTGACAAAGTGGATCGTAAGTCCACCTCCGGTGCATGCCAATTTCTTGGACGCTCTTTGGTAAGTTGGTCCTCGAAGAAACAAAATTTTATTGCCCTCTCCATCGCCGAAGCCGAATACATTGCAGCCGCCAGTTGTGCAACTCAATTACTATGGATGAGGCAAACTTTGAAGGATTACGATATCACCTATAGACATGTGCCTCTTCTATGTGATATTGAAAGTGCCATTAACATTGCTGAGAATCCCAAAGATCATCTCCGCACCAAGCACATTGACATTAGGTATCACTTCTTGAGAGATCATGTGGTAAAGGGTGATATTGATATTGCTCATGTTGGTACAGATATGCAACTTGGAGACATTTTCACCAAGCCATTGGATGAAGCAAGGTTTTGTTGACTTAGGCGTGAACTTGGTATCTTGGAGCTTGACAATATTATGTGAAATCTAGTACCTATTCATGCATGAACTTAATATTTAGTCTTGACGTAGGCATATATTTAGGGGGAGATACTCAACTCATGAGTACTCTCACCCTATGCAATGCATAAAAAGAACAAACACTCTCAAAGCTTACCATGTTGTTCTAACTATGGTGCTTTAAAATGATGGAGTAGTGATTATGCACCCAAAGTCAAAATTCTTGCGGTGTCATATCACATGTACTCAAACATGGTGGCATCAGCCACCGCTCTTATCGTTAGAATATTATCTGAGCGAGTTATCTCTTGGATGTAGGATATTCACTGCTTAGTTTTATCCTCATACTGGTATCATCATCTCATTACCATTGCCATTTGCCCAAAAATAATAATACCAAAAACAAAAAGGAGTGGTGAGAAAACCGAAAAATCCTGAGAGCTTCAGTCGTCCGGTACTTTCCAGACGTCCAGTATCCCGAGAGCTTTCGGTCATCCGGTGCGGTCCGAACGTCCGTTAAATCTGTTCTATCATCATCATGCCGGACGTTCGGTATGATCAGACTTCCCTTAATTTTTATAGGTCCCGACGTCCGGAACTCACCGGTCATCCGGTCATCCTCTGACCCACATATATAGGGCGGGGTGCGTGTAGGGCATCTGTAACCTAAAATTCCGATCCCCTTCTCCTTTCCTCTGCCGCCCCCCATCCTATCCCCATCCTCTCCGCGTGGCTGCCGTTCGGCCGGGCCCCTCGCCGTCGCACCTCCGACGCTACCCCGTGGGCTGCCCCGGTCATCGTTGCATCTCCGGCGCCGCCTCTCTCCGTCTCGCTCTTCACTCTGAGGTAGCCCCTTTCTCTTCTCCTTCCCTCATCCATTGAGTCTCCCTCAATCTATGGAGGTGGGTTGTTGATTTGGGTGTTCCTCCTCCTCTAGCTCGGGATGCCGAAGATCAAGCACTCTGCACGCAAGGAGGCCCCAAGTGGGGTCTCTCGCCCGTCTCTTCGTGGAGGTTCCGATGATTCACAACAACGTGCTCGTCCTTGGATGTGTGCCGTGCAGCCTAGGAGCCCTGCTAGCGACTCCTCAATGGAGGAATCCGACTATGAGGATGAACTGGAAGATATGGAGCGGGCCGAGTTCATTGGTTCTCACACCACTGCTGTGACACCCCGAGACCGGTGCACCAGGTGTCAGCCAGTTATTCGTCGCCGTTGCCATGTCATCTGCTTGCGTGTTGCATTTTGCCATGTCATCATGTGTGTTGCATCCTCATGTTTTCAAAACTTGCATCCGTCCGAGTCTGCCCATCCTTTCCGTTGTCCGTTCTGAGCCCACACACATTTGCACGCGCCCGCGGCACCTCCGAATATTAATTTTATGAGTGACCGGAAAATGTTCTCGAAATGGGTTGAAACTTGGCGTGTGGTCTTATTATAATGTAGACAGACCGCCTGTCAAGTTTCGTCGCATTCGGAGCATGTTTGATACCCAACCGTTAAATATAGAGGCACTAGTCGCCGGATAAAACGTGGACGTTTCGGTCTCCGAGATGCGTTCCGGGCTGCACTTCTCTTCTCTTCCCTCGGCCCAAAGCCCTTCTACACAGCCCACCTAAGCCCACCTATTCCCCCTTGCGATCGGTGTCGTTGGATCGTGATCCGAGGGTCCAATCGGCCTCAGATCCCCCCAAACCCTAGCCTTACCCTATAAAAACACCCCCCATGCCAAAAATGGACTCCCCTAGCCTCTTCCCCTACCTCCTAGCCCCTCCACCTCGAAAATCGCGCGGCCAGCCCCCCTCCACACAGCCAGCCGCCGCCTCCTCCTAGTTTTCCGCCGCAGGCCACCTCCCACGCGCCACGTGGCACCCAGCCACTGGCTAGCGCCGCCACAGCCGACGCCCTCCTCCAACAGCGCTGCGTCACGCGTCCCCTGGCTGCCTCCCACCGCGCCAGGCCTGCCAGGCTCGGTCGCGGCCCGCCCCGGGCCGATATGGGCTCGCCGCTCGCCCGTGCTGGAGCGCCCGTCCCCGCCGCCCGGCTCCCGCTGCGCCCCGCTCCGCCTCCTCGTCTTCACCCGTCGCCGGTCACCGCCTCTGCCCCGCCGCCATCTGCCTCGCCTCCGGCCACCGACCACCACCGCCACCTCCAGCTCGCCGCCGGCTGCGTCTCCGGCCAGATCCCGGCCGGCGCCGTCTAGATCTGCCGCCCCCTCGTCGCCTGTCGTCGCCGGAGCACCGTGCCCGGCGGGCCTCCGTCGCGTCACCCCGAACACCTCGCCCCGAGCCGCTGCCAGGAGGGCCCGACCACCGCACCGACGGACATGTCTGGCCGGGACCGGACATGTCCGCCATCCTCCTCAAGCCGTCCGACTGACACGTGGGCCTGGGTGCCCAGCCGACGGACACGTCCGCCGGACCCGAACAATGTCCACCCGAACCCCGAGGTTGTTTTTTTCACCAAGTCTCAGAAAAACTATTGCCTGATGCATACTTTGCCTGCTTGTATCTTTTTGTGTGATTATCCAAATGTTGCACGTAATATGTCCAAATGATCGTTGTGATATGCTCTTCATTTTGTTCCATTGTGGCATGCTTGTTTGAGTTCATCTCGATGCCCTAATCCCTGTTGCAAGAGTGCTATATGTTTAAAACTGCTGTTAGCTGTAATTTTGTTAGCATGTTTGTGATGTGATAACTTTGTGCATGTTGATTCAAATGGAGCATATGATATGTCAAAATGTTCATTGTGAAGTGCTCTACATGTTGGTTGATGTAGCTTTCATGTTAGGTGCCATATTGCCATGTTTATCTCTGTTTCAAAAGTGCATGTGGCTATTAAGTGCTGAAACTTGTTACGAGATGCTGTTTTGTCTTGCTCATTGCTATTGATGTGTTTGTCTTTCATGCCACATGTCAATATGTTTTAGAAGCACAATCATGCCATCTTTGCTGTGGTGCAACCCACTTTTCATGTTATGCCTTGAGGTGTTTGCAACAAGCTTGTAAAGTAGCCTACTCACTGTTGTTTTTCTGAGACTTGTTTAAAACTGCTAAGTCTAAAACTGTTAAACCTGATGCCATGTTTGCTTGATGCCTCACTCAAATCCATGCTTGTTTTGGGTTGCCCAATGATCATGTCTTATTGTCCATGTCATGCTTTATCCATCCATGCCCTTATTTGCACATGTGGCCTACTGTAGCTTTTTTATTTTTTGCTCTCAAGTTGCTATAAATGTATCTGTCAGGCTGTTATCAGCATGATCAATTTGGTGAAGCTTGTTGTTATTGATCCATGCCTCCTATGGAGTTGTTCCAATGGAGTTGTTTCATGTATGATATGTCTACTACATGTCCATGATCCTTATATACTTAGTAGAGTTGATATGCTTGTTGTTTTGTGCCTCCGAAGGCAGCATCGTGATGATGTTTTTGCCTTCCCAGATTTTGACAAAGTGTGGATAAATTTATTGCAACTTGCCATGCTTGTTTAGTTGTGTTCTAGCAAGTTTTTGGGTGTGCTCTAAGTTCATGCTTGTTAAGTATCATGTCTATTTCACATCCATGCCTCTTGTTACCATGTTTGGGTGCTGTAGCATATATATACCTTGATCCAAAGTTGATATGTTGCTGAATTTGGACAGCTTGTTGTTATGTCTTGTTTCATGTGTATGTGATGAACCGTTGCTCCGTTTTGAGCGTCTCCTATATGAAACTTGTGTGTTTTTGCATGTAGAAGCATATTATCATGTTGTTCACATGTTTGGAGTGTGTTTGCTTGTTGTTTGGATGCATCTTGCATCGTTGCCATGCTTGTCTTGTTTTGCTCATATCTTCTAGGCCGTAGCTCCGAATTAAATAAACTTTATATGAAACTTGACTAGAATTTCGAGTGGATCATCATGGTGCATGTTAACGTGCTGTTTAATAGCTTTAACTTAAGGTTTGTTCAGATCTGGACCAATTTCGAAACGTGCATATGAGGACTTACCGGAATTGTTATACGTTGATTCCGGCCTCATTTAAACTTGTTGGGTGATGTTGTTCTTGTATGCTTCATCCCTTGCCATGTTTTGCATCATATAGACTTGTCTTGCATCATACTTGGTTGAGCATCTTGTCATGTTCTTGAGTGGTGTGTTTAGCATGTTGTGTGCTTTCTTCTCGTTAGTGCTTGTTCCGTTGCGATCGTGAGGATTCGTTCGACTACACGTGGTTCTCTTCGAGGCGCCTTCTTTGTCTTCTTCATGGATTCGTCTTCTTACTTGCAGGATCTCAGGCAAGATGACCATCACCTTGGATACCTTTACTATCATTGCCATGCTAGTTGTCTTGATGCTATCGTTATATGTCGCGCTACCCATCATTTATTGTCAGCCCCTCTCCTTGTTGCCATGAAACCGCAAACCTTTGACACCTTCCCAGCAAACCGTTGTTTGGCTATGTTACCCGCTTGCTCAGCCCCTCTTATAGCGTTGTTAGTTGTAGGTGAAGATGAAGATTGATCCATGTCAGATCTTGTTGTGGGAATATCACAATATATCTTATATATATATTAACACAACTATATACTTGGCAATGGGTGGAAGGCTTGGCCTTTTGCTCGGTGTTTTGTTCCACTCATGCCACCTTAGGAGCCGATAAACCAGCGTTATGTTCCTTGATTTTGCATTCCTTACACGGTTGGGTATATGGGGACCCCTTGACAGTCTTTGAATAAAACTCCTCCAGCAAGGCCCAACATTGGTTTTAATTTGCCTCATAATAATAACTTAATTAATTAATTAAATTTGCATAGGGGGTCGCAACCCCGAGGATTCTTCTACATAGCAGGGGGGCCAGTGCTGATGGTGTTGGTCCCCAAACGGGGGTTCTGCGGGGCCACCATGGGGAAACTCGAGGTTTGGCTCCCATTAAATCACCCATCCGGACGTGGCCTGAGACGAGATACGCGCGGATACTATCAGGGTGTCGGCACGACAGGAGGTCTTGCTAGACTTGTTTTACCATTGTCGAAATGTCTTGTGCACCGGGAATTCCGAGTCTGATCAGGCCTTCCCTAAGATAAGGGGTAATATTATTATTATCTCTGCTGATCGTGAGAGCTTGTGATGGGCTAAGTTGGGACAACCCTGCAGGTTTACGATCTTTTGAAAGCCGTGCCCGTGGTTATGTGGCAGATTGGAATTTGTTAATGTCCGGTTGTAGAAAACTTGACAGAGGATCTGAAATAATACACACAACTGTGTGAGTAACCGTGACTGTCTCTTTTCATTTTGAGAAGAGAACACGGTGGGGTTATGTATGACTTGTAGGTAGTACATGATCTTTAGCGATCACTACTAGTTTGCGACCGCTTGCGTATATGCTCATCTTATTCTTGTACCCGTAAGTTAGCCACCATATATTGCTTAGCCGCTGCTGCAACCTCACCACTATCCTTTTTCATACCCATTAAGCTTTGCTAGTCTTGTTACCCATGGTTATGGGATTGCTGAGTTCTCGTGGCTCACAGATACTACAACAATAGTTGCAGGTTCAGGTTTCCGATGACTTGACGCGAGAGCGATGTCCGTTGTGTTGGAATTCTTTCTTCTTCTTCTTCATCAGTCTTGGGTTAGGTTCCGGGTCGGCAGCCTGGGATAGCAGATGGATGTCGTTGTGCTTTTCATGTTTGCATCCGTAGTCGGATGCCTTGTATTGATGTTTTTGTATTCATGTGAGTTGTATGAGTTGTCATATCCCCATGTATTTATGTAATGGTACGATGTAATGATATCCGTCTTGCTAAGCGCCTGAGATGCGGTTGTGCCCCAATCACGTATGAGTCATGTGATCAGGATAGAATCACATCTTGGGCCTGACAAGTTGGTATCAGAGCCTCGACCGACCATAGGAGCCCCCTTGATTGATCATAGTCTGGCCGATGTCGAGTCTAGCAAAAAACTTTTTGGAGTCTAGTTATATCGGAGAGTAGGAATTATTTTACTCCTCAGCCCCTTCGTCGCTCTGGTGAGGAATCTTGACGTAGGTGTTTTGAATTACTCCTCTTCCCCTTCAATATTTTTAGGATCATGTGGTTAGTTTTCATTCGTTGCGTTGTGTGCTCTATTTATCTGGTGCATCTCTCGTCAAGTGGATTCGACCCTCTTCTTCTTTGCAAGTTCAACCTCAGTTCTTTTCAACCGACGGTGTTTCCCTGTCCGATGTGGGTTTTCTTTTTCCCACCCTCCCACCCTTTTTCTTTTCAGACCGGAGTCCTTAATCAAGTATCCATCCTACTCATGTGATCCTCTGCATTCTTCCTCAGTTATTTCAACCGGTGATTTTTCTTCTAGTTCATATTCTTCACCTCTTCTTCTTTTCTGGTGGATTCAACTCAAGTATTCGGTGTTGTTCATATTCTTTTCCCTCGGCTCAAATGTTTCCTCTTGCTCCTTGTCTCTTTTCATTTAATTATTCCGGAGTTCCGAAGACATCTCAAGTGATTCGTCTGTCTTCCAATTAATTCGAGGTTGTCACCTCATTCGAGTTTTTCAATCGCTCCAGCGCATTATATCCTTTTCAATCCATTCCAACGGTGTTTTCTCTTCGGTGGGCTCATAACCCACAGGTCTTTCCCAGGATCTTACCCGACTCTTCTAATTTCCCGGAGTATTCCTAAATTCTTTCAACTGTGATGTAAGTATGTATTCCATCAGTCATATGCCTTCTCCAGGTTCGCTTTCAAATTATTTTTATCGTTGGTTCAACCTTCCGTCTTTTTCATTCTTTCGGTGTACCTCAATAATTTTGGTGGCATTCTTGTCGTCATTTTCAACATTTGAAGACCGAAGAAGATTTTCCCTCTAAATCCTTGTCCATTCTTTCGAAGATTCATGATGCTAGTTTGCTGCTATCCTCTTAATTGTTCCGATCGTGACAAATTCTTTTGATACACATCCAGAGTATTTCATGAATTCTTTCTTTGTGATCCTCCGAAGGACATCATTTCAGAAGATTTCTTCGTTCTCAGTTTTCAACTTCGTCCTCAAAATATTCTTCATTGATGCCTCTTCGTTTGTCTCACATTCTTCCGGTGCTTCGTTCAAGTATTCTTTAATCAGTTCGCGATCTCTTCGTTCTCTTGTATCTAAATTTCTTCAAGTGCTTTATTCTTCCGGAGATTCATTCTCTTTCTTCGTCCAATTTAAATTCTTCCCGGTGGTTTGTTCTTTTTTTCATCATTCGATTTTAATTCTTCCCGGCGATTCGTTCTCTTTCATCACTCGGTTTAAATTCTTACGGTGGTTCGCTCAAGAGTTCTTTTCTAGTGTTATCATATCAATCCATTCTTTTTATTCCAATCCTACCGGTGTTTCATGAAGATTTTCGCAAATTCGTGATGTATCCCTTGTTAATCTTTTTCAACGAGAATAAGTAATATGCAAATCCATTGCTTCTCATCAATTTAATTGGTGTAGGATAAGCATACCATAATTCATATACATTCTCGTCAAGTGATTAATCCCTTCCTTCGGAATTTGTTCTTGATGAATAAATTCTAGTTCCAAGTGCTTTCATTTTTTCTTCCCCGGAGTTCAAGGTTTCTCGGCTATCTCGTCCGAACCCCCGTCTAAATCATCACAAGGCTTTAATCTTATTCTTTTCGTCCGTCATTTCTATATCATCATCCTTTTTGTTACCGGAGTTCCGCATGGCGGTTCTTCATGAGATAATTCATTCTTCAACGTTCATCTAATTCTTCTGGGGCAGCTCAAGCATTATTCTTCTCGCTCCTCAAGATGCAAATAATTCTCCGTATTCTTTTATAGTGGAGACTTGCAATTCTTCATTCTCAGCTAATCCATCTTTTCGTTGCGACGGTAATTCACCTCAAGCTTTGAGATGTTTTTCTTAAGTCCAAAACAAGCTTATTCTTTTGTTGTTGATTTTCTCAACAACTTTGTTCAAGCCTTTCTTTTCAAGATGCTCTTTTAAATTCATTCGTGGTGTAAGTTGTCATATTCTTTTCCGTTCTTTTCATCCAACCATTTCAATTCTTCCGGAGGCTTTGTGGTGTTCCTCTCGTCATGTTTCTATTCCTTCTTCTTGAGTTTATGCTCTATCCCTTCCATTTTCAGTCGGGGTGCTGCCCGAATCCCTTCATGGAATTACATTTCTACCTATTTAACAAGAGTGGTTTCATTGTCTCTCTTGTCATTTAAGCTCTCGATTCTCGTCGTTGCCTTGTTTCCTCATTTTACCGGAGCTTCTCAACTCGTTTATCTTCATCGCATTCTTCCGTTCAAGTGGCTCAACCTCTCGTGATTACTAGTTTCACTAGTTTATCCGAGAAGAACGTTGTTCTTTGGCTTCACTCTTTTGTCCTCGAAGAACTTGGTTCTTCATTTTCTCATCCATCTCGTTCATAAGATCTCGGACGAGATCTTTTGTTAGTAGGGGAGTGTTGTGACACCCCGAGACCGGTGCACCAGGTGTCAGCCAGTTATTCATCGCTGTTGCCATGTCATCTTCTTGCGTGTTGCATTTCGCCATGTCATCATGTGTGTTGCATCCTCATGTTTTCAAAACTTGCATCCGTCCGAGTCCTCCTGTCCTTTCCATTGTCCGTTCTGAGCCCAGACACACTTGCACGCGCCCGCAACACCTCCGAATATTAATTTTATGAGTGGCCACAAAATGTTCTCGAAATGGGTTGAAACTTGGCGTGTGGTCTTATTATAGTGTAGACAGACCGCATGTCAATTTTCGTCGCATTCGTAGCTCGTTTGATAGCCCAACCGTTAAATATAGAGGCTCTAGTCGCCGGATAAAACGTCGGACGTTTCGGTCTACGAGACGCGTGCCGGGCTGCACTTCTCTTCTCTTCCCTCGGCCCAAAGCCCTTCTACACAGCCCACCTAAGCCCACCTATTCCCCCTTGCGATCGGTACCGTTGGATCGTGATCCGAGGGTCCAATCGGCCTCAGATCCCCCCAAACCCTAGCCTTACCCTATAAAAACACCTCCCATGCCAAAAATGGACTCCCCTAGCCTCTTCCCCTACCTCCTAGCCCCTCCACCTCGAAAATCGTGCAGCCAGCCCCCCTCCCCACAGCCAGCCACCGCCTCCTCCTAGTTTTCCGCCGCCGGCCACCTCTCACGCGCCACGTGGCACCCCACCACTGGCTAGCGCCGCCACAACCGACGCCCTCCTCCAACAGCGCTGCGCCACGCATCCCCTGGGTGCCTCCCACCGCGCCAGGCCTGGTAGCGGCCCGCCCCGGGCCGATCTGGGCTCGCCGCTCGCCCGCGCTGGAGCGCCTGTCCCAGCCGCCCGGCTCCCGTTGCGCCCCGCGCCGCCTCCTCGTCTTCACCCGCCGCCGGTCACCGCCTCTGCCTCGCCGCCATCTGCCTCGCCTCCGGCCACCGACCACCACCGCCACCTCCAGCTCGCCGTCGGCTGCGTCTCCGGCCAGATCCCGGCCGGCACCGCCCGGATCTGCCGCCCCCTCATCGCCTGTCGTCGCCGAAGCACCGTGCCCGGCCAGCCTCCGTCGCGTCGCCCTGAACTCCCCCCCCCCCCGAGCCGCTGCCAGGAGGGCCCGACCACCGCACCGACGGACATGTCCGGCCGGGACCGGACATATCTGCCATCCTCCTTAAGGCGTCCGACTGACACGTGGGCCCGGGTGCCCAGTCGACGGACACGTCTGCCGGACCCGGACAATGTCCACCCGAACCACGAGGTTGTTTTTTCACTAAGTCTCAGAAAAACTATTGCCTGATGCATACTTTGCCTGCTTGTATCTTTTTGTGCGATTATCCAAATGTTGCATGTAATATGTCCAAATGATCGTTGTGATATGCTCTTCATTTTGTTCCATTGTGGCATGCTTGTTTGAGTTCATCTCGATGCCCTAATCCCTGTTGCAAGAGTGCTATATGTTTAAAACTGCTGTTAGGTGTAATTTTGTTAGCATGCTTGTGATGTGATAACTTTGTGCATGTTGATCCAAATGGAGCATATGATATGGCAAAATGTTCATTGTGGAGTGCTCTACATGTTGGTTGCTGTAGCTTTCATGTTAGGTGCCATATTGCCATGTTTATCTCTGTTGCAAAAGTGCATGTTGCTGTTAAGTGCTGAAACTTGTTATGAGATGCTGTTTTGTCTTGCTCATTGCTATTGATGTGTTTGTCTTTCATGCCACATGTCAATATGTTTTAGAAGCACAATCATGCCATCTTTGCTGTGGTGCAACCCACTTTTCATGTTATGACTTGAGGTATTTGCAACAAGCTTGTAAAGTAGCCTACTCACTGTTGTTTTTCTGAGACTTGTTGAAAACTGCTAAGTCTGAAACTATTAAACCTGACGCCATGTTTACTTGATGCCTCACTCAAATCCATGCTTGTTTTGGGTTGCCCAATGACCATGTATTATTGTCCATGCCATGAACTATCCATCCATGCCCTTATTTGCACATATGGCCTACTGTAGCTTATTTATTTCCTACTCTCAAGTTGCTATAAATGTATCTGTCACGATGTTATCAGCATGATCAATTTGGTGAAGCTTGTTGTTATTGATCCATGCCTCCTATGAAGTTGTTCCAATGGAGTTGTTTGATGTATGCTATGTATATTACATGTACATGATCCTTATATACTTAGTAGAGTTGATATGCTTATTGTTTTATGCCTCTGAAGGCAGCATCGTGATGATGTTTTTGCCTTCCCAGATTTTGACTAAGTGTGGATAAATTTATTGCAACTTGCCATGCTTGCTTAATTGTGTTCCAGCAAGTTTTTGGGTGTGCTCTAAGTTCATGCTTGTTAAGTATCATGTCTATTTCACATCCATGCCTCTTGTTACCATGTTTGGGTGCTGTATCATATATATACCTTGCTCCAAAGTTGCTATGTTGCTGAATTCGGACAGCTTGTTGTTATGCCTTGTTTCATGTGTATGTGATGAACCGTTGCTCCGTTTTGAGCGTGTCCTATATGAAATTTGTGTGTTTTTGCATGTAGAAGCATATTATGATATTGTTCACATGTTTGGAGTGTGTTTGCTTGTTGTTTGTATGCATCTTGCATCGTTGCCATGCTTGTCTTGTTTTGCTCATATCTTCTAGGCCGTAGCTCGGAATTAAATAAATTTTATATGAAACTTGACTAGAATTTCGAGTAGATCATCATGGTGCATGTTAACTTGCTGTTTAACAACTTTAACTTAAGGTTTGTTCAGATCTGGACCAATTTCGAAACGTGCATATGAGGACTTACCGGAATTGTTATATGTTGATTCCGGCCTCATTTAAACTTGTTGGGTGATGTTGTTCTTGTATGCTTCATCCCTTGCCATGTTTTGCATCATATAGAATTGTCTTGCATCATACTTGGTTGAGCATCTTGTCATGTTCTTGAGTGGTGTGTTTACCATGTTGTGTGCTTTATTCTCGTTAGTGCTTGTTCTGTTGCGATCGTGAGGATTCGTTCGACTACACGTGGTTCGTCTTCGAGGCTTCTTCTTCGTCTTCTTCATGGATTCGTCTTCTTCCTTGTAGGATCTCAGGAAATTTTACCATCACCTTGGATACCTTTACTATCATTGCTATGCTCGTTGTCTCGATGCTATCGTCATATGTCACGCTACCCATCATTTATTATCAGCCCCTCTCCTTGTTGCCATGAAACTGCTAACCTTTGACACCTTCCCAGCAAACCGTTCTTTGGCTATGTTACCCGCTTGCTCAGCCCCTCTTATAGCGTTCTTAGTTGCAAGTGAAGATGAAGATTGATCCATGTCGTATCTTGTTGTGGGAATATCACAATATATCTTGTATATATTAACACACCTATATACTTGGCAATGGGTGGAAGGCTTGGACTTTTGCTCGGTGTTTTGTTCCACTCATGCCACCTTAGGAGCCGATAAATCGGCGTTATGTTCCTTGATTTTGTGTTGCTTACACGGTTGAGTATATGGGGACCCCTTGACAGTTCGTCTTTGAATAAAACTCCTCCAGCAAGGCCCAACATTGGTTTTAATTTGCCTCATAATAATAACTTAATTAATTAATTAAATTTGCATAGGGGGTCGCAACCCTGAGGATTCTTCTACATAGCAGGGGGGGCCAGTGCTGATGGTGTTGGTCCCAAACGGGGGTTCTGCGGGGCCACCATGGGGAAACTCGAGGTTTGGCTCCTGTAAAATCACCCATCCGGACGTGGCCTGAGACGAGATACGCGCGGCTACTATCAGGGTGTCGGCACGCCGGGAGGTCTTGCTGGACTTGTTTTACCATTGTTGAAATGTCTTGTGCACCGGGAATTCCGAGTCTGATCGGGCCTTCCCTAAGATAAGGGGTAATATTATTATTATCTCTGCTGATCGTGAGAGCTTGTGATGGACTAAGTTGGGACACCCCTGCAGAGTTATGATCTTTCGAAAGCCGTGCCCGCGGTTATGTGGCAGATTGGAATTTGTTAATGTCCGGTTGTAGAAAACTTGACAGAGGATCCGAAATAATACACACAATTGTGTGAGTAACCGTGACTGTCTCTTTTCATTTTGAGAAGAGAACATGGCGGGGTTATGTATGACTCGTAGGTAGTTCAGGATCTTTAGCGATCACTACTAGTTTGCGACCGCTTGCGTAGATGCTCATCTTATTCTTGTACCCGTAAGTTAGCCACCATATATTGCTTAGCCGCTTCTGCAACCTCACCACTATCCTTTTTCCATACCCATTAAGCTTTGCTAGTCTTGTTACCCATGGTTATGGGATTGTTGAGTCCTCGTGGCTCACAGATACTACAACAACAGTTGCAGGTGCAGGTTTCCGATGACTTGACGCGAGAGCGATGTCCGTTGTGTTGGAGTTCTTTCTTCTTCTTCTTCATCAGTCTTGGGTTAGGTTCCGTGTCGGCAACCTGGGATAGCAGATGGATGTCGTTGTGCTTTTCATGTTTGCATCCGTAGTCGGATGCCTTGTATTGATGTTGTTGTATTCATGTGAGTTGCATGAGTTGTCGTATCCCCATGTATTTATGTAATGGTACGATGTAATGATATCCGTCTTGCTAAGCGCCTGAGATGCAGTTGTGCCCCAATCACATATGAGTCACGTGATCGGGATATAATCGCATCTTGGGCCTGACAACTGCACCCAAACCGGGAACTCGGAGGCCCACTTTCAAGCCTCCTGCTCCTATGGTGCAACCTCAAGGTGATGCCCATCACATATCCCTTAAACTTCCTCTACCTCTCGGCCGCAAAGTTAAACGGTTCAATGCGGTCTCCATTGCTTCCTATCTTAATCTTCGTCGTTATGTTAACCAATTCTCGGTTGCTAGCGACTCCCAGGATGATCGTTTTCGCACAAATGTCCAGGCAGACATTTTTACCACTGTCATCCTTCCTAAGGGTCTGTCTCTGCATATGTGCATTAACTTAGAGCATATTTGTACTCATCCGGAGAAGTATTCGGGGGCTATTGAGCTCATTGAGATGTCTGGTCTTGCTGCTCCATTTGCATTTCAGCATGATTTTAACCATACTGCCATTCATCAATTCTATGCCACATGTTACTTCCATCCAAATAACAGTGTCACTTGGATGACCTCCGACGCCGTGCTTTCAGCTTCTTATTCACAATTTGTCCTTGCTCTTGGTTTTCCTGACACTGGGTTCAAAATACATAAGGATGACCCCAACCATAAGCCCAAGGGCATTGATGTATGCATGGATCTTCTCAAACCCATTGCTGACATGACTGCTGATGTCTACTACGCAACCTTCTTCTTGTAGACGTTGTTGGGTCTCCAAGTGGAGAGGTTTGTAGGACAGTAGAAAATTTCCCTCAAGTGGATGAACTAAGGTTTATAAATCCGTGGGAGGCGTAGGATGAATATGGTCTCTCTCAAACAACCCTGCAACCAAATAACAAAGAGTCTCTTGTGTCCCCAACACACCCAATACAATGGTAAATTGTATATGTGCACTAGTTCGGCGAAGAGATGGTGATACAAGTGCAATATGGATGGTAGATAAATGTTTTTGTAATCTGAAAATATAAAAACAGCAAGGTAAATAATGACAAAAGTTATTATAAACGGTAGTGCAATGCTAAGAAACAAGGCCTAGGGTTCATACTTTCACTAGTGCAAGTTCTCTCAACAATAATAACATAATTAGATCCTATAACTATCCCTCAACATGGAACAAAGAGTCACTCCAAAGTCACTAATAGCGGAGAACAAACGAAGAGATTATTGTAGGGTACGAAACCACCTCAAAGTTATTCTTTCTGATCGATCTATTCAAGAGTCCATAGTAAAATAACACGAAGCTATTCTTTCCGTTCGATCTATCATAGAGTTCGTACTAGAATAACACCTTAAGATACAAATCAACCAAAACCCTAATGTCACCTAGATACTCCATTGTCACCTCAACTATCCATGGGCATGATTATACGATATGCATCACACAATCTCAGATTCATCTATTCAACCAACACAAAGAACTTCAAAGAGTGCCCCAAAGTTTCTACCGGAGAGTCAAGACGAAAACGTGTGCCAACCCTTATGCATAGATTCCCAAGGTCACGGAACCCGCAAGTTGATCACCAAAACATACATCAAGTAGATCACGTGATATCCGATTGTCACCACAGATAAGCACATGCAAGACATACATCAAGTGTTCTCATATCCTTAAAGACTCAGTCCGATGAGATAACTTCGAAGGTAAAACTCAATCCATTACATGAGAGTAGAGGGGGAGAAGCATCATCAGATCCAAGTGTAATAGCAAAGCTCGCGATACATCAAGATCGTGCCATCTCAAGAACATGAGAGAGAGAGAGAGATCAAACACATGGCTACTGGTACATACCCTCAGCCCCGAGGGTGGACTACTCCCTCCTCGTCATGGAAAGCGCCGGGATTATGAAGATGGCCACTGGAGAGGGATTCCCCCCTCCGGAAGGGTGCCAGAATGGGTCTAGATTGGTTTTCGGTGGCAACAGAGGCTTTCAGCGGTGGAACTCCTGATCTGGGTTATTTTCTGGAGGTTTCTGTATATATAGGAGGTGTTGGAGTCGGGGACAAGTAAAGGGGACCTCCAGGCTATCCACGAGGTAGGGGGGCGCGCCCAGGGGGTGCCCCTACCCTCGTGGCAGCCCAAGAACCTTCTATCCCCCCTCTGGCACTTCCTGGGCTTCTTCTGGTCCAAAAACGTCCTCCGTTGAGTTTCAGGTCAATTGGGCTCCGTTTGATATTCCCTTTCTGCGATACTCTAAAACAATAGAAAAATAGAAACTGGCACTGGGCTATGGGTTAATAGGTTAGTCCCAAAAATCATATAAAAGTGTATATAAAAGCCCATAAAACATCCTAGAAGGATAATATAATAGCATGGAACAATAAAAAATTATAGATACGTTGGAGACGTATCAACTGCTGAGGAGAAACAAAAGGATCTAAACCAAGTTTCCATTTGGCGCTCTCCTTTCTACATTATTTTTCAGTGTGTCATTCGCACCGTCTATCCTAAGATGGGTGACAAGGGGTCTTGCAATAGCTATTGCATCAATCTCATGCATCGCTTCTATGCGGCGCCCAAAGGGAAGATCAATGTTCCTCACTTTCTATGGCATGAGATCCGTCTCGCTTCTTTTCAATTCAAGCAGGCCTTTCCTCATGCTCCCTTTCTTCAGGCATTTATTGAAAGCGTGGCTCCATTTCCCATTGTCCACACTCACTTGCATGAGCAGTGGGTCATTCCATCTCACACGGTGGATGACTGGGTCAAGCCCTCTTCCTCCTCCGCTCATCCTCGCCGAGCTGTTGCTCGTGTTCCTCCTATTGCTCCTTCCGGATCCGCATCTTTTGGGCACATTGCTCGCTTTCTTGGGAAAGCTCACTCTGCCATGATGAAGGCCTTTACCTTTCAGTGCTCCCAAAATCACGATGTTGTCACTCGCATGGTCATTTCCAAGAATGCTCTGAAGGCTCGTCTGAGAGACTCCGAAGTCCTTGATGTGAGTGATGATGAACGTCTTCCTGATAATCCACCTTCTGACTTTGGTTTTCCCTCGGGTCCGGAGTGGTCTGATTTCTTTGTCGAGGCTCGTGGCAGTGGTGCTCACGATGATGCTTTATGATGACCTGACCCCTTTTTGGGTACTTGCTGCCAAGGGGGAGTAGGCACTTATCTTTTATGTAATGCATAAGCACTTATCTATTATGTAATGCTGTGAGACTTGAATCGAACCAATGATATGTTGTGTGTTGAACCTTTATGGGCTATGTAATGAACCTATCTATCTATGGATCTTATTATGGTATTGTGTTATCTTGTTTGTGAGATTTGGTTGTGATTGATATCATATTGAGGGGGAGCTCCCGTGCTCATGCTTATTTTGTTCATGCACTTATTTAGGGGGAGCTCCACAACAAATAATTTCGATATTCAAAGTTTTTTTACTACATTTTGAGAAGTGCATGCATGTTGTCATCAACTACCAAAAAGGGGGAGACTGAAAGTGCAATCACACCCTTAATCTTATTTTGATGTTGATGACAACATGCATATGGGGGACTAATCATTTTTATCAAGTATCTCTTAGGATTATGTCTCAAGGGCGTGTGTGGATCATGTATACAGACAAATTTATATCACTCAAGAGCGGATATACAAGACAATAGCTTTGGCTCTTTTTCAGTTTGTTCTTGAGTATAGGGATCCCACACTATTAAGAGGGGACCATTGGATTTCGTGAAAGACTTGCTCAAAACCCACAAAGTATCCTCTAACAACATCTCTACATGAACCCTAACTATTCTACTATTATGTGCACAAAGATCTGGTGTGAAACTGAGATTTTTGTGGTCTGTTATCACCGGACGCCCGGAACTCTACGGACGTCCGGCCCTTCACAGTCTACCGGACGTCCGGCACTCTCCGGATGTCCGGTGTATCACCACAGAAGAAAATAGCGGTTTTCCGTTCCTCACGGGACGACCGGCACACTCCGGACGTCCGGCCCCTCATTGCCTACCGGACGTCAGACACACTCCGGATGTCCGGTGCACCTTCACAGAGAGAAATAGCGAATTTTTGGTCACCTCCGGACGTCCGGTCATCGGACGACCGGTTCATCTCGGATGTCCGGTGGCTATGTATAAGGTTCACTTCGTGGCCTGGCCTGGTAAATCCCCATGCTCCGGATGACCGGCGGTTCCAGCGGACGTCCGGTCCTTCGTGCCACCGGACGTCTGGTGTTGTCCGGACGTCCGGTGTTGACAAAACATTTTGTGGCTCAACGGTCTGTTTTGTGTTACGACTATATATAGCCTTCTCCTCCCACAGGACATGGTTGACCATTCACTTTGAGCTTACCTAAGAACACATTTCACTCTCTCTATCTCACTCTCATACACCAAATCTTAGATCCCCAAAGGATTTGAAAGCATTTGAGAGAAGTTGTCCACCCAAGTGATAGATCCACTCCTTCCACTTCTTTGCACCAAAGGAATTTGTGATTTGAGAAAGTCTTGAGACTTTCCCATCGTTCTTATTAATCTTGGAGGTTGGAGACTCCTAGGCGGTAGGAGTCATTTGGAGAGGAATCAAACGTTGTGATTACCCCCGAAGAGTTTTTGAGGGTTTGGAGGCCACCTAAAGGTCTACCTCTAATGGTTGGGAATCGCCTTCGTGGTGATATCTCAAAGAGAGAATAGGGTGAGCCTTTGTGGCGTTGGTGTGCCTTCGTGGTAACACCCACCTCTCTAAACGGTGACGTAGCTTCCCTCCAAGGAAGTGAACATCGACATACATCCTCGTTTCTCGAAGTTGCGGTTATTTCTAATCCTAACTTTCTACTTGTGGTTACTTGTTTCTTAGTTTTTACTTGTATTTTATTGTGCTAGCTTATTTACATACTTGTGTTACTAGCTTACCTTGCTTAGCATCTTACTTGCAATTATTAGGCGCACTTTCCTATCCCGCACTATTGCCTAAAATTGCTAAGTAACAATTAAAATTTGTAATTGTACCTATTCACCCCCCTCTAGGTCCATCTTGATCCTTTCAGAGGCACAAGCCACGGGGCGCGCCCTGCACCCTTGCCGCCACCTCAGGACTCTTCTGACTTGGATCTCAAGTACCAAAGGTGTCTTCTGGTGCAAGAAAAATCATCGTAAAGTTTTATTCCGTTTGGACTCCATTTGATATTCCTTTTCTGCGAAACTAAAAAGCAAGGGAAAAACAGAAACTGACACTTGGCCCTAGGTTAATAGGTTGGTCCCAAAATAATATAAAATAGCATATTAATACATATAAAACATCCAAAACAGATAATATAATAGCACGGAACAATAAAAAATTATAGATACGTTGGAGACGTATCAAGCATCCCCAAGCTTAATTCCTGCTCGTCCTCGAGTAGGTAAATGATAAAAACAAAAGTTTATCACAACAAAAGTTTAATGTTGACATAAAAATAATATTTATCCATGTAATTTTCTTTATTGTGGCATGAATGTTCAGATCCATAAGATTCAAAACAAAAGTTTAATGTTGACATAAAAACAATAATACTTCAAGCATACTAATAAAGCAATCATGTCTTCTCAAAATAACATGGCCAAAGAAAGTTATCCCTACAAAATCATATAGTATGGCTATGCTCCATCTTCATCACACAAAGTATTAAATCATGCACAACCCCGGTATTAGTCAAGCAATTGTTTCACACTTCAGTATTCTCAACCTTTTTCAACTTTCACGCAATACATGAGCGTGAGCCATGGATATAACATATATGTGAAATAGAATATGGTGGTTGTGGAGAAGACAAAAAGAAGGAGATAGTATCACATCAACTAGGCATATCAACGGGCTATGGAGATGCCCATCAATAGATATCAATGTGAGTGAGTAGGGATTTCCATGCAACGGATGCACCAGAGCTATACATTTATGAAAGTTCAACAAGAAACTAAATGGGTGTGCATCCAACTCGCTTGCTGTAATGCCCAGTATGGGATTATACCTCCTACGTGTCGAGGCACGACTTAAAGGTATAAGCCCATACTAGAATGATTTCAAGTTTGGTATCTTTGCACAACTCATATAAAAATAGGGATGAAATTGCAAAATGATAGTTGGCTTACACTCGCCACGTCACACAATACATTACAAAAGCAAATCATCATCCAAATAACATCACAGTCCGACTACGTACGAAGATCCAAATGAAAGATACCAAATACATAAATCCACAAGGTCCGAATCGCCCCTAGTAGAAACCACTATTGATGATCGGGGTAGTGCACATAGTATCGACTACGTTCTTCATCGAACTCCCAGTACAGCTCCGTGCCGTCACCTGAGTAGTCCACCATAGAACCTGCATCTGGTGTTGTGTAGAAACTGTGAGCCACGGAGGACTCAGCAATCCCGTTCCCGGGTAGCAAAACTATCTAAGCCTAGGGTGTGGAACAAGGCTGAATAAATAAATAAAGGTTGCAGCTGCACTAGCACTAGCTTACGTGTTTAGAGCGAGGAGAGAAGTGCCACGAGCGACAAAGTGATCACAAAGTGATCCTATCTAAGCACGTCAATCATAACCCCACCGTGTTCACTTCCCGACCCCCTTTCGGAAAATGACCGTCACGGTTACTCACGCTGGTAGTGTGTTCTGAACACGGTGTCAAGTTTTCTACAACCGGATATTAACAAATTCCCATCTGCCACATAACCGCGGGCACGGCTTTCGAAAGTTCAAAACCCTGCAGGGGTGTCCCAACTTAGCCCATTACAAGCTCACGATCTGCGGAGTCGCAACTCCAAGGTGAGAAGGCCCGAGTATTCTCGGAATCCCGTGCTCAAGATATACCGACATAGGTAAAACTAATCCAGCAAGACCTCCCGGTGTGCCGACACCCTGACAGTAGCCGCGCGTATCTAGTCTCAGGCCATGACCGGATGAGCTATGGTTACAGCATCCAGATACCCCGAGTTGCCAAGGGGCGGTGCCGCAAGCAGCTCTAGGTTGGACCAACACTCATGTGGAGCACTGGCCTGGGGTTGTTAATTAAGATCACGGGATAGCTATTCCCTATGCAAGTTTTAGTTATTAGGCAAATGGAGTACAAATGTTGGGCCTTGCTGGAAAAGGTTTAGCGCTAAGCGGGTTATCGAGGGGGTCCCATAACCCCAACCGTGTTAGGAACGCATAATCAAGGAACATAACACCGGTTTAAACAGTTCCCAGGGCGGCATAAGTGGAACAAATCACCAAGCAAGAGGCTTAGCCTTCCACCCATTACCAATATATAGATGATTTAGTTTAAGAGTTTATATAGTGTGATATCCCAACAGTAACTTCAACATGAAGCAAGAATCTTCAAATCTTCTCCTGCAACTAGCAATGCTATAAGAGGGGCTGAGCAAAGCTTACTTAGCCAAACAAAGGTTTGCTAGGTTGGGTGGTTAGACAGATTCATGGCTACAATAGGAGGCTGACATACAAACATGGGCATCGAGGCAATAAGCTAAAGAGCGAGACTTCTAGCAATAGGCAAAGATAGTAATGATATCTGGGTCAGGTCATCTTGCCTGTCGAGTTGTCGATGGGATCGTAAGATGGCTCCTCGTACTCAACCTCGGTAGTAACCTCGTTCTCGTTCTCGTTCTCGGCTTCCGGCTCTACTCAACACAAGAACACAACGAGGCATGAAATCAAACAAGGTGCAATGCACAATCAACAAGATGCAAGTAAGATGCACTTATGATGCAATACATGTCAAGGGATGAAGCACACAAGAACAACACAAGACAACAAGTTTAAATGAGGCCGGAATCCACATATAGCGATTCCGGTAAGTCCCCATATGCATATGTTGAAATTTGGTCCAGATCTGAACAAACCTTAAGTTAAAGTTGTTAAACAGCAAGTTAACATGCACCAAGATGATCTACATGAAATTCTAGTCAAGTTTCATATAAAGTTTGTTTAATTCGGAGCTACGGTCTAGAAGATATGAGCAAAACAAGACAAACATGGCAACGGTGCAAGATGCACCCAAAAATTAAGCAAAACACACCCCAAACATGTTAACAACATGATATTATGATTATACATGAAAAATCACACAAGTTTCATATAGGGCACGCTCAAAACGGAGCAACGGTTCAACACATACACTCGAAACAAGATACAATGCAAAGCTGAAATTAACAGCCACATAGCAACTCGAAGCAAGAAATATATACTCTACAACACTCAAACATGGTGACAAAAAGCATGGACATATAGTAGACATATCCTACAGCAAACAAGTCCATTGGAGCAACTGCATAGGAGGCATGGATCAATAGCAACAAGCTACAACATTTTGATCATGACGTTAAAAACCTGACAGTTATATTTTATAGCAACTTGGGAGCAAGAGATAAATAAGCTACAGCAAGCCATATGAGCAAGTGAGGGCATGGATGGATAGACAATAATAAGTACAACAAGGAATGAACAATGGCCACCCCAAAACTAACATGGATTTGACTAGGGCATCAAGCAAACATAGCATCAGGATATGACAGATTCCAGACTTAGTAGAAATTTCACTAAGTATAAAACAGATATGTTGGCATGGCATGTTTACAAGCATGTTTAAGTCACCTCAAGGCATATCATGGAAAATGGTTTGCACCACAGCAAAGACCACATTATGGGGATTCTAAGACATATTAACATGTGACATGGGGACAAACACATCAATAGCAACGAGCACTTCAAATCAGCATCTCATAACATGTTTCATAACTTAACAGCCACATGCACTTTTGCAACAGAGATAAACATGGCAATATGAACCCTAACATGAATGCTACATCAACCATCATGTAGAGCATCTCACCATGAACATTTTGACATATCATTTGCTTCATTTGGATAAACATGCACCAAGTTATCACATCTCAAACATGGAATGAAAATAACAAGTAGCAGCAATTTATAACAAGTAGCACTCTTGCAACAGAGATTAGGACCTCTAGATGAACTAAAACAAGCATGACACAATGGAACAAAACGTAGAGCTCATCACCACGATAATTTTGACATATCATATGCACAATTTGGACAAGCACAATAAAAGATACAGCCATGCAAAGATGCCATCAGACAACAAGTTAATAGGGACTTAGTGAAAAAATGGGGGTGGGGGCAACCTCGCGGATCGGGTCAATGGGGCGGATCGGGTCGGGTCGGACCCGACCCGTTAGGGTTTGGCCCGGTTGGCGATTGGATCGGGAGATCCGCGGCGAGGGCCTCGGCTCCGGCGGCGCGGGTGGCCGACGGCGGCGGCCGGCGACGGGGAGGCGGCGGCGCGGTGTAGGAGACGGGGCGGTGGCGCACGCAGCAGCTGGAGGCGGAGGCGGCGGCCACGGGGCCGGGCGGCGGCGGCTCACCGGCCGGGGACGGCGACCGGCTGGGCGGCGGGGTTGAGGACCGCCGGCGGGAGGCGTCCGACCGGACGAGGTGGCGGCGGCGGCGCGTCCCAGGCGCGGGGCGCGTCGGGCGAGCGGCGGCGGAGGGAGGGCCCGCGGGGGCCGGGAACGGGCCTGGAGGGCCGAGCGGCGGTGCGGTGGCGCAGCGCCACGTGTCGCCCGCGGACGTGTCCGGCGCCGGTGGACACGTCCGGCGTGCGGAGGGGCTGCGGGACGCGGGGAAATCGGAAAAAAAGAGGAGCTAGGGTTTCGCCCGAAAATGGAGGGATGTGGACGTTTTTATAGGCATAGGGAGCTAGGAGACTCCAAATGGGGAGCGGTTTTCGGCCACGCGATCACAATTCGACGACCGAGATGATGGGAAGGGTTGTGCTGGGTTAGTGGGCTGTTGTGTAAGGGGTCTTGGGCCTTAAAGAAGAGGTTCTTTTAGCCCATTAGGTTAACCGTTGGAGTACCAAACGAACTCCAAACGCGACGAAACTTGACAGGCGGCCTACGCGTACCAAAACAACATCGCACGACAAGTCTCACGCTATTCCGGAAACGTTACACGGCCACACACGAAAGAAGGACTCGGGGATGCACGGGCACGTGTGAGCGTCGGAACTCGAAACGGACTACGGGAAGAGACTAGTGGGACCGGGTGCACTTGACAACACAAATGCAATGCAATGCACATGACAACATGACATGAATGAAATGCACACACGCACACGATAAAACGACGAAACCCGAAATGAAAGAAGAGCCCGAAAAGGAATTGATGAAGCCAAAGTTTATATTGCCATATTTGGAAAGTGTTACATCTGGGGCATTACAAACTCTCCTCTACTACGAAAAGATCTCGTCCCGAGATCTAGGACTGGGAGAAGGAAGGATACTCGGAACAAAGGTGATCTTCTCGTTCCCACGTAGCTTCTCGGTCGGTATGGTGTGACCACTTAACTTTCAAGAACTTGATTGACTTGTTGCGGGTCTTGCGCTCAGTTTCTTCAAGAATAGCAATGGGGTGCTCACGGTAAGACAAGTCTTGTCGAAGATCAATCTCCTCAAACGGAATGGTGCGTTCAGGTGTCTTGAAGCACTTGCGGAGTTGAGACATGTGAAACACATCATGAACATTTGCAAAGTTGGATGGAAGCTTGAGTTGATAGGCTAGATCGCCTCTTTTGCCAAGAATCTTGAAAGGGCCCACGTATCTAGGAGCAAGCTTGCCTTTGATACCAAATCTTTGGGTGCCTTTCATAGGAGAAACACGGAGATAGACATGGCCTCCAATGTCGAAAGCCAAATCACGATGCTTGCCGTCATAGTAACTCTTTTGACGTGACTGAGCAGCCTTGAGATTCTCACGTATGACTTTGCACATTTCTTCGGCTTCTGAGATCAAGTCATTGCCAAGAAGTTGACGTTCACCAGTCTCGGACCAGTTGAGAGGAGTACGACACTTTCTACCATAGAGGATTTCAAACGAAGCTTTGCCGGCACTTGCTTGGAAACTATTGTTGTAAGAGAACTCGGCAAACGGAAGGCACTCTTCCCACTTCATGCCAAAAGAGATGACACAAGCTCTGAGCATGTCTTCGATGATCTGGTTCACTCTTTCAACTTGACCACTTGTCTGAGGGTGAAACGTAGTGCTGAAATGGATTTTAGTGCTCATGGCTGACTGAAAGGAGTCCCAGAACTTGGATGTGAACAAACTTCCATGGTCTGAGGAGATAACTTGAGCAATGCCATGTAGCGACACAATTCTGGAAGTGTACAACTCTGCCAGCTGAGCTGCATTGATGGATTCTTTGAGTGGAAGGAAGTGAGCTACTTTGGTTAGCTTGTCAATCACCACAAAGATAGCATCGTTCCCCTTCTTGGTCTTTGGAAACCCAGTGACGAAATCCATTTCGATGTGGTCGAATTTCCACTCGGGAATAGGAAGAGGTTGGAGGAGACCGGCTGGACGTTGATGCTCTGCCTTCACTCTTCTGCAGACATCACATTCATTCACGAATTGGGAAATCTCCCTTTTCATGCGAGTCCACCAGTAAGATTGCTTGAGGTCTTGGTACATCTTGGAACTTCCAGGATGAATCGAGAGAAGGGAGCCATGTGCTTCGTTCATTATGAGCTTCCTGAGATCACCCTTGGGAACCACAAGTCTGTCCTCAAAGAACAAGGTGTCTTTCTCATCAACGCGATAGCACTTGTATTTGGGAGTACCCTTTGCAGTACCATGTTTCACTTTCTGCACCATAGCATCACTGAGTTGGGCCTCACGGATATGATCTTCCAAGGTAGGAGCAACTTGAAGATTTGCAAGAAAGCCTTGCGGAACAACTTGGAGGTTGAGCTTCCTGAATGCTTCACAAAGCTCAGGCTGAAACGGCTTGATAAGGAGACTGTTGCAATATGCCTTTCTGCTCAAGGCATCTGCAATGACATTGGCCTTGCCAGGTGTGTATTCAATGCTTGGATCATACTCTTGGATCATCTCAACCCAACGAGTCTGGCGAAGGTTCAGGTTCGGCTGTGTGAAGATGTACTTCAAGCTCTTGTGATCGGTGAAGATGTCAACTTTTCTGCCCAACAGAAGGTGTCTCCACGTGATCAAGGCGTGTACCACTGCTGCTAGCTCGAGATCATGTGTGGGGTAGTTCTTCTCATTTGGCTTTAATTGACGAGAAGTGTATGCCACAATTTTCTTGTCTTGCATTAGAACACCACCAAGTCCTTGAAGAGAAGCATCACAGAATACTTCGTAGGGCTTGGACTCATCCGGAGGAGTAACAACCGGAGCAGAGATGAGCTTTTGTTTGAGAGTTTTGAATGCCACATCACAATTCGGAGACCAGTTGTACTTGACATTCTTCTGTAGCAAGTTGGAGAGAGGCTTGGCAATCTTGGAGAAGTTCTCGACGAACCTTCTGCAATAGCTGGCGAGACCAAGGAAGCTTCGGAGTTGCTTGACGTTCTGAGGGGGTTCCCAGTTGACAATCGCTTCAACTTTCTCGGGGTTGACATCAATATCATCAGCAGAGATGATATGGCCTTGATACAAGATCTTATCGAGCCAGAATTCACATTTAGAGAACTTGGCATAGAACTTATGTTCACGGAGTCTGTCAAGAACCAAACGGAGGTGCTTGGCATGATCCTCTTCATTCTTGGAGAATACCAAGATGTCATCCAGATAGACGAGCACAAATTCGTTGGTGTAGGGGTTGAATATGTAGTGCATCATCCTCGAGAAGGTGGGTGGAGCATTAGCGAGGCCAAAAGACATGACTGTGTATTCATAGGAGCCGTAGCTTGTTTTGAATGCAGTCTTGTGAATATCTTCTTCACGGATACGGATCTGGTGATAACCCATCCGGAGATCGAGCTTTGAGAACACTTTTGCTCCTTTGAGCTGCTTGAACAATTCATTGATGTTGGGGAGTGGATACTTGTTCTTTATTGTCTTCCTGTTCAATGGCCGGTAATCAACGCAAAGGCGCTCTGTCGTGGAATTAGCACGGCAGATGTCCGGTTTAGAGGACTTAGGTGTGGAGCCATCGCGCGGGTTAGCTTGAAGAGGTTAAAAGCACACAAAAGGACATAGAGAGTTTATACTAGTTTGGCCCCTTCGATGAAGGTAAAAGCCTACGTCTAGTTTGGTTTGGTATTGCTTGGGCGTCGATGAACAGGGAGCAGATTGCTTGCCTGTCTCTCGACGGATTGTTGCTTGTCCCTGAACCGTCGCTGGGCCGTTCCTTTATATAGGAGGCAACGCCCGGTCCGGTTTACAGAGTCCCGAGGCCGGCTCATAATCGTGTCCGCCTCGGTCTCTACTCTTTCTCCCTTGTATCTCAAGTTACATGATAGGACGATTTATAAATCGTAAACATTACACATGGGCCCTAAGCCTTCATGGGCCGTAATCCCTACTGAGCTTATAACAACACATCTACGTTACCGTAATCCGGATCTCCCTAGCCGGTTTATACCTGCTAATAATATCCCTGACATTAGGCCCCAGAGTGATTTGAACTTGTTCATGTCAGTCTTCTAAATCTTGCATAAACTTCTTCTTTGTATCTTCTCTGCTTTGTAAACCGGCTATGACGTCATCTCTGGAAATCATTTTATTCGGTCGTGACATCACCTCCGCATTTATTGCTCATAGCTGTTTGTTACCTTTATTTTATGGCTATCCCGAAAATCGAGGCGATAGTAGAATCTTTATCCAATCTCTGACCTCCTTGATTCCCGCGCTTGCCGTTTCACCTCTCCAGTCCCTATAAATACCGCTGAGCCCTTATTCTTTTCCTTCCTTCTGCTCTTCTTCTTCCTCCGTCGCCCGAAGCTCCGCCGCTGCCTTCGAGCTCATCGCCGCCGTCCAGCCAGGCCGCTGCATCACCCTGAAACGCGACCAGATAACTCCGCCACCGTCCCTTTCCTTCTCAGGTATTCCTTTTCTCTCGCTGTAGATCTGTAATTTAGGGTTCCTCCATTACTTCCGCCATGAGACCTCGAAGCTCTGCTGTTCATCCTATAGGTTACATCTGCAGTAGATTCGAACCCTGAATTTGTTTCGAACGTGCCTCTGCTCCGTAGTTTAAACTTAGATTCGGACTTTTTAAATTCAATCCTTAGATTCATTTGCTCTGTAGAAAACCTTCGTAGTTCTTTCCTGTGTTAGACTTGCATATATTTCATCTTTTTCTTACTACTCAGATCCATTTTTACTTTAGCCTTCTGCAGAAACTTGTTTCTTCATCTTGATAGATCTGCAAGTTACTCGCCGGTTTAACCAATCATATATTCCTTTTGCAAAACATCAATCATAAGCCCGACGGTTTAGCTTCCTCTTTTTTGTTATCATAAACCGGTAGCAGTTCGTCCCCCGTCTGCTTCCAGGTTGTCAATGCCATTAGTCCTCCATCTAAACCGTCGATGTAATTTGATAACACGCTCCGGTTTATGCTTCAGCACTTGAATAATCTGGATTTTGCACTTTACTTTTTCAGCGTTTTCCTTTTGCTCATATGTCTGCCAAACAGTTCGTTTCTTGCAACTGGGTCCCTTCCCGCATTGCGGAAGAGGACTTAACCAATGCTGCTTCGATTGGTATTCTGGGTCCCCAAGCAATTCTGAAATGGTGGGCCCCAGGGGATGAGTGTCCTCCTACCCCCAAAGAAGGAGCAGTTATCGTTTTCTATGATCATCTGGCCCGGGGTTTTAGCCCTCCCGGTTCAAAAAAATTCCGGGATGTGCTGGCCGCTTTTCAACTTCATCCTCAGGATATAGGTCCAAATTCCATATCAAACATCTGTAATTTCCAAGTCTTCTCCGAGGTGTACCTTCAAGAAGAACCGTCAGTGGACTTGTTCCGGGATTTTTTTCACTTAAACCGGCGGACAGAGTTTACTGCCGGACCACATCAAGAGCTGGGCGGTGTCAGCATTTAGAAGAGAAGAGACGTGGTCTTTCCTCATGCTGCTCTCCATACACACCCCAAGGACTGGAACCAATCTTGGTTTTATTGCAAGGATACCTCGCCTGAAGGAGAAAACCCACGGCCGGGTTACCGCGAACATCGTCTTCCGAAATATCATCCCTTGCCACAGCGTCTTAGTTCCTCAGAGCGAGCCCGGTTTGCCCCTCAACTTGCCAAGCTCAAGGCCTTTATGGCCAACGGTTTGACTGGAGTTGATTTCGTGCGTTGTTGGCTTGCCTGGAGTATCCTTCCTCTAAGCCGGCGCTCCGGTCTGATGTATCAGTATACCGGAAAGACGGATGATCCTCAATGCCATATCGACGTAATGCTTCCTGAGAAGGAAGTTACTAAATCCGCCAAGAAACTGCTTAATATCTCTCTGGAAGAATGCAGCCAAACCGGATTGGCTCCATACTATAAGAAGAACAAACTGCCAGCCGTAAGTTAATCTCTTCGGTTGGTTTCTAATCCGTTCATATCAATTACCCTTTGTATTTATTTTTCCTTTTCTGCATAGGCCGACGATCCATTTTGGAAAAGAAAATCTCAGGACAAGTCAGCTAAACAGCCACGCTGGAAGACGTGCACTATCAAGAAGAAGAAGGCGACCGCTGGCTCCGGTTCACATCTTGAGGAGGATGATCCGGATTCTGAGGTATGAGTTGATCCTGATATGTTTTGATCTCTTTTATCCAGATTTATGTTTAACAGTGTCTTCTCACAGGATTTGGCTAAAGGAAGTAAAGCGGCAGAAGTTGAGGTAATCTCTCTTTCTTCAGATTCTGAACCGCCGGTGTCCAAAATTCGTGGGATCCCGGAAGTACCCTTTTTCTCATCCTTGCGCTCAACTGGACCCCAAATTTCTTTTGAAGAAGCAGCAACATGAAGCCCGCCGGACTACACGCCATAGTGGCCATGTAGTAGAGTCTTCCGGAATATCTCTCACTCCGGCTCGGAGGCGCCGCTCTGAGGTTTTACTTTTTCCAACTCTTCTTCATCCCAAGGCCGGACTTATACGCAAACCGCTTAAACCGTCTGATCCTAACCATCAGGAAACACCTTTATCATCTTCCGGTGAATCGACTGACACACAGGTCCCAATACTGAAAACTGTACCTGGGTAAGTCCTTTCCCTCATCCGGTTTATATTTGTATTTGCCCTTTATAACTCTGATTGCTTCTTCAATTTCTTCCAGCAAGCCTAAGCCTAGCAAAAAGGCAAAGGCCACCAAAGCGGCTGCCGAGACTGCTGCTGCTGATCCGGCAGCTGATCCGGATGACGTTATCCCTCCAGAGAGCGAGCCTGCAATTCAGTTTGATGATCCTGCTCCTATGGACCATGACTACATTGCTGCTCCTGAAGGTACAAATGTAGAAGATGTCCATGAACCGGCGAGTCCTGTCCGGGCTAGCCCTCCTCGGACTAGCCCGACTCCTGCTAGTCGGGCTCGTACAGCTGCCCCTTCGCAGCCAACCATTGCTTCCTCTCCGAATGTTCAAGTAACCGGGACGGGTTTTACCGCTCATGCTGAGCCTACCGTCTTAGCCAAGCACACTGCTAAAGCGGAGAAGCTTCAGCAAGAGAAGGGCAAATGGAGCATGGATTTGTCCAATTATGCTGAACTGAGTGCCAAGGAACTTTATTCCGGGTACTTGAACCGGCTTCATACCAGCCGCAACTATGAATTGGGCTTGGTTAATATGATGAAGGACAAATACGAGGTACCTTACTTGTCTTTGCTTTGCCTTCTTTATACTTCTGTCTTTATGCCATAATAGCCCCCAAGTACCGGTTTAGCTTCGTTGTAGGTGAACCGGTACTTCCAAATGTATGAAAATGATCTTACATTAGCCCCCAAGTGCCAGGGGCATAACTTGTTTTATGTGCCTGGGACTTGTCTGAATCTCTCTTTTGATACTTCAACTGCCCATTAGCCCCCAAGTGTCAAGTAGATAACTTGCTTATGTGCTTGAGACTTGTCTTAATTGTCATCTTTTGATACTTCAATTTCCCATTAGCCCCCAAGTGTCCAGTAGATAACTTGCTTATGTGCTTGAGACTTGTCTTAATTGTCATTTGCTCCATTTAATTTTTTCGTAGGCTGACTTGACCCGGAGGGCTGCAGAAGTAACGGAGCTCCGGAATAGACTTGCTATTATTGAAACTGCTTCTGCCAAGGCCAAAGATGAGCTGGCTGATAGAGCATTTCTTCATATAATCTTTCTAGGCTTTTGCATCAAATTGTAACCATATTTTCACATTATTTACTCGGAAGGATATTCAAATACTCATATTATGTCACATTTACAACACTACTCCATCTTTTGCAGAAAAGGGGCGAAAAGGCCCAAATCCTTCTATATTGGAGTGTCTAGGGGGTTGTGGTTGCTGCATCTTGCGGAGGGACTCGAGTGTGAAGAAGAATTAGCCTCCAGGGGGCTAGCTGAAGAAGAAGGGGACCAACTTGGGAAGAAAGAAGAAAACAAGGAGGGCTAAACAAGAAGAAGGCAGATCAGACCGAGGGGATAAAAATCCCTAGCGCAGCTTCTGTTCCCCTCCGGGCCTGGCTACTCAACTCTCTCCCCTCACCCCTCCTTCTCCACCTCCGGCCGCCGCCACGGCCAGGCCGTCGTGGTGGTGCGCTTGCTGCCCCAACCAGTGCCACCCAGCCACCCATCCTTGCCATCTCCATCACCAGCCGCTGCACCATCCACCATCACCCATCCACATCGCCGCCACCAGCGCCGCATCACCACCACCATCTCAAGCGCCACCTGCTGCTGCTCTCTCCCTCTTGCTGCTCCTCCTCTCGTCTCCACTTCCTCTTCTTCTCTTCTTCTTCCCTTACCTCTTGCTGCTGTCGTCCTCTCCCCTGAACTGCTACTCTTCTTGCGTCATGTTGTTGCTCCTCTGAAACTCTCCTCTGCTGCTCCTTCTTCCCTATCCTCGCTACTTCCCCTCCTTCTCTAGCCGCTGCTCCACTTCTCCAAATCCCCAAATTGATGCTCCTCTTTCTTACACGCCTGCTGCTGTTCCTCTTGCGCCCCTGCTGCTCTCTACTTGCTGCTGCTTCTTCTTGCGCCCCTTGCTGATCTTCTCCATCACCTACACCATCTACAGCTACAAGCCTAAAGATTGACCGGGATTTACTCTCTGAATTTCTCTCTTCTCTTGCTACTGTACTCTGAATTTTTGTACTGTTCTACTAACATTGTTGGTGCCTTGTGTGTTTTATATTCTACTATAGTTTCAGTCAACTTGAGATGTGTAAAACTGTTCAATATTCGGTTTACAATTTCTGAAACTTTTGTGATTCAGTGGTGTCTCTATGTTTTATATATAACCTGCGTACTACTTGCTGTAGAAAAATTCAGTTTGTGGCCCTTGTTCTATAGGTACCTGTGATATATAACTATGTGCGTGTGTTTGATGTGAAATAATTATATTGTGTCATATAATCTCGCTTCTTTCCTCTTTTGCATGTCAATAATTTTAAGTGTTCATGCCATGTTGCTTCCCTTTGCGTTACTTTCTGTACAAGTGAGATGCAAGACATTTAATTTCCAGTCTCTTTGATAGCTATGTAGCAGTGATATATATAATTCTGTGGTGTCAAACATTTCTGTCTTTGTCCCATTATCCTTGTTCTATGCTTTTCTTCTTATATATAACTACTACTCATATTTGTGATCATATATTGGTACTACCTTTCTATCGAAGATGATGTCCTGTGTGTGTATTTTAGTTTCTAAAATACTATGAAAATACCAAAAAGACAAAATGAAGATAGTCTTCATATCCCTTTGCTTCTGTGTCATTTCCTTTGTTGATGATCTTAGTTAGTCTAGATTTAATATTCTACTTTCTTAACCCAATATTCTGTCACCTAGCTTTAGCCGAGCGCACCCGCTGATCGCCTAGTCCCTGTGGAGTACTTCGACAACCCACAGTTTGGGCGTAAAACCCCGTTGTACTATTAATCGATCACTGGCGTTGAGTTTAACCACTGCCGAACAATTGAAAAAGTATTTTGAAGCGGAGCGGACAGCCTGGGAAGTGCAGAGGAATGCTCTTGAAAAAAGAGCAAAGGATGCTGAAGAGGCCCTTAACCCGATGACGCAAGAGCTGACCGGTTTAAGGCAGCAAATAGAGCTTATGACCTCTGCTATCTTTGGTAAGTACTTATATGCTTTCATCTCTGCAATCTTTATTTTGCTCTGGTTTAACTGTAATAATCATATGTAGGGCGACGCGTCACCCATCTTGGGGATGACCTCCGGAAGAAACTCAAGGCCTCTTATACTCTGGTTGAGCAGCTGTATTCTGGCGCTCAAAGGATTATAAGCGCGATGTCTCATTATAAAGCGCCCCCACCACTATCCAAGGTACTTTGGAGAAGCTTTCTATATTGCCTGTAAGCTTGGAAGAGGTGAAGAAATCTGCTGCCCGGGCCGGTTCTCTTGTAGCGCTGACCAGAGCCAAGGCGTGGGTTCCGGACTTTGATCCGGAAGAAGCTATGAACGGGTACCCCAGCACCAAGGAGGATGGATCGGCCTTCTCTGGCAAAGACCTTCATGCTTTGACTAAAGAAATGCGTCCTCTTGCCAGCAAGCTTGCTGATGAATTGGACTTGACCAGGTATCATCTGTCGTATGATTTAAAGAATGAGCGGGTGGATCGGCCGGTTTATGATACCGAAAATCTAATCCCACCAATGCGGCCCCATACTTTCGCCCCAGATGTTGATCCGTCCGATCTCATTACTGAAGAGATGTACTTTCATGCATTATCCAAGATCGACTGGCGCGTTCTTGATTTTCAGCCGCTTCAAGAGGACGAAGAAGTTCCGGAACAAGTCGATCCTTAGCCTTCACAGCGGGAAGGAGCATAAGTCACTTCATTGTATTTTTTTATCTGCTGTAATCCGTTGCTGAAAAACTTTAATCCGTCCAGGCCTTCAAGTTCCTTGTAATAGGATAGCTCGAAAACATTGTCTGCCTTAATCCGGATGTCAGAGTTTTGATTTGGCTGAGTAGTGGACAGTATCATGTGCTACGAGTTTGTGCAAAAGAGATCAAAAAATCCTAAAGCGGGCGGTCCACACGGTTGAACCGGCAACACCACGATTCCTGCGCTGGTCGGAACAACCTATTGTGTGGAGCAGAGAGGATCACCCACCGCGGGTTGATAATCCGGGCTAGTTGGCCTTAGTGGTGGCACCACAGGTGGGTGGCTACAAATTCACCAAGGTACTCCTGGACGGCGGCAGGAGCAGCATCAACATCTTATACTACGAGACTTTCCGTCGCATGGGGTTAACGGACAAGAAGCTAAGACAGTCAAATACGGTGTTCCATGGGGTGGTGCCAGGTAAATCAGCTTACCCAGTTGGGAAAATTGATCTAGAGGTTACCTTTGGAGATGAACAGGATTCCAGGTCAGAGATGATAACTTTTGAAGTTGTAAAGATCCGGAGCCCCTATCATGCCCTGTTTGGACGGCCGGTTTACGCCAAGTTTATGGCTAGACCGTGCTATGTTTATCTACAGCTCAAGATGCCGGGTCACAAGGGAACCATCACGGTTCATGGAGGTCGCAAGATCGCATTGGAGTGCGAGGAAGGAGACGCTGCTTATGTAGAGGCAGTATGTGCTACGGAGGAATTGAAGTTCTATAAAGACAACGTTGATCCGGCAGACATGTCCCCGTTGAAGAAGCCAACTACAGAGCATGATCCGGCGTTGAAGTTTAAATCGGCAGAGGAAACCAAGCAAATCGACTTTGTACCGGGCAACTCATCTAAGCAGTTCACTATCAGCGCTAACCTTGATCCCAAATAGGAAAGCACACTCATCGAGTTCATCCGTGAGAACCGGGATATCTTTGCATGGAAACCTTCTGACATGCCAGGTATACCGAGGGAACTCGCTGAGCACAGTCTTAATATTGATCCAAAGATCAAACCGGTGAAGCAGTATCTGCGCCGCTTCAACAAATAAAGGCGCAAGGCTATAGGTGAAGAAGTGGCCAGGCTTTTGGCCGCAGGGTTCATAGTTGAGGTGTTTCACCCAGAGTGGTTGGCTAATCAGGTTCTGGTGTTAAAGAAAAATGGAAAGTGGAGGATGTGTGTGGATTACACGGACTTAAACAAAGCTTGTCCAACCGATCCTTTTGCTCTCCCCCGTATTGATCAGATCATTGATGCTACGGCGGGATGTGAGCGGCTAAGCTTTTTGGATGCATATTCAGGGTATCACCAGATCAAGATGGCAGTTAAGGACCAGGAGAAGACAACCTTCATAACTCCTTTTGGTGCCTTTTGTTACGTATCTATGCCTTTTGGGCTCAAGAGTGCCCAAGCAACTTACCAGCGTTGCGTACAGAATTGTCTTAAGGGGCAGATAGGGAAAAATGTCCATGCCTATGTGGATGACATTGTGGTAAAGTCAAGGAAGGAGGAGACGCTAATAGAGGACCTCAAGGAAACCTTTGATAACCTCCGGATTTATAAGATGATGCTTAATCCAGAGAAGTGCGTTTTTGCTGTTCCAGCTGGCAAGCTCCTTGGGTTTTTGGTGTCAAACAGAGGAATAGAAGCCAATCCGGAGAAGATCAAGGCGATCACATCCCCGACTAAACCAGCTTGCATCAATGATGTCCAGCGTATCGCCGGCTGGATTACAGCGTTAAGTCGATTCATCAGTCGTCTGGGAGAGAAAGCAATTCCGCTTTATCAGATGCTGAAGAAGACAGACCGGTTTATATGGAGCGATGAAGCAAACGCCGCGTTTGAGGATTTGAAGTGGCAACTAGCGGAACCACCGGTCCCTCCTGGGCGTGCGCCTCTGCTCCTGCCGGATTATCTTGCCTGTGACGGTGACGCCTCCGTTCACTACTGGACACCTCCGGTTCATCCCAATGCCTAGTGTAACTCCTGCTGTGGCGGGGTGTTGAATGAAGTCTCTCCCTGCTGTAGGAGTACGCCTGCTGCTATGTCAATGCCGTGTCCAGCAAATCCTTGACCCTGCGTGCTTCCATCGCCACGGGGGATGTTCCCTCAATGGGTAAAGCGGCCAGGCATGAAGCGGCGGCGACAATGTTATCCAGGGGGTTTGAGTAGTGGCCAGGAGGAGTGGGGACGTGTGGCGTTGATATAATCCGACGATCTTGCTCCGCAGTTGGTTGTTGAACCGGTACGCCTGTTGCTGGGGCTCCCCTCCGGTTTACTTCTAGATTATTGCTGGCTCCCGCTCCTGGCGTGCCAAAGAGATTCATCGCCTCATAGACCGGCGGTAGACGAGTCTGATACCTTCTGTTCCTTACTCCCTGCGCAGAGACCTGATCCATCCTGAGTCGGAAAGCCTGAGAATCCAGCTCTGCCTGCCTTGTTGCTATCGTAGCTTTCTCTGCATTTAGATCCCGTCTGGCTTGTTCGATCCGGCCCTTCAACTGAAGGATTCCCGCATCATGTTGCGCCTTGTCGGCAGGAGCCACCACTGCTACTGCACGGGCTGTCAACTCCTCCACTAAGGCGGATAGAGCGTCAGAGGGTGAGGGGGCTTGGTTGCTCGCCCCTGCACCAGCTACCTCCGTTGTGAACGCCCCGGTCACCGTGGGCTGCGGCGCAGATTGCGATCCGGCCATAAAGACAGCCACCCGGTTTGGCGGATCAAAGGGGTCCGGAATACTATCACCATCGGACACACCCTCGGATCGGCTGTCCCGCAACAGATACAAGGATTCAGTCTCTCCGGATGAAGATTCATCGTCGGAATACACAACTGTCTCGCCACCAGAATCCGATCCGTCCTCGGCATGGACTCCATGTATTGCTCCAACGAAAACACGCTTCATGGCAGGCTGAATCCGGGCCGATCTCGCACGCTGAGCCGGCTCGACGATGTTAGGGAAGATGTCCGACTCAGATCCCGGTTCACCAATCTTGCCAATGAAGACGTGGATGCCACCGAAGGTGACCTGGTACCCATATTCAATTGAATCGGCCTCCGGTCCCCAACCTGTGTCGTCAATGTAGATCCGGCCGCGGCGACTCTTGGTCATCCGGCCGACCGCGTAACCCTTGAGTCCTTCAAAGCTGCCCTTCATGAACTCGAAACCGTCATGCGATAGCCCCACGGTGGGCGCCAACTGTGTGGAATTAGCATGATAGATGTCTGGTTTAGAGGACTTAGGTGTGGAGCCATCGCGCGGGTTAGCTTGAAGAGGTTAAAAGCACACAAAAGGACACAGAGAGTTTATACTAGTTCGGCCCCTTCGATGAAGGTAAAAGCCTACGTCTAGTTTGGTTTGGTATTGCTTGGGCGTCGATGAACAGGCAGCAGATTGCTTGCCTGTCTCTCGACGGATTGTTGCTTGTCCCTGAACCGTCGCCGGGCCGTTCCTTTATATAGGAGGCAATGCCCGATCCGGTTTACAGAGTCCCGAGGCCGGCTCATAATCGTGTCCGCCTCGGTCTCTACTCTTTCTTCCTTGTATCTCAAGTTACATGATAGGACGATATATAAATCGTAAACATTACACATGGGCCCTAAGCCTTCATGGGCCGTAATCCCTACTGAGCTTATAACAACACATCTACGTTACCATAATCCGGATCTCCCTAGCCGGTTTATACCTGCTAATAATATCCCTGACACGCTCCGTGCCATCCTTCTTCTTGACAAATAAGACACCACAGCCCCAAGGAGAAGTGCTAGGCCTGATTAGACCCATACGCTCTTGCTCATCGAGTTGTCTCTTCAGCTCCTTTAACTCTTCAGGGGAAAGCTTGTACGGACGCCGGCATGCTGGCTCGGTACCGGGCTCGAGTTCAATGACAAATTCAACTTGACGATGCGGAGGCATGCCTGGAAGCTCTTCAGGGAAAACATCTTCATATTCATTGACCACCTGAATTTGAGAGATGGCATTAATATCACCCTTGTCATTGAGAGAGAATAGCCTGATTGTGTTATCTCGAGAGGCGAAGATAATCACGTCTTCGTCAGGATGAGTAAGCTTGACTTCTTTATTTGCACAATCAATGTGAGCATCATGCTGGGAAAGCCAATCCATCCCAAGAATAAGATCAATGTCGGAGTTGCCGAGAGCAATAGGAGAAGCCAGAAATTTATAATTACCCATCTTGATAGAAACGTTAGGAGCTACAATATGAGAGCTCATCCTCATACCCGGGGAAACCACACGAAAAGGATCTTGCAAAATTTCTGTAGGCAACTCATGCTTGGACAAGAAAGGTTTTGAGATGAAGCAATGTGATGCACCTGAATCGAATAAAACTTTTGCAGGAGCAGAGTTAACCGAGAGGTTACTTATGTCTACACACGCTTCTACTCTTGTAGACTATGATGGGCCTCCAAGCGCAGAGGTTTGTAGGACAGCAGCAATTTCCCTCAAGTGGATGACCTAAGGTTTATCGAACTCAGGGAAGTAGAGGTTGAAGATGGTCTCTCTCAAGCAACCCTGCAACTAAAATACAAGAAGTCTCTTGTGTCCCCAACACACCTAATACACTTGTCAGATGTATAGGTGCACTAGTTCGGCGAAGAGATGTTAAATGGCAAGTGATATGGATGGCAAAACAAAGTAATATAAATCTGTAATAAAAGTGCAGCAAGCAAACAAGTGGTAAACGTGATCACAAATGGTATTGCAATGGTGGAAACAAGGCCTAGGCTTCATACTTTCACTAGTGGCAACTCCCAACAACATTAACATAATCGAATCACATGATATTTCCCATAAAACATGCAAAGGGGACGCACTCGGAGGTCATTCCTTCGTGGTCAAGAGAGGACAAGAATTATGTAGGGCTACAAAAGCACACCTCAAAGTTCGTAGTTCTCAATCTAAGGTTTCCCAATGTCACCGCGGCCATCCAAAGAGAGTACCACAATCACCACAACATATCTAAAGGATAGTCAAAGACAAGCACCAAGAGACTCTCAATCTTCAATCAACACACAAGAGAGGAAATCACTCTTGAAAATATTGTTCTAATCCATGTCCAATAGACCGCTGTCACCTTGGTCTCGGGGATTATACTAGATAAAGACAAGTGAGTACATCAATCCAATACATAGAGGAAGGGGAAATATCATGGGATCACCCTAGATTAACATAGCCTATGATCACAACGAAGATCACATCATGGGAGAGAGAATTGACCACATAGCTACTGGTAAGAACCTCAGCCCCGAGGAGGAACTACTCCCGCATCATGGAGGGAGGAAGCAACGTCGATGGAGATGAATCCGGGGGCACTTCCCCGTCCCGGCAGGGTGCCGGCACAGGAATTCTGGTCCCCCGAAGCTTGATGGCGATGACGGCGGAGATCGGAATCGCGTCTGGAGAAAAGGGGTCTGGAATCAGGGTTTCTGCGAGACGCTTTAAATATATGCCAAAGGGGGGCATCAGAGGAGCCTCGGGGGGCCCAGGCGCCCCCCCGACGCGGTTTCTGCGAGACACTTTAAATATATGCCAAAGGGGGCATCGGAGGAGCCTCGAGGGGCCCAGGCGCCCCCCGGCGCGGCCCAGGGGGGGGGGGGGGCGCCTGGAGCCCTGGTGGCCCCCCTGGCTGTCCTTCGGGCGCACGGTAGTTTCTGGAACGCTGGTTTTTTATATAATTTTTCTGGATTTTTCCTGGCAGTTCTCGTAATGTGAAAACCTGAAATACAAAAACAGCCGAAAACAGAAACTGGCACTGGGGTGCACTGAGTTAATAGGTTTGTCCAAATATGATCAAAAGTGTATGGAAGTGTATAAATATCATAGCAATATCACCCAAAAGAGGCATGGAGCAAGCAGAAATTATAGATACGTTTTGGACGTATCAACATCCCCAAGCTTAATTCCTGCTCACCCTCGAGTAGGTAAATGATAAGAAGAATAATTTCTGTGGTGACATGCTATTAACCATATAGGAATTTTTCATAGTCATATGACAAAAGCTTACTGAGACAATGGATCTATAGTAATTAAGTTGCCTCATGATAAAATCACAAAGGACTGAAAGTTTTACAATATGATACTGAAACATCAAATAGATTTGCAATGAACATGATGTGCAAATATGATAAAGTGATATCTAGCTTGCCCCCTTTAGTGAAGCAAAACATAAATGCAGGGGCACCTCCAAGGTTTAAGTGATGACTATATACAATGATTTCAAAATAAACGATATCACAATCATGCAAAAGACAATGCTACTTTGGGACAATGCACATTACACTCAGGATGACAATCATGCTCTCAGTAGTTGGTGCTTTTAAAAGAAGGTGGAGACTCTCGAACCGTGGCTTTTGTTGGCAAGGTTGAAAACCCGTAGTCGGAAGCAAAGACAAAACATGTACCAGAGCTCTTGGTTTTAAAACAGAGGTAATAATTTATTTTAGATCATGCATGTTTCGTCAACGAATGCTAGCAGACAAATCAATCACTTTTCGAGATGGACAAGTTTCGAGGAACGGCTCCCGAATGAGGACGATCACATCCTCTTAATCTCCTTTGTTTATCACTGCCAAAGTTTTCTGATCGCATGAACAAAGCGTGAAGGAGGGTTTGTTTGTTATATTATCTTTTTGAGCCGGGCACACTCAAGGCCAGTTCCTTCTCGTATTATGGGTTTGCACATTATACATGCAATCCCGGGGTGAAGCTTGTCCAACTTAAAAAGATCATGAATTAACTACTACTTCCTCATGAACTTAAAACAGAGGCACAAAATAGGAATGCTTTTTCTTTGAATAATTTCGAGATGGTACATGCAAGTCTCCATTAGGAATGGCAGGTAAATACCATGTAGGAAGATATGGTGGACTCATATGGCATAACTGGATTAAAAGGATGTGGATGCACAAGCAGTCAGTCCGCTTAGTACAGGCGAATGTTAGCAAAAGACTGGGAGCGACCAACTAAGAGAGCAATGACGGTCATAATCATGCAGAGTGACAAAGCAACATTGAATCAGGCATGGAAGTTATATCGCTACTCAGAAACAAAAGATCATCAAGGCTTGACAGACTTTCTTTACAGTCTTAAATATGCGTGAGCATACGCCAAGTCAATCAAAATAAATTCTTTGAAGGAAGATATTACTAAACCATACCACATCATAGGCAAACAAATCATGTTGGTACTCCAATAACACATTGGGAACCCCCCCAGCTATTTGAGACTAACCATAAGAAAACATGAACTACTAAGCGCCATTATGCACGTAGCATCTTTATCATAGACATATCAACCAATGCAACGGAAGCAAACTCTCTTAATAAGATAAACATGATAACTAAAGAGAGTTCAAGCAACCAACTAAACAAAAGCTCTTTAAAAAGATAAGCATGAAAGTTAAGAGCTAAGCATGATAGTAGCTATTAAAAGACAAAGAACACACACATCAAAGATAGACATGCAAATTCTATGTTATGTTCTAGGTAGAAGTGGAGCGTGTTTCTCTCCCACATAAAGAAAGCTGAGTTCCGACTCGTTATGAAAAGCTAAAGAAAACTAAAAGGAAAACTAACACAAGACGCTCCAAGCATAGCACATAACACATGAAGTGATTAAAATATAGTGGAACGAAGGACGAACTGATAATGTTGATGGAGAAGGGGATGCACGGGGGCATCCCCAAGCTTAGACGCTTGAGTCGCCTTGAATATTTCTTGGGGGTGCATGGGGGCATCCCCAAGCTTGAGCGTTTTACACTCCTGAATCTTTTTATCATCTTCCCTCGCACACTTGAAAACTCCCTTCATACATAACTCATCATAATCTGATTAGCGAGGTTAGTACCCATAATAAAATAATTGTTCCTTGCTGGAAATAAAGATATTCTTGAAGTTCTACTGTTTCTCAAGATTGCCAAAAGGTTTTTGCAAAGAAAAAGCAAGCTCTAGGTTTGCAAAATGAAGGAAAGGCAAAACAGGACAGAATCTGTAAAAAACAGAACAACAGGTAGTAAATTATTTTTCCGGGGCACTTCTGCGACTCTAATCAAAAAACTCAAAACAGACGCACGAAAGACAATTATATAGAGCACGCTTTCGAAAAAATTCAGACCAAAAAGATGATCTGGTGATTTTATACGAATTTTTCTATCCAAGGACAGAATCTGTTTCCTGGACAGCACGTCACAACTTTTGAACTTTCTTGCAATCAGAGGCTAAACTTGGCACAAAGCTGAAAAATAAAGATACAATGATGTTGCTACAGTAGTAACAAACATCAAGACCACTAAAACTGAAAGTAAACATAACAAGGGTTGTCTTCCTAGAGCTCTTTCTTTATAGCCATAAACATAGGCTTAAGACTTTAATGATGCTCTCGTAGGAATAAGAGCTGAGGAACAAAAGAGAGCATCAAGAAGCAAATACCAAACACATTTAAGCCTAACATGCTTCCTATGCATAGGAATATTGCAATAGAATAATTCATTGAAGCATAAAGCAACTAGCATAGGAAGGCATAACAAGCATAACTTCAAAATATTCACCATAGAGAGAGGAAACTTCTTATTATTAAGATATTTAGAACCAAGTCTCCCTCTCTCATTATAAATTTCAGTGGCATCATGGATGAACTCAACAATATAAGCATCACATAAAGCATTGTTACCATGATCCACATGCAAAAAGGTACTCTTACTCTCCACATAAGCATAATCTTTCTCATTGGTAATAGTGGGAGTAGGACTATCATAAACAACTTGAACACTATAGATTAATTGTGTATTAGGAGGGTGGTGTTCAACAAGGGAGTAATTCCCTCCATGATTATGACAAGTTTCATAAGGATAATTTCTCCTTATATCATAGGTACCTTTATAATCACTACATTGTTCAAAAAATCTGCCGAGTAGACGATTAATCGGCCGATTAATCGCTGCTCGGCCATCCACCTTGTAAATTACATGTACTCGCCAGTGTTACTCGGCCTGGGGATTAATCGGCCGATTAATCGTCTGACAACCGATTAATCTGCTGCAGACCGATTAATTGCTGGACTCCCAGGGGGCATACTATAAAAGTAAAATATCAGTCCCCCTCATCTCTCCTCAATCCTCACCCGTACGTGGTGTTAGGTCTGGCAGACCAGAGAAGTCCACCCCCCGCCGCCGCCTGCGCTACCCACCTAGCACCGCCGCCCCCCACCGGCGGCCAATGGCGTGGCCGGCCCTCCCTCTCCCTCCTCTCCTCGCAGCCCCCCTCCTCCGCTCCCCTCCTCCTGCATCTACCCCGTCCCCCTCCTCACTCGTGGCTCGCCTCTTACCGTGGCCTCCACCCACCATTACCCCGCCGCCGGCCAACAGCGGCCCTTCCTCTCCCGCCCCTCCTCGCTTGTTGTCAACTTGTCAGAGCATTGTTGTCAACTTGTCATACACACATACACTCATATAATAGTTTGGTTTTTTGAACTCACATGTGACATATGACCTCGGATCAAAATAATCGAAAGCATAAAAGTTGTTCGCCTTGCTGGTACAAATAACTTTCATGTTCATTTTTTTCTTCATATTGGGTACTTTTTCATATGAGGCCATTTAAATTTCATTTTTGCGTGGCGAAAATCTGGTCTCAACACCGGGATTCTGAGATTTATAAAAAAAATTGACCGATTAATTCCGATTAATTGGCCGATTCACGATTAATCCCTACTCCCTAACTGACCGAGCAGTTACCGATTACCGATTTCCCGAACATTGATCACTATAGGTTGGAGTTATGACATCATCATAGTAGAGAAGAGCATTATCATTGCTAGCAACTATATTTGTAATCATGTTGTCTTTATTCTTACTAGCAAAAGAATTATCAATTATCACATCACTAGTGGGTAAAGGATTTGCAATCCTATCATCCCCAAGCTTAGAGCTTCCCATATCATCACTTTCAGAGTTGGTACCAAAAAGATTTTCAAGATCATAAGTAGCATTATCATCATTTTCCCAATCACAATAAGTAACATGCATATCATAATCAAAATCATCTTCAATAGTACCTACGGACGTTTCATCAAGATGATAATTAAGGCAATAAACTTCACCTTCTTCTTTAAACTTACAATCGTTAGGATAAAAGTTGATGGGAGGAATATGCTCAGGCCAGGTTGATACCCATTCTTCTTCTTTCTTGCTCCTCTTCCTCCTCCTCTTCTTTTTATTCTTCTTAACCTTAGGAGGGAGTGGTTGGAGATGAAGCTTCTCCACATATCCTGGTTTATCATTAGAAACAATAGGGGAAACTTGGGAGAAACTCTCCTTTTTATTAGCAGAAATATAAGAGACATTTTTATACTTTGGTAAAGTTCCCTCCTTTATAATCTTACCTATGTAATCATTTTCATGGCAATTAACAACACAATAGAGATGGCAATTTTGCAAAGTGTTTTTTATTCCTATAGCATTAACATCTAGCCATGAAGTCTTTTCTGATAACTCTTCACACATCAAAAATAACATAAGCTCATCATAAAGATCAGAGGTGACCATGTTATCACACAACCGGTTAACAGTTATGTTTTGAAAGTTCATGCATTGAAAATTAAAGTGACCCTCTATACGGCAAAGTTCATAAGTAAAAGGATAAAGGTCACACAATTCTCTAGCAATTTCATTTAAATCTCTGGCCCAAGTGATTGTTCTTTCATGCTTATGTTGCTTACAATACTTCTCTTCTTCAATCATAGGCCTTTCACAAGGTCTATCCACTCCACAAAAATTAACATGCTTATATAAAACTTCATTTTTAGGAATTGGATCATGCATGTTGCAATCATCATGAACAATTTCATTTTATTTGCAAGTCTCTTTAAAAGGTTTATGATACTTGATCCAATCCTCCTTAGGCATATTAATATGTGAAGCAAAAGATTTGAGGAAATCAACAAGGAGTTGAGAATCAAGCCCAAACTTAGCACTAAACTTATTAAAACTTGTAGTTTCAACAAAGGACTTAATGCAATCATACTCATAAATTATACCTGACTCTTTACCTTTGTCGATCTCCCAATCTTCACTGTTGCGTTGAATTCTTTCAAGGAGTTCCCATTTAGCATCAATCTTTTTGTTTGTGAAAGAACCCATAGAGGAAGCGTCGAGCAAATCTTTATCCTGTCGAGTAAGCCTCGCATAGAAATTAGTAATAATCATATCTTTGGGGAGCCCATGGTTAGGACATTTTAGCATTAATGTTTTCAGTCTCCCCCAAGCTTGAGCTATGCTCTCTCCGTCATGAGGATAAAAATTATAAACATAATTCCTATTCACATGGACTTCATGAAGAGGATAAAACTTGGAGTAAAAGAGAGACTGTATCTCTTCCCACTCCAGCAGGTGAGAGTCATTTAGTAGCCTATGCCATTCCAATGCTTTTCCTTCCAATGACAAGGCAAATAATTTCCTCATGACAAACCCCCTTGATACACCTGCAAGCTTAAATAATGAACATAGTTGTGACAGATATAGCAAGTGTTCACCGGGATGTCTGTCTCCTGCATAACGATCAGCCAAAACATAATCGATAATACCAGCTGGTATTTTATAGGGCACAATTTCAGTAGGGGGAGGAGCAACCACCACAGGTGTGGGGCATCTTCCCGCAAGCAACGATCCAATAGCAAGGTTGTCCATAAGCATAACTAGTGAAATAAAAACAAGAAACAAAAAGATTTAATTGCAAGATCTAAAGATATACCTTCAAGCACTCACCTCCCCGGCAACGGCGCCAGAAATAGCTTGATGTCTACACACGCTTCTACTCTTGTAGACTATGTTGGGCCTCCAAGCGCAGAGGTTTGTAGGACAACAGCAATTTCCCTCAAGTGGATGACCTAAGGTTTATCGAACTCAGGGACGTAGAGGTTGAAGATGGTCTCTCTCAAGCAACCCTGCAACTAAAATACAAAAAGTCTCTTGTGTCCCCAACACACCTAATACACTTGTCAGATGTATAGGTGCACTAGTTCGGCGAAGAGATGTTAAATGGCAAGTGATATGGATGGCAAAACAAAGTAATATAAATCTGTAATAAAAAGTGCAGCAAGCAAACAAGTGGTAAACGTGAGCACAAATGGTATTGCAATGGTGGAAACAAGGCCTAGGCTTCATACTTTCACAAGTGGCAACTCCCAACAACATTAACATAATCGATCACATGATATTTCCCATAAAACATGCAAAGGGGACGCACTCGGAGGTCATTCCTTCGTGGTCAAGAGAGGACGAGAATTATGTAGGGCTACAAAAGCACACCTCAAAGTTCGTAGTTCTCAATCTAAGGATTTCCCAATGTCACCGCGGCCATCCAAAGAGAGTCCCACAATCACCACAACATATCTAAAGGATAGTCAAAGACAAGCACCAAGAGACTCTCAATCTTCAATCAACACACAAGAGAGGAAATCACTCATGAAAATATTGTTCTAATCCATGTCCAATAGACCGCTGTCACCTTGGTCTCGGGGATTATACTAGATAAAGACAAGTGAGTACATCAATCCAATACATAGAGGAAGGGGAAATATCATGGGATCACCCTAGATTAACATAGCCTATGATCACAACGAAAATCACATCATGGGAGAGAGAATTGACCACATAGCTACTGGTAAGAACCTCAGCCCCGAGGAGGAACTACTCCCGCATCATGGAGGGAGGAAGCAACGTTGATGGATATGAATCCGGGGGCACTTCCCCGTCCCGGCAGGGTGCCGGCGCAGGAATTCTGGTCCCCCGAAGTTTGATGGCGATGGCGGCGGAGATCGGAATCGCGTCTGGAGAAAAGGGGTCTGGAATCAGGGTTTCTGCGAGACGCTTTAAATATATGCCAAAGGGGGGCATCGGAGGAGCCTCGGGGGGCCCAGGCGCCCCCCCGGCGCGGCCC
>LR738715.1:293076552-293138119 GCA_902687465.1 Secale cereale | reverse complement strand
GGGGGGGGGGGGGGGCGCCGCTAGGGCGCCTGGAGCCCTGGTGGCCCCCCTGGCTGTCCTTCGGGCGCACGGTAGTTTCTGGAACGCTGGTTTTTTTATATAATTTTTCTGGATTTTTCCTGGAAGTTCTCGTAATGTGAAAACCTGAAATACAAAAACAGCCGAAAACAGAAACTGGCACTGGGGTGCACTGAGTTAATAGGTTAGTCCAAATATGATCAAAAATGTATGGAAGTGTATAAATATCATAGCAATATCACCCAAAAGAGGCATGGAGCAAGCAGAAATTATAGATACGTTTTGGACGTATCAGTTACACAATATCACATCAGAAGAATTCTCCGCTTGAGCTGCATTCATCAGATTCACTCTTGCTGCCTTGGGGTTGTGCTTGACAATAGCAGTACTGATAGGTGGAGGAGGCGGAAGGCGCCATGGGTTGGGGCACTTGTTAGCATAGTGACCCTTCTGGCCACACTTGTTGCACACCACTTCTGAGAGAGGACGGTGATAAGGAGCACTTGACTTCGAAGCTTGAAAGTGATTCTTTGACTGATTGCTTGGGTTGGGTGGGTGGGAGAAACCACAGCCACCAGAATGCTTGTTGTTGTTGTTGGGAGGTTGGATCACTGGAGGAGGTGGAAGCCAAAACTTCTGCTGCTTTGCAACCACTTGGGAAGAAGAGGAGGAGTGAAGAGCGTCTCTGATCCTCTTTTTGGAAGCTTCCATCTTGAGCTGGGCTGCCTCTTGCTTAAGTGCCATGTTATAGAATTGATCAAATTCATCAGGCTCGAACAAGGTGAGAGCTAGTTGGAGTTCATCCTTCAGACCACCACAGAACTGATAAACCTTGCTCTTGGCATCTGGGATGTCTTTCTTGGCATAGCGGGCAAGGTTCTGGAACTTGACATTATATTTATAAATGGTCATTGAGCCTTGCTTCAGGTTGCGGAATTGCTCACGCATACCTTCGATGACACTTGTTGGAATGTGGTGAGAGCGAAAATCCTTGCAGAAGTCAGCCCACGAGATTTCACATCCTTCTCTGGAGTCTTTGTACTACTGCCACCAATCAGCGGCTTGGTCCTTGAGTTGGAAGGCGGCAAACTTCACATAGTCCTCAGGTCTCACGTTACTGCATTCAAAGTGCTTCTTGATGTCTGTTATCCAGTCTTCAGCGTCTAGAGGGTCCACACAGTAACTGAATGCATTTGGTTGGTTTGCCAGGAACTGGTTGAGTGTAGCAAAGTGAGGTTGGTTGAACAAATTGCCTTGGCCTTGGTTCCCATGAGCACCTTGATTTTCTTGATTTGCTTGAATGTTCTGCATCATTTGCAAAAGCATCTGGGTGTTCTGGTTCGTCGCCTGCATAATTGCTCTCCAGGCCTCAGACGGAGGAGGAGGGGAAGGAGGACGATCAGGAACTTCTTCACCCTCTGGGTTAGCGTTGGGAACCCTTTTAGGAGTCAACCTGAATGAGATGACAAATATTAGCCATAGATTGAGAAAATATATAAGCTGAATCAACGGCTAGAATTGCAACATAAGTCTTCACAAGAACATTTGAACAATATGAACAAATGTAATCCACAGTTTAATGGTAACAACAATCTTCTCGAGAAGCCACTTGGGAGAACAAAAGGTAAAAAAAAAACAAGGAGCAGATAGAACAAATACAAGATAGAAGCTTCGTTCGACAAATTCGTGCTGAAAGCTTATGGAACGTGTTACAAAAGGGTTTTGCAATCCCCGAATCAGCATAGCCAAGGACCCTTTAAGATGCAACTCCCGATCGGAACAACGCCCATAAAACTACTTCAATCAATGTAGAACCCCGAACTCCATATCATGCATTCGTTGGAAGAATGCCTACGAACTACTAGATAAACCCACCTATTAATTTCCGAAAGTTTCCAGTTATGCTATCTGGTGTTGGGGATACAAGGGAAGCATCGCGCACTCAACTCTAATCCTACATCCAGCTGTATCCATCCTTCAACACATAACCAGTTATTTCCGAAAACCGTTTACCTCGGACCTTCGAAACACATCTACTATACAAGCTATGGCAATACTCCCGAACTACCTCCCTAGTACTGGGTGATGTCGGGGTTATCTGGCCACTAACCGCATATGAGAGTTTTCGATGTCGGTCGTCTTAAGTATTCCAGAACTGTTGCGATATATTTGTGACGACAACACCTCAGAGCTCAACTCCCCGGGACACTGCCACAACCCCTAAATGATTGGAGGCATCGAGAACAATGTTCTCGTCACAAAGACATCGAAACAATCCAAACAATACTCGCGTGATCCTAAAAAAAATTGGTGAATTTTCGAGAGTAGAAGAGACAAGTAATCGTCAGGAGTACTCACCAGAGTGAAAAGAGATGAGGAGCAAAAAGAAATCCTACTCTCTGATATATATATAGGACTCAAAACATTTTCAAGTGTGTGCTTAGACTCAACCATCAACGATTCGATAAATCAGTGGGGGCTTCTAGGTCGGAGAAGGCTCTGAATACCAACTTGTAATGCCCAGTATGGGATTATACCTCCTACGTGTCGAGGCCCGACTTAAAGGTATAAGCCCATACTAGAATGATCTCAAGTTTGGTATCTTTGCACGACTCATGTAAAAATAGGGATGAAATTGCAAAAGGATAGTTGGATTACACTCGCCACGTCACACAATACATTACATAAGCAAATCATCATCCAAATAACATCACAGTCCAACTACGGACGAAGATCCAAATGAAAGATACCAAATACATAAATCCACAAGGTCCGAATCGCCCCTAGTAGAAACCACTACTGATCATCGGGGTAGTGCACATAGTATCGACTACGTTCTTCATCGAACTCCCAGTACAGCTCCGTGCCATCACCTGGGTAGTGCACCATAGAACCTGCATCTGGTGTTGTGTAGAAACTGTGAGCCACGGAGGACTCAGCAATCCCGTTCCCGGGTAGCAAAACTATCTAAGCCTTGGGTGTGGAACAAGGCTGAAAAAAAATAAAGGTTGCAGCTGCACTAGCACTAGCTTACGTGTTTAGAGCGAGGAGAGAAGTGCCACGAGCGACAAAGTGATCACGAAGTGATCCTATCTAAGCACGTCAATCATAACCCCACTGCGTTCACTTCCCGAACCCCTTTTGGAAAATGACTGTCACGGTTACTCATGCTGGTAGTGTGTTCTGAACACGGTGTCAAGTTTTCTACAACCGGATATTAACAAATTCCCATCTGGCACATAACCGCGGGTACGGCTTTCGAAAGTTCAAAACCCTGCAGGGGTGTCCCAACTTAGCACATTACAAGCTCACGATATGCGGAGTCGCAACTCCAAGGTGGGAAGGCCCGAGTATTCTCGGAATCCCGTGCTCAAGATATACCGACATAGGTAAAACTAATCCAGCAAGACCTCCCGGCGTGCCGACACCCTGACAGTAGCCGCGCGAATCTAGTCTCAGGCCACGACCGGATGAGCTATGGTTACAGGATCCAGATACCCCGAGTTGCCAAGGGGCGGTGCCGCAAGCTGCTCTAGGTTGGACCAACACTCATGTGGAGCACTGGCCCGGGGTTGTTAATTAAGATCACGGGATAGCTAGTCCCTATGCAAGTTTTAGTTATTAGGCAAATGAAGTACCAATGTCGGGCCTTGCTGGAAAAGGTTTAGCGCTAAGCGGGTTATCAAGGGGGTCCCGTAATCCCAACCGTGTTAGGAACGCATAATCAAGGAACATAACACCGGTTTAAACGGTTCCTAGGGCGGCATGAGTGGAACAAATCACCAAGCAAGAGGCTTAGCCTTCCACCCATTGCCAATATATAGATGATTTAGTTTAAGTGTTTATATAGTGTGATATCCCAACAATAACTTTAACATGAAGCAAGAATCTACAAATCTTCTCCTGCAACTAGCAATTCTATAAGAGGGGCTGAGCGAAGCTTACTTAGCCAAACAAAGGTTTGCTAGGTTGGGTGGTTAGACAGATTCATGGTTACAATAGGAGGCTGACATACAAACATGGGCATCGAGGAAATAAGCTAAAGAGAAAGACTTCTAGCAATAGGCAAAGATAGTAATGATATCTGGGTCAGGTCATCTTGCCTGTCGAGTCATCGATGGGATCGTAAGATGGCTCCTCGTACTCAACCTCGGTAGTAACCTCGTCCTCGTTCTCGGTCTCGGCTTCCGGCTCTACTCAACACAAGAACACAACGAGGCACGAAATCAAACAAGATGCAATGCACAATCAACAAGATGCAAGTAAGATGCACTTATGATGCAATACATGTCAAGGGATGAAGCACACAAGAACAACACAAGACAACAAGTTGAAATGAGGCCGGAATCCACATATAGCGATTCCGGTAAGTCCTCATATGCATATGTTGAAATTTGGTCCAGATCTGAACAAACCTTAAGTTAAAGTTGTTAAACAGCAAGTTAACATGCACCAAGATGATCTACACGAAATTCTAGTCAAGTTTCATATAAAGTTTGTTTAATTCAGAGCTACGGTCTAGAAGATATGAGCAAAACAAGACAAACATGGCAACGGTGCAAGGTGCACCCAAACATTAAGCAAACACACCCCAAACATGTTAACAACATGATATTATGATTATACATGAAAAATCACACAAGTTTCATATAGGGCACGCTCAAAACGGAGCAACGGTTCAACACATACACTCGAAACAAGATACAATGCAAAGCTGAAATTAACAGCCACATAGCAACTCGGAGCAAGAAATATATACTCTACAACACTCAAACATGGTGACAAGAAGCATGGACATGAAGTAGACATATCCTATAGCAAACAACTCCATTGGAGCAACTCCATAGGAGGCATGGATCAATAGCAACAAGCTACAACATTTTGATGATGACGTTAAAAACCTGACAGTTATATTTTATAGCAACTTGGGAGCAAGAAATAAATAAGCTACAGCAAGCCATATGAGCAAGTGAGGGCATGGATGGATAGACAATAATAAGTACAACAAGGAATGAACAATGGCCACCCCAAAACTAACATGGATTTGACTAGGGCATCAAGCAAACATAGCATCAGGATATGACAGATTCCAGACTTAGTAGAAATTTCACTAAGTATAAAACAGATATGTTGGCATGGCATGTGTACAAGAATGTTTAAGTCACCTCAAGGCATATCATGGAAAATGGTTTGCACCAAAGCAAATACCACATGATGAGGATTCTAAAACATATTAACATGTGACATGGGGACAAACACATCAATAGCAACGAGCACTTCAAATCAGCATCTCATAACATGTTTCATAACTTAACAGCCACATGCACTTTTGCAACAGAGATAAACATGGCAATATGAACCATAACATGAATGCTACATCAACCATCATGTAGAGAATCTCACCATGAACATTTTTACATATCATTTGCTTCAGTTGGATAAACATGCACCAAGTTATCACATCTCAAACATGGAATGAAAATAACAAGTCGCAGCAGTTTATAACAAGTAGCACTCTTGCAACAGAGATTAGGACCTCTAGATGAACTCAAACAAGCATGACACAATGGAACAAAACGTAGAGCACATCACCACGATCATTTTAACATATCATATGCACAATTTGGACAAGCACAATAAAAGATACAGCCATGCAAAGATGCCATCAGACAAAAAGTTAATAGGGACTTAGTGAAAAAAAGGGGGAGGGCAACCTTGCGGATCGGGTCGGGTGGGTTCGGCCCGGCTGGCGATTGGATCGGGAGATCCGCGTCGAGGCCCTCGGCTCCGGCGGCCGGAGCGGCCGGCGACGAGGCGGCGCGGGTGGCCGGCGGCGGCGGGGCGACGACCGGCGACGGGGAGGCGGCGGCGCACACAGCAGCCGGAGGCGGCGGCGGCGGCCACGGGGCCTGGCGGCGGTGGCTCGCCGGCCGGGGACGGCGACCGGCCGGGCGGCCGTGTCGAGGACCGCCGGCAGGAGGCGTCCGACCGGACGAGGTGGCGGCGGCGGCGCGTCCCAGGCGCGGGGCGCGTCTGGCAAGCGGCGACCGAGGGAGGGCCCGCGGGGGCCAGGAACGGGCCTGGCGGGCCGAGCGGCGGCGTGGTGGCGGAGCGCCATGTGTCGCCCGCGGGGTCAGCGGGGGACGTGTCCGGCGCCGGTGGACACGTCCGGCGCGCGGAGGGGCTGCGGGACGCGGGGAAAACGGAAAAAAAGAGGAGCTAGGGTTTCGCCTGAAAATGGAGTGGTGTGGACGTTTTTATAGGCATAGGGAGCTAGGAGACTCCAAATGGGGAGCGGTTTTCGGCCACGCGATCACAATTCGACGACCGAAATGATGGGAAGGGTTGTGCTGGGTTAGTGGTTTGTTGTGGAGGGGGTCTTGGGCCTTAAAGAAGATGTTCTTTTAGTCCACTAGGTTAACCGTTGGAGTACCAAACGAACTCCAAACGCGACGAAACTTGACAGGCGGCCTACGCGTACCAAAACAACATCGCACGACAAGTCTCACGTCATTCCGGAAACATTACGCGGCCACACACGAAAGAAGGACTCGGGGATGCCACGGGCACGTGTGAGCGTCGGAACTCGAAACGGACAATGGGAACAGACGAGTGGGACCGGGTGCAAGTGACAACACAAATGCAATGCAATGCACATGACAACATGACGTGAATGAAATGCACACACGCACACGATAAAACGACGAAACACGAAATGAAAGAAGAGCCCAGAAAGGAATTGATGAAGCCAAAGTTCATATATTGCCATATTTGGAAAGTGTTACATCTGGGGCATTACACTTGCTCACGAAGACCTAGGGCAATTTGAGGAAGCCCATCATTGGAATATACAAGACAAGTTATATAATGAAAAATTCCCACTAGTATATGAAAGTGACGAAATAGGAGACTCTCTATCATGAAGATCATGGTGCTACTGTGAAGCACAAGTGTGGAAAAGGATAGTAACATTGTCCCTTCTCTCTTTTCTCTCATTTTTTCCTTTTTTTGGTGGGATTCTTTGGCCTCTTTTATTTTATTTGGGCTTATTTGGCCTCTTTTATTTTCCATAAAGTCCGGAGATTCATCCCAACATGTGAGGCAATCATAGCTTCCATCATCCTTTCCTCACAAGGGACAATGCTCTAATAGTTATGCTCATCACACTTCTATTTACTTACAACTCAAGGTAAAAACTCATAATGATGGAACGGTGGAAGTTGCATGGCAATATATCTCGGAATGGCTATGGAAATGCCATAATAGGTAGATATGGTGGCTGTTTTGAGGAAGGGTAAATGGTGGGTTTAATGCACCGGCGAAAGTTGTGTGGTACTAGAGAGGCTAGCAATAGTGGAAGGGTGAGAGTGTGTATAATTCATGGACTCAACATTAGTCATAAAGAACTCATATAATTATTGCAAAATTTATTAGCTATCAAAACAAAGTATTAGACACATGATCCTAGGGGAAGGGTTGGTAGGAGTTAACCATCGCGCGATCCCGACCTCCACACAAAGGATGGCAATCAATAAATAAAGCATGCTCCGACTTCATCACATAACGGTTCACCATAAGTGCATGCTACAGGAATCACAAACTGTAACACAAGTAGTTCTATCAATCCACAATTTCTCACTAGCATGGCTCTAATATCACCATTTTTATATCTCAAAACAATCATAAGGAATCAAATTTAAATCACAAACTGTAACACAAGTAGTTCTATCAATCCACAATTTCTCACTAGCATGGCTCTAATATCACCATTTTTATATCTCAAAACAATCATAAGGAATCAAATTTCTCATAGTATTCAATGCTCTATATATGAAAGTTTTTATTATACCTCCCTTGGATGCCCATTATATTAGGACTAACTTCACAACCTAAGCAAATTACCATGATGTTTAGAGACTCTCAAATAATATAAGTGAAGCAATACATTTCAATGATTTCTATAAAATAAATCCACCGTCGTGCTCTAAAAAGATATAAGTGAAGCATTAGAGCAAAATTGTCTAGCTCAAAAGAATGTAAGTGAAGGACCTAGAGTATTCTAATAAAGCACGATTCAAGTGTGTCCCTCTCAAAAGGTGTGTACAGTAAGGATGATTGTGGCAAACTAAAAATCAAAGACTCAAATCATACAAGACGCTCCAAGCAAAACACATATCAAGTGGTGAATAAAAATATAGCCTTGAGTAAAGTTACCGATAGATGAAGTCGAAAGAGGGGATGCCATCTGGGGCATCCCCAAGATTAGGCTCTTGGTTGTACTTGAATATTACCTTGGGGTTCCTTGGGCATCCCCAAGCTTAGGCTCTTGCCACTCCTTATTCCATAGTCCATCAAATCTTTACTCAAAACTTGATAACTTCACAACACAAAACCCAACAGAAAACTCGTGAGATCCGTTACTAAAACAAAATCCAATCCTTGCATGTAGGTATCGTTGTGAACTCGTTCTTATTTTATATTGGTGTAATATCTACAGTATTCCAACTTTTTCATGGTTCATACCCCCCCCCCCGATACAAGCCATAGGTGCATTAAAATAAGCAAACAACACAAAGAAAACATAATATGTAAAAAACAGAACAATGTGTAAAGATGTGAATTGATGTAAAACTTCCGCATCTCTAAAAAATCTGAAAAATTAGGACAACATGGGAAATTTGTAGATCAGAAACGTGTAAAAAATTCAAGAATTTATCACACTCCAGTAACCGGAAACAATTCTGATACTGGACGCAAAAGTTTTTGTTTTTTAGCAAAACCAATCTACTATCTTCCAAATCATCCCAAAGGTCTTAACTGGCGCAAACACTAAATTAAAACTCAAAAACAAATCTAACCAGAGGTTAGATGAAAAATTTAATTGAAAAATAGAACCAAGAAAACAAGAACAAAAATAAAATTGGGTTGCCTCCCAACAAGCGCTATTGTTTAACGCCCTTTGTTAGGCATAAAACATATATCTAGGTATTGTCCTTATTTGAAAGAAAATCATTCAAAAGCTCTCTCAGCAAATCTTTTTTCTCTTCTATCCTTTCCTAACAGGAGAGCTTAATTCATGAAAAGGACTTTGATCGGTGATCTTAACATTCATGACGTAATACTCAGGATCATCCCCATAATATCATCATATAAAATTCGTATCTCATTTCTTACGAATTCTTTATACATAGCCTCGAGCCATTCCTCATTAAATCCAACATAAATACCCTTAATTATCCAATCAAATTTTTCATAAGTTTCAAGGTAAATGGTGTCGGTGCAACAAACCTTGGGTACGTTGCCCAGACTGTGCACACACACCAGAACAAGATTGGAGCACCATCACAAGTTAGAATACAAGAAACCAAGAGATCCGGAGTATCAGCTCAGACCAGAGAGACCAAGGACAAGCCAAAGAAGCAAGGCATCACCAAGAGAAGGGCCTCCCTTGCCGGGTAGGTGAGCCCAACAAGGGGCGAGGCCACCCCCGGAAGCAGGTACCGAAAACACCCCGACAGGGCCTGCCACTGTTCGTCTCCCCAACAATTCGCAACCTCAAGGTCACAAAGATGTTAGTGGATGGCGGAGCTGGGTTGAATCTGATCTCCCCGGCAATCATCAACAAGCTTCAAATAGGAGAAGAAGAGCTGGAGGTTACCGGCACATTCCAAGGAGGTAATCCCGACAGGAGCCATCCCAAGGGAAAGATTACACTATCAGTAACGTTTGGGGGAGAGCTGAACTATCGGACTGAGAAGATTGTGTTTGATGTGGTTGATCTCCCCCTGCCATACAATGGGATTCTTGGACGCTCGGCCCTGGCCAAGTTCATGGCAGCATCTCACTATGCTTACAACACTTTGAAGATGCCTGGGCCACTTGGGGTCATCACTATCCCATCAGATGAGAAGGATGTAGTTATCTGTGTGGATAAGATGTACCGGGATGCTATTGCGGCAGAGGCAGTGGCAGCAGTAGTTCCCGCCAAGGAAAGCAAAGAAAAGGGAAAGGATAGTAGGACCTCCGGCAAGGAGTCCGGGAAGCATGCCCCCTTCGAGTGCACAACACCCGTTGACGACGTGTCGGAGTGTTCCAATAGCAAGAGATCCAAGGTTGCTGCACCCCAAGTGAAAAAGGTCCCGACAGGGCTGGCTGGCATTGATGGTACTTTCACTATCAGCGCCACCCTTGATGACAAATAGGAAAGCACGCTCGTTGCCTTCCTACGGGCGAATATCGATGTGTTTGCCTCGAAACCATCTGATATCCCCAGTGTTCCCAAGGAGGTAATTGAGCACCACCTTGCAGTCTGCCCACATGCCCGACCTGTGAAACAGAAAGTCCGAAAGCAGGCCTTGGAGAGGCAATAATTCATTGCTGAAGAGATCAAGTAACTAGAGGCAGCTAGTTTGGTCAGAGGAGTACTACACCCTACTTGGTTAGCAAACCCAGTGGTAGTAAGGAAGGCTAACAGGAAGTGGAGGCTTTGCATTGATTTCACAGATCTCAACAAGGCTTGCCCAAAGGATCCATTTCCGTTGCCGCACATCGACCAGATTGTTGTCGGTGTACTAAGGTAGGGGTACCTCAGTACCCCAACTTGTGCACGGGCAGTAGCAGCTTCCCGCGGCAGGGCCTACCACGTGCTCGCCGGAGACCTTCCTGCTCCATATAAAACCATTCAAAAACAAAGTATTCAAGACAGAAGATCAAGACCCCGGCAAGTGGAGCTTGCCGGGAAGGCCGTCCCAGGCTCAAGATTACCTCACTAGCACAAGACCCTGGCAAGAGGAGCTTGCCAGGAAGGCCAGAATATTACATTACAGAAGACATACCTCGGCGCAACATGCGCCCCGGCAGGGCCCGGGGAGCGACAAGCTTCAGAGCCCGACAAGCTCCCGGGCCCGGCAAGGTCAAGACCCCGGCAAGGTGCTTGCCGGGGAGAGTTACGCTGTGTGCCTGCGCTCCAGATCATCGAGCCACGCGTCGCCCTGGGGCCACTCCAGGGACGCGTGGCGGATGGCTGTGTAGCCTGGGGGACACGGTGGCACTCCACGGTGGTAAAGCCATCGCCGTGGCAAACGGAGACGCAAGGGCGGGCGTTTTTGGGGTCGACGGCGACGGGCATTGAATGCTCTTGTCCCCCACTGTCAAAGTAGGTGATGACCACTGTTCGCGCACTGTTCATCCACTGTTCCCACACTGTTACAACTACCACCACTATTACGCTTTTACCCCTTTCTCCTACGTTGACACCTGTCGGTGACCCCTTGAGCTATAAAAGGAGGCCCATGCACAACGTAGAAAGGGTTCGGAACCTAGATCGCTCATACGCTCGGTGTAGCTAGTTCTTCAAGCTCTCGAGCTCCAACACTCAATACAATCAAGCAGGAGTAGGGTTTTACGCGTCCATCACGGCCCGAACCTGGGTAAACTGCCTGCGTGATCTCCACGATCTGCTCTTTGTGCTCCCTCCGCCCTCTTACCGCACGAACAAGGGGCTCCGGTCCCATAGGTGCTCGTGGTGGACAGTTTCCCCCGACAATTGTTGATTCCACTTCAGGTTGTGACTTGCTCTCTTTTGTGGATGCATACTCAGGATATCATCAGATCTTCATGTCCAAAGAAGACGAAGAGAAGACGTCATTCATTACGCCATGTGGTACGTACTGCTTTATCCGCATGCCATTCGGATTAAAGAGTGTCGGGTCAACTTTTGCAAGAGCAGTCCAGATTGGTTTTGAACCATAGTTGCACAGAAATATAGAAGCTTATACGGATGATATCGTGGTCAAGACCAAGGATTAGGCCACCCTTATCCAAGATTTGGAGGAGACATTTTCCAACTTGCACAAGATCAATTTGAAGCTCAATCCGGAGAAGTGTGTGTTTGGTGTTCCCTCCGGCAAGCTACTTGGTTTCTTTGTGTCCCACCGGGGGATCGAAGCCAACCTCGACAAGATCAAAGCCACTGAGCAGATCCAAGCACCAAGGATGGTTCAGGATGTGAGGCGCCTAACAACATGCATTTCCGCGCTAAGCAGATTCATCTCCAAGTCTGTCGAGCGTGCTCTGCTGTTCTGTAAAATTTTGAAGAAGGCAGGGCCTGTGAAGTGGACCCCGGAAGCAGATGCGGCCCTACAAGAGTTGAAGGCCTACCTTTCCTCTATGCCCACCTTGGTTGCTCCCAAACACCAAGAGCCGTTGTTGCTATACTTGGCGGCAACCAACTAGGTGGTCAGTGTAGCCTTGGTAGCACAATGAGAAGTGGGAGATGCAGAAAGCAAGCACAACACAGCAGAATCAGAAGAGGATCAGGACAACAATGAGCACGACAACGAGAGCAACCCCAAGGACACCACAAAGAAGAAAGTGGTGCAACGCCCAGTGTACTTCGTCAGCTCCTTGTTGCAGGGGGTTAGATCGAGGTACTCTGGTGTGCAAAAGTTGATCTTTGGTCTCGGTATCGCCTCAAGGAAACTGCGCCACTACTTCCAAGCCCATGAGATCACGGTTGTCAATCATTTCCCATTGCAAAGGATACTCCGAAACCCTGAGGCTACTGGTAGAATAGTGGAGTGAGCTTTGGAGTTATCCAACTTTGGATTGAAGTATGAGAGCACATCAACTAGTCAGAGCAGTCATTGGTAGAGTTTACTGCAGAATGGACGCCAACCCCTGATGAGGGGAAAACAAAGACAACTATCCCCGGCAAGGAATCACCCCAAGAATGGATTATGTATTTTGATGGTGCTTTTTCCCTGCAAGGTGCTGGAGCAAGCGTGCTTCTTGTTGTCCCCTCCGGGGAGCACTTGAAGTACGTCACCAACAATACATCAGAGTATGAAGGGCTCCCTGCCGGGCTCAGAATTGCAGCAAAATTGGGAATTAAGAAATTGATCATTCAAGGAGATTCACAACTTGTGGTGAGACAAGTCAACAAAGATTGCCAAAGTCTATTGATAGAGGCATACGTTGAGGAAGTGAGGAGATTGGAGGAGCACTTTGACGGGCTGCAAATAGAGCACGTACCCCGTGCAGAAAACAGCATAGTTGATCACCTGTCAAAGTGTGCTGCACAAAAGCTTCCTGTGGAACCCTGAAATTTTGTTCGCCGTCTCTCTCAGCCCTCTGTATCCCCAACAACAATGGCCCGGAAAAGGAGAAAGTTGGACTACGGTAAGCCTCTCCCGGCAGAGCCATCCGCTCCCGGTAGAGACCCTGCCGGAAACAACTCCTCACAGCCTGCCAGACCACCCCCTCCAGCCGGGAAAATGGACCCCGCGAACGAGGCTGGTGCTCCCGCAGAAGAGGAGGTGCCGCTAGTCCTCGTTGCCGAGCCACATGCTCCATCTTGGACAAGGCACATTTGTCCACTTCCTCCAAACTAGAGAACTTCCAGGCGACCAAGATGAAGCTGAAAAAGTAGCCCGAAGGGCCAGTATGTATCAGTTTGTCGATGACACTCTATATAGAAGGAGGCCCAATGGTGTGAAATTGAAGTGTGTCTACCGAGAGGATGGAAAGGAACTGATGGCTGAGATTCATAGAGGAATGTGCGACTCTCACATTGGATACAGGGCATTAGTTGGGAAAGCATTCCGGCAAGGATTCTATTGGCCCACATCCCTCCAAGATGTAGTTGAGCTCGTCATGACATGCGAAGCCTGTCAGTTCCAGTCCAAGAAAATACACTTGACTGCCCAAGCTCTTCGAACAATCCCTCTCTCATGGCCATTTTCGGTTTGGGGGCTCGATATCCTCAGCCTCTTCCCTTGAGCAATCGGGGCCTATAAATTCTTGTTCGTTTCCATCGACAAGTTTACAAAGTGGCCGGAGGTGACTGCCGTGAGAAGGGTGACTGCTCAGTCAGCTATCAAGTTCTTGAAAGAATTGGTGTGTCATTTTGGAGTTCCGGCAAGGATCATCACCGACAACGGGACCCAGTTCACGAGCCATGCCTTCATGCAATATGTTCAGACCCTCACATGCAAGATCTCATTTGCTTCTGTGGCACACCCCCGGAGCAATGGACAAGCCGAGAGGGTGAACGTTGAAGTGTTGCGTGGGCTCAAGACAAGAACTTTCGATACGCTGCAGGGTCACGGCAGGCGATGGATTGAGGAGCTACCAGTAGTTCTCTTGTCCCTCAAAACGATAGCAAACCGAGCTACCAGGCAGACTCCCTTCTCCCTGGTCTACGGGACAGAAGCAGTTATCCCCATGGAACTCATTTATGGGTCTCCTCGAGTGCTTTCCTACGATGAAGTAGTGATACGCTTCAACATATCTATAATTTTTGATTGTTCCATGCTATTATATTATCCGTCTAGGATGTTTTATATGCATTTATATGCTATCTTATATGATTTTTGGGACTAACCTATTAACCCAGAGCCCAGTGCCAGTTTCTGTTTTTTTCCTTGTTTTTGAATATCGCAGAAAAGGAATACCAAATGGAGTCCAATTGACCTGAAATTGCACGGAGGTTGTTTTTGCACCAGAAGAAGCCCACGGAGTACCGGAGATGTACCAGAAGAGTCCCGAGGCCACCACGAGGGTGGGGGTGCGCCCTACCCCCCTGGGCGCCCCCCTATCTCGTGGCCGCCTCGGGGACCCCCTGACTTGTTCCCCACTCCAACACCTCTTATATATACCCAAACTTCCAGAACATAACCTAGATCGGGAGTTCCGCCGCCGCAAGCCTCTATAGCCACCGAAAACTAATCTAGACCCGTTCCGACACCCTGCTGGAGGGGGGAATCCCTCTCCGGTGGCCATCTCCATCATCCCGGCGCTCTTCATGATGAGGAGGGAGTAGTTCACCCTCGGGGCTGAGGGTATGTACCAGGAGCTATGTGTTTGATCTCTCTCTCTCTCTCGTGTTCTTGATTTGGCACGATCTTGATGTACCGCGAGCTTTGCTATTATAGTTGGATCTTATGATGCTTCTCCCCCTCTATCTTCTTGTTATGGATTGAGTTTATCTTTGAAGTTATCTTATCGGATTGAGTCTGTAAGGATTTGAGAACACTTGATGTATGTCTTGGGTGGGATACCCGTGGTGACAATGGGGTATTCTATTGATTCACTTGATGTATGCTTTGGTGATCAACTTGCGGGTTCCGTGACCTTAGGAATCTATGCATAGGGGTTGGCACACATTTTTGTCTTGACTCTCTGAAGTTCTTTGTGTTGGTTGAATAGATGAATCTGAGATTGTATGATGAATATCGTATAATCATACCCACGGATACTTGAGGTGACAATGGAGTATCTAGGTGACATTAGGGTTTTGGTTGATGTGTGTCTTAAGGTGTTATTCTAGTACGAACTCTAGGATAGATCGAACGAAAAGAATAGCTTCGTGTTATTTCACTATAGACTCTTGAATAGATCGAGCAGAAAGAATAACTTTGAGGTGGTTTCGTACCCTACAATAATCTCTTCGTTTGTTCTCCGCTATTAGTGACTTTGGACAGACTCTTTGTTGCATGTTGAGGGATTGTTATATGATCTAATTATGTTATCCTTGTTGAGAGAACTTGCACTAGTGAAAGTATGAACCCTAGGCCTTGTTTCAAAGCATTGCAATACCGTTTGTGCTCACTTTTATCATTAGTTACCTTGCTGTTTTTATATTTTCATATTACAAAAACCTATATCTACCATCCATATTGCACTTGTATCACCATCTCTTCGCCGAACTAGTGCACCTATACAATTTATCATTGTATTGGGTGTGTTGGGGACACAAGAGACTCTTTGTTATTTGGTTGCAGGGTTGTTTGAGAGAGACCATCTTCATCCTACGCCTCCCACAGATTGATAAACCTTAGGTCATCCACTTGAGGGAAATTTGCTACCGTCCTACAAACCTCTGCACTAAGAGGACCAACAACGTTTACAAGAAGAAGGTTGTGTAGTTGACATCATGCTCTTTTCTCGCGCCGTTGCCGGGGAGGTTAGTGCTTGAAGGTATGTCTTTAGATCTTGCAATCAAATCTTTTAGTTTCTTGTTTTATCACTAGTTTAGTCTATAAAAGAAAACTACAAAAAAATGGAATTGAGGTTGCCTCATATGCTTCACCTTTTTTATTATCTTTCGTGAAAATGATGGAAAGGAAAATTGTGCCAAAGTGTTAGAAGAAGAATGCATTAGAATGTTTGGCACTAAATCTTTGAATGATGAGCATGATTGCAATGTTGTTAGTATGAACCCTTTGAATATCCATATTACTAATGATGACTGCACTAGTCGTTATGAAAATGTCTCTTATAAGCATGTCAACTTTTGTGGATTGCATAGAGTTTGCAAGTACACACCAAATAGGGAAGATAGATTTTGCAAGAGGCATAAATATTTAGAAACTAAATGGTTGTAAGAAAGGCTAGATGTTTGTGCTGAAAATTTAAAATTTATTTGCCATCCTTGTGAACTTTGCAATGAACGTGATCATTTAAATATCCAATGCAAATTATTTCATGATCGAATCGTGTCCAAAAATTGTGATGACTTGATTTTCCTTGCACATCATAATGAACTTAGTTTGCTTGTGGGTTATGAAGAAATGAAACATTTAACTAAGGATCTTCCAAAATTTGTCCTTGATAAAGTTCTTGATTTTGATCTAGAGGAAATTTATATGTATTGCGCGGTGAATTGCATTGAAAATCCTTATATTGCCAATTACATAAAGACAAGAAAACAAATAGAATATGAAGAGAATACTAATGAAAGTGAAGAGATTTCCCAATATCCTCCTATTCTTTCTTATGATGAATTAGGTAACGAGGAGGAGCCTTCTATTCAACCAATCTCATTAATAATGAGCTCCAAAAAGAGGATTAAACCCATACTTAATGTGAAGAAGAAAAAGAAAAGACGAAGAAGCAAAGGTAAAAAGGTATCCCTCCCAAATGATGTTGCTCCTATTACTCATTGTGATGATGACGATTGCTATACTATTGGTGCTATCCATACTATTAATGATGAGGGTGATTATGCTTATGATATGCAAAGGCCCAAGCTTGGGGATGCTATGTTTGATGAGAATGATATGTTTGAGAATTTATTTGCTATAATTAATGTTTGTCCCAAGCTTGGGGATGCTATGTTTGATGAAGATGATATTTTTAGTCTCCCAAGTTTTGATGAGCAAATTTATTATGATGATAGCATGCCTCCTATTTACGATGATTATGTTGATGAAAGTGGGTTTGGAAGAGTGTCAAATTTAGGAAGTAATGATCCCACTATTTTGGAGGATGTTGAATCTTATTGTGATAATTATAAAAGTGGATTTTGAGAGGTCATGACTTTATTTAGTAATGATTCCACTATCTTGGAAGATGTTTCAATTGATTATGATGAGAACAAAGTTGCTAGTTATGATGATTATTGTGATGATACTTATGCTATAAAAAGCAGTGATGATTATATTTATAAAACTTGTCATGATTATGATTACCCTTTTTCTGAACATTACTCTTTTAATGTGGAAACAATTTATAGTATTTGAGTTTCTTATGATACCCCCCCTATACCGAATAAGAAGAATTTTGCTTATGTGGAGAGCAAGAAAATTTATATGCTTGTGCATCATGAAAATAGTGATTTATGTGATAGTTATAATGTTGAATTCATTCATGATGCTACTGAAAATTATTATGAGGGAGGAACATATGCTTATAGGAATTGCAATAATATCAAGTTTCCTCTCTATGTGCTTAAAATCTTGAAGTTATGCTTGCTTTACCTTCCTATGCTAGTTAATTATTGTTCACATAAGTTGTTTGCTCACAAAATCCCTATTCATAGGAAGTGGGTTAGGCTTAAATGTGTTAGTCATATTCTTCATGATGCTCTCTTTATGTTTCAATTCTTATCTTTTATGTGAGCATCATTGAAATTGTCATGCCTAGCTAAAAGGCATTAAAAAAGCGCTTGTTGGGAGACAACCCAATATTTACCCCTATTGTTTTTGTGTGTTCACATGATTAAGATACTGTAATAATCATGTTTTATAGCTTTTGTTTGAATAAAGTGCCAAGTAGAACCTTTGGGAAGACTTGGGTGAATGTTAATGTGATCTTGCTGTAAAAAACAAAAACTTTGCGCTCACGAGATTAGCAGCCATTTTTTTTACTGGAGAGTCATTTTATGTTGATTCTTTTTGCAAAAGATTAATAGACAAATTCCTCACGTCCACCAATTTATTTCAGAATTTTTTGAATTACATAAGTATTCAAAAGTTATAGTTTGCTACAAACTGTTCTGTTTTTGACAAATTCTGTTTTCTATGTGTTGTTTGCTTATTTTGATGAATCTATGAGTAGTATCGGAGGGTATGAACCATAGAGAAGTTGGAATACAGTAGATATTACACCGATATGAATTTAGAATGAGTTCACAACAATACCTAAGTGGTGGTTTTATTTTCTTATACTAACAGAGCTTACAAGTTTTCTGTTGAGCTTTGTGTTGTGAAGTTTTCAAGTTTTGGGTAAAGATTCGATGGACTATGGAATAAGGAGTGACAAGAGCCTAAGCTTGGGGATGCCCAAGGCACCCCAAGGTAATATTCAAGGACAACCAAGATCCTAAGCTTGGGGATGCCCCGGGAAGGCATCCCCTCTTTCGTCTTCGTCTGTCGGTAACTTTACTTAACGCTATATTTTTATTCACCACATGATATGTGTTTTGCTTGGAGCGTCAGTTTATTTTAGTTTGTTTTGCTTGCCGTTTGAATAAAATACCAATATCTGAAATTATTAAATGCTAGAGAGTCTTCACATAGTTACATAATTATTCAACTACTCATTGATCTTCACTTATATCTTTTGGAGTAGTTTGTCATTTGCTCTAGTGCTTCACTCATATCTTTTAGAGCACAATGGTGGTTTTATTTTGAAGAAATAGATGCACTCTCATGCTTCACTTATATTATTTTGAGAATCTTTTAGAACAGCATGGTAATTTGCTTAGGTTATGAATTTAGCCCTAATATGATGGGCATCCAAGAGGGATATAATAAAAACTTTCATATAAAGTGCATTGAATACTATGAGAAGTTTGATTCCTTAAGATTGTTTTGTGATATGAGGATGGTGATATTAGAGTCATGCTAGTAGTGTAATTGTGAATTTGAGAAATACTTGTGTTGAGGTTTGCAAGTCCCGTAGCATGCATGTATGGTAACCGTTGTGCAAAAAATTTGAAGCATGAGGTATTTCTTTGATTATCTTCCTTTGTGTGGAGGTCGGGATCACGCAATGGTTAACTCCTACCAACCCTTCCCCTAGGAGCATGCGTGTAGTACTTTGTTTTGATGACTTGTAGATTTTTGCAATAAGTATGTGAGTTCTTTATGACTAATGTTGAGTCCATGGATTATACGCACTCTCACCCTTCCACCATTGCTAGCCTCTCTAGTACTGCGCAACTTTCGTCAGTACCATACACCGACCATATATCTTCCTCAAAACAGCCACCATACCTACCTATTATGGCATTTCCATAGCCATTCCGAGATATATTGCCATGCAACTTTCCACCGTTCCGTTTATTATGTCACGTTTCATAATTGTCATATTGCCTTGCATGATCATGTAGCTGACATCGTATTTGTGGCAAGGCCATCATGCATGATTTTCCATACATGTCACTCTTGATTCATTGCACATCCCGGTACACCGCCGGAGGCACTCATATAGAGTCATATTTTGTTCTAGTATCGAGTTGTAATCTCTGAGTTGTAAATAAATAGAAGTGTGATGATCATCATTACTAGAGCATTGTCCCAAAAAAAGGCCAAATAAAAAAAGCCAAAAAAAGAAGAAATGTCATAAAAAAAGGAAGGCCCCCCCCCAAAGGGGTCAATGCTACTATATTTTTCCACACTTGTGCTTCAAAGTAGCACCATTGTCTTCATGATAGAGAGTCTCTTGTTTAGTCACTTTCATATACCAGTGAGAATTTTCATTATAGAACTTGGCTTCTATATTCCAACAATGGGCTTCCTCAAATGCCCTAGGTCTTCGTGAGCAAGCAAGTTGGATGCACACCCACTTAGTTTCTTTTGTTGAGCTTTCATACATTTATAGCTCTAGTGCATCCGTTGCATGGAAATCCCCACTCACTCACATTGATATCTATTGATGGGCATCTCCATAGCCCATTAATACGGCTAGTTGATGTGTGACCATCTTCCTCCTTTTTTTCTTCTCCACAACCATCACTCTATTCCACCTATAGTGCTATATCCATGGCTCACACTCATGTATTGCATGAAAGTTTAAATTTTTTGAGAATACTAAAGTATGAAACAATTGCTTGGCTGAAACCGAGGTTGTGCATGACTTGAATATTTTGTGTGACGAAGATGGAGCAAAGCCAAACTATATGATTTTGTAGGGATGAACTTTCTTTGGCCAAGTTATTTTGGGAAGATATGATTACTTTGTTAGTATGCTTGAAGTATTATTATTTTTATGTCAATATTAAACTTTTGTCTTGAATCTTATGGATCTGAACATTCATGCCACAATAAATAAAATTACATTGATAATTATGTTAGGTAGCATTCCACATCAAAAATTCCGTTTTTATCATTTACTTACTCGAGGACGAGCAGGAATTAAGCTTGGGGATGCTTGATACGTCCTCAACGTGTCTATAATTTTTGATTGTTCCATGCTATTATATTATCAATCTAGGATGTTTTATATGCATTTATATGCTATTTTATATGATTTTTGGGACTAACCTATTAACCTAGATCCCAGTGCCAGTTTCTGTTTTTTTTCCTTGTTTTTGAGTACCGTAGAAAAGGAATACCAAACAGAGTCCAATTGACCTGAAATTGCACGGAGGTTGTTTCTGGACCAGAAGAAGCCCACGGAGTACCAGAGATGGACCAGAAGAGTCCCGAGGCCACCACGAGGGTGGGGGGCGCGCCCTACCCCCCTGGGCGTGCCCCCTATCTCGTGGCCGCCTCGGGGACCCCCCTGACTTGTTCCCGACTCCAACACCTCTTATATATACCCAAACTTCCAGAGCATAACCTAGACCGGGAGTTCCGCCGCTGCAAGCCTCTATAGCCATCGAAAACCAATCTAGACCAGTTCCGACACCCTGCCGGAGGGGGGAATCCCTCTTCGGTGGCCATCTTCATCATCTCGGTGCTCTCCATGATGAGGAGGGAGTAGTTCACCCTCGGGGCTGAGGGTATGTACCAGTAGCTATGTGTTTGATCTCTCTCTCTCTCTCTCTCTCTCTCTCTCTCTCTCTCTCTCGTGTTCTTGGTTTGGCACGATCTTGATGCACCGCGAGCTTTGCTATTATAGTTGGATCTTATGATGCTTCTCCCCCTCTATCTTCTTGTAATGGATTGAGTTTTCCCTTTGAAGTTATCTTATCGGATTGAGTCTTTAAGGATTTGATAACACTTTATGTATGTCTTGCGTGGGATGCCCGTGGTGACAATGGGGGTATTCCATTGATTCACTTGATGTTTGTTTTGGTGATCAACTTGTGGGTTCCGTGACCTTGGGAATCTATGCATAGGGGTTGGCACACGTTTTTTCTTGACTCTCCGGTAGAAACTTTGGGGCACTCTTTGAAGTTCTTTGTGTTGGTTGAGTAGATGAATCTGAGATTGTGTGATGCATATCGTATAATCATGCCCACAGATACTTGAGGTGACAATGGAGTATCTAGGTGACATTAGGGTTTTGGTTGATGTGTGTCTTAAGGTGTTATTCTACTAAATACTCTAGGATAGATCGAACGGAAAGAATAGCTTTGTGTTATTTCACTACGGACTCTTGAATAGATCGACCAGAAAGAATAACTTTGAGGTGGTTTCATACCCTACAATAATCTCTTCATTTGTTCTCCGCTATTAGTGACTTTGGAGTGACTCTTTGTTGTATGTTGAGGGATTGTTATATGATCTAATTATGTTATCCTTGTTGAGAGAACTTGCACTAGTGAAAGTATGAACCCTAGGCCTTGTTTCAAAGCATTGCAATACCGTTTGTGCTCACTTTTATCATTAGTTACCTTGATGTTTTTATATTTTCATATTACAAAAACCTGTATCTACCATCCATATTGCACTTATATCACCATCTCTTCGCCGAACTAGTGCACCTATACAATTTATCATTGTATTGGGTGTGTTGGGGACACAAGAGACGATTTGTTATTTGGTTGCAGGGTTGTTTGAGAGAGACCATCTTCATCCTATGCCTCCCACGGATTGATAAACCTTAGGTCATCCACTTGAGGAAAATTTGCTACTATCCTACAAACCTCCACACTTGGAGGCCCAACAATGTCTACAAGAAGAAGGTTGTGTAGTAGACATCAAGTAGCGCAAGTTGACCATGGGCATGATGACGCTGTGCAACTCGAAGAGAACCATCTCCGAGCCTCTATGCATGCTGCACGCTACGAGAAAGCCCTGCTGTAAGATCGAAAGTATGTCTAGAGGGGGGGGGGTGATTCGACTACTTGACCAAATAAAAACTTAGCCTTTTACCAATTTTAAGTTTTGACAGTTTTTAGCAATTTAGTACAAGTCAAGCAATCTTCCTACACATGCAATTCTAGAGTTGTGGCAGCAGAAAGTAAAGCATTGTATATGAAGGTAAAGGGAGGGGTTGGAGAGTGCAAACGCAATTGGAGACACGGATGTTTTTGGTGTAGTTCCGGTAGGTGGTGCTATCGTACATCCACGTTAATGGAGACTTCAACCCACGAAGGGTAACGGTTGTGCGAGTCCACGGAGGGCTCCACCCACGAAGGGTCCATGAAGAAGCAACCTTGTCTATCCAACCATGGCCATCGCCCACGAAGGACTTGCCTCACTAGGGTAGATCTTCACAAGTAGGTGATCTCCTTGCCCTTACAAACTCCTTGGTTCAACTCCACAATCTTGTCGGAGGCTCCCAAGTGACACCTAACCAATCTAGGATACACCACTCTCCAAAAGGTAATAAATAGTGTGTTGATGACGAACTACTTGCTCTTGTGCTTCAAGTGATAGTCTCCCCAACACTCAACTCTCTCTCACAGATTTGGATATGGTGGAAAGAAGATTTGAGTGGAAAGCAATTTGGGGAAGGCCAGGGATCAAGATTCTTGTGGTTGGATTGGAATATCTTGGTCCCAACACATGAATAGGTGGTTCTCTCTCAGAAAATGAATAGTGGAAGTGTAGGCACGTTCTGATGGCTCTCTCTCTTATGGAGAGGGGGTGGAGGGGTATATATAGCCTCCAAACAAAATCTAGCCGTTACACACATTTGACCCAACTCGATCAGACCGAATAAAATAACTCGGTCAGACCGAAGTAGTTCAAAATGTGAACGTTGCACATTTCGGTGGGCCCGACAGTATCAACTCGGTGAGACCGATGCGTTAGGGTTAGGGCAAAGCTTCAACTCGGTTTGACCGATTACACAAACTCAGTGAGACTGATTTTGGTAATAGGCTAACAGAGTGTTGGTCAGGCAAACTCGGTGGGACCGATTCACTCATCTCGGTGAGACCGAAACGTTACGAAGAGGAAACAAAGAGTTTGCAATGCCAACTCGGTGGGACCGATTTGCTCATCTTGGTTAGACCGAAATGTTACAAAGAGGAAACAAATAGTTTGCATTCCCATCTCGGTGAGACTGAGATCCCTATCGGTGAGACCGAACTGATTGGGGTTTGTGGTAGTGGCTATGTCAAGTGAACTCGGTGGCGCCGGATAGATCAAATCGGTGGGGCCAAGTTTGACTTTTAGGTTTAGGACATATGTGGAAATGAGAAAGTGGTTGAGGGATTTGGAGCATATTACTAAGCATTTTGAGCAAGTAGGCCATTAAGCAACATGTCATCCCCTTTTAATAGTATTGGCTTTTCCTATGGATTCAATGTGATCTTGGATCACTAAAATGAAAATGTAGAGTCTTGAGGTTTTGCCAATCTTTGTCCTTAGCATTTTGAGGGGTCCACATTTCTAATCCATGCCATGCCAACCATTGAACTTCCTGAAATATTCATCTTGAAAGGATATTAGTTCAATGAGCTATATGTTGTTAATAATTCTCAAAACCACCCGGGGATTAGTTGCACTTTCAATCTCCCCCTTTTTGGTAATTGATGACAACATATAGATCAAAGCTTTGACAAATGATAATAAGAATGAAATATATAGTCGTTTTGAGAAGTATGTGATAAGCAAGAGCTCCCCCTAAATTTGTGCATTATTTAAGATTTGCTTTTGAATGCAAATGCACAATCGATTAGGATCATGAGTTACTCTTCCATGTCACATATATCTTGGTGGAGTGCTCAAAATGATAAGATTTAAGCAATACGCACTCATCACCAAAATGACTAAGTGAATGATCATACACAATCAAATGGGCACACATTAAGCATAGTATGATATGATCAAGCAAATAAAGTATCTCACACACATAAGCAAATTGTAGTAATAACCAAATGATCGAACGAAGTAGCAAGCAAAAACCAACAAATAGAAGCAAGACACTGTCGGCGTCCTGGGAATGGGTGTACCCAGACCTGCCTGCCTGCGGCCCATGGCGTGGCTCCATCGACGGCCTGGTACGACCCAGCTTCAGCAACCACAACTCAAGACCCTTGCGAGGGGCCAAGCCTCGCAAGGCGGACGATGGCAAGACCTCTCTGGGGGCAGCCTCTCTAAGCTGGCTCCCGAGGAGCAGAGATATCTATGCAAGGTGCACCTCACGAGGTTCACGTGACATGAGCCATGACGACCAAGGCCAGGCGGGCGCCAGCGGGTGCTGTGTACTAGTTTCCCCTTTGGTGCTAAGAGGGCAAGCGCAGGCGTCGAGTCCTGAGGAATCAAGCAAAGGTTTCCATAGCGGTGCAACAAGACCAAGGACCGCGAGGATGGCAGAATGGATGTCATCATGGAGTCCAGCGCGGCGTCACCACAAGAGCCTTTGGTAGGCAAAGACCGCTTTTGTCGGGATAGCTTGTAGTAGTTGTTCCCCTTCAAATTGGCCGTTGTGGAATCCCTTCCCGCCTATAGTTGGGAAGAGGACCAAGGCCACTATAAATAGGACCTGGCCACTACCATAGGGAGGGGGGTTGGACCAGAGAGAGAGAGAGAGAGAGAGAGAGAGAGAGAGAGAGAGAGAGAGAGAGAGAGAGAGAGAGAGAGAGAGAGAAAGCATTCCACCACCATAGAAGGGATCGGATCCATTCCACCCTGACCACACCACAAGCTCGTCCGAGCCCAAGAACACCTCTCCTCCCAAGGTTGTTCATCCATTGTACTAGTTCATCCTCAGCCCCACGAGGCAATCCACCACACACGCTGGAGTAGGGTATTACACCGCAAGGTGGACCGAACCAGTATAAACCTCTGTGTCTCTTGTTCTTTGAGTTCGACGAGCTAGGCCTTGGAATCATAGGGCGAGCGTGCTGGGGAGAGAGTGTCCTTCGTGCGCACCCCAGAGTTTGAACCTCTCTAGGGTTTGCGGAACCCGAAATCTGACATTTGGCACGCCAGGTAGGGGTGCGCCGAAGTTCCGCCTCTCCGTCCGCCTCGCTCTCCATCCACCAGGCTCCCATGACAGGCGCCGCCCCTCTGAACGGCTTAGTGGGTGCGCGCGGTGGCGCTGCAGGCCACCGAGCTTCCACCCCCGCCTTGCGACAGGTGCGGTGGCCACCCATGTTTAGGCCGGAGATGCCGCCTCGCTACGACGGTGCGGCAGATCCAGCTGGTTTCCTCCGGGCCTACGAAGAGGCCGTTTGGGCGGCCAGCGGCGACAACATGGTCATGGCCAACTGGTTCCCCATGGCCCTCACCGGCGTACCACACGCCTGGTTTCTCAACCTGCTAGAGTCGTCTGTGGCCTCTTGGGAGGAGCTGCGCGGCATCTTCACCACGTGCTTTGAGGCACCAGTGCCCCATACCGTCGCGGCCCTCCTCGGTGGCTCTCAGGCGCCACCCTCGGATCGACACATCAAGCAGTTCTTCCACCAAGTGGGCACCGCCCGAGTCTCGCAGGGAGTCCCTCCCGGATGGGTGGCACCAGAGGCCGACCTCACCTTCGACTCAAGAGACCACCCGACGACCACCGCAGGTGCAGGTGCTCTCCCGATGCTCTGCATCCCCACCATCTGCAATGTGGCGGTAACCAAGACCCTCATCGACGGTGAGGCAGGCTCAACGTGCTCTCCGCGGAAGCTTTTGGCTTGCTCCATGTGTCACACGAGGGACTCCGCCCTACCAGGTCGTTCTCCGGGGTCGCCGACGGCTCCACCAGCCCCTTGGGGCAGATCCGCGTCCCTGTAACCTTCGGCACCAGCGACAACTACCGCACCAAGCTTATCGACTTCGACATTGCCCACATTGGCCTCCCGTACATGCCATCCTCGGGTACCCAGCTCTGGCCAAGTTCATGGCAGCGACTCACCCAGCCTACAACCTCATGAAGATGCCGAGGAGCAACGGCGTCCTCACTGTGGCTGGAGACACCAAGGAGGCCCTGGAGGCCCTCAAGCTCACCTTCAGGGCCGCGGCGGCGGCACGCCCGGCCGATGAAGCAGCTCCGGCGGCCTTGGGGACTGCGCCAGCAAAAAAGAAACAACTTTTCTCTCAAGACCGAGCCAAGACGAAGCAAGTGCCGGTTGACGAGGACGGGGCGTCGGGAGCCACCTTCACCATAGGCGCCGACCTTCCCCTAGATTAAGAAAAGGCGCTGGTCAGGTTCTTACGCGCGAACAAGGAGGTGTTCGCATGGGAGCCCAAGGACCCAGCAGGAGTCCCAAGGAGGGTGATCGAGCATCACCTAAACGTATGCCCCAATGTGCGCCCAGTAAAGCAGAAGGCACGACGGCAGTCCACAAAGAAGCATGATACGTCCATTTTGCATCATGCTTTTATGTTGATATTTATTGCACTTTGGGCTGTTATTACATGTTATATCACAATATGTATGCCTTTTCTCTCTTATTTTACAAGGTTTACATGAAGAGGGAGAATACGGGCAGCTGGAATTCTGGGCTGGAAAAGGAGCAAACACTAGAAACCTATTCTGCACAACTCAAAAAGCTCCGAAACTCCACGGGACACCGTTTCACAAAATATAAAAAATATCTGGCGAAAGAGATTCACCAGGGGGCCACCACCTGTCCACGAGGGTGGGGGGCGCGCCCCCCCTCTCTGGGCGCGCCCCCTGCCTCGTGGGCCCCCCGATGGCCCCCCGATGCCCATCTTCTCCTATATGAGGTGTTTTGACTTGGAAAAAATCAGAAGGAGGCTTTCGGGACCAGCCGCCGCCGTCTCGAGGCGGAACCTTGGCAGAAACCAATCTAGGGCTCCGGCAGAGCTGTTCTGTCGGGGATACTTCCCTCCGGGACGGGGAAATCGTCACCGCCTTCATCACCAACAACTCTCCCATCTTGGGGAGGGTTATCTTCATCAACATCTTCACCAGCACCATCTCCTCTCAAACCCTAGTTCATCTCTTGTATCCAATCTTTGTACCCAAACCTCAGATTGGTACCTGTAGGTTGCTAGTAGTGTTGATTACTCCTTGTAGTTGATGCTAGTTGGTTTACTTGGTGGAAGATCATATGTTCAGATCCATTATGCATATTAATACCCCTCTGATCATGAACAATTTTATGTCTTGTGAGTAGTTACTTTTGTTCCTGAGGACATGGGAGAAGTCTTGCTATAAGTAGTCATGTGAATTTGGTATTCGTTCGATATTTTGATGAGATGTATGTTGTCTCTCCTCTAGTGGTATCATGTGAACGTCGACTACATGACACTTCACCATTATTTGGGCCTAGAGGAAGGCATTGGGAAGTAATAAGTAGATGATGGGTTGCTAGAGTGACAGAAGCTTAAACCATAGTTTATACGTTGCTTCGTAAGGGGCTGATTTGGATCCACTTGTTTCATGCTATGGTTAGGTTTACCTTAATACTTCTTTTGTAGTTGCGGATGCTTGCAATAGAGGTTAATCATAAGTGGGAGGCTTGTCCAAGGAAGGACAGCACCCAAGCACCGGTCCACCCACATACCAAATTATCAAAGTACCAAACATGAATCAAATGATCGTGATGAAAACCAGCTTGACGATAATACCCATGTGTCCTCGGGAGCGTTTTCCTTCATATAAGAGTTTGTCCAAGCTTGTCCTTTGCTACAAAAAGGATTGGGCCATCTTGCTGCACCTTATTTACTTTTACCTTTTGTCACTTGCTACCAATTACCTTATCACAAAACTATTTGTTACCTATAATTTCAGTGCTTGCAGAAAATACCTTACTGAAAATTGCCTATCATTTCCTTCTGCTCCTTGTTGGGTTCGACACTCTTACTTATCGAAAGGACTATGATAGATCCCCTACACTTGTGGTCATCAAAGCAGTCCTTCATTGTACAAGAGACTCATAAGCTATAAGAAGCTGGTGTGATCCGCGAAGTGCGGTACCCGGAATGTCTGGCGAACCCGGTAGTTGTGCCCAAGAAAGGCGAGAACTAGCGCATGTGTGTCGACTTCACCAACCTCAACAAGGCCTGCCCACAAGATCTGTTCCCACTGCCGCGCATCGATCAGATTGTCGACTCCACCATCGAGTGTGACATGTTGTGTTTTATGGATGCCTTCTTGGGCTATCACCAGATCAAGATGGCGGTGCAAGATACTGAGAAGACAACCTTCTTGACCCCATGTGGGGTGTACTGCTACACTTGCATGTTGTTCGGCTGCGTAATGTTGGGGCAACTTTTCAGCGGTTGATGCACATCGCTTTGGGCCGACAGCTCGGGAGGAATGCCGAGGCCTACATTGATGACATCGTGGTAAAATCTCGGGAGGCTAGGACCCTCGTTGATGATTTGGAAGAGACCTTCGCGAACCTACGCAAGGTAGACCTATGGCTCAACCCGGAAAAGTGTGTGTTCGGCGTCCTGTCAGGCAAGCTGCTGGGTTTCCCGGTGTCGCACAGAGGAATTGAAGCTAACCCCGAGAAGGTCAAGGCCATAGAGAAGATGAGTCCGCCAAAGACCCTCAAAGTGATACAGAAGCTAGCCGTCTGCGTAACGTCGCTCGGGCGTTTCATCTCCAAGCTAGGGGAGCGCACCCTCCCCTTCTTCAAGTTAATGAAAAGGAAAGGCCCATTCGAGTGGACTCCAGAGGCTGACGCAGCTTTTGAAGACCTCAAGAAATACCTCAGTAGCCCACCAGTAATGGTGGCGCCCAAACCTCAAGAGCCCTTGGTGCTTTACCTCGCCGCTACACCACACTCTGCCAGCGCGGCATTGGTGGCGGTCTGGGAGGAGCACTAGGACCAGAAAACACAGCCCTGGGACAATACTCTCGAGGCTCTGGCCGGATCTGTTGTCGATCAGGTTCCACGAGATGGCGTTCCTGAAGCTGCAGTTGCCCCGGCTGGCGACCAAGCTCCTGAGGCCTCCCGGCCTCAAGAGGCGCCACAGCCCTGGGAGAGCTTGGGCCCCGCCAACACTTCCACCCTCATCGAGCACCCGGTGTACTTCTTCAGCACGGTACTTCGCGATGCTCGGGTGCGTTACCCCATGCCGTAGAAACTTCTGCTCGCACTCATCGTTGCTTCGCACAAGCTGCGCCACTACTTCCAAGGCCACCCCATCAAGGTCGTATCAGCTTACCCGCTGGAGAAGGTGCTACAGAGCCCCAATGCCGCGGGAAGGGTCACCGAATGGAACATCGAGTTGCAAGCATTCTAGCTAGAGTTCAGCACCACCAGGGTCGTCAAGGGTGCCGCGCTCGTTGACTTCATGGCAGAGTGGACCGACACCCCAGGGCCTGAAGTAGGTAAGGATCGATCCCTCTCGCCAGGGAGTGAAGCACCAGACAGCTAGGTCATGTACTTTGATGGCACGTTCGCACATTAGGGCGCGGGGGCTGGAGCCGTGCTCATCTCGCCCACCGAAGACAAGCTCTACTACGCCATGCAGCTTTGCTTCCAGCATGGCGATAAGATCTCCAACAACATCGTGGAGTACGAAGGCCTAATCGCCGTCCTAAAGGCCGCGGTCGCCTTGGGTGTGGTGCGTCACCATCAAGGGCGACCCCAGCTCCTCGTCAACTTCTCCAACAGGGTGTACGAGCCAAAGGATGAGCACATGGAGGCGTACCTAGCGGAGGTACGCAAAATGGAGAAATAATTCTTGGCCTGGAGCTGCAGCACATACCGCGCGGCACGAACAAGGAGGCCGATGACATCGCCAAGAGGGCGTCCAAGCGGCAGCCACAGGAGCCCGGCGTCTTTGAGGAGCGCCTCTTCAAGCCCTCAGCAGCCCCTCCGGCTACGGAGCAAACACCGCCTCAGGAGGAGCTTCCCCCTCTGCCGACCTCGGGAGCTCCCACCTGCGGCCCAACCTCAGGGGCGCACCTGCTCCTCGTGCTCGAGCCTCAGGAGGGGTGCTGGACCAAAGATTTCAAGGCCTTCATGCTACAGGGAACCCTGCCGGAGAAGGAGGAAGACGCGGAGCGCGTGGTTCGGCAGGCCACGACCTACTGCCTTCAGGATGGTGAGTTATACCAAAAACGACCCAATGATGTTTCCTTGCGGTGCATATCCAGGGAGCAGGGGTGCAAGATGCCGACCGACATACATGGCGGAGAGTGTGGGCATCACTCATCATCGCGCACCCTTATGGGCAAGGCGTTCCGCAGCGGATTCTACTGGCCCACAACGCTCAGCGACGCAGCCGAGCTGGTGAGATCCCGTGAACCATGCTAGTTCCATGCCAAGCAAATCCACCAGCCTGTTCAGGGCCTTCAGACTATCCCGCTCTTGTGGCCATTCGCGGTCTGGGGGCTGGACATTTTGGGACCATTCCCTCGGGCGCTCGGGGGCTACCGTTACCTCTACGCGCCATCGACAAGTTCACCAATTGGGCGGAGGTGGAGCCAATGCGCACCATCCCCGCCGGCTCGACGATCAAGTTCATCAAGGGCCTCGTGAGCCGGTTCAGGGTCCCTAATCGTATCATCACCGACAATGGCTCGCAGTTCACTAACAATCTCTTCAAAACATATTGTGCTAATCTTGGAACACAGATATGCTACGCCTCCGTGGCACACCCCAGAAGCAATGGTCAAGCTGAGCGCCCCAACGCGGATGTCTTGAGAGGCCTCAAGATGAGGACCTTCAAGAAGAAGCTCGAGGCCTGCGGCAGGGGCTAGCACGATGATCTCCAGTCGAGGCTGTACTCCATCTGCACCACCGCCACCAAGCCAACGGGCGAGACCCCGTTCTTCCTCATCTACAGAGCCGAAGCGGTTCTCCCTCACAAGGTCAAACATCGCCCCGCGCGGGTCTTGGCGTTTAACTAAGCACGCCAAGATGCTATGCGGGGGATGGATCTCATGCTGGGGGAGGAACGCCGCCGCCAAGCCTCACTTCGAGCGGCAAGGTACCAGCAGGCGCTGTGGCGGTACCACTGCCACAACGTCCGCTCCAGGATGCTCCAGGTGGGCAATCTTGTCCTGAGGCGGGTGCTCTCCAAGGAAGGGCTGCATAAGCTCTCACCCATGTGGGAGGGCCTGTTTAGGATTGCCCACATCTCCAGGCCTGGCGCCGTGCGCTTGGAGACGGGGGACGGCATCCCCATCCAGAACGCCTAGAACATCCAGCACCTTCGGAAGTTCTACCCATGAAGCAAGGCCTAGTGCCTGTGAAGGTCTCTCCTTGTGACACTCTCACGTAATAATGAGTGGGTATGTACACACGCCGGAGTCTTCGAAGTGCCGCCCTCAGGGTACCCGGCGGATTCCCTAACAATTTTTGTAGCTTTATGATGCCTCCCAAGGCCAGCGACTCCCTAGTCGACAGCAAGGATGCGTTCCCAGGTACCAGAAGGCGCATCCTCACGAGGTGAGAGGCCACCCCAAGCGTGTCAAGCTAAGTTATCCCTCTACACTCACGAGGAGCATGAATATCATAACATAGCACAAAAGAAATAAACATAACATAGCAGCATAAGCGTCATAGTTCATTACACGCCCCAACGGGGCTATGTACCTTTTTTTAAATGCAGGAAGAAAGGAAAGGCTAAGAAAAAGTGGGCCGGACAGCCGCAGCAGCTCGCGAGATCTGGCTCCAAGGGCCTCCCGGACTCAGCTCAGTCTGAGCCCTCCTTGCGCTTCACCAGTGCGTGGTGACGGGACGACCCGTCGCCGTCCTTGAAGCGAGCCCGGCGGCGAGGTGGTTGGTCATAGCCGCCGCTGCTGGTGCTCTCGATGGCAGAGGACCCGCCACCGCTGGACGAGCCACGGTCGTCGCCAAGGGTAAGTTCGCCCTCAGCCTCGTCATGACCGTCGCCAAGGCCGAGCCCATCATCGCTGCCGCTGTCTTCAGGGCAGCACCTTGCGCGGCGACCATCTTCCCCAAACACCCTCATGAAGAGGGTCACGGCAGCGTCGTACTTGAAGTGGAAGGTGCATCGCCTGCCCAAGCCGCGCGCGGGGGCGAACGCCTGCCAGCCGCGGGCCAGCGCCACGTTGCCTGTGGCAGAGACCTCCACCGTGACCCACGAGGCCTTGCTGCAGCAACCATCAGCCTGCAACCAGAGGACGTCAAGACCCCTAGCCGACAGCTCGCAGGCGAAGGAGCGCGAAAGCTGGAGCCAGGTGTCGGCCGGACTCTCCGACCACACGACGAACTTTGGGAGCACCTCTGTCGAATGGAAGTGCGGTCGGGGAGGCCAGGCAACCATGGCGTGCCTTTCTGCGGCAGGGGGGCTGCCTCGCCGGGGGCAGCCTTTGCCGTGAGAAGAGGTGCCGTCACGGCCGCCTAGGACGGCGTCGGTCCCAGAAGGAGTGCGCCGACGACCCCAAAGCACCACTACAACGGTAGCGACATGCTTACGAGGGCGGCCCCGCCCTCTCTTGAGCGGCGGCAAGTCAGACCCCTCCTGGCGAGCTTTCCCCTTCTCCGCGGCGGAGAACCTCTTCGTCGGCGCCATGGAGGTTGCAGCGAAAAGGCGAAGTAGGGAGGAAGAAGAAAGGGCAGGCAGCGAGAAGAAGGAGATGAGCAATGGGGGCTTCACCCTCTCCTCATTTATAGCCAGGAGGAGGCCAACCGCCGGCCTCCATGATCGCACGTAATGATGGTTTTTCTATGCATGTAGCAGGGTCTCGTCAAGTCGGACAGTTGCCGAGGCAGCATGGGGAAGCGGAGACGCCCACGTCCAATCAGTCGCCACGCGTCGACCATGTTGGGGATCGTAGCAGAAAATCAAAAAATTTCCTACGCATCACCAAGATCTATCTATGGAGTAATCTAGCAACGAGGGAGAGGGGAGTGCATCTACATACCCTTGTAGATCGCGATGCGGAAGCATTGCAAGAACGCGGATGAAGGATTCGTACTCGCTGCGATTCAGATCGCGGTTGATTCCGATCTAAGCGCCGAACAACGGCGCCTCCGCATTCAACACACGTGCAGCCCGATGACGTCTCCCACGCCTTGATCCAGCAAGGAGAGAGGGAGAGTTTGGGGAAGACTCCATCCAACAGCAGCACGACGACGTGCTGGTGGTGGAGGAGCGCGGGACTCCAGCAGGGCTTCGCCAAGCACTGCGAGAGACGAGGAGGGAGAAAGGTAGGGCTGCGCCAAGAGAGAGAGGTCAAAGCCGTGTTATGGGCAGCCCCAAAACTCACATATATATAGGGGGAAGGGAGGGGCTGCGCCCCCTCTAGGGTTTCCCACCCCTAGGGGTGCGGCCACCCCAGATCCCATCTGAGGGTGGCGGCCACAGGGGGAGAGGGAGAGGGGGGCACACCAGATTGGGCCCTAGGGCCCATCTGCCCTAGGGTTTGCCCCCCTCCCCTCTTGGGGGCACCTTGGGCCCTGGTGGGGGGGCGCACCAGCCCACCTAGGGCTGGTCCCCTCCCACACTTGGCCCACGCAGCCTTCTGGGGCCGGTGGCCCCACCCGGTGGACCCCCGGGACCCTCCCGGTGGTCCCGGTATGCTACCGATAGCGCCCGAAACTTTTCCGGTGACCAAAACGGGACTTCCCATATATGAATCTTTACCTCCGGACCATTCCGGAACTCCTCGTGACATCCGAGATCTCATCTGGGACTCCAAACAACATTCGGTAACCACGTACATACTTTCCCTATAACCCTAGCGTCATCGAACCTTAAGTGTGTAGACCCTACGGGCTCGGGAGTCATGCAGACATGGCCGAGATAACTCTCCGGTCAATAACCAACAGCGGGATCTGGATACCCATGTTGGCTCCCACATGCTCCAAGATGATCTCATCGGATGAACCACGATGTCAAGGATTCAATCAATCGCGTATACAATTCCCTTTGTCTATCGGCATAGTACTTGCCCGAGATTCGATCGTCGTTATACCGATACCTTGCTCAATCACGTTACCGGCAAGTCTCTTTACTCGTTCTGTAACACATTATCCCGTGATCAACTCCTTGATCACATTGTGCACATTATGATGATGTCCTACCGAGTGGGCCCAGAGATACCTCTCCGTCATATGGAGTGACAAATCCCAGTCTCGATTCGTTCCAACCCAACATACACTTTCGGAGATACCTGTAGTGCACCTTTATAGCCACCCAGTTACGTTGTGACGTTTGGTACACCCAAAGCATTCCTACGGTATCCGGGAGTTGCACAATCTCATGGGCTAAGGAAAAGATACTTGACATTTAGAAAAGCTTTAGCATACGAACTACACGATCTGTGCTAGGCTTAGGATTGGGTCTTTGTCCATCACATCATTCTCCTAATGATGTGATCCCGTTATCAACGACATCCAATGTCCATGGTCAGGAAACCATGACCATCTGTTGATCAACGAGCTAGTCAACTAGAGGCTTACTAGGGACATGGTGTTTGTCTATGTATCCACACATGCATCTGAGTTTCCTATCAATACAATTCTAGCATGGATAATAAACAATTATTATGAACAAGGAAATATAATAATAACCAATTTATTATTTCCTCTAGGGCATATTTCCAACAGTCTCCCACTTGCACTAGAGTCAATAATCTAGTTCACATCGCCATGTGATTAACACTCACAGGTCACATCGCCATGTGACTAACATCCAAAGAGTTTATTAGAGTCAGTAATCTAGTTCACATCAATATGTGATTAACACTCAATGAGTTCTGGGTTTGATCATGTTATGCTTGTGAGAGAGGTTGTATTCAACGGGTCTGCAACATTCAGATCCCTATGTACTTCGCAAAATTTTATGTCATATCGTAGATTCTTCTACCACGTTCCACTTGGAGCTATTCCAAACTATTGTTCCATTATACATATACGGTATCTCTACCCAGAGTTATCCGGATGGGTGTTAAGCTTGCATCGACGTAACTCTTTACGTCGAACTCTTTGTCACCTCCATAACCGAGAAACATTTCCTTAATCCTCTAAGGATAATTTTGACCACTATCTAGTGATCTACTCCTGGATTACCTTTGTACCCTCTATCCAGACATGTGGCAAGGCACACATCAGGTGCGGTACTCAGCATGGCATACCGTATAGAGCCTATGACAAAAGCACAGGGGACGACCTTCGTCCTTCCTCTTTCTTCTGCCGTGGTCAAGCTTTTGAGTTTTACTCAACTTCACACCTTAGAACTCAGGTAAGAACTCCTTCTTTGACTGATCTAGTTTGAACTCCTTCAAAATCATGCCAAGGTGTGTGTTATTTTGAAAGTATCATCAGGTGTCTTGATCTATCTCTATAGATCTTGATGCCCAATTATGTAAGAAGCTTTATCCAGGTCTTCCTTTGAAAAACTCTTTTCAAACAACCCTTTATGCTTTCCAGAAATTCTACATCATTTCGGATCAACAATATGTCATTCACATATACTTATCTGAAATGTTGTAGCGCTCCCACTCACTTTATTGTAAAAACAAGTTTCTAACAAACTTTGTATACCCAAAAACTTTGATCACTCCATCAAAGCGTATATTCCGACTCCGAGATGCTTGCTCTAGTCCATAGAAGGATCGCTGGAGCTAGCATATCTTTTAGCATCCTTAGGATCGACGAAACCTTTCTGATTGTATCACATACAACCTTTCCTTACGAAAACCGGTAAGGAAACTTGTTTTGACATCCATCTGCCAGATTTCATAAATGCAGCTAATGATAACATGATTCCGACGAACTTAAGCATCGCTACAGGTGAGAAAATCTCATCGTAGTCAACTCCTTGAACTTGTGAAAAACTCTTTGCCACAAGTCGAGCTTCATAAACGGTGACATTACCGTCCACGTCCGTCTTCTTCTTAAAGATCCATTTATCTCAATGGCTTGCCAATCATGGGGCAAGTCCACCAAAGTCCATACTTTGTTTTGATACATGGATCCTATCTCGGATTTCTCAGCTTCTAACCAATATGGGCCCACCATCGCTTCTCCATAGTTCGTAGGTTCATCGTTGTCCAACAACATGGCCTCTAAGACAGGATCACCGTACCACTCAGGAGTAGTACATATCCTTGTCGACCTACGAGGTTCGATAGCAACTTGATACGAAGCTTCATGATCACTATCATTAGTTTCCTCTTCAACAGTCGTAGGTTCCACATCTTTCTGTGTTGCACTACTCTCCGGTTGAAGTGAGGGTTGGACAACCTCATCAAGTTCTATCTTCCTCCCACTCAAATCTTTCGAGAGAAACTCCTTCTCGAGAAAGGACCTATTCTTAGCGACAAACATTTTTGCCCTTGGATCTGAGATAGAAGGTATACCCAAATGTTACCTTTGGGTATTCTATGAAGATGTATTTGTCCGCTTTGGGTTCGAGCTTTTTCCGGCTGAAGCCACAAGCATCGCAGCCCCAGACATCAGGAAAACGACAACTTTGGTTTCTTGCCAAACCATACGGCGTTGTCTCAACGGACTTAGATGGTGCCCTATCTAAAGTGAATGCAACTGTCTCTAATGCATAACCTCAAAATAATAGCGGTAGATCGGTAAGAGACATCATAGATCGCACCATATCTCATAAGGTTCGATTACGACGTCCTTGACACACCATTACGCTATGGTGTTCCAGGTGGCTTCAACTACGAAACAATTCCACAATGTCTTAAGTGATTGCCAAACTCATAATTCAGAAAATATCCCCTTGATCAGATCGTAGGAACATGATCTTCTTGTTATGATGATTCTTAATCTTCACTCTGAAATTGCTTGAACCTTTCAAACGTTTCAGACTTCTGCTTCATTAAGTAAATATACCCATATCTACTCAAATCGTCAGTGAAGATGAGAAAATAATGATATCCACCACACGCCTTAATTCTCATTGGATCACACACATCAGCATGTATGATGTCCAACAAGTCACTTGCCCGTTTCATTGTACCTGAAAAGGGGTCTTAGTCATCGTGCCCAAGAGGCATGGCTCGCATGTGTCAAGCGATTCAAAATCAAGTGACTCCAAACATCCATCAGCATGAAGTTTCTTCATGCATTTTATGCCGAAATGACCTAAGCGGCAGTGCCACAAGAAAGTGGTACTATCATTATTAACTCTACATCTTTTGGCGTTAATATTATTATCATGTGTATTATTATGATCGAGATTCAACAAACCATTGGGTGCATGACCATAAAGGTATTATTCATGTAAACAGAATAACCATTATTCCCTAACTTAAATGAATAACCGTATTGCAATGAACATGATCTAATCATCATGCTTAACGTAGACACCTGATAACATTTATCTAGGTTCAACACTAATCCCGAAGGTAGAAGGAGCGTGCGATGGTGATCTTATGAACCTTGGAAACACTTCCAACACACATCGTCACCTCGCCCTTAGCTAGTCTCGTTCAGTCCGCAGCTTTTGCTTCAAGTCACTAATAATAGCAATTGAACCGGTATCCAATACCCAGGTGCTACAAGGAGTACTAGTAAGGTACACATCAATAACACGTATATCAAATATACTTTGTTGAAGTTGCCAACTATCATATCTACCATGTATTTGGGGTAGTTCCGCTACCATGTGACCGTTCCCCTTACAATAGAAGCACTTAGTCTCGAGGTTTGGGTTCAACCTTGGGTTCCTTCATTTGAGCGACAACTGGTTTGCCATTCATGAAGTTTCCCTTCTAGCCCTTGCCCCCTTTTTGAAACTAGTGGTCTTATTAAACCATCAACACTTGATGCTCCTTCTTGATTTCTACTTTTGCGGTCTTAAGCACCGCTAATAGCTCCGGGATCATCTCCATCCTTTGCATGTCATAGTTCATCACGAAGTTCTAGTAGCTTGGTGATAGTGTCTAGAGAATTCCGTCAACCACTATCTCATCTAGAAGATAAACTCCCACTTGGTTCAAGTGATTTTAGCACCCAGACATTCTGAGCACATGCTCATAAGTTGAGCTATTCTCCTCCATCCTTTTGGCAAAAGAACTTGTCAGAGGTCTCATACCTCTCAACACGGGCATGAGCCTGAAATACCAATTTCAGCTCTTAGAACATCTCATATGTTCTATGGCGTTCAAAACATAATTGGAATCCCGATTCTAAGCCATAAAGTATGGAGCACTAAACTATCAAGTAGTCATCAGGACGTGTCTGTCAGGTGTTCACAACATCCACAGACAACGTTGTAGGGGTTTGCACATCGAGCGGTGCATCAAAGACGTAAGCTTTTTGTGTAGCAGTGAGGACACTCCTCGGACTACGAACCCAGTCCGTATCATTGCTTACATTATCTTTCAACTTAGTCTTTCTCTAGGATCGTATTAAACAGGGAGCTACAACGCAGTTATTGGTCTACAACATAATTTGCGAAGACAACTTAGACTATTGTTCATGACAATTAAGTTCATCTAATGAACTCCCACTCAGATAGACATCTCTCTAGTCATCTAAGTGATACATGATCCGAATCGACTAGGCCGTGTCCGATCATCACGTGAGACGAACTAGTCATCAACGGTGAACATCTTCATGTTGATCGTATCTTCTATACGACTCATGTTCGACCTTTCGGTCTTCCGTGTACCGGGGCGATGTCTGTACATGCTAGGCTCGTCAAGTCAACCCTAAGTGTATCGCGTGTGTAAATCTGGCTTACACCCGTTGTATGCGAACGTTAGAACCTATCACACCCAATCATCAGGTGGTGCTTCGGAACAGCGAACCTTAGCAACGGTGCACAGTTAGGGGGAACACAATTCTTGAAATTTTAGTGAGAGATCATCTTATTCACTACCGTCGTTCTAAGCAAATAAGATGTAAAACATGATAAACATCACATGCAATCAAATAAAGTGACATGATATGGCCAATATCATTTTGCTCCTTTGATCCTCATCTTCGGGGCACCATGATCATCTTTGTCACCGGCATGACACCATGATCTCCATCATCATGATCTCCATCATCGTGTCTTCATGAAGTTGTCTCGCCAAACATTACTTCTACTACTATGGCTAACGGTTAGCAATAAAGTAAAGTAATTACATGGCGTTTTCAGTGACACGCAGGTCATACAATAAAATAAGACAACTCCTATGGCTCCTGCCGGTTGTCATACTCATCGACATGCAAGTCGTGATTCCTATTACAAGAACATGATCAATCTCATACATCACATATATAATTCATCACATCCTTTTGGCCATATCACATCACACGGCACATGCTGCAAGAACAAGTTAGACGTCCTCTAATTGTTGTTGCAAGTTTTTACGTGGCTGCTATAGGTTTCTAGCAAGAACGTTTCTTACCTATGCCAAAACCACAACGTGATATGCTAATTTCTATTTACCCTTGATAAGGACACTTTTCATCGAATCCGATCCGACTAAAGTGGGAGAGACAGACACCCGCTAGCCACCTTATGCAACTAGTGCATGTCAGTCGGTGGAACCAGTCTCACGTAAGAGTACGTGTAAGGTCGGTCCGGGCCGCTTCATCCCACGATGCCGCCGACTCAAGATAAGACTAGTAACGGCAAGTAAATTGACAAATCGACGCCCACAATTACTTTGTGTTCTACTCGTGCAAGATACTACGCATAGACCTAGCTCATGATGCCACTATTGGGGATCGTAGCAGAAAATCAAAAAATTTCCTACGCATCACCAAGATCTATCTATGGAGTAATCTAGCAACGAGGGAGAGGGGAGTGCATCTACATACCCTTGTAGATCGCGACGCGGAAGCGTTGCAAGAACGCGGATGAAGGAGTCATACTCGCTGCGATTCAGATCGCGATTGATTCCGATCTAAGCGCCGAACAACGGCGCCTCCGCGTTCAACACATGTGCGGCCCGATGACGTCTCCCACGCCTTGATCCAGCAAGGAGAGAGGGAGAGGTTGGGGAAGACTCCATCCAACAGCAGCACGACGGCGTGGTGGTGGTGGAGGAGCGCGGGACTCCAGCAGGGCTTCGCCAAGCACTGCGAGAGACGAGGATGGAGAAAGGTAGGGCTGCGCCAAGCGAGAGAGGTCAAAACCGTGTTATGGGCAGCCCCAAAACTCACATATATATAGGGGGAAGGGAGGGGATGCACCCCCTCTAGGGTTTCCCACCCCTAGGGGTGCGGCCACCCCAGATCCCATCTGAGGTGGCAGCCAGAGGGGGAGAGGGAGAGGGGGGCGCACCAGATTGGGCCCTAGGGCCCATCTGCCCTAGGGTTTGCCCCTCCCGTCTTGGGGGCGCCTTGGGCCCTGGTGGGGGGGCGCACCAGCCCATCTAGGGCTGTTACCCTCCCACACTTGGCCCACGCAGCCTTCTGGGGCCGGTGGCCCCACCCGGTGGACCCCCGGGACCCTCTCGGTGGTCCCGGTACGCTACCGATAGCGCCCAAAACTTTTCCGGTGACCAAAACAGGACTTCCCATATATGAATCTTTACCTCCGGACCATTCCGGAACTCCTCGTGATGTCCGAGGTCTCATCTGGGACTCCGAACAACATTCGGTAACCGTGTACATACTTTCCCTATAACCCTAGCGTCATCGAACCTTAAGTGTGTAGACCCTACGGTCTCGGGAGTCATGCAGACATGGCCGAGAAAACTCTCCGGTCAATAACCAACAGCAGGATCTGGATACCCATGTTGGCTCCCACATGCTCCACGATGATCTCTTCAGATGAACCACGATGTCAAGGATTCAATCAATCCTGTATACAATTCCCTTTGTCTATCGACATAGTACTTGCCCGAGATTCGATCGTCGGTATACCGATACCTTGCTCAATCTCGTTACCGGCAAGTCTCATTACTTGTTCTGTAACACATCATCCCGTGATCAACTCCTTGATCACATTGTGCACATTATGATGATGTCCTACCGAGTGGGCCCAGAGATACCTCTCCGTCATATGGAGTGACAAATCCCAGTCTTGATTCGTGCCAACCCAACAGACACTTTCGGAGATACCTGTAGTGCACCTTTATAGCCACCCAGTTACGTTGTGACGTTTGGTACACCCAAAGCATTCCTACGGTATCCGGGAGTTGCACAATCTCATGGTCTAAGGAAAAGATACTTGACATTTAGAAAAGCTTTAGCATACGAACTACACGATCTGTGCTAGGCTTAGGATTGGGTCTTTTTCCATCACATCATTCTCCTAATGATGTGATCCTGTTATCAACGACATCCAATGTCCATGGTCAGGAAACCATGACCATCTGTTGATCAACGAGCTAGTCAACTAGAGGCTTACTAGGGACATGGTGTTTGTCTATGTATCCACACATGTATCTGAGTTTCCTAACAATACAATTCTAGCATGGATAATAAAAAATTATCATGAACAAGGAAATATAATAATAACCAATTTATTATTTCCTCTAGGGCATATTTCCAATAGACCAAGGCCGTAGGCGATTAGGGCCCGCGATGCTTCGCACTTGCCCCTTGGCTTCGACTCGAAGCCAAGTTCGAGCGCTCCTTGGGCCCGGGGGCTACTGTCAGCGTCCTGGGAATGGGGGTACCCAGACCTGCCTGCCTGCCGCCCGTGGTGTGGCTCCATCGGCGGCATGGTACGACCCAGCTTCAGCAACCACGGCTCAAGACCCTCGCGAGGGTCCAAGCCTCGTGAGGCGGACGACAACAAGACCTCCCTGGGGGCAGCCTCTCTAGGCTGGCTCCCGAGGAGCGGAGATATCTATGCAAGGTGCACCTCGCTAGGTTCACGCGACGTGAGCCATGACGACCAAGGCCAGGCGGGCGATGTGTACCAGTTTCCCCTTTGGTGCTAAGGGGGCAATCGCAGGTGTGGAGTCTCGAGGAATCAAGCAAAGGTTTCCATATCGGTGCGACAAGACCAAGGACCGCCAGGATGGCAGAATAGAGGTCATCGTGGAGCCCGGAGCGGCGTCACCACCAGAGCCTTTGGCAAGTCAAGAAAAGCGACTCGATCCATGCAAAAAGTTTACTTCTTGATATTACCAAATAAACGTGCATCACACAGAATAGAAAAAACAGCACACAAATGGTCCAAGCGTTCCTCCAGAGACTTACTATAAATGAGAATATCATCAACGTATACGAGCACAAATCTTCCAATGAAAGCTCGCAAAACTTCATTCATTAGTCTCATGAAAGTACTAGGTGCATTAGTCAATCCAAAAGGCATAACTAACCTATCTTAAAAACCAAATTTAGTTTTGAAATCTCTTTTCCATTCATTACCTAGTTTCTTACGAATTTGATGGTAGCCACTAGGCAAGTCCACTTTAGAAAACACAACTGAGCCACTAAGTTCATCAAGCATGCCATCTAATCTAGGAATAGGATGACGATATCGAATTGTAATATTATTAATGGCTCTACAATCAACACACATACGCTAAGTACCGTTTTTTTGGGAACAACTAAAATGGGTACATCACCTGGACTAAGTGATTCACGAATGTAACCTTTGTCGAGTAATTCTTGAACTTGTCGTTGAATCTCCTTGGCCTCCTCTGGATTAGTTCGGTACGGCGCACGGTTGGGAAGTGAGGCGCCAGGTATTAAGTCAATTTGGTGTTCAATTTATCTCATAGGTGGCAGCCCCGGTGGTACTTCCTTTGGGAAAACATCATGATACTCCTGCAAAAGGTTAGCGACAACAGGAGGCAAAGAAGGAGGCATATCCTCAAAGGAAAACAAAACTTCTTTGCATATAAGAGCATAACATACATCAGTTTGAGCATCTAACTAAAAAATTTCAGCACGTGTCACTAAGAAAGAAGCACCTTTCAATTTAATTTCTTTGGATGTGCTAGGATCAGATTTGTGCATGTTGTTAAAATTTTCTAACTCATCAACAACATCTTGATTTTCAGATTTAGTACGCTCAATATTTGTGTTTCTACTAGCCCTAGCAAGATCATCTTTTAAAATTTGCTCAGGATACATAGGGTGTAGAATGATTTTCTTTTCTTTATGTGTGAGAGTGTACTGATTAGTTCTACCATCATGTAAACATTGTTTATCATACTGCCGTGGTCTTCCTAGTAACATAGAACAAGCTTGCATAGGCACAATATCACAATCAATAATATCATGGTATGAACCTAAAAAAAGGAACTCTCACCATGCGTGTTACCTTTAACTTTCCACCATCATTAAACCATTGAATGTAGTAAGGTTGTGGATGTTGTCGTGAAGGTAGGGAGAGCTTCTCCACCATGTCAATGCTTGCTAAATTGTTACAACTCCCTCCATCAATGATTATGCGAACGGAACACTCCTTGACGTCTCCTTTGATGTGGAAGAGGTTGTGACGTTGATCGTTCTTTGCTTTGACAACTGAGCACTAAGTACACGATGTGATATAAGACTCATGTACTTATCGGCATCATCAGCGGTCACATGTTCTTCCTCTTGCGCCGATCTTGTGTCAACGTCTTCATGTGCAGCAAGCAAGGCATATGTGTCTTCATCAAAATCACTAGCGGAGTCGCACTCACCGTCTTCACGAATGATCAATACACGCTTATTAGGACACTCCTTCATGACATGGCCAAATCCCTTACAAGTGTGGCACCAGATATCCTTTGTTCTTTTGGAGGGAGTGGACGATGATGACGAATTTTTTGTTGGAGCTGGTGTAGTACTTTTCATTTGTGCTGAAGTTTGTGATGCTGAAGTTGATGAAGAAGGCCCAGGTCGAGAGGTTGTAGGTGCTGTTGTAGAGGTGCGAGTGGACGGGGCAGCAGGGGTACATGGCGCCCAAGTGGAAGTATGACCTGCAGAAAAATTAGAACGCATTCTCGTGCGACCCTGCACTTCATGTTCAACATGTATATCAAGATGGAATAAATGGGTCACTGAATTGTAATCCTTATAAGCAAGAATGTCATAAATTTCTCTATTTAATCCACCCAAGAACCTAGCTATAGAGGCTTCCTCAGTCTCTACTAAACCACAACGCAACATGCCCATTTGCAATTCTTGGTAATAGTCTTCCACAGATTTAGATCCTTGGTTCAAGCGCTATAGTTTATTTAGTAAGTCACGTTCATAATACCGGGGAACAAAATGGTGACACATTACTAATTTCAAAGCTTCCTAAGTGGCAGGAATATTATTAGGATATTTACGACAATGTTCTCTCCACCAAACAGAAGCAAAATCACTAAACTCACTAGTTGCAGCCCTAACTATTTTATCATCGGGAAAATCATGGCAAGCAAATTTTTAATCAACTAATAATTCCTAGTGAAGATAAACATCTGGATCATATTTCCCATCAAAAGGAGGCATGAAAAATTTAATTCTACCCAAAGAGTCATCATGGCCACGTACCCGAGGAAGCTGGTGTCGTCCCATACCTTGTTGATTGTTCCATAGTCGACGATGATCACGATCATTGTTATCATTAACCGCATCAGGATCCTCAGAATCACCATCATAGTTGTCATCTTGGATGTCCTCATGCGGGCCTGCTATCGAGTTGGCGTTGCAAGGACGGGGCTGGTCGACGACATCGGTGTATGAAAGATGGTGCCTCGGGTCTCCTAGGGGTACCCGACAAGCTCGTTGTAGACCTGTGTTGGTGGCTGGAAGACGCGGAGCGGCGGTGGAGGCGACACCCATACGCGCATCCTGGGCATCGAGACGTTTCATAATAGCTGCAAGTGTTTGAGTGAACGTCTCATTGCCATCCTCGATCGACTTGAGACGCTTATCAAGTGCTCCTTCGAGCGCCGTGAAACGCTTGGTGTATGCATGCACATCCTCCTCAAGTCGTGCCACCGTGGCTTTCATGTTGTCTTCGTTACCTGCCATGGTTAGGATGAAACAAGAACAAAATCACAAGTATATTGCTCCTACAGTAACTACGGTGAGGCGGTGGAAAATGTCTCTCAACTCTCGAGCAATTACCAAGCTCTTACCGTGCTGTAGTGGTTGTCGGCCGTTGGCGATGTCAAAGTTATCAAAAGATTGATATAGCGGTTACCAAGTGACCGAACGAGGTACAATATATGGAGTGGAGCTTGGTGAAGGTTTCCTCAACTCACAATATGTGGTACAATTAAGCAAAAAGTAATGCAAGCTGAATAATTGCTCAAACTCCTAACTAGTGCTGGTGGTCGACTAGTAAGAGAAAACAATCTAAGCCCAGATTCTGAAGCAAGCGAGTGAAAACCGATGAAAATATGATAGCTCTAAGTAGCTAGATATAAGTGATGTATAAATGTTGTGTCTAATAAAGCTTGAAAGCAGATGATAAATGACGCGGTGATCAACACTGTAGCAGCAAAAGAATGTCCAGAAAAGAAAATATCTACCCAAAACAGATTCTAGCCGGCCTGATTTTGTGCAACTTTTTCTTTGAACTTTTTTTCTTTCTTTTTGCTCTTTTTGCTCTTTTTTTTCTTTTTTTTTTCCTCTCTATTTTTTTAGGCCGGTTAGTAGCAAAAGTGACATACAAAGATGCAGATATAATAAAAGAAACTAATGGACGCTGCTGGAACTTGTGCTAATTGAGCTGAGCTACAAAAGCTAACAACAACACTGGCTGTATGATGTATGGCGCGTTGGGGCAGACACAAATTGTAGATGTCTGGCGCCGTGCGTCTGCGGATGGTAAGCGACGCAGGGCAGTAGACACAGAGTGCCTGACTGTCTGGTAGCGCGCGAAGCAAAGCGTGTATGGGTGGAGCGTTGTTGTACGTGCGAAATCAACAATGCTAATCAGCTTCTGTCAACAATTATAACCAAGGAAAAGACGGACCTCCCGAGTCAACAGAAATTAGAATCCACCGAGCGCTACGTGTCTCTTTTTTTGGACTGCGACCTTGCGTTGCGATAGAGAATATGAGGGTGGACAAAAACAGATTGATCTAGTAGATGATTTTCTCCCCCAACTAATCTAAACCAGCACTAATTCTAGAACGAATGCAACCAAAAATTCAAATACACAAATACTAGATGCAAAAATTGCTAAAGGCTAAAAAGATAGGTGCAACGAATGAACTAGTCTATTTTTTGGCTTTTTCATGGGTTTATAGGACAGAAAAATAAACTAATCTACTAAAACTGTAAATATCTCACCGATGAACCCGAAAATAGATACCACTTGATGTGACGGTTGCCCGATCTTTCGATGAGAGTGGGGATAATTATCGATTTGGTGGATTTTGACCTTGACGATCCAGCTATACCGTACCTGACGATACGCCTCGACAATCGCTAAACCAATCTCCGATGGTTATTGATCTTGCCGTAGGCACGATCAACCTGAACAACGAGGTTTGAGTTCCTGCAAGCAACCGAAGAACCGGCAAGAACAAAAGTGAATTGCAATATGAAATTGAGGATGAAAAATTAAGCACACGAACTAGATGAAAATTTGGGGTTCCACTGTGGATCTGACAAGGCAGTAGTCCTACACGTCTCGTACATGCAAGTTGTAGCAATAGCTAGACAATACAATAAAACCCAAGTCTAAACCCTAATCTATGATAGCTACTCCCTCCATTCCACAATGTAGTGCCTATAGTTTTTTCCGAAAGTCAAACTTTGCCAACTTTTACCAAGTTTATAGAGAAAACTATATACATCTACAATTGCAAACATGTACATTTCAAAAATATAACTCATGATGTATCCAATGATGTGCATTTGGTATTCTAGATGTATCTATTTTTCTCTATAAATATGGTCAAACTTTGTAATGTTTGACTTTTGAGAAAATCTATATGCACTACATTATGAAACGGAGGGAGTATTTATTACACGCAGATGTTGTGTGCGAGTCGGTTCGTTGTGTTTCTTCCGGACCACTGCAGGTCCATGCGTACAGGCCGAAGCGTGGCAGTGCCTGACTCTTCTGGCACAACCAAATATTCTAGTGCCCACGTTGGTAGTTGGTTCCTAATTCAAGTGCTTTAGTCCTTGTGTCTTTTGTCTTTGTACACGTGACATCAATTGATAGCTGTGATGGATGGTTCCCTGAGTACATGCATGCATGTGACATGGTTGATGGATGGAAAGGATTCGTTGGACATGCATGCAATGTAGCTCCATCCAATTTGAATGAACAGTTGGCTTCATCTCTAATCTCTCCTTTATTCCTGGCCATTTATTTGACGAGCGCGTGCTCTAGTTATAGGTCCGGATGGAATAACTGGTGTAGGAGTAGCGGCAGGTGTAACTGCGGCAGAGATGTCCTCATCACAGAGCCTTTGGCAGGCGACGACCGCTTTTGTCAGGATAGCTTGTACTAGTTGTTCCCCTTCAAATTTGGCCGTTGCGGGATCTCTTCCCGCCTATATTTGGGAAGAGGACCAATGCCACTATAAATAGAGAGAATTCCTTCTATGACACTACTCCTAAAATATGATGCCTTATGTGACACTCCCAACTTTTTGCTTCCTTCTATGGCCACTTGTGTAAAATTTATGCCTCACATGACACTCTAGTGTATTTGTGGAGCTAACGGTGTCAACTTTTCACATACAAAGTCACTTTTGCCCCTGGTGCAATGTGTGACAAAAATACAAGAAATATTGTTGTACTATGTAATATGAAACTGTGCATGTAGATTCATAATAACTGAAACGCTAATTAAAAAAAAAATTCAAAAAATCGGCAAAACCTCCCCTATATTTTGATGCCATATCCCCTGCACACAGTTTACATGTATATAATCATTTGAACAATTCTCAACAAGTGCCATAAGCAACCAGATTCGCACATAAGTCACCAATAGTTCACATATGTCAGGCTAAATGACTTCCAAAAGAACCATCATATCACAGGAACTCCAAAAGAACCATTACATCAATGGAAGAGCATAGAAGCATATGAAATTACAAGCTGAGCCTTCTTTTGCTTCTTGTGCTCATACCAAGGCTAGGAGGATTAAACTTTCTGCTCCTTGTGCCCATTGCTGGGCTGTCAAGTGGCACCGGAATCTTCTCAGCAACCTTCTTTTTCGTCTTGGCCTTCTCAATGGAGACAGTTTTTGATCTGCACATGCGTAAGTTTAGGGCGGCAGCAGCAAGTTTATGGCAGCAGCAGCAAGTTTAAGGCAGCAGCAGCAAGTTTATGGCAGCAAGTAATACAGAAAAGTACCTCTTTGAACCTCCAGATTCAGTGTTGTCATGTTTTCTCTTTTTCTTAGTTGTAGTTTCCAAGCTTTGGCTATGATGAGAAAGTAACAACTTAGAACATAAACTGAGTTTTCATACTCATCGGCAAAAGTGTATAAGTGCTAACCTTGGTGGTGGAAAAAGCATCCTTGTTGGTGCTCCATCCTCGCAAGGCACAATGGATTGGGCTGTTTTGCTAGTCTTTGCCCTCTTCTTTGGTGGTTCTCTACATGAGCAATAGGAAAAGTAGTTAACACATGTAGTTGCAAACAAAAATAATAAGAGAAGTAAGAAAGAGTAATCTATATTACCTAATAGCCAACATTGCAGCAATGTCATCGGGGTTACCCTTCTTACAGTTGTGCCAATGATGCCCATATCCCTTACAAATTGGACATAAGTGCTTGCCCTTTTTTCTTTTCTTGTCACTACAACCTTTATATCTCTCAGTTTTAGGCCTGCCAGCTGTAGCTTTAAGTAGTGGTGGATGCATGAAAAATCCATGGTCAGATTCAGGCCATTGGCTCTTGTCAGGCATAACAGGGATCAGGTTGGAATAGGCTGCTCTGAATTTTTCAGTGGAATAATACAAATCAACGTAATTCTTTATGTGAGCATCGCTAAGTGACGTGATGAATGCAAGAGCATGTTTGCAAGGAGGACCACAAACTTGCCATTGTCGACATGAACATGTTCGATCTTGCAAGTTAACGACAAACCTAAAACCGCTGCCTCCTAATTCAACCACCTCCAAGTTGAATTATCTAGTCAATGTGTTTAACTTCTTCATTATGTGGGGTAGAATCACTCCATCTAACTTCTTTGCTACTTTTCTCCTATCATTCCACAAGATCATAATCAGCTGCCTCGCCTTGTCCAAGAAATCATCCAAGTTCAATGACTTATGGTGCTTGATCCAATTGTTAAAGCACTCCGCCAAGTTGTTGGTTACATAGTCCACCTTGCATATGGTCGAGAACTGACTCCTAGACCACAACCTATTGTGCCACTTCCTAATATATGTTGTTGCGACTGGCTTTACTGCCTCCATTGCAACCCAATTCTTGTCAAATATATATGGGTTCCATGAGTAAGCAGCTGCCCATAGGTGGTCATCAAATACTTTTCCAGTAAACTTCTTCTTGAAGTTGCTCACCAAGTGGAACATACATTCTCTATGTTCTGCCTCCGGGAACACTTCTTTTACCCCTGTCATCACTGCTTGGCCAGCATCAGTGCATATGGCTAAAACTGTTGGTGATCCTATGGCCTGTCTTAGCAATTGCATGAACCAGATCCAATTTTCATTTGTTTTAGAGTCAAAAATTCCAAAACAAACTGGATACATCCAATTATGGCCATCCACTGCAGTAGCACTAGCCAATTGCCCCTTGAATCTGCCTGTCATAAAGGTGTTGTCCACAGCCAAATATGGCCTACAGCCACTAAGAAATCCATCTATGCAAGGTTTGAGAGCAACAAAAATTCTTCTAAACCTTATTTTACCATTTATGGTTTGATGGTCGATCTGCACTATGCTATTAGGGCAGCAACTTTCAACTTGTGCTTTAAACCTATACAAGTTGTTAAAACTACTATCCCAATCACCATATAGTTGCTTCAAGGCTAGCAGCTTACCCATATAGACTCTCTTGTAGTGGATTTTGATCTTGTAGTGTTCTTTCAGCTTTCTTCGCAATTCCATTGCTCCTAGAGTTGCATCTTCAATGAGCCAATCTTTCACCTTCTCACATATCCAGAACTTAGTTGCGTTCTTCACTTTCTTTTTCCTTTTCGTACTAGAACAATCATGGTCAAAAGGTTTTTTTTCACCTACAAAAGAGGAATACAAGTAAGCTAAAATCTCCTAAACATTTATGCAAGATATATTCAGAAATAAGTACGGTTAGACAATTACCATTACAGTACGCCTATCAGCTGTTGTGGAAGCATGTATCCTCCATGGGCAATCATCTTCATCTCTTCTTTTACAATAGGCCCTTAACCTATGTTGTGTGCTCTTCTCCGTGTTATACTCAAAGTCACGTTTGACTGCATGCTGAGAAAGAGCCAACTTAAACACATCCATATTGGGATATGTGGATCCTACAGTCATTGGAGGGTCTTGCTGGTCATACTCTGTATTTGGGGCATGATCTGGCTCATGCAACTCCTCCTCCTCTACTTCAGGCTCCTCCTCGCTCCCATCCTCGCTCTCATCCTCGCTCCCATCCTCGCTCTCATCCTCAGGAACATTGGTTTTGTCTTTCTCTTTACTAGAAAAAAGAACCAATTTTAGTGGTATAGGTTCTTTCTCCAAATACATTTTCTCCTCATCAATACCAACATGCTCATTCTCCGGGATTGGGTTGCAAAGATAACTATCATCGGCCTCTTTTGTGTTGTTGTCCGCTTGAACATCTGTCCGATCCTCGGTGATAGGCTCATATGCTTCTTTGGAGGGATCACAGTATGCCATCAACATCTGCACTACCTTTTCTGGATCCATCCTGCAAATCACAGAGAAATACATAAACATTGCTACTAAATTTCAGCATACTAAACTGCATCTTGAGAGTACGAGCTCAAAGATAAACTCAAATCGGCTGCCATAAATTTCAGCATACATAAACTCACCCTTCTTGCCAATCTGCCCAAGCCGACCAGCCCAAGTCGGCGCCTCCAGGTCCGCCGTCCGCGCCTCCAGGCCCGCCCTCGGTCGCCCCGCCATGCCCGCCCTCGGCCGCCGCGCCTTGCCCGCCCTCGGCCGCCGCGCCGCCTGGTTCTCCTTCAGCCGCCACGCCGCCTGGTTCTCCTTCAGCCGCCGCGCGCTCCATGGCGCCCTCGGCCGCTGCTTGCTCCATGGCGCCCTCGGCCGCCGCGAACTCCGGTGACACAGCCGCGCCGCCGCTGCTAGGGTTCCACCTAACGCGTGAGGTGCGGGCTCGGGGTTCGTTCGAGTCGTGACGGGAGGAAAGGTTGGGGGTTCTCGATCGAGTCAAACGGGGGCAGTTTGGTCCACACAGGTAAAAAGTGACGGAATGAATTCACAGAAGCGACGGCAGTGTTACGTGAGGCATATTTTTTTACAAGAGGTCACATGAGGAAGCAAAAAGTTGGGAGTGTCACATAAGGCATCAAATTTAATAGTAGTGTCATAGAAGGAATTCTCTCCTATAAATAGGATCTAGCCACCACCATAAGGAGGGGGGAATTGGACCAGAGAGAGAGAGAGAGAGAGAGAGAGAGAGAGAGAGAGAGAGAGGGAGAGGGAGAGAGAGAGCATTCCACCACCATAGAAGGGATCGGATCAATTCCACGCTAACCACACCATAAGCTCATTCGAGACCAAGAACACCTCTCCTCCTGAGGTTGTTCATCCATTATACTAGTTCAACCTCAGCCCCACGAGGCAATCCACCACACACACTGGAGTAGGGTATTACACCGCAAGGTGGCCCGAACCAGTATAAACTTCTGTGTCTCTTGTTCTTTGAGTTTGTCGAGCTAGGCCGTGGAATCATAGGGCGAGCGCACTGGGGAGAGAGTGTCCTTCGTGCGCACCCGAGAGTTCGAACCTCTCTAGGGTTTGCGGAACTCGAAATCTGACAGACACTCTCTCACGAAGCCTAATGGTATATACACTTTCTCCCCCTTTGGCAACAAGTTACCAAAAAGCTCGAAAATGCATAGTGCTATACGACACTCTAGGCACGATCTTTGGGAGCTGCTGAAGAAGTCTTCTCGCTGGCGGCTATGGTGTACGTAGATGGCGTGGAGATAAGAGCATCTGCAAACGCTTCCGATGAAGTCTGTGGAACTGGAAGTGTTGATACTAGAGGAACAACTATGGCAGTGGATGCAAGAGCTGAAAGTGTAGGCCTGGGCTCGACAACTAGCACAACTGAAGATCTTGGTCCTCTTGGGACTCTGTGAAAAGCATTGGTTGTATCTCTATCCTCAGCATCTTCCTTGAGCTTCTCCACAGCTGTCTGGATCTATGTGGCCTTCACATCCAGATAATAGAATTTAGTCTCAATGATCCTCTCAAGGCGTGCTTGATTCTGAGTCAAGTTGGCCAAAATCTTCTCAATCCTCAGAGTGGCCTCAAGCAGATGACTAAGCCGATCTTGCTTGGGAGCTCCAGAAGCACTTGCTAGCTGTGCTGCCTTTGCTTGTGCAATACTATCTTGGCCTTCAACAGATGTAGGATGGGATGCATCCATGACAACTTCATTGTCCTCAAATTCTGGCCTAATAGGTAGATGCCTCTTGTCAAGTAGATATGTCCCTTTCTATAACCTGGAGTTGATCAGCATCTGAATGTGAGGGGCATATCCACAAGACCTCTTCTGGTCTGCTGCTGTCCTCTTGATTGTCTCCACAATCAGACTCATGACCTTGAACTTTTCTGGAACATCAAACATATGGAGCAAGTTAATGGAGTGACCTCGGATCATCCTGTGATCTCCTGACTTGGGCAACAAGATGTGCCTCAAGATGGTGTTGATGGTGGTCAGTCCAGACATAAGATGATATATAGATCCAAGCTTGTGAGTCTTCAAGTCTTTGTCAAGAATTAGCTTGTACATGTTTTCCATAGAGTCATGAGACTTCCCGGGCTTGGCATACACATCTGTGTCATTGTCATCCTCCTTGGGGGGGCATTTATCAAACTTTCCCATTTAGCAACTGTTGATTGGTACCTTGTTCCTTCAGTCAACCATACAATTCTCCCATCTAGATAGAAATGAGTAGTGGAGTAGAATTGCATGATCATCTCATCGTTCCATCTGGTCAGTTTCTTCCCAACAAACTTGTCAACTTCTTTCTGCCTGAAGCTTTCATGCACACCTGGAAATAAATCGGCATGCTTATCAATGTATTTCCAGTCAACCCACTTCATGTCACAAACAATGGGCTTTTTGTCCAACAAGACTTTCTCATAGAAGTCCTGATATTCCTTGGTGTGTAATCTATAGTCCACAACAGTTCTCCTCGTGGTAGCATATGGATTAGTCTGTCTCCAAAGTCTCACACCTGCATCCTTTCTCAGTTTCATATTTTCAGCAACAAGATGGGCATCATTATGATCTGGAACTTTTGGCTTAAGATTCCTAAGAATCATGGACTCATCATAATCTGAGGATTCTTCTTCTTGGTCTTGCTCTTATTCTGGAACATTTGGCACTGGGGCCTTGTTCTTCTCAGCTGTAGGAATGTCTGTGGTGGATCTCTTGGGTGCTGAAGCCTTGGGGGAAGCTTTGGGCTTGGATGGAGCAGCCCTAGATTTGATGGCAACTCCATCAACTTCTAAGTCCTTGAACAGGTGCAATAGGCTCATCTGCATCATCATCAACATCATCATCATCTCTCATATATGGCTTGCCAATCACTCTGGCAGTAGTCTTCCTAGCTCTCTTCTTAGATCCTGCTGGCTCATCATCCCTTGTTTCAAGAGTGAGCACCATGGTTTCTTGTGTGGGAGCTCTGGCCTTTGACATTGGAGCTCTCTTGGCAGGGGCCTTCTTGTTCAGACCAGGCTTTACAAATTTAGTAGTTTCCTCCTTGTTGACAGCCTTCTTCTTTGAAGTGACTTACTCATGAGCCACAAAGTCTTCATCCTCACTGTCAAAAAATTTCTTCTTCCTTGTCTTGGTGGCATCCTTTGCCAGATTGCTTGGAGTGCTTCTGATGCTCTCATAGTAGCTATTGTTGGAGGGACTAGAGCCCTCACTTAGTTCTGCCTGCTCCATTGACATGTTCTGGCTGTCACTGCCCTCAGACATATCTGAAACTGCAAGCTGACCCAGTGAATAGATATAGTTGAGGTAGAGTGGATGAGCATCACAAAGTGCAGAGATTTTTGCAAAACAATTGAGTCAAAAACTTAGTTTTAGGTTTCTACAGAAAGTATTTCGGAGATACCCATTTGTTAAACTCGGTGACACCGAAGCAACTTTGAGAGTCAAAACTGGTGAAATTGGTTAGACCGAGACACAGTTTGGTGACTCTGAGATTGCTATGGTTTCACTGAGAGTTGAACTCGGTCACACCAATTTGTAAATTTCGGTCGGACCAAAAGTTACAAGTGCAATGTCCTAAGCCAAATCGGTGAGACGATTTCTACAACTCGGTCGGTCCGAGATGAGTTCGGCGGAAACATAACCCTAAAATTTTGAATCAAATCTAATCTAAAGGGAGTTTTCGCTGGATAGGATGATCTCAGACGTGGCAAGAAACATGGCATTGAATTTGTGCTAAGAATCAGATTGAGAAAACACAAAGGGTTGAACTCATACCCTAACTCGGCGATGAGTTTGCTACGGCGACAACGGCGGCAGAGATTCCCGTTGACGACGGCGGAGACCAGCGGCAGGGGGTCGCTGGCGACGAGAGGATGATCCAGAGGCCTCGAGTCGGTAGAGCTAGACAGGCGCGGGCGAAAAGATTCGGAAAACTTTCTAAGGTTCAGCCCGTGGGTATATATATCCAGACCTTGTTAGTGTGACCGAGTGGAACGACTCGGTGGCACCGAGATGCAAAACTGCTAGCAGTTACTGCAACTCGGTGTGACCGAATTGTTCTAATTGGTTGCACCAAGATTGAAAACCTAGATCAACTTAATGGACTCGGTATGACCGAAAGGAATGAATCGGTCAGACCAAAATGCACTAAGAGGTTTTGGAAGTTTAATTCTATGATGAATCGGTGACTCCGAGTGCTCCTCACTCAGAGGGTTCGAATCTGACTTCATCAAACTTTGTGATGTAGCATGAATAGAGTTTGAGACAAGAAAAACAAAGATAGCTAGAGGGGGTTCTTAGGCATTCTTGTCCATCCATTTGTCAAAAGAAGAAAGCCAAACAATCAAAGCAACAAATGGATGTCCTCGAATGAGAAAAATATGCATTCAACATGCTCACACAATAAGATAGCAAATGAAATATGTGGCAAAGCATGCACAAACACTCTAGCATCTATCAAGCAATTGTCGATGACTAGGTCATCAATATATGAGTATATTGACTTAGAAAAACAATTGATCATAGGTCATACTCGTTGTTAAGCACAAGTGGGGTTACCACTTTTACATAAAGCATTGTTGTGTTCACACCATTAGAGTTGCTTTAGCTCAATTCTTAGAGTAAAGCTCCCCCTAGATGTGATATCCCCCCTAAGAGGGATGAACTAACCTTGGGTTTTGTCGATGATGACTTCATGTAGGTGTTGAAGATGTAGGTGCTCAATGTTGAAGTAGATCACTTGGAGCAATACATTGGAGTGAGTTGCACTTTCAATACCTACATGGGTTAATCCCAGAAGGAACATGCATACATATCCATGGACATAGAGTGGATTATACACAAGATGATGTCCATGAAAGCATTAGGTTACCTGGTCCCTTGTCTTACCAACAAGAGGGTTTGTGACTCCTTGAACTAGTGCAAGATGTGGAAGTTTATTGCACTTGTCCTTGCCAATATGAATATGAGTGAAGTATGTTGGCGGAGTCACCCTCAAGAACTCTCTAGTTCTTCTTCTTTGGGATCCACATCATCTTGATGGGAATCCTTGGAGTTGTAGATGTACTTGACGTAGTCTTGGGAACCCACCTGACCAAGGCTTTAGGAGCTTCTTCAAATGCATCAATCTCTTCTTGAAGCTTGTCCTTGCCTTTTAGTTTGTGGTCTTATGGTGGAAGATCATCTTGGGCTTGTGTCCCCTTGAAGGAAGTAGGGTCATACTTCTCTTGTTGAGGAACAAACTTTGTCTTGGGGTATTGATCTTCTTCCCACTCAACTCCATTGGCATTGAACTTTCATTCAAAACCAACACCATGATTCTTTCGGTGCCTTCCTTGCTTGCGTATAATTTCCTCAAATTGCTTACTCTCGGCAAGGCTCTTATAAACACCTTTCTCTATAATTCCCTTCAATAAGCTATTTTCTTGCTCAAGTATAACTTGGCTATGAGAATCATTAGTGGAATCAAGAGAACTACTAGAAGCAACAACATTGGATTTATCATGATCATTGTTACTACTAGAGGAAGAATATTTCTTGTTCTTATTGCTAGATTTTACTTGTGGCATGTAGGTAGACAAGAGTAAACGCTTGGCAATGTAAGAAGAACTATTTTTTATGAAGATCATCATTTATTGCTTTTCAGAACTCATGCTCTTGCTCTAGATTTAGCTTTTCAAAGCATAGCTTCTCATGATTCCTCAAAAGCTCTGGATGATCTTCTAAGGTAGTTTCATGAGCTAACTTAAGAATGTTTAGTTCTTTAGTTCGACGCTCAATCTTCTCCTTATCACCGTCATTCGTTTTATCTTGATTAGCATGATTAATAGCAATTTCATCATAGTTTTTATCATAGTTTTCATCACTATTGCTACCAACAAGTAAATCATCATCTCCTAGCAAATCATCTTCATCACTATTGAAATCAAGATATTCAGGGTGTGATACCTTAGGGACTTTAGCCATGAAGCATCTTCCAATTCCTTCATTTGGTGAGTAAAATATGTCGTAGGAGTTGGATGACACAAGAACAATTCCGGCAACACCTTCATCTTGAGTATCTTCGGCGTCGGAGTAATAGCTTCTCTCGGAGTGGTCATCGGAGTCGGAACCAGATACACATTCACCAACATGAGCTTGATGTCTTCGTCTTGTATAGCTCCTTGATGATTTGTCCTTCCTTTCTGAATCCTTGCTTTAACGAGAGGGTCTTCATTCATAACGATAATCTCTACTCCTTCTCTCTCTTGGTGGTGAATCTTCTCTTCCACTTATCCTTTTGGGTGAGTCTTCTCTTCTCTTGTATGGAGCCGTACACTCATTTAACTAGTGTCCGGGTGAGGGAGTCCTGGATTGAGGGGTCCTCATGTGGCCGGATAACTCGTTGTGGGCCGGACTGGTGGGCTGTGAAGATCATCGCTGAAGATCGTCTCTCGTATCCGGGTAGGACTCTTGTGTGCGTATAATGGCAGGTTTTAGATTCGTGTGTAATCTTTCCTTCCTCTGCAAGATGGTCATGTATTAACCCTAGGGCCCTCCAGTGCATATATAAACTGGAGGGTTTAGTCCGTAGAGGCAGAACAACAATAGCCGATTCATAGCAATCACCCTGGTTAGACTTCTAGGGTTCAGCCATTACGATCTCGAGGTAGATCAACTCTTGTAATCATATTCATCAAGATCAATCAAGCAGGAGTAGGGTATTACCTCGATCGAGAGGGCCCGAACCTGGGTAAACACTGTGTCCCTTGTCTCCTATTACCATTGATCCACAAACGCATAGTTCGGGACCCCCTACTCGAGATCCATCGGTTTTGACACCGACATTGTGATACGTCCAAAACGTATCTATAATTTCTGCTTGCTCCATGCCTCTTTTGTGTGATATTGCTATGATATTTATGCACTTCCATACACTTTTGATCATATTTGGACTAACCTATTAACTCAGTGCACCCCAGTGCCAGTTTCTGTTTTCTGCTGTTTTTGTATTTCAGGTTTTCCCATTACGTAAACTGCAAGAAAAATTCCGGGAAAAATATATAAAAAATCAGCGTTCCGGAAGCTTCCATGCAGCCAAAGTAGGGCCGGAGGGGGGCCACCAGGGCTCCAGGCGCCCTGGCCACGCGGCCCCCCTCCAGGCCGTGCCGGGGGGGGGGGCGCCTAGGCCCCCCTTAGCTCCCCTGGCGACCCCCTTTGGCATATATTTAACACCCGTCGAGGAAACCCTAATTCCAGACCCCTTTTCTCCAGACGCAATTCCGATCTCCGCCGCCATCGCCATCAAGCTTCGAGGGACCAGAATTCCTGTGCCGGCACCCTGCCGGGACGGGGAAGTGCCCCCGGATTCATCTCCATCGACGTTGCTTCCTCCCTCCATGATGCGGGAGTAGTTCCTCCTCGGGGCTGAGGTTTCTACTAGTAGCTATGTGGTCAATTCTCTCTCCCATGATGTGATCTTCGTTGTGATCATAGGCTATGTTAATCTAGGGTGATCCCATGATGTTTCCCCTTCCTCTATGTATTGGATTGATGTACTCACTTGTCTTTATCTAGTATAATCCCCGAGACCAAGGTGATAGCGGTCTATTGGACATGGATTAGAAAAAAAAATCATGAGTGATTTCCTCTCTTGTGTGTTGATTGAAGATTGAGAGTCTCTTGGTGCTTGTCTTTGACTATCCTTTAGATATGTTGTGGTGATTGTGGGACTCTCTTTGGATGGCCGCGGTGACATTGGGAAATCCTTAGATTGAGAACTACGAACTTTGAGGTGTGCTTTTGTAGCCCTACATAATTCTCGTCCTCTCTTGACCACGAAGGAATGACCTCCGGGTGCGTCTCCATTGCATGTTTTATGGGAAATATCATGTGATTCGATTATGTTAATGTTGTTGGGAGTTGCCACTAGTGAAAGTATGAAGCCTAGGCCTTGTTTCCACCATTGCAATACCATTTGTGCTCACGTTTACCACTTGTTTGCTTGCTGCACTTTTTATTACATATTTATATTACTTTGTTTTGCCATCCATATCACTTGCCATTTAATATCTCTTCGCCGAACTAGTGCACCTATACATCTAACAAGTGTATTAGGTGTGTTGGGGACACAAGAGACTTCTTGTATCTTAGTTGCAGGGTTGCTTGAGAGAGACCATCTTCAACCTCTACTTCCCTGAGTTCGATAAACCTTAGGTCATCCACTTGAGGGAATTGCTGCTGTCCTACAAACCTCTGCGCTTGGAGGCCCAACATAGTCTACAAGAGTAGAAGCGTGTGTAGACATCAAGCTATTTCTGGCGCCGTTGCCGGGGAAGTGAGTGCTTGAAGGTATATCTTTAGATCTTGCAATTAAATCTTTTTGTTTCTTGTTTTTATTTCACTAGTTATGCTTATGGACAACCTTGCTATTGGATCGTTGCTTGTGGGAAGACGCCCCACACCTGTGGTGGTTGCTCCTCCCCCTACTGAAATTGTGCCCTATAAAATACAAGCTGGTATTATCGATTATGTTTTGGCTAATCGTTATGCAGGAGACAGACATCCCGGTGAACACTTGCTATATCTGTCACAATTATGTTCATTATTTAAGCTTGCAGGTGTATCAAGGGAGTTTGTCATGAGGAAATTGTCCGCCGTATCACTTATAGATAAAGCTTCAGATTGGTATAAGCTTCTCGATAACGCGCACTTGCTTGATTGGCAAGAGCTTATGTCTCTCTTTTATACTAAGTTTTATCCTCTTTATGAAATTCATCGAGACAGGAACTATATCTATAACTTTAGGTCTCGTGACGGAGAGAGCGTAGCTCAAGCTTGGGGGAGACTGAAAACGTTAATGCTAAAAAGTCCTAACCATGGGCTCCCCAAAGATGCTTATGTGGAGAGTAAGAGTACCTTTTTGCATGTGGATCATGGTAACAATGCTTTATGTGATGTTTATATTGTTGAGTTTATTCGTGATCCCACTGAAAATTATTATGAGAAGGGAACATACGCTTATAGATATTTCAATAATATCAAGTTCCCTCTCTTTATGTTGAAGGTTTTGAAGCTGCACTTGTTTTGTCTTCCTATGCTTATTGCTTTGTGCTTCAATAAATTATTCTATTGCAATATTCCTATGCATAGGAAGCATGTTAGGCTTAAATGTGTTTGGTATTTGCTTCTTGATGCTCTCTTTTGTTCTTCAACTCTTATTCCTACGAGAGCATCATTAAAGTCTTATGCCTAGCTTAAAGGCATAAAAGAAAGCACTTTTGGGAGGCAGCCCACAATGAATAAAATTTTATTTTGCTTTTGTTGTGTCTTGATGTTGTTACTACAGTAGCATCATCCTTGTATCTTTACTTTTCAGCTTTGTGCCAAGTGTAGCCTCTGATTGCAAGAAAGTTCAAAAGTTGTGACGTGCTGTCCAGGAAACAGATTCTGTCCTTGGACAGAACAATTCGTATAAAATCACCAGATCATCTTTTTGGTCTGAATTTTTTCGACAGCGTGCTCTATACAATTGGCTTTCGGGCTTCTGTTCTGAGTTTTTTGATTTGAGTTGCAGAAGTGCCTCGAAAAAATCATTTACTACCTGCTGGTCTGTTTTTCACAGATTCTGTCCTGTTTTGCCTTTCCTTCATTTTGCAAACCTTGAGCTCGCCTTTTCTTTGCAAAAACCTTTTGGAAATCTTGAGAAACAGTAGACCTTCAAGAATATCCTTATTTCCAGCAAGGAAAAATTATTTTATTATGGGTACTAACCTCGGTAATCAGATTATGATGGGTTATGTATGAAGGGAGTTTTCAAGTGTGCGAGGGAAGATGATAAAAAGATTCAGGAGTGTCATACGCTCAAGCTTGGGGATGCCCCCATGCACCCCCAAGAAATATTCAAGAAGACTCAGGCGTCTAAGCTTGGGGATGCCCCCGTGCATCCCCTTCTCCATCAACAATTATCAGTTCGTCTTTCGTTCCACTATATTTTTATCACTTCATGTGTTATGTGCTATGCTTGGAGCGTCTTGCTTTTAGTTTCCTTTTCAGTTTTCTTTAGCTTTGCTTGCTGTTCATAACGAGTTGGAACTCAGCTTTCTTTGTGTGGGAGAGAAACACGCTCCACTTCAACCTAGAACATAACATAGAATTTTCATGTCTATCCTTGCTGTGTGTGTTCTTTGTCTTTCAATAGCCACTATCATGTTCAGCTCTTAGTTTTCATGTTTATCTTTTTAAAGAGCTTTTGTTTAGTTGGTCGCTGGAACTCTCTTTAGTTATCATGCTTATCTTGTTAAGAAAGTTGGCTTCTGTTGCACTGGTTGATATGTCTATGATAAAAATGCTATGTGCATAATGGTGCTTAGTAGTTCATGTTTTCTTGTGGTTAGTCTCAAATA
>LR738715.1:293030214-293076409 GCA_902687465.1 Secale cereale | reverse complement strand
GGTCTCAATGTGTTATTGAAGTACCAACATGATTTGTTTGCCTATGATGTGGTATGGTTTAGTGGTATATTCCTTCAAGAATTTATTTTGATTGACTTGGCATATGCTCACGCATATTTAAGACTGTAAAGAAAGTCTATCAAGCCTTGATGATCTTTAATTTCTGAACAGCGATATAACTTTCATGCCCGATTCAATGTTGCTTTGTCGCTCTGCATGATTATGACCGTCATTGCTCTTTTAGTTGGTCGCTCCCAGTCTTTTGCTAACCTTCGCCTGTACTAAGCGGACTGACTGCTTGTGCATCCAAAATCCTTTAAACCAGTTATGCCATATGAGTCCACCATACCTTCCTATACATGGTATTTACCTGCCATTCCTAACGAAGACTTTCATGTACCATCTCGAAATTATTCAAAAAAGCATTTCTCTTTTGTGCCTCTGTTTTAGCTCATGAGGAAGTAGTAGTTAATTCATGATCTTTTTTAAGTTGGACAAGCTTCACCCCGGGATTGCATGTCTAATGTGCAAACCCATAATACGAGAAGGAACTGGCATAGAGTGCGCCCGGCTCATTAAAAATTATACAACAAACAAACCCTCCTTCACGCTTTGTTCATGAGAAATCAGAAAACTTGGGCAGTGATAAACAAAGGAGATTAAGAGGATGTGATCGTCCTCATGCGGGAGCCGTTCCTCGAAACTTGTCCAGCTCAAGAAGTGATTGAGTTATCTGCTAGCATTCGTTGACGAAATATGCATATTCTAAAAAATAATTATTACCTCTGTTTTTAAAACCACGAGCTCTGGTACATGTTTAGTTTTTGTTTCCGACCATGGGTTTTCAACTTTGACAACAAAAGCCACGGTTCGAGAGTCTCCACCTTCTTTCTACAAAGCACCAACTATTGAGAGCATGATTGTCATTCTGAGTGTAATGTGCATTGTCCCAAAGTACCATTGTCTTTTGCATGATTATGATATCGTTTATTCTGAAATCATTGTATCTAGTCGTCACTTAAACTTTGGAGGTGCCCCTGCATTTATATTTTGCTTCACTAAAGGGGGCAAGCGAGATATCACTTTGTCATGTTTGCACACCATGCTCATTGTAAATCTATTGAGTGTTTTAGTATCATATTGTAAAACTTCCAGTTCTTTGTGATATTCTCATGAGGCAACTTAATTACTACAGACCCATTGTCTCAGTAAGCACTTGTCATGTGACTGTGAAATGTTCTTATATGGTTAATAGCATGTCACCACAGAAATTATGCTTGTTATCATTTACCTACTCGAGGACGAGCAAGAATTAAGCTTGGGGATGTTGATACGTCCAAAACGTATCTATAATTTCTGCTTGCTCCATGCCTCTTTTGTGTGATATTGCTATGATATTTATGCACTTCCATACACTTTTGATCATATTTGGACTAACCTATTAACTCAGTGCACCCCAGTGCCAGTTTCTGTTTTCTGCTGTTTTTGTATTTCAGGTTTTCCCATTACGTAAACTGCCAGAAAAATTCCGGGAAAAATATATAAAAAATCAGCGTTCCGGAAGCTTCCATGCGGCCAAAGTAGGGCCGGAGGGGAGCCACCAGGGCTCCAGGCGCCCTGGCCACACGGCCCCCCTCCAGGCCGCGCCGGGGGGGCGCTTGGGCCCCCCTTAGCTCCCCTGGCGACCCCCTTTGGCATATATTTAACACCCGTTGAGGAAACCCTGATTCCAGACCCCTTTTCTCCAGACGCAATTCCAATCTCCGCCACCATCGCCATCAAGCTTCGGGGGACCAGAATTCCTGTGCCGGCACCCTGCCGGGACGGGGAAGTGCCCCCGGATTCATCTCCATCGACGTTGCTTCCTCCCTCCATGATGCGGGAGTAGTTCCTCCTCGGGGCTGAGGTTTCTACCAGTAGCTATGTGGTCAATTCTCTCTCCCATGATGTGATCTTCGTTGTGATCATATGCTATGTTAATCTAGGATGATCCCATGATATTTCCCCTTCCTCTATGTATTGGATTGATGTACTCACTTGTCCTTATCTAGTATAATCCCCGAGACCAAGGTGACAGCGGTCTATTGGACATGGATTAGAAAAATATTTTCATGAGTGATTTCCTCTCTTGTGTGTTGATTGAAGATTGAGAGTCTCTTGGTGCTTGTCTTTGACTATCCTTTAGATATGTTGTGGTGATTGTGGGACTCTCTTTGGATGGCCGCGGTGACATTGCGAAATCCTTAGATTGAGAACTACGAACTTTGAGGTGTGCTTTCGTAGCCCTACATAATTCTTGTCCTCTCTTGACCATGAAGGAATGACCTCCGGGTGCGTCTCCATTGCATGTTTTATGGGAAATATCATGTGATTCGATTATGTTAATGTTGTTGGGAGTTGCCACTAGTGAAAGTATGAAGCCTAGGCCTTGTTTCCACCATTGCAATACCATTTGTGCTCACGTTTACCACTTATTTGCTTGCTGCACTTTTTATTACATATTTATATTACTTTGTTTTGCCATCCATATCACTTGCCATTTAACATCTCTTCGCCGAACTAGTGCACCTATACATCTAACAAGTGTATTAGGTGTGTTGGGGACACAAGAGACTTCTTGTATCTTAGTTGCAGGGTTGCTTGAGAGAGACCATCTTCAACCTCTACTTCCCTGAGTTCGATAAACCTTAGGTCATCCACTTGAGGGAAATTGCTGCTGTCCTACAAACCTCTGCGCTTGGAGGCCCAACATAGTCTACAAGAGTAGAAGCGTGTGTAGACATCACATTGGTGCTTTCATTGAGAGTTCGACTATGTCGTCGACCGAAGGACCCATGAATCATTTCGTCAACAACGATGGTACCACTGCCGAGGAGACCTTCCCTCCCGGACAAATTTTTGTGTTTGGCGGCTTCACGCTCCGTGACAACACATAAGGCCATCTCGAGCAGGTTGAGAGCTACGCCGTTGGCCATCAGGTCAGGTTTGGAAGCTTGAACTACGTTGCTGATATCCATGGAGACTTGATCTTCGACGGATTCGAGCCCATGGCGACCGCTCCCTGCCACCACAATGAACATGACCTAAATCCTTCATCGGACGACATCCAGGGGATAGCACCTATAACTGCTCTGGCCCTAGATCTGGAGTAGACCATGTCACTCGAGGACGGGAAGCTCAACCCGCCACGGAAGCCGCAGACTCAGTGGCACTGGAGCCGCACATAGACCCAACCTTAAGCGGGATCTGTGTTACCGGAACTTCGGGCCTGTCTCCGGCTACCGGTTCCGAACCATGTGCATCTGCGTCCCTCGAGCCTGATCAGGCACCTATTGTCAAATTTAGCTCCGCAGATATCTTCCGGCACTCACCATTAGGCGATGTGCGAAATTCATTAAAGTCTCTCTCTTTAGTATGGTATTCACAGCCGAATTATATCCGGTTTGAACTGGAGGCTGATGATGGAGAATTTCGCTTCCCACCCACCACCCACTTGATAGCCATGGTCAAAGATTTAACTGATCTACTTGACTATGCTTCCGAAGACTTCGAAGGGACGGACCTCGAAGCCGAAGCAAATCTAGACCAAAACCCGCCCGTAACCAGGCGATGGACGGCTACATCCTCATACGATGTATATATGGTGGACACACCTAAAGAGAAGGAGGACGACGGCGGTAACGATCCCGCAAAGGATAAGCCTGTTGATGAACCTCCCAAGCGTCGGCGCCTGAAGCGCCAATCTCGATCCCATAAAGGGAAAGATAGCAACACTGTCACTGACGACAGTGATAATCCGGACCAAGCCGATGACACGCAGATCCTGCGATGGAGCAGGACGAGCAAGAGTACGACAAGCATAGTCCGGGACCGCTGTCTGATCACAGCTATGCAGAAGACAGCAATTATCAACCTGTCTCCGAAGAGGATGTTATCCTGGGCGACGACGAATCCATCGTCCCAGAAGAACCCTTAGAACAAAAGCGCTTCCATCTGAGGCTTATCGCCACCGCAAGGAGCCTGAAAAAGCAGCAACAGCCACACAAGATATGCTCAATGATAGATGGAATGAAGTGCTAGACACTAAGGTAAAATATGGCTGCAATCACCAAACAAAGAGCTATCCTAAGCGCAAACTACTGCCCGAATTCGACGACGAGGCTATTGCGCCTAAACCGCCGAAGAACAATACCGCCGATAAGCCGAACCGACCACCTCGTGGACGGGACAGAGTGGCTAGCAATGGCGTACACAAGCCTGCACCCCCTCCCCGTAAATGAAAGGAGGCCGCGACTTAGGGCCAAAAACACGATCTATGCGAGGACCTGAACAAAAAGGCTGGAAAGACCAGATCCATCTATGGATCCAGGGACCGTGCTCCCGCATAGTACGGCGGTTATCAAGCCAAATACGCCGGTCATATACCAGTTCGGAGCCAATACTGAACATCACAACCATCGGACCTATGCCACGACATAGCAAAATACAGGGGTGCCACACACCCTCCATGCTTCACCGATGAGGTGCTGGATCATGAATTTCCAGAAGGGTTTAAACTCGTAAATATCGAGGCGTATGATGGAACGACATATCCTGTTGTCTGGATAGAAGACTTTATTCTTCACATCCACATGGCTCGTTGAGATGATCTCCACGCCATCAAATACTTACCCCTCAAGCTAAAAGGACCAGCTCAGCAATGGCTGAATAGCCTCCCAGAAAACACCATTGGAAGTTGGGAAGAACTTGAGGATGCTTCCCGGGCCAATTTTCAAGGGACCTATGTTCGACCCTCGGATGCTGACGATCTAAGTCACATAATCCAACAACCCGGGGAGTCAGCTCGTAAGCTTTGGAATCGGTTTCTCACTAAGAAGAACCAAATCGTCGACTGTCCGAACGCCGAAGCCTTAGCGACCTTCAAGCACAGTGTCCGGGACGAATCGCTATCTAGACACCTCGGCTAGGAAAAGTCGAGGACAATGGCAGCGCTAACTACACTCATGACCTGTTTTTGCGCGGGCGAGACAACTGGTTAGCTCGTAGCAGCACCAGCTACCCTGGCACATCCGAAGTCAGGGATGGCAATGGAAAGCCACGACGTAACAAAAACAAGCGTCAAAATAATGTTGGAAGCCCAGATGATATAGTGGTAAACACTGGATTCAATGGCTCCAGACCCGATCAACGGAAGAAGCCATTTAAAGGCAACAACGATAGTCCATCTAGCCTGGACAAAATATTAGACATGCCCTGCCAGATCCATGGCACCCCGGCTAAACCTGCGAACCATACCAACCGTAGTTGTTGGGTCTTCAAGCAGGCTAACAAGCTCAATGCCGAACACAAGGGAAAGGGACCTCAGAGCGAAGACGAGGAGGAACCTCGCTAGCCGAACACAGAGGGACAGAAGAAATTTCCACCGGAGATCAAAACAGTGAACATGATCTATGTCACTCATATCCCAAAGAGGGAGCGCAAGCGCGCACTCCGAGATGTCTATGCCGTTGAGCCCGTTACCCCCAAATTCAACCCATGGTCGGCCTATCCGATCACCTTTGATCGTAGGGATGATCCGACTAGTATCCGTCATGGGGGTTCGGCTGCCCTAGTGCCCGATCCAATAATCGATGGATACCATCTCACTCGAGTCCTTATGGACGGCGACAGTAGTCTTAATCTGATATACCAGGACACTCTCCGCAAGATGGGGATAGACCCGTCAAGAATCAAGCCAAGCAGCACGACCTTTAAAGGAGTGGTACCGGGCATAGAAGCCCGCTGCACGGGCTCTTTAACATTGTAGGTCGTATTCAGCTCTCCCGATAACTTTCGAAGTGAAGAACTAATCTTCGACATAGCTCCGTTCCGAAGTGGCTATCATGCACTACTCGGAAGAACGACCTTCGCCCGCTTTAATGCAGTCTCGCATTATGCTTATTTAAAGCTCAAAATGCCTGGACAACGTGGCGTCATCACGGTCAATGTAAATATGGAGCGCTCTCTCCGCACGGAGGAGGACACTACGGCCCTAGCAGCCGAAGTCCAAAACGGCCTATTCAATCCAAATAGCTCATCAGTCGTTAAGACCGCAGACACAACTAAACGTGTCCGGCATACGCCTTAGTGCGGCAGCTCAGATGAACCTGAGCTCGATTAGCAGCTACGCCCCCAATGACTGCCCCATAAGGTGGTAGCATACGTGCCTCGTGTACACAATTATGCCCTTAAAATCCCTTGGGCGGCTCCGGGGCCACACTGCATACAAGTAGTCCATAGTTCGGCTCGACCCTATTCGGACTCTAAAATTATCTTTCAAGGTTCATTAAACAAACTAGTTTTGTTTACGGCAACACTGGATTCTTTTTTCCAGGTTTTTTTCCTTTTCTCTTTTTTTTACAGATGGCCATCACACTTCCCCCTTCAAGGACACACCACAAAGGAGAAAACGGCGCAGATGTGCAGTAGGGCCCCGCTTTAAGGTTTCTTTTTAGATTAAGACCCTGTGTAAACCTTTTATCTCCTTTTGTTTTATACTTTTCTGGCATGTAAAATGTCCAAGGAAGTTACCGGCATTATCTATAAGTATACGGCTCGCTGTACTAGAACGGGATATTATAGAAGCAACATGGTTCATATTGTGTTTGGAGTTTTATTCTCTCACCACCTGTATTCTCTCCCCATGTCAGATTGCCACATGTGCCTTGACACCAGGGTCCGTTACCAGGGGCTGTATTCGGCCCAGTATATGTTGAAAAGTAGGAACACCTATAGGGAGTGTTCGACGTCCTGGATATTGCTTTATATGCATCATTTCCAAATCATGTCTTGGGTCAATAGTTGTGTTGCCCGGCTCCTGTGCTTACCCTACGTTCCCGATTGTTCTGCTAGGGTGTAAAGGGAGAACTACTGCGATTGTACTTCTGGTTCGTCCGGTCAAGTACCTCAGTAGACACTACAAAAAAAAGACACATCCGTGACATTTTGGGCCGAACGAATTTTTTTCCTGTCATACTTATGACACTTCTATGACAATAATTGTGACAAAACACGGTATAATCATAGATGTGGTGGGGTCCTACTTCTATGACAAAAAATCATGACATAAAATGGGCTTTTCGTCCTGGGCGGGCCGGAGACGCAGCTGCATGATGGAAATTCCCGGTTACGGTGGGTGGTCGGGGTCGAGCGATGCGCGTTTCTCTCGTACACACACGCACGTGGGTGCGAGGCGTTGGGCTCTAACTGAACCCGAGCGATTGCACTGCAGGCTACGCGTTACGGAACCCGAGCGATCAATCGATGGTTGTTAACTGAACCCAATCGAGCGATTCCTTCGCTACTGCTGCTAACTGAAGCCGATCGATGCTGCCTCTGGATGAATAGTGAGCGTTGCTGGGGGGGTGGGGGTTGGATGAACAGTTCCCGGTGGGGGTGGCTGAACAGGAGCCCGTGGTGTTGCCTCTAGATGAACAGGACCCCGATCGATCGAACCAGTTGGGGCTGGATGAACAGGAGCCCGTGGAGGGCTGGATGAATAGGACCACCCCATGGAGGGCAGGAAGAACAGTAGAAGGTGGATGGATGGATGAACAGTAGCCTGTGGAGTGGTGGTTGAACAGGAGCCCATGGAGAGGGCTGGTTGAACAGTAGCTGGTGGAGTAGCGCACGGTGGAGGCTGAACAGTCGCAGGTGGAGGCAGGAGGAGGTCGACGATCGATGAACAGTAGCCCGTGGAGGCTGGAGGGGGTCGACGGTGGAGATGAACAGTATCCCGTGGAGTCCTGTTTTGCGGTACGCCACACCCCTCCCGATGAACAGGACCCCTGTTTCGACCGTAGCGCTCCAACACAAGTCCATTTCCTCTGTTTTGCACAATGCCACACCCCTCCCGATCAACAGGACCCCCGTTTCGACCGTAGGAGGTCTGTTTCCTCCATTTTGCGGTACGCCAGACCCCTCCTGTTTAACAGGATCCCATTACGAACGTGGCCGGTCAAACACAAGGCCGTTTCCTCCGTTCTGCGATACGCCAGGCCTTGTTTCCATCGGCTGTTCCGTCCAAGCCCTCCCGATGAACACGACGACGCATTCCATTCCGATCCAGCCGGTTGGCTCCCCATGAACACGAAGACGACGCTGTTTCTTCATTCCAACCCAGCCATGTACACGAGCCCTGGCCGTACGTACGCGCGAGTAGGCATTCGAGACCCCGCCCGTATGTACGTACATGGCCGTATTTACTTTCTTGCACCCTGGCCGCTGTACGTACGTGTACATGCTACGTGCGCGCCTCTGCTACGACACGTGCACGCCTCTACATCAACCAGTATGTACGTACACGTTCGCGACCAGAATGACAACGCTATGTACGCTTCGACCAGGTGGGTCCCGACTGTCAGGCACTTCCTTGCTTGTGAAGATGTAGATGGTGGGTCCCAGCTGTTAGGGGGGCGAATCATTTTTTTTGCCCAGACGCACTTCCTTGCGTGCGAAGGTGTAGCTGGTGGGTCCCAGCAGTCAGGGGAGAACTTTTTTTCGCAAAATACAGTGGCCCATCCGGTGGGTCCCCTATGTCAGGTGGAGGAATAATTATTTTGCGTGTAACAAGGAGGCACTTCCTTGCTGCGGCCGTGGACCCAGCTGTCAGCCTCTCCACGTACAGTACTCTTCCGATGGAAGTTGTTCCTTGACCACGTTGACCACGCCGCGCCGAGAGCACCAGGGCGATGGACGACGGCGATGACTAGGAAGGTGACGATGCGGAGCCGGGGAAGATGCGATAGTGGAAGCCCGCACGGAGAGGAGTATGAGGGTTCACTGGTTCGGCTGCGGTGTGAGGCTGCCGTCACCGCAGGGCCTGGCCAGTGGTGGGAATAGTAGGGGCGGTGAGGCCTCCGCGGCAGCATAGCCGGCCACGGGAGGCAGGAGCATGCGGCACGACTGGCGCTGCGTTGGGCAACTGGAGCAAGAAGACCAGAGGTTGAAGAAGCACTACGGCCGTTGGATGGACATCGTACCATCACTGGAGCTAGAATCGTTCACATTGACTAAGTTGACAAAGCACTCCATCCCAGTCAACTTAGTAGGCCCACAAGTCAGCCACCCACCAAGGTGGGTCCCAACTAGCAGGGGGAGTATTCATTTTTTTTGTGCGTAATAAGGAGGCACTTCCAGTGGGTCCAAGCTGATAGCAGGGGGAACGTTTTTTTGCGAAATACGGTGACCCGTCTGGTGGGTCCCAACAGTCAGGGGGGAAACTTTTTTTCACAAAATACGGTTCCGGTGAGTCCCCGTTGTCAGGTGGAGAAATAATTATTTTGCGCGTAATAAGGAAGCACTTCCTTGCTGCTGTGATGCCCCAGATGTAATACTTTCCCAATATGGCAATATATAAACTTTGGCTTCATCAATTCCGTTCCGGGCTCTTCTGTATTTTCGGGTTCTTCGTTTTGTCGTGTGCGTGTGTGCATTTCATCGATGTCATGTTGTCATGTGCATTGCATTGCATTTGTGTTGTCACTTGCATCCGGTCCCACTCGTCTCTTCCCATAGTAAGTTTCGAGTTCCGACGCTCTCACACGTGCCCGTGGCATCCCCGAGTCCTTCTTTCGTGTGTGGCCTTGTAATGTTTCCGGAATGACGCGAGACTTGTCGTGCGATGTTGTTTTGGTACGTGTAGGCCGCCTGTCAAGTTTCGTCGCGTTTGGAGTTCGTTTGGTACTCCAACGGTTAACCTAGTGGGCTAAAAGAACCTCTTCTTTGAGGCCCAAGACCCCCTCCAAAACAGCCCACTAACCTAGCACAATCCTTCCCATCATCTCGGTCGTCGAATTGTGATCACGTGGCCGAAAACCGCTCCTCATTTGGACTCACCTAGCTCCTTGTGCCTATAAAAACGCCCACACCCCTCCATTTTCATGTGAAACCCTAGTCTCCTCCCTCCCCGCGCCACCGGACACGTCCGTTCCGGCCGGACACGTCCAATCCAAGCCCCTCAGCCAATCGTGACGCGCCACGTCACCCCGCTGCCGTTCCCACCGCACCGGCCCGGGAGGCCCGACGCGGGCCCTCCGCACCGCCGTTCTGGGCCGCGCCCCCGCGCGCCCCCTCGCGTCTCCTTCTTCCCGCACCGACCCCGCCGCCGTCGGCGAGCTCCGTCCGGGACGGCTAGCTCGCGCCGCCGCCTCCACCTCCCGCCAGCGCCCCGACCCACCGCCAAACTCGCCGCCGGCCTCGAAGCCGATCCTCCGTCGCCGCCTCTCTACACGAGGACTCGCCGCCCGGCTCGCCTCCGGCCAGCCCCCGTCGGTGCCGCTCCGCCGCCCTTCGGCGCCTCCTCGGCCGGCGCCGCCGCCGTCCTCGACCGAAGCTTCATCGGGAGCGCCCGCGTGGATCCAGATCCGCCGTGCGGGCCGAAAACCCTAACGGGTCCGACCCGCAAACCCGCTCCGCCCGCAACCCGCGTTGACCCGATCCAGATCTGAGGTTGATTTTGCCTCTAAGTCCCTTTTGAATTTTTGTTGTCTGATGGCTTATTGTGATGGCGATAACTTTTTGTGTGTATGTCCGATTTGTGCATATGATATGTCAAAATGATCGTGGTGATGTGTACTACATTTTGTTCCATTGTGTTATGCTTGTTTGAGTCCATCTAGATGTCTTAATCTTCGTGACAAGAGTGCTACATGATATAAACTGCTGCTACTTGTTATTTCCATGCCATGTTTGAGATGTGATAACTTGGTGCATGTTTATCCAAATGATGCAAATGAGATGTCAAAATGTTCATCATGAGATGCTCTACATGTTGGGTGTTGTAGCATGCATGTTAGAGTTATTATTGCCATGTTAATCTCTGTTGCAAAAGTGCATGTGGCTGTTAGGTTTTGAAACTTATTACGAGATGCCTAGTTGAGGAGCTCGTTGCTATTGATGTGTTTGTCCCCATGTCACATGCTCATATGTTTTATATTCTCCATCATGTGATCTTTGCTGTGGTGCAAACCACTTGCCATGATATGCTTTGAGGCGACTTAAACATGCTCGCAAACATGCCATGCCAATGTTACTGTTTTAACACTTACTGAATTTTTTGGCTAAGTCTGGAATCTGTCTTATCCCGATGCTATGTTTGCTTGATGCCCTAGGAAAATCCATGATAGTTTTGGGGTGGCCATTGATCATTCCTTGTTGTATATGTTGTTGTCTATCCATCCATGCCCTCACTTGCTCATATGGGTTGCTGTAGCTTATTTAATTCTTGCTCCCAAGTTGCAATAAAATATTACGGTCAGGTTTTTAACGTCATGATCAAGATGTTGTAGCTTGTTGCTGTTGATCCATGCCTCCTATGGAGTTGCTCCAATGGAGTTGTTTGCTATAGGAGATCTCTACTTCATGTCCATGCTTTTTGTCACCATGTTTGAGTGTTGTTGGGTATATATTTCTTGCTCCAAAGTTGCTATGTGGCTGTTAGTTTCAGCTTTGCTCTGTATCTTGTTTCGAGGGTATGTGTTGAACCGTTGCTCCGATTTGAGCGTGTCCTACATGAAACTTGTGTGATTTTGCATGTAGAGTAATAATATGTTCTTGTTTACATGTTTGGAGTATGTTTGCTTGATGTTTGGGTGCTTCTTGCACCGTTGCCATGCTTATCTTGTTTTGATCATATCTTCTAGACCGTAGCTCCATTCTAAACAAACTTTATATGAAACTTGACTGGAATTTCGTGTAGATCATCATGATGCATGTTAACTTGCTGTTTATCACCTTTAACTTAAGGTTTGATCAGATCTGAACTAATTTCAAACTATGCATATGAGGTCTTACCGGATTCGCTATATGTGGATTCCGGCCTCATTTAAACTTGTTTTCCTTATGTTGCTCCTCTGTGCTTCCTACCTTGTCAAGTTTTGCATCCTATATAGACTTGTCTTGCATCCTACTTGCTTGAGCATATTGTCATGTTCTTGTGTTGTTCTGGTGTGCTTCCTACCTTGACATGTAATGCATCATATGTGCATCTGCAGTGCATCCTAAGTGCATCAGACTTGCATCATGTTGATTGTGCATTGCACCTTGTTTGATTTCGTGCCTCATGTGTTCTTGTGCTGAGTAGAGCCGGAAGCCGAGACCGAGAACGAGAACGAGGTTACTACCGAGGTTGAGTACGAGGAGCCGTCTTACGATCCCATCGACGACTCGACAGGCAAGATGACCTGACCCAGATATCATTACTATCTTTGCCTATTGCTAGATGTCTCGCTCTTTAGCTCATTGCCTCGATGCCCATGTTTGTTTGTCAGCCTCCTATTGTAACCATGAATCTGTCTAACCACCCAACCTAGCAAACCTTTGTTTGGCTAAGTAAGCTTCGCTCAGCCCCTCTTATAGCATTGCTAGTTGCAGGAGAAGATTTGAAGATTCTTGCTTCATGTTGAAGTATTTGTTGGGATATCACACTATATAAACTCTTAAACTAAATCATCTATATATAGGTAATCGGTGGAAGGCTAAGCCTCTTGCTTGGTGATTTGTTCCACTCATGCCGCCCTAGGAACCGTATAAACCGGTGTTATGTTCCTTGATTTTGCGTTCCTCACACGGTTGGGGTTATGGGACCCCCTCGATAAACCGCTTAGCATTAAGGTTTTTCCAGCAAGGCCCAACATTGGTACTGTGACGCCCGAGACCGACGTCCCAGAAGATCCCAGAAGATTCCCGAAGATTCCAGATGTTCCGGGTTCCCCTTGTGTTTCTTTTGTGTTTGCTTTATTTATTTTGCATTGCATCATGTCATGATGCCATCATGTCATATTTATTTTTGCATATCAACCTAAATAAATTGTGTGGACCTTCGGTCCATTTAAATCGAGGGAAGGTTGTCTTCTCTTTATAACATATAAAAGTCTCTCAATATTTGGGAGCTCGATGAAGAGTTTGGCCGTTTGCTTGTGACGTTTCAACGATCAGTAGTGGTTTCTACTAGGATTCGATCATGACCTGTGGCTTTATGTTGTTTTGGTATCTTGCTTTTGGATCTTACCCTTAGATGGGCTGTGATGTTTTGAATGATGTATTGCTTATGTAATGTATTGTGTGAAGTGGCGAGTGTAAGCCAACTATCTTCTTTTGCAATTTAATCCCTCTTTTACATGAGTCGTGCAAAGATACCAAACTTGAGATCATTCTAGGATGGGCTTATACCTTTAAGTCGTGCCTCGACACGTAGGAGGTATAGTCCCATCATGGGAATTACAAGTTGGTATTCAGAGCCTTCTCTGACCTAGAAGCCCCCACTGATTGATCGAATCATTGACGGTTGAGTCTAGGCACACACTTGAAAATGTTTTGAGTTCTATATATATCGGAGAGTAGGATTTCTTTTGCTTCTCATCTCTTTCACTCTGGTGAGGACTCCTGACGATTACTCTTGCCTCTTCTACTTTCAAAATTGCACCAAATTTTTTTTAGGATCTCGCGAGTATTGTTTGGATTGTTTCGATGTCTTTGTGACGAGAACATTGTTCTCGATGCCTCCTGTCATTAGGGGTTGTGGCAGTGTCCCGGGGAGTTGAGCTCCGAGGTGTTGTCGTCACAAATCCATCGCGGCAGTACTAGAATACTTAAGACGGCTGACATCGAAAACTCTCCTATGCGGTTAGTGGCAAGATAATCCCGACATCACCCAGTACTGGGGAGGTAGCTCGAGAGTATTGCCATAGCTTGTATAGTGGATGCGTTTCGAGGTCCGAGGTAAACAGTTTCCGAGAAAGACTGGTTATGTGTTGAAGGATGGATACACCTGGATGTAGGTTTAGAGTTGATTGCGCGGTGCTTCCCGTGTATCCCCAACACCTGATTGCATAACTGGAAACTTTCGGAAATCTATAGGTGGGTTCATCTAGTAGTTCTAGGCATTCTTCCAACGGATGCACGATATGAAGTTCGGGGTTCTACATTGAGTGAAGTGGTTTTATGGACTTGTTCTGATCGGGAGTTGCATCTTAAAGGGTCCTTGGCTATGCTGATCCGGGGATTGCAAAACCCTTTTGTAACACGTTCCATGAGCTTTCAGCATGAAGATGTCGAACGAAGCTTCTATCTTGTATTTGTTCTATCTGATCCTTGTTCCTTTTTATTTACCTTTTCCTTCACCCAAGTGGCTTCTCGTCAAGTTGATGTACCTGCGGAATTCATTCGTTCAATTCTCTGTTCGGATGATATTGTGAAGATCATGCTGCATATCTATCCTTTGTTTTGTTTTCATTCTGGTATTCGAGTTGCTTCGATGTCAAATGTTGATTCCATACCTTTCCCAATCGGTGTTCTCATATTTCTATGAGAGTGCTAGTCCTTCTTGATCATCGAGATGGTCATGTTAAATTCTTTTCAACCGGTGTGCCTTCTCTTCAAGTTATTCCATACGGACACCGTTGAGAAATCTGACGGTGTATTGTTTCATTCATCCCAAGTTGTCTTTGTTTCCCCACCCTCCCACCCTTTTCTTTATGGAGCTGGAATTCTTGATGAAGTATCCATTTTATTCATGTGATATTTCTTCATTCATTTCCTTCAATGTTCTTATCCGGTGATTTATCGTGAAGATGCTCAAGAGCTTCAAGTTCATCATTCTTTTGTTCTCGAATTCTGCCGGTGGATGTAATTCAAGATTTCGGTGTTGATCTTATCCTTTTCCTCATTTCACAATGCTTTCTTATTCCGGTGTACCAATTAATCATTCTCCTCTTGCTATTCATATCCGGAGTGCTGAAGATTCACACAATTCCCTTCTTAATCCGTTCAAATTATTTTGAGGATTATAATCTTATTCAGCCTTTTTAATTCAACCGATGCAATATCTCTTAAGCAATCTTTTCCAACGGTGATTTCTTTTGAGTGGGCCCTCACCCACAGGTCTTTTCCCAGGATCTTACCTGACTCTTCTATTTTCCGGAGTTATACTTAAATTCTTTTCAAAGTGTGACGTAAGAATGATCCCCATCAGTCACATGCCTTCTCCAAGATCGTTTTCAAATTCTTGTTCATCATTGGTTCAACCTTTTAATTCTTAATTTCGGAGTGCTCAACAATTCTTCATGACATTTCTCGTCTTCATTTTCAACATTTGGAGACCGGAGAAGTGTTTCTCTTAAATCTTGGCCCGTTCTTCTTGAAGATTCGTGGTTCTAGCTTCACGCAATCCTCATAATTGTTTTAGATTGTGAGGAATTCTTTCTAACCATCCGAAGCATTTCAAGAATTCTTTTCTTTGTGATCCTCCGAAGGCCATCATTTCAGAAGATTCTTCGTTCTCAGTTTTCAACTTCGTCCTCCAAATATTCTTCATTGATGCCTCTTCGTTCGTCTCCATATTCTTACGGTGGTTCTTTCAAGTTTACTCTTCCTTGTTATCATATCAATTCATTTGTTCTTTTCACAATTCTACCGGTGCTTTGTTGAATAATTATCCGAGGTTTTGCGAGATCTCTCTTAATTCTTTCCAACGAGAATAAGTAGTATGCCAAATCCTTTGGTTGTCATCAATTTAAATTGGTGAAGGAGATGCATGACATAATTCTTATTATTATTCCTTCAAGGTGATTTAATTCTTTTGTCTGGGGCTTGTTCATCATATCATATTCTCGGTTCCAAGTTGTTCATCTTGTTTTCCGGAGCTTCAAGTTATTTCAATTATATCATTTCAAAGCTCCATCTAATTCATCGCAGGCCTTGAATCTTATTCTTTTCATCTTTCACTTCTCATGCTTTCATTACCGGAGTTTTTCATGGTGGTTCATCATGTTTTAATTCATCCTTGAAGTCTTCATCAAGATTCTTGTTAGAGCTCAAGCTTTCTTCATCATACTTTCCAATTGCAATTCTCTCTACCTTATTCTTTGAGATGGTGGTATGTCATTTTTGACAATTCCTTCATGTTTCATGATTCGCGAGTTATCAAGAATGGGATATTTAAACCCATCATTTTCTTTGTTCAGGAGATCTTTTCAACCCCTCTTTTTATCCCTTGGAGTTATCTTGGGTTGTATTTCACCTAAAAGCTTTCCCTAAGGATTGTTGCTATTATGGTGCTTATAAATGACCCAAGTTCTTCATTTATCATTCCGGTGAAATAAGTTTTTCATCTCCTTGTTGATCTCAATCCAATCTATTGTTTTCCATTAGTGGCTGGTTGTCACCTCTTAATTTTGAGATGTTTTCCATAAGCCACAACGAGCTTATTCTTTTCGTTGTTGATTTTCCAACAACTCTATTCAACCCTTCTTCGTAAGGATGCTCTTCAATTCAATTTTGAGAGAAGTTGTCATTTTCTTCTCCGTTCTTTCTTCCCAACGATCTTGCATCTATTCTTTCGTTCCGGAGGCTTTGTGATATTGCTCTCTTTAACCATCATCTCGTTTTTATCAAGATCATATTATCCCTTGCTTGTCTTTTTAACCGGAGTGTTGTATTCTCCATTCTAGTTCCCTCATCTTATCAAGTTTGCCTCTCTTTTCAACCGGAGTGCTGTCTGAATTCTTTCTTACCCCTTGTGCCATTCTTTTAATTGTTCCGGAGGCAATATGTTGTTGTTTTCATCAAGTATCATCTCAACTTGGCAAGTTCTTGTTCAATTCCTTCCATTTTCAGACGGAGTGCTGTCCAAATTCTGTCATTCTTATTCCTTGGCTATACCATTGCGGTTTCATATTCTTTTGGTCCGTGAGCTCTTGTTTCATGTCTTTCAACCTTCAAGGTTCTCATAATGTTCCTTGTTCCTCCTGCTTACCGGAGTGTTTCATCTTCGTTCATCTCCATTCATTTCTTTCTTTCAAGTTTGTTTAACCTCTCAAGGTTCCTTGGTTTCACTCGTCTGTCAAAGAAGCAACTTTGTTTTACCTCTTCTTTTTCGTTTTTACCCGGTGCTATCTCTAGGATCTCGGGTCGAGATCCTCTGTTAGTGTGGGAGAGTTGTGATGCCCAAGATCGACGTCCCAGAAGATCCCAGAAGATTCCCGAAGATTCCAGATGTTCCGGGTTCCCCTTGTGTTTCTTTTGTGTTTGCTTTATTTATTTTGCATTGCATCATGTCATCATGCCATCATGTCATATTTATTTTTGCATATCAACCTAAATAAATTGTGTGGACCTTCGGTCCATTTAAATCGAGGGAAGGTTGTCTTCTCTTTATAACATATAAAAGTCTCTCAATATTTGGGAGCTCGATGAAGAGTTTGGCCGTTTGCTTGTGATGTTTCGACGATCAGTAGTGGTTTCTACTAGGATTCGATCCTGACCTGTGGCTTTATGTTGTTTTGGTATCTTGCTTTTGGATCTTACCCTTAGATGGGCTGTGATGTTTTGAATGATGTATTGCTTATGTAATGTATTGTGTGAAGTGGCGAGTGTAAGCCAACTATCTTCTTTTGCAATTTAATCCCTCTTTTACATGAGTCGTGCAAAGATACCAAACTTGAGATCATTCTAGGATGGGCTTATACCTTTAAGTCGTGCCTCGACACGTAGGAGGTATAGTCCCATCATGGGCATTACAGGTACTCCATTTGCCTAACAACTAAAACTTGCATAGGGCTTTGCAAACCCGATTTCTCAATAAACAACCCACGGGCCAGTGCTCCACATGAGTGTTGGTCCAAACTAGGCAGACTGCAGGGCCACCACCAGGAAACTCGAGGATTGGTATATACCTGTAGGCTGGCCTATCCGGTCGTGGCCTGAGACTAGATATGCGCGACTATTGTCAGGGTGTCATTTTCTGAAAGGGGTTCGGGAAGTGAACACGGTGGGGTTATGATTGACGTGTTTAGATAGGATCACTTCGTGATCACTTTGACGCTCGTGGCACTTCTCTTCTCGCTCTAAACACGTAAGCTAGTGCTAGTGCAGCTGCAACATTTTATCTTTCTTCAGCCTTGTTCCACACCCAAGGCTTAGATAGTTTTGCTACCCGGGAAAGGGATTACTGAGTCCTCCGTGGCTCACAGATTCTACACTACACCAGATGCAGGTACCGTGGTGAACTACTCAGGTGACGGCACAGAGCTGTACTGGGAGTACGATGAAGAACGTAGTCGATACTATGTGCACTATCCCGATGATCAGTAGTGGTTTCTACTAGGGGCGATTCGGACCTGTGGCTTTATGTATTTGGTATCTTTCACTTGGATCTTCACCCGTAGTCGGGTTGTGATGTTATTTGGATGATGATTTGCTTATGTAATGAATTGTGTGACGTGGCGAGTGTAAGCCAACTATCCTTTTGCAATTTCATCCCTATTTTTAAATTAGTCGTGCAAAGATACCGAACTTGAGATCATTCTAGAATGGGCTTATACCTTTAAGTCGTGCCTTGACACGTAGGAGGTATAGTCCCATCCTGGGCATTACACGTTGGTATTTAGAGCCTTCTCCGACCTAGAAGCCCCCACTGATTGATCGAATCGTTGACGGTTGAGTCTAGGCACACACTTAAAATGTTTTGAGTCCTATATATATATATATATATATATATATATATATATATATATATATATATATATATCAGAGAGTAGGATTTATTTTGCTCCTCATCTCTTTTCACTCTGGTGAGGACTCCTGACGATTACTCTTGTCTCTTCTACTCTTAAAAATTCACCAATTTTTGTAGGAATCTCGCGAGTATTGTTTGGATTGTTCCGATGTCTTTGTGACGATAACATTGTTCTCGATGCCTCCCGTGATTTAGGGGTTGTGGCAGCGTCCCGGGGAGTTGAGCTCCGAGGTGTTGTCATCACAAATATATCGCATCAGTTCTGGAATACTTAAGACGTCCGACATCGAAAACTCTCCTATGCGGTTAGTGGCAAGATAACCCCGACGTCACCCAGTACTGGGGAGGTAGTTCGGGAGTATTGCCATAGCTTGTATAGTGGATGCGTTTCGAAGGTCCGAGGTAGACGGTTTCCGGAAATAACTGGTTATGTGTCGAAGGATGGATACAGCTGGATGTACGATTAGAGTTGAGTGCGCGATGCTTCCCGTGTATCCCCAACACCTGATTGCATAACTGGAAACTTTCGGAAATTAATAGGTGGGTTCATCTTGTAGTTCGTAGGCATTCTTCCAACAAATGCATGACATGGAGTTCGGGGTTCTACATTGAGTGAAGTAGTTTTATGGCCGTTGTTCCGATCGGGAGTTGCATCTTAAAGGGTCCTTGGCTATGCTGATCCGGGGATTGCAAAGCCCTTTTGTAACACGTTCCATAAGCTTTCAGCACGAATATGTCGAACGAAGCTTCTATCTTGTATTTGTTCTATCTGCTCCTTGTTGTTTTATTTACCTTTTGTTCTCCCAAGTGGCTTCTCGTGAAGACTGTTGTTACTATTAAACTGTGGATTACATTCATTCATTCTCGTTCGAATGTTCTTGTGAAGACTTATGTTGCAATTTCTAGCCGTTGATTCAGCTTATATATTCTTTCAATCAATGGCTAATAGTTTTCATCTCATTCAGGATGGCTCCTAAAAGGGTTCCCAACGCTAACCCAGAGGTTGAAGAGGTTCCTGATCGTCCTCCTTCCCCCCCCTCCTCCGTCTGAGGCCTGGAGAGCAATTATGCAAGTGACGAACCAGAACACCCAGATGCTTATGCAAATGATGCAGAACATTCAGGCAAATCAAGCAAATCAGGGTGCTCATGGGAACCAAGGCCAGGGCAATTTGTTCAACCAACCTCACTTTTCTACGCTCAACCAGTTTCTGGCAAACCAACCGAAGGCATTCAGTTACTGTGTGGACCCTCTAGATGTTGAAGACTGGATAACAGATATCAAGAAGCATTTCGAGTGCAGTAACGTAAGGCCCGAGGACTATGTGAAGTTTGCCGCCTTCCAACTGAAGGACCAAGCCGCTGATTGGTGGCAGCAGTACAAAGATTCCAGAGAGGGACGTGTAATCTCCTGGGATGACTTCTGCAAGGACTTTCGTTCTCACCACATTCCAACAAGTGTCATCCAAGGTATGGGTGAGCAATTCCGCAACCTGAAGCAAGCTCAATGACTGTCTACCAATATAATGTCAAGTTCCAGAACCTTGCCCACTATGCCAAGAAAGACATCCCAGATGCCAAGAGCAAGATCTATCAGTTCTGTGGTGGTCTGAAGGATGAACTCCAACTAGCTCTCACCTTGTTCGAGCCTGATGAGTTTGATCAATTCAATAACATGGCACTTAAGCAAGAGGCAGCCCAGCTCAAGATGGAAGCTTCTAAAAAGGGGATCAGAGACGCTGTTCACTCCTCCTCTTCTTCTCAAGTGGTCGCAAAGCAACAGACGTTTTGGCTTCCACATCCTCCAGTGATCCGAGCTCCCAACAACAACAACAACAACAACAACAAGAATTCTGGTGGCCGTGGTTTCTCCCACCCACACAACCAAGGCAATCAGTCTAAGTCGCAGTACCAAGCTCCAAGACCAAGTGTTCCTCCTCCTCGTCCACTTTCTAAGGTCACTTGCTACAAATGTGGTCTGAAGGGTCATTATTCCAACAAGTGCACCAACCAGAGGCGCCTTCCGCCTCCTCCACCTGTCAGTACCGCTATTGTCAAGCACAATCCCAAGCATGCAAGAGTGAACCTCATGAGTGCAGCTGAAGCAGAAAATTCTTCTGATGTGATAATTGGTAATCTTCTAGTTAACTCTATTCCTGCAAAAGTATTGTTTGATTCTGGTGCATCTCTCAGTTTCATATCAAGACCATTTTTACCAAGCATAATTTCACTTCGGTATTTCTGGATAAGAAGTTGTCAATTATCTCTCCGGGCAAGCACATGACTTCCAATTTGAGGGCTCCGGATGTATCTATTCGCATGGGTGATTACCGCTTTCTGGCTTCTCCGGTTGTTCTCGGCAACTCCGACATTGATCTTATTCTCGGGATGGATTGGCTTTCTCAGCATGATGCTCACATTGATTGTGCAAATAAGGAAGTCAAGCTTACTCATCCTGACGAAGACGTGATTATCTTCGCCTCTCGAGATAACACAATCAGGCTATTCTCTCTCAATGACAAGGGCGAGATTAATGCCATCTCTCAAATTCCGGTGGTCAATGAATACGAAGATGTTTTCCCTGAAGAGCTTCCAGGCATGCCTCCGCATCGTCAAGTTGAATTCGTCATTGAACTCGAGCCCGGTACTGAGCCAGCATGCCGGCGTTCGTACAAGCTTTCCCCTGAAGAGTTGAAGGAGTTAAAGAAACAACTCGATGAGCAAGAGCGTATGGGTCTGATCAGGCCTAGCACTTCTCCTTGGGGTTGTGGTGTCTTATTTGTCAAGAAGAAGGAAGGCACGGAGCGCCTTTGCGTTGATTACCGGCCATTGAACAAGAAGACAATAAAGAACAAGTATCCGCTCCCCAACATCAATGAATTGTTCGAGCAGCTCAAAGGAGCAAAAGTGTTCTCTAAGCTCGATCTCCGAATGGGTTATCTCCAGATCCGTATCCGCGAAGAAGATATTCACAAGACTGCATTCAGCACAAGCTACGGCTCCTATGAGTATACATTCATGTCTTTTGACCTCGCTAATGCTCCACCCACCTTCTCGAGAATGATGCACTACATTTTCAACCCCTACACCAACGAATTTGTGCTCGTCTATCTGGATGACATCTTGGTATTCTCCAAGAATGATGAGGATCACGAAAAGCACCTCCGTCCGGTTCTCGACAGACTCCGTGAACATAAGTTCTATGCCAAGTTCTCCAAGTGCGAATTCTGGCTCGATAAGGTCTTATATCTGGGCCATATCATCTCTGCTGACAGTATTGCGGTCAACCCCGAGAAAGTTGAAGTGATTGTCAACTGGGAACCCCCTCAGAACGTCAAGCAACTCCGAAGCTTCCTTGGTCTTGCTAGCTATTGCAGAAGGTTCGTTGAGAACTTCTCCAAGATTGCCAAGCCTCTCTCCAACTTGCTGCAGAAGAATGTCAAGTACAACTGGTCTCCGGATTGTGATGTGGCATTCAAAACTCTCAAAGAAAATCTCATCTCTGCTCCGGTTCTTACTCCTCCGGATGAGTCCAAGCCCTACGAAGTATTCTGTGATGCTTCTCTTCAAGGACTTGGTGGTGTGCTAATGCAAGACAAGAAAATTGTGGCATACACCTCTCGTCAATTGAAGCCAAGTGAGAAGAACTACCCCACACATGATTTCGAGCTAGCAGCTGTGGTACATGCCTTGATCACGTGGAGACACCTTCTATTGTGAAGAAAAGTCGACATCTTCACCGATCACAAGAGCTTGAAGTACATCTTCACACAGCCGAACCTGAATCTTTGCCAGACTCGTTGGGTTGAGATGATCCAAGAGTATGATCCAAGCATCGAATACACACCTGGCAAGGCCAATGTCATTGCAGATGCCTTGAGCAGAAAGGCATATTGCAACAGTCTCCTTATCAAGCCATTTCAGCCTAAGCTTTGTGAAGCATTCAGGAAGCTCAACCTCCAAGTTGTTCCGCCAGGCTTTCTTGCAAATCTTCAAGTTGCTCCTACCTTGGAAGATCAGATCCATGAGACCCAACTCAGTGATGCTATGGTGCAGAAAGTGAAACATGGTATTGCAAAGGGTACTCCCAAATACAAGTGCTATCGCGTTGATGAGAGAGATACCTGGTTCTTTGAGGATAGACTTGTGGTTCCCAAGGGTGATCTCAGGAAGCTCATAATAAACGAAGCACATGACTCCCTCCTCTCGATTCATCCTGGAAGTTCTAAGATGTACCAAGACCTCAAGCAATCTTACTGGTGGACTCGTATGAAAAGGGAGATTGCCCAATTCGTGAATGAATGTGATGTCTGCAGAAGAGTGAAGGCAGAGCATCAACGTCCAGCCGGTCTCCTCCAACCTCTTCCTATCCCCGAGTGGAAATTCGACCACATTGAAATGGATTTCGTCACTGGGTTTCCCAAGTCCAAGAAGGGGAATGATTCTATCTTGTCGTGATTGACAAGCTAACCAAAGTAGCTCACTTCCTTCTGATACGTCCCAAACGTATCTATAATTTCTGCTAGCTCCATGCATGTTTTGGGTGATATTGCTATGCTTTTGATACACTTTCATACACTTTTGATCATATTTGGACTGACCTATTAACTCAGTGCACCCCAGTGCCAGTTTCTGTTTTCTGCTGTTTTTGTATTTCAGGTTTTCCCATTACTTAAATTGCCAGAAAAATTCCGGGAAAAATATATAAAAAATCAGCGCTCCAGAAGCTTCCATGTGCCAGAAGTGGGGCCAGAGGGGGGCCAGAGGGGCCCCAGGCGCCCAGATGGCGCGGCCCCACCCCTGGTCGCGCCGGGGGGCCGCCTGGGGGGCTCCCACCTCCTCTGGTGCCCTACTTGGCCTCCTATTTATTCTCCCGTCACGGAAACCCTGATTCCAGAACCCTTTTATCCAGAAGCAATTCCGATCTCCGCCGCCATCGCCACCAAGTTTCGGGGGACCAGAATTCCTGTGCCGACATCCTGCCGGGACGGGGAAGTGCCCCCGGATTCATCTCCATCGACGTTGCTTCCTCCCTCCATGATGCGGGAGTAGTTCCTCCTCGGGGCTGAGGTTTCTACCAGTAGCTATGTGGTCAATTCTCTCTCCCATGATGTGATCTTCGTTGTGATCATAGGCTATGTTAATCTAGGGTGATCCCATGATATTTCCCCTTCCTCTATGTATTGAATTGATGTACTCACTTGTCTTTATCTAGTATAATCCCCGAGACCAAGGTGACAGCGGTCTATTGGACATGGATTAGAAGAATATTTTCATGAGTGATTTCCTCTTTTGTGTGTTGATTGAAGATTGAGAGTCTCTTGGTGCTTGTCTTTGACTATCCTGGAGATATGTTGTGGTGATTGTGGTACTCTCTTTGGATGGCCGCAGTGACATTGGGAAATCCATAGATTGAGAACTACGAACTTTGAGGTGTGCTTTTGTAGCCCTACATAATTCTCGTCCTCTCTTGACCACAAAGGAATGACCTCCGAGTGCGTCTCCATTGCATGTTTTATGGGAAATATCATGTGATTAGACTATGTTAATGTTGTTTGGAGTTGCCACTAGTGAAAGTATGAAGCCTAGGCCTTGTTTCCACCATTGCAATACCATTTGTGCTCACGTTTACCACTTGTTTGCTTGCTGCACTTTTTATTACAGATTTATATTACTTTGCTTTGCCACTCCTATCATCCATATTTTACCATCTCTTCGCCGAACTAGTGCACCTATACAACTCCTAGTTGTATTAGGTGTGTTGGGGACACAAGAGACTACTTGTATCTTAGCTGGAGGGTTGCTTGAGAGACACCATCTTCAACCTCTACTTCCCTGAGTTCGATAAACCTTAGGTCATCCACCTGAGGGAAATTGCTGCTGTCCTACAAACCTCTGCGCTTGGAGGCCCAACATAGTCTACAAGAATAGAAGCGTGTGTAGACATCAAGCTATTTCTGGCGCCGTTGCCGGGGAAGTAATTGTTTGAAGGTATATCTTTAGATCTTGCAATTAAATCTTTTCGTTTCTTGTTTTTAGTTTCACTAGTTATGTTTATGGAAAACCGCACTCTTAGTTCGCTGCTTGGGGAAGGCCGCTTAACCACACCCGTGGTAGAGAAGTTTCCTCCACCTACTGAATGTATCCCGTTCCAAATACCACTTAGGATAATTGAAATAATTAGGAATGATTGTTATGATGGGACAATCAATCCTAGTATTCATTTGTTGAAACTTACAGAACTTTGTGAGTTGTTTAAGATTTCAGGTTTGACAAGAGATGGAGTCATGAGGAAATTATTTGCCTTGTCACTGAAAGGAAAAGCATTGGAATGGTATAGGCTACTAGATGACTCTCACCTGCTGGATTGGGAAGAGATCCAGTCTCTCTTTTACTCCAAGTTTTATCCTCTTCATGAAGTCCATGAGAATAGGAATTATGTTTATAATTTCTATCCTCATGACGGAGAGAGCATAGCTCAAGCTTGGGGGAGACTGAAAACGTTAATGCTAAAATGTCCTAACCATGGGCTCCCCAAAGATATGATTATTACTAATTTCTATGCGAGGCTCTCTCGACAGGATAAAGATTTGCTCGATGCTTCCTCTATGGGTTCTTTCACAAACGAAAAGATTGATGCTAAATGGGAACTCCTTGAAAGAATTCAACGCAACACTGAAGATTGGGAGATCGACAAAGGTAAAGAGTCAGGTATAATTTATGAGTATGATTGCATTAAGTCCTTTGTTGAAACTACAAGTTTTAAAAAGTTTAGTGCTAAGTTTGGGCTTGATTCTCAACTCCTTGTTGATTTCCTCAAATCTTTTGCTCCACATCTTAATATGCCTAAGGAGAATTGGATCCAGCATCATGAACCTTTTAAAGAGATTTGCAAAGAAAATGAAATTGTTCATGATGATTGCAACATGCATGATCCAATTCCTAAAAATGAAGTTTTATATAAGCATGTTAATTTTTGTGGAGTGGATAGACCTTGTGAAAGGCCTATGATTGAAGAAGAGAAGTATTGTAAGCAACATAAGCATGAAAGAACAATCACTTGGGTCAAAGATTTAAATGAAATTGCTAGAGAATTGTGTGACCTTTATCCTTTTACTTGTGAACTTTGCTGTATAGAGGGTCACTTTAATTTTCAATGCATGCACTTTCAAAACATAACTGTTAACCAGTTGTGTGATAACATGATCACCCCTGATCTTTATGATGAGCTTATGTTATTTTTGATGTGTGAAGAGTTATCAGAAAAGACTTCTTGGCTAGATGTTAATGCCATAGGAATAAGAAACACTTTGCAAAATTGCCATCTCTATTGTGTTGTTAATTGCCATAAAAATGATTACATAAGTAAGATTAGAAAGGAGGGAACTTTACCAAAGTATAAAAATGTCTCTTATATTTCTGCTAATAAAAAGGAGAGTTTCTCCCAAGTTTCCCCTATTGTTTCTAATGATAAACCAGGATATGTGGAGAAGCTTCATCTCCAACCACTCCCTCCTAAGGTGAAGAAGAAGAAAAAGAAGAGGAGGAGGAAGAGGAGCAAGAAGGAAGAAGAATGGGTATCAACCTGGCCTGAGCATATTCCTCCCATCAACTTTTATCCTAACGGTTGTAAGTTTAAAGAAGAAGGTGAAGTTTATTGCCTTAATTATCATCTTGATGATATGTCCGTAGGTACTATTGAAGATGATTTTGATTATGATATGCATGTTACTTATTGTGATTGTGAAAATGATGATAATGCTACTTATGATCTTGAAAATCTTTTTGGTTCCAACTCTGAAAGTGATGATATGGAAAGCTCTAAGCTTGGGGATGATAGGATTACAAATCCTTTACCCACTAGTGATGTGATAATTGATAATTCTTTTGCTAGTAAGAATAAAGACAACATGTTTACAAATATAGTTGCTATCAATGATAATGCTCTTCTCTACTATGATGATGTTATAACTCCAATCTATAGTGATTATAAAGGTACCTATGACATAAGGAGAAATTATCCTTATGAAACTTGTCATAATCATGGAGGGAATTACTCCCTTGTTGAACACCATCTTCCTAATACACAATTAATCTATAGTGTTCAAGTTGTTTATGATAGTCCTACTCCCACTATTACCAATGAGAAAGATTATGCTTATGTGGAGAGTAAGAGTACCTTTTTGCATGTGGATCATGGTAACAATGCTTTATGTGATGCTTATATTGTTGAGTTTATTCGTGATCCCACTGAAAATTATTATGAGAAGGGAACATATGCTTATAGATATTTCAATAATATCAAGTTCTCTCTCTTTATGTTAAAGGTTTTGAAGCTGCTCTTGTTTTGTCTTCCTATGCTTATTGCTTTGTGCTTCAATGAATTATTCTATTGCAATATTCCTATGCATAGGAAGCATGTTAGGCTTAAATGTGTTTGGTATTTGCTTCTTGATGCTCTCTTTTGTTCTTCAACTCTTATTCCTACGAGAGCATCATTAAAGTCTTAAGCCTATCTTTATGGCTATAAAGAAAGAGCTCTAGGGAGACAACCCTTGTTATCTTTGCTTTCAGTTTGTTCTTTCAGTTTTTAGTGGTCTTGATGTTTGTTACTACTGTAGCAACATCATTGTATCTTTATTTTTCAGCTTTGTGCCAATTTTAGCCTCTGATTGCAAGAAAGTTCAAAAGTTGTGACATGCTGTCCAGAAAACAGATTCTGTCCTTGGAAAGAAAAATTCGAATAAAATCACCAGATCATCTTTTTGATCTGATTTTTTTTGACAGCATGCTCTATACAATTGGCTTGAGCGTCCGTTCTGAGTTTTTTTAATTGAGTTGCAGAAGTACCCCAAAAAAATTATTTACTACCTGCTGGTCTGTTTTTCACAGATTCTGCCCTGTTTTGCCTTTTCTTCGTTTTGTAGACCTTAAGCTTGCCTTTTCTTTGCAAAAACTTTTTGGCGGTCTTGAGAAACAGTAGACCTTCAAGAATATCTTTGTTTCCAGTAGAGAAAAATTATTTTATTGTGGGTACTAACCTCTCTGATCAGATTATGAAGAGTTATCTATGAAGGGAGTTTTCAAGTGTGCGAGGGAAGATGATAAAAGAAGATTCAGGAGTGTCAAACGCTCAAGCTTGGGGATGCCCCCATGCACCCCCAAGAAATATCCAAGGAGACTCAAGCATCTAAGCTTGGGGATGCCCCCGTGCATCCCCTTCTCCATCAACAATTATCAGTTCGTCCTTCGTTCCACTATATTTTTATCACTTCATGCGTTATGTGCTATGCTTGGAGCGTCTTGCTCTTTTCTTTTTAGTTTATTTAGTTTTACTTGCTGTTCTTAACAAGTTGGATCCTAGCCTTCATTGTTTGGGAGAGAAACACGCTCCACTCCACTGTAGAACACAACATAGGCTTGCATGCGTATCTTCTTGTGTGTGTTCTTTATCTTTTCATAGCTGATGTCATGCTTAGCTCTTAGTTTTCATGCTTATCTTTTTAAGAGCTTTTGTTTAGGTTGTTGCTTCTGGAACTCTCTTGAGTTATCATGCTTATCTTGTTAAGAGAGTTGGCTTCTGTGGCACTGGTTGATATGTCTATGATAAAAATGCTATGTGCATAATGGTGCTTAGTAGTTCATGTTTTCTTATGGTTAGTCTCAAATAGCTGGGGGTTCTTAATGTGTTATTGAAGTACCAGCATGATTTGTTTGCCTATGATGTGGTATGGTTTAGTGATATCTTCCTCCAAGAATTTATTTTGATTGACTTGGCATATGCTCACGCATATTTAAGACTGTAAAGAAAGTCTATCAAGCCTTGACGATCTTTAATTTCTGAGTAGTGATATAACTTCCATGCCCGATTCAATGTTGCTTTGTCGCTCTGCATGATTATGGCCGTCATTGCTCTCTTAGTTGGTCGCTCCCAGTCTTTTGCAAGCCTTCACCTGTACTAAGCGGTCTGACTGCTTGTGCATCCAAAATCCTTGAAACCAGTTATGCCATATGAGTCCACCATACCTTCCTATATATGGTATTTACTTGCCATTCCTAACGAAGACTTTCTTGTACCATCTCAAAATTATTCAAAAGCATTTCTCTTTTGTGCCTCTGTTTTAGCTCATGAGGAAGTAGTAGGTAATTCATGATCTTCTTATGTTGGACAAATTTTACCCCGGGATTGCATGTCTAATCTGCAAACCCTTAATACGAGGAGGGACTGGCATGAGTGTGCCCAGCTCACAAAAGATAATAGCAACAAACAAACCCTCCTTCACGCTTTGTTCATGAGAAATCAGGAAACTCTGGCAGTGATAAACAAAGGAGATTAAGGGGATGTGATCGTCCCCGCGTGGGAGCCATTCCTCGAAACTTGTCCAGCATAAGAAGTAATTGGGTTATCTACTAGCATTCGTTGATGAATTATGCACCTCCCAAAAGCTTTTTATCTCTGTTTTTAAAACCACGAGCTCTGGTACTTGTTTAGTCTTTGCTTCCAGCCACGGGTTTTCAACCTTGCCATCAAAATCCATGGTTCGAGAGTCTCCACCTTCTTTCTTCAGAGCACCAACTATTGAGAGCATGATTGTCATTCTGAGTGTAATGTGCATTGTCCCAAAGTACCATTGTCTTCTGCATGATTGTGATATCACTTATTCTGAAATCATTGTATCTAGTCGTCACTTAAACTTAGGAGGTGCTCCTGCATTTATGTTTTGCTTCACTATAGGGGGCAAGTGAGGTATCACTTTGTCATGTTTGCACACCATGCTCACTACAAATCTATTGGGTGTTTCAGTATCATATTGTAAACTTTCAGTTCTTTGTGATATTCTCATGAGGCAACTTAATTACTAAAGATTCATTATCTCAATAAGCATTTGTCATGTGATTGTGAAAGACTCTTCGGTAGCATGTCACCACACAAATTGTGCTTGTTATCATTTACCTACTCGAGGACGAGCAGGAATTAAGCTTGGGGATGTTGATACGTCCCAAACGTATCTATAATTTTTGCTTGCTCCATGCATGTTTTGGGTGATATTGCTATGCTTTTGATACACTTTCATACACTTTTGATCATATTTGGACTAACCTATTAACTCAGTGCACCCCAGTGCCAGTTTCTGTTTTCTACTGTTTTTGTATTTCAGGTTTTCCCATTACTTAAATTGCCAGAAAAATTCCGGGAAAAATATATAAAAAATCAGCGCTCCAGAAGCTTCCATGTGCCAGAAGTGGGGCCAGAGGGGGGCCAGAGGGACCACAGGCGCCCTGATGGCGCAGCCCCACCCCTGGCCGCGCCGGGGGGCCGCCTGGGGGGCTCCCACCTCCTCTGGTGCCCTACTTGGCCTCCTATTTATTCTCCCATCGCGGAAACCCTGATTCCATAACCCTTTTCTCCAGAAGCAATTCCGATCTCCGCCACCATCGCCACCAAGTTTCGGGGGACCAGAATTCCTGTGCCGGCATCCTGCCGGGACGGAGAAGTGCCCCCGGATTCATCTCCATCGACATGGCTTCCTCCCTCCATGATGCGGGAGTAGTTCCTCCTCGGGGCTGAGGTTTCTACCAGTAGCTATGTGGTCAATTCTCTCTCCCATGATGTGATCTTCGTTGTGATCATAGGCTATGTTAATCTAGGGTGATCCATGATATTTCCCCTTCCTCTATGTATTGAATTGATGTACTCACTTGTCTTTATCTAGTATAATCCCCGAGACCAAGGTGACAGCGGTCTATTGGACATGGATTAGAAGAATATTTTCATGAGTGATTTCCTCTTTTGTGTGTTGATTGAAGATTGAGAGTCTCTTGGTGCTTGTCTTTGACTATCCTGGAGATATGTTGTGGTGATTGTGGTACTCTCTTTGGATGGCCGCGGTGACATTGGGAAATCCATAGATTGAGAACTACGAACTTTGAGGTGTGCTTTTGTAGCCCTACATAATTCTCGTCCTCTCTTGACCACAAAAGAATGACCTCCGAGTGCGTCTCCATTGCATGTTTTATGGGAAATATCATGTGATTAGACTATGTTAATGTTGTTGGGAGTTGCCACTAGTGAAAGTATGAAGCCTAGGCCTTGTTTCCACCATTGCAATACCATTTGTGCTCACGTTTACCACTTGTTTGCTTGCTGCACTTTTTATTACCGATTCATATTACTTTGCTTTGCCACTCCTATCATCCATATTTTACCATCTCTTCGCCGAACTAGTGCACCTATACAACTCCTAGTTGTATTAGGTGTGTTGGGGACACAAGAGACTTCTTGTATCTTAGTTGCAGGGTTGCTTGAGAGAGACCATCTTCAACCTCTACTTCTCTGAGTTCGATAAACCTTAGGTCATCCACTTGAGGGAAATTGCTGCTGTCCTACAAACCTCTGCGCTTGGAGGCCCAACATAGTCTACAAGAATAGAAGCGTGTGTAGACATCACCTTCCAGTCAAAGAATCCATCAATGCAGCTTAGCTGGCAGAGTTGTACACTTCCAGAATTGTGTCCCTACATGGCATTCCTCAAGTTATCTCCTCAGACCGTGGAAGTTTGTTCACATCCAAGTTATGGGACTCCTTTCAGTCTGCCATGGGCACTAAGATCCGTTTCAGCACTGCGTTTCACCCTCAGACTAGTGGTCAAGTCGAAAGAGTGAACCAGATCCTCGAAGACATGCTCAGAGCTTGTGTCATCTCTTTTGGCATGAAGTGGGAAGATTGTCTCCCGTTTGCCGAGTTCTCTTACAACAACAGTTTCCAAGCAAGTGCCGGCAAAGTTCCGTTTGAAATCCTTTATGGCAGAAAGTGTCGTACCCCTCTCAACTGGTCCGAGACTGGTGAACGTCAACTTCTTGGCAATGACTTGATCTCAGAAGCCGAAGAAATGTGCAAAGTCATACATGAGAATCTCAAGGCCGCTCAATCGCGTCAGAAGAGCTACTATGACGGCAAGCATCGTGATTTGGCCTTCAACATTGGGGATCATGTCTATCTCCGTGTTTCTCCTATGAAAGGCACCCAAAGATTTGGTATCAAAGGCAAGCTTGCTCCTAGATACGTGGGCCCTTTCAAGATCCTTGGCAAAAGAGGCAATCTAGCCTATCAACTTGAGCTCCCTCTCAACTTCGCTAATGTTCATGATGTGTTTCACGTGTCTCAACTCCGCAAGTGCTTCAAGACACCTGAACGCACCATTCCGTTCGAGGAGATTGATCTTCAACAAGACTTGTCTTATCGTGAGCACCCTGTTGTTATTCTTGAAGAAACCGAGCGCAAGACCCGCAACAAGTCAATCAAGTTCTTGAAAGTTAAGTGGTCACATCATACCGACCGAGAAGCTACGTGGGAACGAGAAGATCACCTTCGTTCCCAGTACCCTTCCTTCTTCCAGTCCTAGATCTCGGGACGAGATCTTTTCGTAGTAGAGGAGAGTTTGTAATGCCCCAGATGTAATACTTTCCCAATATGGCAATATATAAACTTTGGCTTCATCAATTCCGTTCCGGGCTCTTTTGTCTTTTTGGGTTCTTCGTTTTGTCGTGTGCGTGTGTGCATTTCATCCATGTCATGTTGTAATGTGCATTGCATTGCATTTGTGTTGTCACTTGAATCCGGTCCCACTCATCTCTTCCAGTTGTCCGTTTCGAGTTCCGATGCTCTCACACGTGCCCGTGGCATCCCCGAGTCCTTCTTTCGTGTGTGGCCGTGAAACGTTTCCGGAATGACGTGAGACTTGTCGTGTGATGTTGTTTTGGTACGTGTAGGCCGCCTGTCAAGTTTCATCACGTTTGGAGTTCGTTTGGTACTCCAACGGTTAACCTAGTGGGCTAAAAGAACCTCTTCTTTGAGGCCCAAGACCCCCTCCACAACAGCCCACTAACCCAGCACAACCCTTCCCATCATCTCGGTTGTCGAATTGTGATCGCGTGGCCGAAAACCGCTCCTCATTTGGACTCTCCTAGCTCCTTGTGCCTATAAAAATGTCCACACCCCTCCATTTTCGGGTGAAACCCTAGTCTCCTCCCTTCCCGCGCCGCCGGACACGTCCGTTCCGGCCGAATACGTCCAATCCAAGCCCCTCGGCTAATCGTGACGCGCCACGTCACCCTTCCGACGTTCCCACCGCGTCGGCCCGCGAGGCCCGACGCGGGCCCTCCACGCCGCCGTTTCGGGCCGCGCCCCCGCGCGCCCCCTCGCGTCTCCTTCTTCCCGCACCGACCCCCCCGCCGCCGCCTCCACCTCCCGCCGGCGCCCCGACCCGCCGCCAAATTCGCCGCCGGCCTCGAAGCCGATCCTCCGCCGCCGCCTCTCTGCGCGAGGACTCGTCGCCCGGCTCGCCTCCAGCCAGCCCCCGCCGGTGCCGCTCCGCCGCCTCCTCGACCGGCCCCGCCGCCGTCGTCGCCGGCCGGCGCCGCCGCCGTCCTCGACCAAAGCTTCATTGGGAGCGCCCGCGTGGATCCAGATCCGCCGTGCGGGCCGAAAACCCTAACGGGTCCGACCCGCAAACCCGCTCCGCCCGCAACCCGCGTGGACCCGATCCAGATCTGAGGTTGATTTTGCCTCTAAGTCCTTTTTGAATTTTTGTTGTCTGATGGCTTATTGTGATGGCGATAACTTTTTGTGTGTATGTCCGATTTGTGTATATGATATGTCAAAATGATCGTGGTGATGTGTACTACATTTTATTCCATTGTGTCATGATTGTTTGAGTCCATCTAGATGTCTTAATCTTCGTGACAAGAGTGCTACATGATATAAACTGCTGCTACTTGTTACTTCCATGCCATGTTTGAGATGTGATAACTTGGTGCATGTTTATCCAAATGAAGCAAATGAGATGTCAAAATGTTCATCATGAGATGCTCTACATGTTGGGTGCTGTAGCATGCATGTTAGAGTTCTTATTGCCATGTTAATCTCTGTTGCAAAAGTGCATGTGGCTGTTAGGTTTTGAAACTTGTTACGAGATGCCTAGTTGAGGAGCTCGTTGCTATTGATGTGTCTCATATGTTTTATATTCTCCATCATGTGATCTTTGCTGTGGTGCAAACCACTTGCCATGATATGCTTTGAGGCGACTTAAACATGCTCGCAAACATGCCATGCCAATATTACTGTTTTAACACTTAGTGAAATTTTTGGCTAAGTCTGGAATCTGTCTTATCCTGATGCTATGTTTGCTTGATGCCCTAGGAAAATCCATGATAGTTTTGGGGTGGCCATTGATCATTCCTTGTTTTATATGTTGTTGTCTATCCATCCATGCCCTCACTTGCTCATATGGGTTGTTGTAGCTTATTTAATTCTTGCTCCCAAGTTGCTATAAAATATTACGGTCAGGTTTTTAACGTCATGATCAAGATGTTGTAGCTTGTTGCTGTTGATCCATGCCTCCTATGGAGTTGCTCCAATGGAGTTGTTTGCTGTAGGAGATGTCTACTTCATGTACATGCTTTTTGTCACCATGTTTGAGTGCTGTAGAGTATATATTTCTTGCTCCAAAGTTGCTATGTGGCTGTTAGTTTCAGCTTTGCTTTGTTTCTTGTTTCGAGGGTATGTGTTGAACCGTTGCTCCATTTTGAGCGTGTCCTACATGAAACTTGTGTGATTTTGCATGTAGATTCATAATATCTTCTTGTTTACATGTTTGGAGTATGTTTGCTTGATGTTTGGGTGCATCTTGCACCGTTACCATGCTTATCTTGTTTTGATCATATCTTCTAGACCGTAGCTCCATTCTAAACAAACTTTATATGAAACTTGACTAGAATTTCGTGTCGATCATCATGATGCATGTTAACTTGCTGTTTATCAACTTTAACTTAAGGTTTGATCAGATCTGAACTAATTTCAAACTATGCATATGAGGACTTACCGGATTCGCTATATGTGGATTCCGGCCTCATTTAAACTTGTTGTTCTTATGTTGCTCCTCTGTGCTTCCTACCTTGTCATGTTTTGCATCCTATATAGACCTGTCTTGCATCCTACTTGCTTGAGCATATTGTCATGTTCTTGTGTTGTTCTGGTGTGCTTCCTACCTTGACATGTAATGCATCATAAGTGCATCTGCTGTGCATCCTAAGTGCATCAGACTTGCATCATGTTGATTGTGCATTGCACCTTGTTTGATTTCATGCCCCGTGTGTTCTTGTGTTGAGTAGAGCCGGAAGCCGAGACCGAGAACGAGAACGAGGTTACTACTGAGGTTGAGTATGAGGAGCCGTCTTACGATCCCATCGACGACTCGACAGGCAAGATGACCTGACCCAGATATCATTACTATCTTTGCCTATTGCTAGATGTCTCGCTCTTTAGCTCATTGCGTCGATGCCCATGTTTGTTTGTCAGCCTCCTATTGTAACCATGAATCTGTCTAACCACCCAACCTAGCAAACCTTTGTTTGGCTAAGTAAGCTTCGCTCAGCCCCTCTTATAGCATTGCTAGTTGCAAGAGAAGATTTGAAGATTCTTGCTTCATGTTGAAGTATTTGTTGGAATTCACACTATATAAACTCTTAAACTAAATCATCTATATATTGGTAATGGGTGGAAGGCTAAGCCTCTTGCTTGGTGATTTGTTCCACTCATGCTGCCCTAGGAACCGTATAAACCGGTGTTACGTTCCTTGATTTTGCGTTCCTCACACGGTTGGGGTTATGGGACCCCCTCGATAAACCGCTTAGCGTTAAGGTTTTTCCAGCAAGGCCCAACATTGGTACTCCATTTGCCTAACAACTAAAACTTGCATAGGGCTTTGCAAACCCGAGTTCTTAATCAACAACCCCGGGGCCAGTGCTCCACATGAGTGTTGGTCCAAACTGGGCAGACTGCGGGGCCACCACGAGGAAACTCGAGGATTGGTATATACCTGCAGGCTGACCTATCCGGTCGTGGCCTGAGACTAGATACGCGTGGCTATTGTCAGGGTGTCGGCACGCCGGGAGGTCTTACTGGATTAGTCTAACCTTAGTCGGAGTATCTTGAGCACGGGATTCCGAGAATACTCGGGCCTTCCCACCTTGGAGTTGCGACTCCGCGGATCGTGGGCTTGTAATGGGCCAAGTTGGAACACCCCTGCAGGGTTTTGAACTTTTGAAAGCCGTGCCCGTGGTTATGTGGCAGATGGGAATTTGTTAATATCCGGTTGTAGAAAACTTGACACAGTGTTCATAACACACTACCAGCATGAGTAACCGTGACGGTCATTTTCCGAAAGGGGTTCGGGAAGTGAACACGGTGGGTTTATGATTGACGTGTTTAGATAGGATCACTTCGTGATCACTTTGACGCTCATGGCACTTCTCTTCTCGCTCTAAACACGTAAGCTAGTGCTAGTGCAGCTGCAACCTTTTATCTTTCTTCAGCCTTGTTCCACACCCAAGGCTTAGATAGTTTTGCTACCCGGGAACGGGATTGCTGAGTCCTCCGTGGCTCACAGATTCTACACCACACCAGATGCAGGTACCATGGTGAACTACTCAGGTGACGGCACAGAGCTATACTGGGAGTACGATGAATAACGTAGTCGATATTATGTGCACTATCCCGATGATCAGTAGTGGTTTCTACTAGGGGAGATTCGGACCTGTGGCTTTATGTATTTGGTATCTTTCACTTGGATCTTCACCCGTAGTCGGGTTGTGATGTTATTTGGATGATGATTTGCATATGTAATGAATTGTGTGACGTGGCGAGTGTAAGCCAACTATCCTTTTGCAATTTCATCCCTATTTTTAAATGAGTCGTGCAAAGATACCGAACTTGAGACCATTCCAGAATGGGCTTATACCTTTAAGTCATGCCTCGACACGTAGGAGGTATAGTCCCATCCTGGGCATTACAGCTGCGGCCGTGGACCCAGCTGTCAGCCTCTCCACGTACAGTCCACGTCCGATGGTAGCCGTTCCTTGACCACGTTGACCACACCGCTCCGAGAGCACCAGGGTGGTGGACGACTGCGAGCCTAGGAAGGGGACGACGCGGAGTCGGGGAAGACACGACAGGGGATGCCCACGCGTAGAGGAGTATGAGGGTTCACTGGTTCGCTGCCGTGTGAGGCTGCCATCACCGTAGAATAACAGGGGGTGTGGGTGAGTAGAGGGATGGTCTGGCCAGCGGTTGGAGTAGTAGGGGGCGGTGAGGCCTCCGCGGCATCATAGCCGGCCACGGGAGGTAGGAGCACGAGGCACGACCGACACTGGTTTGGGCGGCTGGAGCAAGAAGACCAGAGGTTGAAGAAGCACTACGGCCGTTGGATGGACATCGTACGGTCAACGGAGGTAGAATCGTGCATATTGACTAAGTTGACAAAGCCCTCCGTCCTCGTCAACTTAGTAGGCCCACAAGTCAGCCTCCCACTATACTGGGTCCCGGCTAGTAGGGGGAGTATTCATTTTTTTGTGCGTAATAAGGAGGCACTTCCGGTGGGTCCGAGCTAACAGCGGGGGGAACGTTTTTTTCGCGAAATACGGTGGCCCATCCGGTGGGTCCCAGCAGTCAGGGGGAACATTTTTTTCACGAAATACGGTGGCCCGTCCGATGGGTCCCTGCTATCAGGTGGAGGAATCATTATTTTCCGCGTAATAAGGAGGCACTTCCTTGCTGCCGTCATGGACCCAACTGTCAGCCTCTCCCCATACAGTCCATGTCCGATGGAAGCCGTTCCTTGACCAAGTTGACCACGCCGCGCTGAGAGCACTAGGGCGGTGGACGACGGCGAGGCCTAGTAAGGGGACGACATGGATCCGGGGAAGACGCGGCAGAGGAAGCCCGCGCGGAGAGGAGTACGAGGGTTCACTGGTTCGGCTGTGGTGTGAGGCTGCCATCGCTGGGGAATAACAGGGGGTGTGGGTGAGTAGAGGGATGGCCTGGTCAGTGGTGGGAGTAGTAGGGGCGGTGAGGCCTCCGCGGCATCACAGCCGGCCACAGGAGGCAGGAGCACGCGGCACGACCGGCGCTGCTTTGGGTGGCTGGAGCAAGAAGACCAGAGGTTGAAGAAGCACTACGGCCATTGGATGGACATCGTACGGTCACTGCAGCTAGAATCGTTTATATTGACTAAGTTGACAAAGCCCTTGGTATGCGTCAACTTAGTAGGACCACAGGTCATCCTCCGAAATGGTGCGCCCCAGATGTCAGGGGGAGGAATCATTTTTTGGGTGGCTGAAGCAAGAATATCCGAGATTGAAGAAGAAGCACGACATCCGTTGGATGGACATCCAACAGCCACAGCTGCCAGAACCGTGCGTTGTTGACAAAGCCTTGCATACGCGTCAACTTAGTATTTTTAGGGGACGCGTCAACTTAGAAGGCCCACAAGTGTGTGGCATTGAACATATAGCCCATTTGCGATTTGTAAGAATGTACAACCCATTTTTAATTCTAATGGAATTTACTACAACCCATTTACAGTTTGTTAAAAGTACAACCCATTTTCTAGCTGGGACAACGATTAATAATTTCAACCAACCGCTCAAAGAGAATAAAAAATTTCCACATTTTTATGGGATCCGAAATATTTTTATCCAAAATTTCTAGTTAGATTAAATATAATTTCAAAATAAAGTTGTATTATGTTAAAATCCAACGAAATATTGCGCGCAACAAGTAATGAAATTAAAATTTTCAAATTCCGGAAATAATATATTTTTTAAACTAATTACGCGTTTGGTGCATTTTTTTATAGTTACTGCCCAGTTATAAAAATTACATCCCATTTATTATTTCTTAAAGTCCATTTTCTTGTTAAGCCTAATGCATACCTCCTAGGAAAGTTTGCAGCCAAGCGGGGCGGAGAATAACAAGTTGACCTGGATATTATGTACAACTATCGGCCCAGTTGCATTGATGATGTTGAAAAAAAGGCCTGTGTAGTACAGTACAACCTAACATGGCTACTCAGCCCACATTCAGCGACGCCGGAATGGCCCAAACAAGGCTTCTGTACAACTTTTTGAAGTCACCGAGCGCAATTAATAACTTAAGAAAAAAGTTAGATTAAAGTGAACCTAATTAAAAGCTGTCCTGAGCAAAGAAATAATTCAATGGGTCCCACTTGTGCGTGTGTGTGTGTGAGAGAGAGAGATACCCATCGGTCGATGCTCGTAAATACATCTTTCAGCCATATGCATTGCTGATGCTCAGTAAAAACTTATATAGTTGACACAATCATATAGAACATCATAGCACACTGAACTTGCATACAAAAATTTCACGCAGGCGACACAATCAGGATGGAAGCGGTGGATCGCTACGGGTAGGGCTATGTTGAAACCAACAAACTCGTACATAACAGTTCATCGTCTTTATCAATGACAGGGAAATATCTTGAATGTTGTGCAAAGAAAATAGACAGACAACATAATAAGTTCTGCTAGCACATTAAGTTGACGTACAACCCTTTCTAAAAAAAGTTCAGGTACAAAACTAGAACATGTCACAATCAAATGTACTGGCACATCAGTGCTTCACACCCATAGCTCGGATTTAACTAGTATCTAACAAGATTCAGTTGTTACCTTAGATTAGAGCACATCCAGGCAGCCATCCCAGCCTCTTCTCCCAAAGAAGTAGTGGCCTCCGCCGCGCTATGGAGTAGGCCCTGTACCATCCATCGTTCCAAGCAACACGGGGAAAGTCTGACGTTGACTGCTGTAATGGACGTCGTCGACGGACCCTGGCACCAGCGGCGGCAGCATGACTTCGATTGATGGATTGACCACTTCTTCGACTTGCACGAACACTCGATACAGGTACATCCCTAACGTGGTTCGCGGCGGCCTTAGTGGCGACGAATAGTACAACCCCGGTTCCTACACCGATATCTCAACACCAATCACCTTCGGTATGGTGGACAGGTTCTTCATCCATGCCATAACCGTCAGATCCCAGCTGTCTGGAGGAACAAACATACTTACGAGCTCACCTCCAAGGTCGTTGATAAGCTCATTCATGGACTCGCTGTTCCAAGCACGTTGAGACATGCCGTGGAAGGTAAGCTTTGTTAAAAACTCAAGCTCAGAGGGCACCGAGCCCCATCCTGAGTGCCACCGATCAAATCTCACCAGCGCGCCATCGAAGAACAAACGCCGGGAAGATTCGAACACACGACTGCAGTCGAAAGTTGTCCGGAACCTGACGAAGAAATCAGCCGGTGGCGGACAGACTTCGACGAGCAAGTCCCTCATTTGGATGCCATGCGCAATGCCAAGAGCTTTGACAAGGTCGTCCGGAGAGACGGGAGGCCGGTCGCCGTTAATAGTTACCATCAGCACTTTGCTAGCAAACTGGTCGTCAAGCGCCGCCATGCCACTGTTGAGCGACAGCACGCAGCGATCGAAGGCAGGACGGACCTGAGGATCTCCGGTTTGGAGATCCGCGTTGACCAGTGACATGATAGTGAGCTTGAGTATAGGGAGTACAGGAGGGGGATTTGGGGGAACTAGAGTAGGAATCGAGATTCCAGAGGTGGGAGATTGGGGATGAAAAGGTAGCTTGAATTTCGAACACGCGCCAATATGCTCTCGGATCGCAAGCGCACGAAAACACCAGTGGCGCCCACATGTCGGCCTAAGAGTCATTATTGTTTCTTTTTTGGAGAGCCCGGCCTTTTTTTGAGGATCTTTTGAGAGCCCGTCCTGAGAGTCATAATTGACCTGTTTGGCATTGCGTTACTACTGGGTCCATATTCAACGACACCTCACTGGCCCAAACAAGTGTAAATCATCGAAAAGACACTAAGCTCAAATTATATAACTTGAGAAAAAGGAGATACACTCTGAACACTGGAGAATGGTGATGCCCTCATTTAGCCCACCAGTAGTTTGAGACAATAAACAGTTCGAAACAACGATATATACAACATTCAAACACTGACTAGTGACTACTACTGACATAAACAACAAGACATGGTAGTTCATAAGAAGCCTTGCTACACCACCAGAACGCACCCATCTGTAGAGCTTAGACTCTCGTGATCCAGACGAGAAAATGACATTCTAAACAGAGCCAACTATTACATAGTAAGAGTGACATAGACGAGGATGACCAAATGATAAGGAATATGCGTAACAAAAGAAAGAACTACCCATCCAGAACAAGCAACAAAGACAACAAAGTCATACGAAGAGATGATCCAACACCATCATAATTTGCAGCCCCGCTTCAGCGACCAATGATCCGGAGACACCAGTACTCCACCCTTTCGATGCAACAACCCAATTACCTATCAACCTGAAGGCTTGAACCACATTGCTACCTGTCGTAATTGAGACATCCAAGGATCAAAGTTAATCTGGATGCCTTTGTCATTCTCACCTTCTTTTGGTTGTAGGCTGTATCGTTGACAATTAGAGGAGTTTGCTCCCGAACTCCTAGGGCTCGCCGTGTAGACACAGTTTTCCATAGCAAACAGAGCCTCTCTGCCATCAAGGTCCTTTCCAACGGTGATCTCCTAGTTAATCATATAATTGAGTCCGAGAAACAGAGAGTGTGAACCAAGGCTGTTTACCTGCCTCCAACTAAAAAATCCTGAAGGCCCCAACAAGCTGGTATCCTGCTCATAGACGTAGCAGCCACTGTCCAGATACTCACGTATTTCATGGTGCTTGTATACAGTGGGGTTTTTGCAATATAACTTTTCCGGCTCATGTGTGCGAATGATCATCAGTCTTTTGTCGTCATCTGATCGAGCGGGGAACCAATTGTGCTTCCCTGTTTTTGGCAAAGGTGGTGTGCTTACAAAGGGCAGTAACTGTAGGGACACTTCATCATATAAAAAAGGACATGCATTGTTACTGTAAGATCAACATTGTTCAGAGTATGAGTAGGATAATGCAAGAAACATCATTGATATGTCCCTGTTGGAACTGGGAGGAAAATACAGGGAAATGTATACTGGGTTCGAAAATATAGAAGTGCCATGCATGGTTATACTCATGTTATCTCGCAATCGATTCTTCACAGGAAACTACCATGTCATGCATGTTATAGAATCATGTTCTGTCCTCATAAACAAATTCTTCAAGGTAACTAACAGACCATGCATTGTTATATACTCGTGTTCTGTGGGAATTTTTTTGTGAGGATATTATTCTAGCCATTGATTGCTGAAGGGCGAATATAGGTATGTACACATGGTAAGCATTACATGATTTCACTACTTCCAAATATAGAGTTCTCCATATGCACATTTACTTCCCTAATGTATGGTTAGATGAAACCAACAGTGTGGTGCATGTTTCTACATCATGAAAATGAGGAAACTAACATGGCCATTGATACACACTCATATTTAGTAGTAGTATATAGATTACTGTAAAATAAGGAGAATATCCATATATTCCTAACCGTTTGATTATTCAGGGGTACAAATTGGCTGTAATGACATGATCACAATCGCATGAATTAACTCATTCCAAATATAGCTGATTTGCAGTGTCTCTAATACATTGCCATAGTTCTACTCAAATTCTGCTCAAACAGGGATATGCCAATCATCACAAAAAGTTCAAACAGTGTCATGGCGTCATCATTAACATGAGACGGAAACAACTTACATGCGATGTGCCATCTGCTTTGTCGATCGTGTCGATGATGCCATTGTGTTCAATAGCATCACAGAAGTGTGTATCAGCTTTGACGATGATCCACTGCGAGTTGAGTTGTCTCCAGCTAAGGAAGGCACCGATGTAAAGATAGGCGAGTCCGCGTTCGAACAAGGCAATTAGCTTGAAGTATGTGTAATTCGCATGTCATGTGGCCACTTGGCAGATTACAATCTTCTGCGAAACAAGGTCCATCCAACTGACGTGGTAATCTAGATGACTAGGACCGCGATGGTAAAACTCTATATAATCCAACGGAGGAAGGATAATCTCATGGGAGGTCTGGAAGTTGACGAGCACCAACTTTTTACCGTCTTCTCTGAAGGCAGCCATCCAGTGGGAGTTCATGCCGACCCAGTACATACCTGCCAAGAAGTTTCGGGCGATGGTGATCGGATCGAAGTCGAGGGAAATGATGTACGGCGACCCACTACATACCTGCAAAGAAGTTTCGGCTAATGGAGATCGGATTGAAGTGAGGGGCATCATGTACGCCTCCATATCATGGTGAGCCAATCTCGCAAGACCAGATAGTAGCAAGCAGGGTGTCTTGAAAAGCTTTGGCCTCGCTTCGATGATGGCCGTGTGCATGCCCCTAGAGCATGCAGCCAGCCGCAGGGCGCTCAACATATCCATACACTAACAACAGAGGTCGAGGATGTTACAGGGGAGATTGCTCCAATCGTGGCTCATATGGATCCTGCGCGGTTCGTGTTCGGCTATGGTGGAGTTTGGAAGGTGGGGTTTTGGGGGGCTTGATTTACGGGGGAGAAGGCTGTCGGTGCTGGAACGGCTAGCGAGGGAATAGTGGTACTGGGGGAGGCAAGCGAGGTGATGGTATGCGGGGGCACAGTGAGATAATGAAGAGTAACCTCATGATCTCCAGCGAGACGGAGATGGAGATGGAGTGGTGCTAGGGGAGAGGGAGACGAGGCCAGGCGTGCTATAAAATACAGCGGCGGTGATAGTGACTGAACAGTGCACAAGGTGAGGCTAACTTTGGTAACCCGGACATGCCGCCTGGACTGGTGTCACCTCGGGCGCAGGGTCTTGTCACTTCACTGTGAGGACCGGATGAATAAAAGTATTTTGACCATCAAGTGTACCACAGTTGTACTACTACTAGTAGTAGGAGTAGTAGGAACATGAGTAGTAATCCCGTGCTAGCATGCCTCTGGGTTCACTTCATCCTCTAGGTATCATCCATATTACGAGCAGAACCAAATTCTCGTTTGCATAGGTCCCACCTGCCAGGAGGGGTGCAGAAATAAAAAGGAATCATAAAATGTCTCGCCACGGTGATTTGAAAGAGTGACCTCAACTAGCCAGTGGCACATGTAGCGTTGGAAGGATGGGCACATACAGGGACATGCCCCACTCCGCAGCCTACCTGCGTAGCCTTTTCGTTTAGTCTACCTAGCCATCTAATCAACTGCCTGCAGGCCAGTTCTACCATTTACTTCTCCATCGGGAACCGATTTTCCTCGGCTTCTTCACTACTCCTTGATCTTCATTTGCATCCAAACCACACTGCATTCACATTGTTTTAACCTCTTCACATCCTCCTGGAGTAATTTCGAAGCCCCTATAAATAATCATATTCTTCAGTTAGACTAGCCATCTAATCCTAATTCTCCAAACCATAGCCGTCTGGTCCAGCGGTTCCAAATAGCGATAGAGATCGAGATGCAGGTTTTTAGCATCCAACATGTCCTTGTCGAAGTCTCGTTGAGCATAGTGAGTTGTTCGGAAGTGGATCAACAATGTATCCAACTCCCTCCAAAAGGTGGAGATGAATGTCATCGGTCTCGACGCAGAGTACATGGAGCGTGCCACTGGGAAGATCCAACGTGCCGCCGTCCTTCAGCTATGCCTCGAAGATGATGTTTTGGTGTACCACATCATACACGCGCCCTCCATACCAGGTGAGCTTCATGATTTCTTGTCTCGGGAGGACATATACTTCTGTGGGGCAGCCATCGCAGGGGACAAACAGAAGTTGGAGCCGTACAACCTTGATTTGAAAAGCATCGCTGACCTACAAACCAGAATAAAAATTCCTGTAGAAGATTGTGATAAACCGACACCATCCCTATTCGATGTAGCAAAGTTTGTGCTAGGATCAATCTTCAGAAGCATGACGAGACGCTGGCATTAAGGTCGTCTAGATGGGAGAATTATCCCTTGACGTACGAGCAGATAAAATATGCTGCCCTCGATGCCCGTGTGAGTTTCGAGATAGCTGCAAGGTCCAGAGAGCTTGTTGCGAAGCCGTCTCCCACAGAAAATGAGAAGAAGAAGAAGAAGAAGAAGAAGAAGAAGAAGAAGAAGAAGAAGAAGAAGAAGAAGAAGATGTTGCACCAGCAATAGGGCATTATGGATGGATGAACTATTTCCTCTCTTGCAAAAAATATATTCCCTCTCTATGTATATTGATATAGATGGACTATTTCGATGGTGTGCATGTCTTTGGAACAAGTAGTAGCGTGGGTCCGCTTGACTATAAGGAACTATTTATCCGCCTAGCTTTCTCTAGTACTCCTTCCAGTGATCGGTATGCAATGCATGTGTCCGTAGACATGACATCTTGTCCATGTAAGTTCAACTACGACGACCATCACATTTCATCCACTGCCACTCGCGATTCCCACGACGCCGCTCCAACCCACGGCACCACGTCCCCCGACATGCGACTTACCCCTCTCGGCCGCACCGCCCCTCTACCTTTGTGTGCATGACATGTGGGCCACCTTAAATGCGGCGAGCATCAAGTTTCTACCACAGCCACACACGATTGCCACGACGCCGCACGAACCCATGATACCACACATCCCGCACCATCAAATTTTCATCCAGCAGCTGTGAAACATTTCGTCCCAGGCATCAATCCTCAGCTGGATTACTTCTGTACTACAAGTAGTACCCGCCGGTGTGGCCATCTACGCCTCGTAACGCCCCGACGCCTAGCTGTGGCACCCTCACCACGACCACGCCACCACTGGCCGGTTCACATCGAACGAGTGAGTCGCGAACCACACCACCACCATGAGAATGACATGTGGGCCAGCCGCATTTAAGGTCCACATGTCATTGACTCATAGGCCGGGCACTAAGCCACTGAAGTTCGGCCCTGTGGGCCCCGAGAGGGAAATGTAACTCCCGGGGCAGGCCTTGTGGTGCTCCTGCAGTACAAGCTCGTGCCAAACCCGGAATTTGTTTCTTACTACTACCAACTACTAGTAAGGTACACGTGCATTGCACGCATGAGATTCTGGTGGTTTGTGCATTATGCTTCTACATGTGGAGTCTTCTAGATTCTACATGTGGCAGAATCTGGTGGAATGTAGATGATATCCAACGATTAGTAGTGCTCGGATTTGCCATTTTTGTACCATCGGATTGGCTTCATCCAATGACCAACTTCCAAAGTTATCCACACACTATATAGGGGGTATAGATATAGATGTGCCGGCCCGTTGCAATGGATCCAAAGTATATCTGTTTAGTGGAGTGGACTCTAAACACACTATCTATTTATTTTTCTCTAACCTTACGTAGCCATGCAACCAAGCCACATAAGCTTCATGGGTGCCCCCACATCATATTATTCATACTACGTTGATAGAAAAAAAGATAAATCACCCAAAACAAGATCTTCCCGTTTTTTGTTCCTACGATGCTATGACGTGCAGGTACCTACTAGTTGTATAGTGGTAGTACTAGTTGTATAGTACAAACTTGGTACTAGTAGGAGTAGAGCGGTACGGAATGCTCCTACTCTATCAAGGAGCCCCATCGGACACCAAATTTCTTGGCTTCCATGCTACAGCTAGATCTTCCCCTCGTTTCTGTTTCTAACCCGGCGGCGGGCGAGGTGCGGTTTGCCAATAGTCGGTTCATTCAATGGCGGTCCCACATGAAAGTGAAAATACTAGGCAACACGCCTTCCCTAAGCTATGTGTCATGCTGGACGGGCCGTGGAGTACTCCCGATTCCCGGGCGTGTGTGTGCGGGGGGGGGGGGGGGGGGG
>LR738715.1:292828967-293021118 GCA_902687465.1 Secale cereale | reverse complement strand
TACTATCAAGATCGAGGTTCCGCCCTACTCCTTCGGTGTCGGGTAGTGTGTGTGCGTGTGTGTGTGTGTTTGAGAGAGAAGCTAGTCGATAGATTAGTATCAAGTTCGAGGTGTCACCCTACTCCGTTGGTGTTGGGAAGTGTGTGTGTGTCGTTGTGTGGGTGTGGGTGTGTGTGTCGGGGGGGGGGGGCAGTGACACTTACATATCCCTACTCTTATAAAAAACAGAGTTGGTGATGATGGTGTTCCTGCCATCCTGCAATATAGGCCATCCGATTTATACGGGACGGATAGGAAGAAAATGGTGGCAATTTTGCGAAAAGATACCCACACCCCTCTCCGCATTTGCAAATAAGGCCTTCCCTCGTTCATCCTTTTCTCCCACAAGATAAACTACTCATGCAAATGCATCTTGATGTTCGGTGCAACGCGTGTGCATCTTGCTAGTAGGGAGAAGGTGTTTGTGTGACACATATCTAGCTATATTAAGGGATAGGTAGATAGCATTTGTGCGAGGCATACTTAAAGCATCATGAGGATAAATAAAATTGTGTGCATGCAAGTGCCGGAAAAAATGAAGCGAGAAACAATGTGTGTGTGTGTGTGTGCGCGCGCGTGTGTGTGTGAGAGAGAGAGGGAGAGAGAGAGAGAGAGAGCGAAATCTCAAAATAAAAGGTGCTCTGTTCGAATCCCATTGTATGTATTCATATGGTTCCGGAACTCAAGTTAACCTTAGGCATATGTGTGAGAGACATTATTATACTTTGAGACATTAGTGGCTGTGGGTGGGCGGAATTAAAGGGGCGGGCGTGTTCGACAGAGAGAGCGTGTGTGTTTCTGTGTGAGAGACTTGTAGGATGGGGTAGAAAGACGAATTCGAACCTTGACGGAGGGAGAGAAATACTCGAAGTGCGCGTGTGTAATTCCGATGTCCAGAGCGAAATGAGATATGTATGCGTGTGAGAGAGATTGCACAAATCATTCACGTATCACTATCTAGCGATCGTGGACGTGCATCGCTTGAACATAAATCAATATCTACTTCGTATCGTGGCCAAAGGTACAATATCGATTGAACGGTATAAAGATTGGACACTCATATATCACATTTTTTCTATTTAAATAAACCTTTTCAGTTGTGCATGCCAAAGTTACAGTGATGTTTCTTCAAACAACCAATGTAGTTGTCATGTACATGCACCATTTTTACTCTTGCATTCAAAATCATTAGTCTTGGATGATTTAAGGGTCTATTATGAAGTAATATATGTAATATTGATATATGAATTCAACGGGTACGCATTTTATGAAATGGAGGCTATGTAATCATATGAGGTAACACTTTTAAGTAGCGGACTACAATATCCATTTCTTTTTGTGCGCCTCTACACTAACACGTCAATGCATTATGTTTAAAGTAAATAACCAATTGCACTAAATTATCTATTTACACGAGAAATACATAGGCTGAGCGTTTGATCCTTTTTTTTGTGAACGCGTCACTACACCCATACGATTGGCCGCGCCCGTGTGAACGTCCAAGTTATCGGTGCATCATCCCGAGTTACTGTCTTTTTTCTAGGGTGGACTTCACACCAATTATTAACTGCTGACGCGTGCCCCGTGTACACAGTCTCGCATGACCTTCCCGCTAGCACGATCCAAAATTAGTTGAAACTGGATACAAACGATCCCATGGGCGGCAAAATCTCCCACCTCCTTCTAAAATTTCCGCCACCTTAGTCTTTAGCATGCGAAATTCCCCTTTCGTCTTTGGTGCACGGAGACCAACAGTTACAATACCGCCCTCATCTACATAATAGGTCGGGGCTGCTTTGGTAACTTCCGGTTCCCCCCACTACACGGCACCCCCATTTCCTCTCCCCCTCCCGCAAAAACAACTAACTCCACAGCACCAGAGCATCTCACATCACGCCGTCCGTACTTCATCAGCCTTTCTCCCCTCCCCTATCGAAACCCTAGACCGCTCATCCACCGGTGTACCAGAGCCCATTCACTGCCAGCGGCGTCCACCTCGCCGGATCTGCTTCTACGGCCGCATCTACCCCTCCCACCTCCCCTAGAAACAAGTAGACTGCTCATCCACCACTGTACCACAACCCATTCAGTGCCGGCCTTGTCCATGGTGCCAGATCTGCTTCACCGGTACTCTCGTCAACCGCAGCGCATCTGCAGCGGCTCATTTGTACTCCCCACCGGAGACGCTTCGTCCACCCCGCCGGAGCCGCCCCACCGACGCCCTGGTCGACGGCCTCTGATCCTCTTCGATGACACCTTCCTCAACCCTACCGGAGCCGCTTCGCCGACACCATCGTCAACCCCATCGGAGTAGCTTTGCCTATACCATTTTCAACCCTACCGGGGCCGCTTTGCCAACTCACAAGTCCACGGCCTCAGATCCGCTTTCTCGCACCCTCATCCAACCTACCGGAGCAGCTTCTGACGCCCCGTCCATGGCCGCAAATCCGCATCATCGACACCATCCTTAACCGAACCACCGGAGCAACTTCACCTACGCCCTCGTCCACGGTCACAGATCCGCTTCGCCCACACCGTAGTCCACCCTATAGGAGCCGCTCCAAAAACACCCTACTCGACGGTTCTAGATCTCCTTACCGGACCCCGACAGCCAGCGCAGCATCATCACCCTTGATGTTTCTAACCTGATTCCCACCGTCTGGCAAGATGCCAAGCACCCGCCACGGCCTAGGTACTTGTCAGGCCCAAGATGCGATTCTATCCCGATCACGTGACACAATCGTGATTGGGGCACAACCGCATTTCGGGCGCTTAGCAAGATGGATATCATTACATCGTACCATTACATAAATACATGGGGATACAACAATTCATACAAGTCACATGAATACAACAACATCAATACAAGGCATCCGACTACGGATGCAAACATGAAAACCACAACGACATCCATCTGCTATCCCAGGCTGCCGACCAGGAACCTAGCCCAAGAATGACGAAGAAGAAGAAGAAAGAACTCCAACAAAAGGTAACATCGCCCTCAAGTCAAGTCATCGGAAACCTGCACCTGCAACTATTGTTGTAGTATATGTGAGCCACGAGGACTCAGCTTAATGTGTAGGAATAGGTTAAGTGGTGAGGTTGCAACAGCGACTAAGCATAAAGTATGGTGGCTAACTTACGAGTACAAGAATAAGATGAGCATCTACGCAAACGGTCGCAAACTAGTAATGATCACTAAAGATCCTGAACTACCTATGAGTCAAACATAACCCCATCGTGTTCTCTTCTCAAAGTAAAAATAGACGGTCACGGTTACTCACACTGTTGTGTGTTTTATTTCGGATCCTCTGTTAAGTTTTCTACAACCGGACATTAACAAATTCCAATCTGCCACATAACCACGGGCACGGCTTCCGAAAGATTATAACCCTGCAGGGGTGTCCCAACTTAGCCCATCACAAGTTCTCACGATCAGCAAAGATAATAATAAAATTACCCATTTTCTTAGGGAAGGCCCGATCAGACTCGGAATTCCCAGTGCACAAGACATTTCAACAATGGTAAAACAAGTCCAGCAAGACCTCCCGGCGTGCCGACACCCTGATAGTAGTCGCGCGTATCTCGTCTCAGGCCACGACCGGATAGGTCAAGCTACGGGAACCAGCACCTTGAGTTGCCTCAAGTCGGCCCCGCAGGCTGCCCGTTTGGGACCAACACCATCCGTACTGGCCCCCCTGTTATGTAGAAAATAATCCTCGGGGACGCGACCCCCTATGCAATTTAATTAATTAATTAAGTTACTATTATGTTGCAAATTAAAACCAATGTTGGGCCTTGCTGGAGGAGTTTTATTCAAAGAAGAACTGTCAAGGGGTGCCCATATAGCCAACCGTGTAAGGAACGCAAAATCGAGGAACATAACGCCGGTTTATTGGCTCCTAAGGTGGCATGAGTGGAACAAAACACCGAGCAAAAGGCCAAGCCTTCCACCCATTGCCAAGTATATAGGTGTCTTAAGATATATAAGATATATTATGATATTCCAACAACAAGTTCCAACATGGAACAATCTCCATCTTCACCTGCAACTAGCAGCGCTATAAGAGGGGCTGAGCAAGCGGGTAACATAGCCAAACAACGGTTTTGCTGGGAAGGTGTCAAAGGTTAGAGGTTTCATGGCAACAAGGAGAGGCTGACAACAAAAGATAGGTAGCGCGACATATAGCGATAGCATCGAGACATCTAGCATAGCAATGATAGTAAGGTATCCACGGTGATGGTCATCTTGCCTGAGATCCCGCAAGGAAGAAGAACGAGTCCATGAAGCAGACGAAGAAGAATCCAGGAAGACGAACCAAGTGAAGTCGAACGAATCCTCACGAACGCAACGGATAAATGACTAGCGAGAAGAAGCACACAACATGGTAAACACATCACTCAAGAACATGACAAGATGCTCAACCAAGTATGATGTAAGATAAGTCTATATGATGCAAAACATGGCAAGGGATGAAGCACACAAGAATAACACAACCAAACAAGGTTAAATGAGGCCGGAAAAAACATATAACAAATCCGGAAAGTCCTCATATGCACATTTCAAAATTGGTACAGATCTGAACAAACCTTAAGTTCAAGTTGTTAAACAGCAAGTTAACATGCACCATGATGATCTACTCGAAATTCAAGTCAAGTTACATATCAAGTTTATTTAATTCGGAGCTACGACCTAGAAGATATGAGCAAAACAAGACAAACATGTCAAATATGCAAGATGCATCCAAACAACAAGCAAACACACTCCAAACATGTAAACAACATGATATTATGCTTCTACATGCAAAAACACACAAGTTTCATATATAGCACGCTCAAAACAGAGCAACGGTTCAACACATACACATGAAACAAGATATAACAACAAGCTGTCCAAAAACAGCAACATAGCAACTTGGGAGCAAGGTATATATATGCTACAGCACCCAAACATGATAGCAAGAGGCATGGATGTGAAATAGACATGATACTTCACAAGCATGAACTTAGAGCACACCCAAATACTTGCTGGAACACAATTAAACAAGCATGGGAAGTTGCAATAAATTTATCCAGACTTAGCCAAAATCTGGGAAGGCAAAAACATCATCACGGTGCTACCTTCGGAGGCACAAAACAACAAGCATATCAACTCTACTAAGTATATAAAGATCATGGACATGTAATAGACATAGCATACATCAAACAACTCCATTGGAACAACTCCATAGGAGGAATGGATCAATAACAACAAGTTTCACCAAATTGATCATGCTGATAGCAATCTGACAGGTACATTTATGGCAACTTGAGAGCAAGAAGTAGATAAGCTACATCAGGCTATATATGCAAACAAGGGTATGGATGGATAGAACATAACATGGACAACAATACATAATCATTGGGCATACTAGAACATGCATGGATTTGAGTGAGGCATCAATCAAACATAGCATCAGGTTTAACAGTTTCAGACTTAGCAGTTTTTCAACAAGTCTCAGGAAACAACAACAGCGAGTAGGTTACTTTATAAGCTTGTTGCAAACACCTCAAGGAATATCATGAAAAGTGGATTGCACCACAGCAAAGAAGGCATGAACGTGCTTCTCAAACATATTGACATGTGGCATGAAAGAAAAACACATTAAGAGCTATGAACAAGTCAAATCAGCATCTCATAACAAGTTTCAGCACTTAACAGCCACATGCACTTTTGCAACAGAGATTAACATGGCAATATGACACCTATCATGAATGCTACAACAACCATCATGTAGAGCACTTCACAATGAACATTTTGACATATCACACACTATATTTGGACCAACATGCACAAAGTTATCATCACCACAAGCATGCAACAAAATTACAGTTATCAGCAGATTAAACATATAGCACTCTTGCAATGATGATTAGGGCATCAAGATGAACTCAAACAAGCATGCCACTGTACAACCATATGAAGAGCATATCACAACGAACATTTGGACATATTATATGCTCCATTTGGATCAACACACAAAAAGTTACAGCCACTCAAACAGGCAACAGAATGTATCAATTTCACAGACTTGGCCATTTTTTTAAAACTCCACAAAAAACATAGAGGGCGCAGTATAGCTATAGTACGCAGGGGCGGGGCTTAGGCAGGCTCACCCATTGGGCTCGGCCCAGTAGAAGAGGGAGAAGCAGCAGGCCGGCGCTTGGCTGGGCCCTTGTGGCACGCAACTGGGCCGACCGCAGAGGCAGGCCGAGGCCCACGTAGGCAGAAGCAGCCCAACACGCTCGGGCGTGCGGTGCCCGTCGTCCTCCCGAGCGAGATGAAGCGGCGGCGGCTCGGTCGGGCTCCGACGACGTGGAGCTTCGGCGAGGCCGGGGGGAGGACAGGCGGCGGCGGGAGCGGAAGGATCCATGCACGGAGGCCCCGGATCCTGCCGTGGTCGGGGTCGGCGGCGCTCGGGATGCGGGATCCGGCGAGGTTGAGTGGTGGCGGCGGGAACCTGCTCGCCGGCGGCGACCAGGGACGGAGGCGGGGCGGAGCTCTGGCGGGAGGAGTGTTGGACGCTGGCGACGGCGTGCGCGGTTCGCGGTGGCGACGACCGCGGGCACGCAGCGCGGGAGGCGGGCGTAGTTCGGCGAGGTTGCAGGAGTCCGCGGCGGCGCTGGATCGGCGGCGGGGACGAAGCCGCGGAAGCGGAGCGGGCGACTCGGGCCCGGCGCGGCCCGGGGGCGGGCCAGGGATGGGCCCACGAGCCCGGCGGCTCGGGGACGCGGGGATGACGTGGAAACGCCACATGGCGCTCAGGGAGTGGTTGGGGCGGCGGTGGTGCTGAGGTGGCGGGCGCTGGTTGGCTGGGTGATGTGGCCGGCGGGGTGGACATGTCCGGCCGTCGACGGACACGTCCGGCGGCGGGAGGATGAGGACGCTACGGTTTTACCCGAAAAATTAGGGGAAGGGGGACGTTTATATAGGCATAGGGAGCTAGGAGAGGGCTATGGAGGTGTGGTTTTCGGCCACGCGATCACGGTCCAACGACCGAGAGCATGGAGGTGGTTGGGATGGGCTAGTGGGCTGTTGAGGAATGGTGCTTGGCCAAAAGAGAAAAGGCTTCCGGCGGTTAACACGGTTAACCGTTGGGCTATCAAACGAAATGCGAACACAACGAAACTTGACAGACGGTCTACCGATGCTATAATAAGACCACACGCCAAGTTTCACCCCATTCCGAGAACGTTTTCCGGCCACTTATAAAATAAATATTCGGAGGTGCCGCGGGCGCGTGTGAGTGTGTCTGGGCTCAGAACGGACAACGGAAAGGACGGGCGGACTCGGACGAATGCAAATTTTGAAAACATGATGATGCAATGCACATGATGACAAGGAAAAATGCAACACGCAGGCAAATGACAAGGCAACGATGATGAATAATTGGCTGACACCTGGCACACCTGTCTCGGGGTGTCACAACACTCCCCTACTAACAAGAGATCTCGTCCCGAGATCTTAGGAATGAGACGGAAGGAAAAAAGGAAGAAGGTGAAACCAAAGAACCTTGGGAGGTTGAAGAACTTGAAAGAAAAGATACAACGGGGATGAACGAGATTGGGAAGCTCCGTTACAAAATAGGAACAAGGAACATTAGGAGAGCATTGATGGTTGAAAGACACGAAACCAGAGCTGAAGGAACAAGAATGAATTCGGAACCACTTTGGCTAATAAGATATAGACAAGGAATTCAAACGAAAGAATTCGGGCAGCACTCCGGCTGAAACTTGAAGGAACATGGCATGAAATTGAGAAGGTGAAATAATACCTGACAAAAGAAAAACACAATGTTTCCGGAAGAATTGAAATGATGGAATAAAATGATCGGAGAAGACGGTGACAACTTACACCACAAATGAATTTAAAAGCATCCTTAGAAGGAAGGATTGAACGGAGTTGTTGAGGATATCAACAACAAAAGAATAGATGCACGTGGGCTTATGTAACCATCTCAAAACTTGAGGTGAATTTGCGCCACTACCAAATGATTGAATAGCTGAGGATAACGAACAAATGCGAAACTCCATTTGAAAAGAATACGGAGAATTATTTGCACTCAGGAGGCAAGAATAAGAATGCTTGAGCTGCTCCAGAAGAATTAGATGAACATTTGAAGAATGAATTAACTCCTAAAGAACCACCATGAAGAACTTCGGTAACAAAACGATGATTATATAGAAGTGAAGGAATGAAGAATAAGAATAAAGCCTTGCGATGGAAAAATAAGAATATAGCCTTGCGATGATTAGACGGGGGTCTGACGAGATAGCCGAGGAAAATTTGAACTCCGGAAAAGAAAAGAATAAAAACACATGGAACTAGAATTTATTCGTCAAGAATAAACTCCGAAGGAAGGAATAAATCAGCTTGACGAGAATGAATAAGAATTATGGTATGCTCATCCTTCATCTATTAAATTGATGAAAGTAATGGATTCGCATACTACTTATTCACGTTGAAAAGGTTAAGGAGTGATATATCGCGAACTTGCGAAAATCTTCATGAAACACCGGTAGGATTGGAATAAAAAAATGGATTGATATGATAACACCGGAAAAGAACTCTTGAGTGAACCACCATAAGAATTGAAGCTGAGTGAAGAAAAAAAGGGGCGAACCGCTGAGAAGAATTAAAATCGAATGATGAAAGAGAACAAAACCACCGTAAGGAATTAAAATTGAGTGGATAGAAGAGAATGAATCACCGGGAAGAATAAAACACTTGAGGAAATTTAGATACAAGAGAACGAAGAGATCGTGAACTGATTAAAGAATACTTGAACGAAGCACCGGACAATTGTGAGACGAACGAAGAGGCATCCATGAAGAATATTAGGAGGACGAAGTTGAAAACTGAGAACGAAGAAATCTTCTGAAATGATGGCCTTCGGAGGAACACAAAGAAAAGAATTCACGAAATACTCCGGGAGAATGAAAAGAAGAAAGGTTGAATTAATGATGAAAATAATTAAAAGCGATCTTGGAGAAGGCATATGACTGATAGAATACATTCTTACGTCACACTTGAAAAGAATATAGGAATACTCCGGGAAAATAGAAGAATCGGGTAAGATCCTGGAAAAAGACCTGTGGGTTATGAGCCCACTGAAAGAAAACCACCGTTGAAAAAAATTGAAAAGGAGATAATGCACCGGAACCATTGAAAAACTCGAATGAGGTGACCACCTCGAATTAATTAGAACATAGACGAATATCATGAGATGTCTTCGGAACTCCGGAACAAATAAATGGCGAGAGACGAACGAGCAAGAGGAAGCATCTGAGCCGAGGGAAAAGAATATGATGAACACTCAAAACTTGAATTGATTCCACCGGAAAAGAAAGAGATGAAGAAGGACGAAGGAGGGGAGAATTCTCTAGTTCAAATAACTGAGGAAGAATGCAGAGGATCACACGAGTAGGATGGATACTCGATTAAGGACTCCGGCTCCGAAAAGAAAAGGGGTGGGCGGGTGGGAAAGAGAAAGTCCACTTCGGACGGGGAAAACACCGTCGGTTGAAAAGAACTGACGGTTGAACTTGCAAAGAAGAAGAGGGTCGAATCCACTTGACGAGAGATGCACCGGATGAAAAGAACAGACAATGCAATGAACGGAAAACTAACCGCGTGATCCTAAAAAAATTTGAAGGGGAAGAGGAGTAATTTTAAAACACCTACGTCAAGAATCCTCACCAGAGCGACGAAGGGGCGGGGGAGTAAAAAGAGTTCCTACTCTCTGATATAACTAGACTCCGAAAATAGTTTTTTCTAGACTCGACAACGGCCAAACTACGATCAATCAAGGGGCTCCTATGGTCGGTCGATGCTCTGATACCAACTTGTCAGGCCCAAGATGCGATTCTATCCCGATCAAGTGACACACTCGTGATTGGGGCACAACCGCATTTCGGGCACTTAGCAAGATGGATATCATTACATCGTACCATTACATAAATACATGGGGATACAACAATTCATACAAGTCACATGAATACAACAACATCAATACAAGGCATCCTACTACGGATGCAAACATGAAAAGCACAGCAACATCCATCTGCTATCCCAGGCTGCCGACCAGGAACCTAGCCCAAGAATGACAACGAAGAAGAAGAAAGAACTCCAGCAAATGGTAACATCGCTCTCATGTCAAGTCATCGGAAACCTGCACCTGCAACTGTTGTTGTAGTATCTATGAGCCACGAGGACTCAGCAATCCCATAACCATGGGTATCAAGACTAGCAAAGCTTAATGCGTAGGAAGAGGTTAAGTGGTGAGGTTGCAGCAGCGGCTAAGCATAAAGTATGGTGGCTAACATACGAGTACAAGAATAAGATGAGCATCTACGCAAATGGTCGCAAACTAGTAATAATCACTAAAGATCCTAAACTACCTATGAGTCAAACATAACCCCATCGTGTTCTCTTCTCAAAGTGAAAAGAGACGGTCACGGTTACTCACACTGTTGTGTGTTTTATTTCGGATCCTCTGTCAAGTTTTCTACAACCGGACATTAACAAATTCCAATCTGCCACATAACCGCGGGCATGACTTTTGAAAGATTATAACCCTGCAGGGGTGTCCCAACTTAGCCCATCACAAGCTCTCACGATCAGCAGAGATAATAATAAAATTACCCCTTATGTTAGGGAAGGCCCGATCAGACTCGGAATTCCCGGTGCACAAGACATTTGGACAATGGTAAAACAAGTCCAGCAAGACCTCCCGGCGTGCCGACACCCTGATAGTAGCCGCGCGTATCTCGTCTTAGGTCATGACCGGATAGGTCAAGCTACGAGAACCAACACCTTTAGTTGCCTCAAGTCGGCCCCGCAGGCTGCCCGTTTGGGACCAACACCATCAGCACTGGCCCCCCCTGTTATGTAGAAAAGATTCCTCGGGGACGTGATCCCATATGAGATTTAATTAATTAATTAAGTTATTATTATGTTGCAAATTAAAACCAATGTTGGGCCTTGCTAGAGGAGTTTTATTCAAAGACGAACTGTCAAGGGGTCCCCATATACCCAACCGTGTAAGGAACACAAAATCAAGGAACATAACGCCGGTTTATCGGCTCCTAAGGTGGCATGAGTGGAACAAAACACCGAGCAAAAGGCCAAGCCTTCCACCCATTGCAAAGTATATAGGTGTGTTAAGATATATAAGATATATTGTGATATTCCAACAACAAGTTCGAACATGGAACAATCTTCATCTTCACCTGCAACTAGCAACACTATAAGAGGGGCTGAGCAAGCGGGTAACATAGTCAAACAACGGTTTTGCTGGGAAGGTGTCAAAGGTTAGAGGTTTCATGGCAACAAGGAGAGGCTGACAACAAAAGATAGGTAGCGCGACATATAGCGATAGCATCGAGACATCTAGCATAGCAATGATAGTAAAGGTATCCAAGGTGATGGTCATCTTGCCTGAGATCCTGCAAGGAAGAAGAACGAGTCCATGAAGTAGACGAAGAAGAATCCAGGAAGACGAACCAAGTGAAGTCGAACGAATCCTCACGAACGCAACGGATAATGACTAGCGAGAAGAAGCACACAACATGGTAAACACATCACTCAAGAACATGACAAGATGCTCAACCAAGTATGATGCAAGATAAGTCTATATGACACAAAACATGGCAAGGGATGAAGCACACAAGAACAACACAACCAAACAAGGTTAAATGAGGCCGGAAACAACATATAACAAATCCGGTAAGTCCTCATATGCACATTTGGAATTTGGTCCAGGTCTGAACAAACCGTAAGTTCAAGTTGATAAACAGCAAGTTAACATGCACCATGATGATCTAATCAAAATTCTAGTCAAGTTACATATCAAGTTTATGTAATTCGGAGCTACGGCCTAGAAGATATGAGCAAAAGAAGACAAACATGTCAAATATGCAAGATGCATCCAAACAACAAGCAAACACACTCCAAACATGTAAAAAAACATGATATTATGCTTCTACATGCAAAAACACACAAGTTTCATATATAGCACGCTCAAAACGGAGCAACGGTTCAACACATACACATGAAACAAGATATAACAACAAGCTGTCCAAAAACAGCAACATAGCAACTTGGGAGCAAGGTATATATATGCTATAGCACCCAAACATGATAACAAGAGGCATGGATGTGAAATAGACATGATACTTAACAAGCATGAACTTAGAGCGGACCCAAAAACTTTCTTGAACACAATTAAACAAGCATGGCAAGTTGCAATAAATTTATCCAGACTTAGCCAAAATCTAGGAAGGCAAAAACATCATCACGATGCTGCCTTCTGAGGCACAAAACAACAAGCATATCAACTCTACTAAGTATATAAAGATCATGGACATGTAATAGACATAGCATACATCAAACAACTCCATTGGAACAACTCCATAGGAGGCATGGATCAATAACAACAAGCTTCACCAAATTGATCATGCTGATAACAATCTGACAGGTACATTTATGGCAACTTGAGAGCAAGAAGTAGATAAGCTACATCAGGCTATATATGCAAACAAGGGCATGGATGGATAGATCATAACATGGACAACAAGACATGATCATTGGGCATACTAGAACATGCATGGATTTGAGTGAGGCATCAAGAAAACATAGCATCAGGTTTAACAGTTTCAGACTTAGTAGTTTTTCAACAAGTCTCAGGGAACAACAACAGCGAGTAGGCTACTTTACAAGCTTGTTGCAAACACCTCAAGGAATATCATGAAAAGTGGATTGCACCACAACAAAGATGGAATGAATGTGCTTCTAAAACATATTGACATGTGGCATGAAAGACAAACACATCAATAGCTATGAACAAGTCAAATCAGCATCTCATAACAAGTTTCAGCACTTAACAGCCACATGCACTTTTGCAACAGAGATTAACATGGCAATATGGCACCTAACATGAATGCTACAGCAACCATCATGTAGAGCACTTCACAATGAATATTTTGACATATCACACACTCCATTTGGACGAACATGCACAAAGTTATCATCACCACATGCATGCAACAAAATTACAGTTATCAGCAGTTTTAAACATATAGCACTCTTGCATTGATGATTAGGCCATCAAGATGAACTCAAACAAGCATGCCACTGTACAACAATATGAACAGCATATCGCAACGAACATTTAGACATATTATATGCTCCATTTGGATCAACACGCAAAAATTTACAGCCACTCAAGTAGGCAACAAAATGTATGAATTTCACAGACTTGGCCATTTTTTAAAGTAAAAAAAACAGAGAGGGCGCAGTATAGCTATAGTACGCACGGGCGGGGCTTAGGCAGGCTCACCCATTGGGCTCGGCCCAGCAGAAGAGGGAGAAGCAGCAGGCCGGCGCTTGGCTGGGCCCTTGCGGCACGCAGCTGGGCCGGCCGCGGAGGTAGGCCGAGGCCCACGCAGGTAGCAACAGCCCAACGCGCTCGGGCGTGCGGTGCCCGTCGTCCTCCAAAGCGGGTTGAAGCGGCGGTGGCTCGGTCGGGCTCCGGCGACATGGAACTTCGGCGAGGCCGGGGGAGGATAGGCGGCGGCGGGAACGGAAGGATCCAGGCACAGAGGCCCCGGATCCTGCCGTGGTCGGGGTCAGCGGCGCTCGGGATGCGGGATCCGGTGAGGTTGAGTGGCGGCAGCGGGAACCTGCTCGCCGGCGGCGACCTGGGACGGAGGCGGCGCAGAGCTCCGGCGGGAGGAGTGCTGGACACTGGCGGCGGCGTGCGCGGCTCGCGGTGGCGGCGACCGCGGGCACGCAACGCTGGAGGCGAGCGTAGTGCGGCGAGGTTGCTGGAGTCCACGGTGGCGCTGGATCGGCAGCGGGAACGAAGCCGCGGCGGCGGAGCGGGCGACTCGGGCCGGCGCGGCCCAGGGGCGGTCCGTAGATGGGCCCACGATCCCGGCGGCTGGGGGACGTGGGGATGACGTGGAAATGCCACATGGCGCTCAGGGAGTGGTTGGGGTGGCGTTGGTGCTGAGGTGGCGGGCGCTGGTTGGCTGGGGTGATGTGACCGGCGGGGTGGACATGTCCGGTCGTCGACGGACATGTCCGGCGGCGGGAGGATGAGGACGCTAGGGTTTTACCCAAAAAATTAGGGGAAGGGGGACATTTATATAGGCATAGGGAGCTAGGAGAGGGCTATGAAGGTGTTGTTTTCGGCCACGCGATCACGATCTAACGACCGAGAGCATGGAGGTGGTTGGGATGGGCTAGTGGGCTGTTGAGGAGGGGTGCTGGGCCAAAAGAGAAAAGGCTTCCGGCGGTTAACACGGTTAACCGTTGGGCTATCAAACGAACTCCGAACGCGATGAAACTTGAGAGGCGGTCTACCTATGCTATAATAAGACCACAAGCCAAGTTTCACCCCATTCCGAGAACGTTTTCCGGCCACTTATAAAATAAATATTCGGAGGTGCCGCGGGCGCGTGTGAGTGAGTCTAGGCTCAGAACGGACAACGGAAAGGACGGGCGGACTCGGGCGAATGCAAGTTTTGAAAACATGATGACGCAATGCACATGATAACAAGGAAAAATGCAACACGCAGGCAGCTGACAAGGCAACGACGGCGAATAACTGGGTGACACCTGGCGCACCGTTCTCGGGGTGTCACAATACTTATCATTGCGTTTTCAGCTTATCTTTGGTATGATCAGTTCTTTTCATTGGGTTTTCAGCTTATCTTTGGTATGATTAGTGAAAAGTCTAGATTGCATTATATTTTCTCATTTTGCTGCCCATATGAAAATTAATTTGACTTGCAAACATCACAAATTGAACAGTAATTAATATGATAGGAAAACAGACCATCACTATTTGCTCAAAATGCAAATACAAAGATACCATCTACTTGGCACAATCTACCTTGGTCAATGTTTTCCATAGAGACCCCATTGCCTAATTTAAACAAAAACGCATGACCGTCACTGTTTGCTTTGATTACTTGCTGTTCTTGACCTAACACTCTAACAGAGCTTGTCAACGATTTAAACACTAAGGGCTGCTATAGTGGGGCCTTTTCTAACTCATAGGTGACATAAAGGTTTGGCTGTACACTAAAGTAGGCTCTTGAAGAGTACCTGGAGATCCAGTTCGAAGGTATGCCTAGTTTTTACATAGTGCAGACATAGTAAATGCTCATTTCATTGTGTGCAAGTGCAAGAGATGCGGCATGTTTCATTATGTGGTGTTGTTTTGTTATAATCTCATCCTTTTGTGTTCACAGACTGGAAAGTATGCATATTTATCTTCCAAGGAGACGAGTAACTAGTTTGTGTCACCTTGTAGAGGGGGTGCAATGAAGATAAGATTGAGGATTTCCAAGTACAAGATGTTAGGAAGGAGCCTTGCAAGAGAAGTAGGAGCTGCGTTGAGCCTCTTCAACCTGTTAAGGTAAGTCACTGTATCCAACTCAACATTTCAATTCCTTGTTTGTTTCAGGCATAGTTAATTTGCTCTTTTCAATTGCTTTATTTGTCCTTAGTTAATGAGATGCCCAAAGAATGATGCCTGATGTTGGGTACTTGTATAACTATTAGTTGACATAATTAAAGGCCTTACCATTTAATTACTCTGCCGAAGGGTGCCAGAAGCTTTGAAGTCTATTAACAACCTATTATTGAATGAGGCTCACAATCTAGTTTATACTGGGCTAATGATTGCATAGTTTTGCTTGCTGTAGTATGTTTGTATGACATCCTCTGTTGTTCATTATGCTCCCTAAGACTTTAATTGAGCTACAGAATGGCCAACTGTTTGCTTACTTCTACGCAACATGCTGTCTAAATTTGTAACTTGTCTGTGTTTTGGATTGGGCCCCAACATCATGATCCTCTGGTGAGCTAATAGAGATTTCTGTATGCAGGCTGCATGGACTACCTTTTTCATAATTTTTAAAATGTCACTCGCTTATGCGTCATGACGTGTAACATTATTGTTAGTCTTGTTTTGCCATGTACAAAATAGTCTGTCTTGCTCGCTTCACTATTGTAACTATATTTTTGCCCTAGTCATGTGTACTTACAGAAACATTTCAGGATGAAGTGACATCAACACAAAGATCTGTGAGCAGTGAAGCATGGCTGTTACCGAATGATTATGGATTGGAATTGGAATGTGCTGATGTTCTCGAGCATCAACTAGAGGTGGCAAGACAACGTGTCCATGATTCCGAACGTACAATCAACAAGTTGAGACTGGACATGCAGGTATTAGATGCATGAGTCAAAAAAATGAAACAAGACATTGAGGTAACAATGAAGGAATTGGAGATTTTGCAGACTAAAATTTGTGCTATCTAAATCTGGCCAATCCTATTTTCTGAAGAGATTATAGTTTAAATGGTAAGTTATGTTGATGCGCGTCCATGATGTATGAGCTGTATTTGCCCAGTGTATGTAATTTGCTGTTTGTGTATGCTTTATTATCACTGGTGCCGAACCATAATGCCCAGTGGATATAATCGGCTGTAATTTCTTTATTGTATAGTGTAGGATTATTCTATGTTTCTATGCCTTAGTCTCTTTATTGTATAGTGTATGTTTTTTAGAGGTGATAGTATAGAGTAGGATAATTCTTTGAATATGCTATATCGTTCAAACGGGGGCCAAATCTCCCAAACGTTGTAGTGACCATGGCCCTCCACAGGCCGTACGATCCATGGGCCATCTACGGGACGGACGATACGTGGCCTTCTATGGCTGTCAGATTCGTGGGCCTTCTATGGGCCGTCGGATCCATGGGGCTTCTATCGGCTATCAGATCCATGGGGCTTCTATCGGCTATTGCATCCATGGGCCTTTTATGGGCCAACGGATCCATGGGCCTTCTATGGGCCGTCTGATCTATGGGCCTTCTATGGGCCGTTGGGTCAATGGGCCTTCTACGTCCCGTAGGATCCATGGGCCTTCTACAGGCCGTCTCATCTATGGGCCTTATACGTGCCATATAAGGGGCCGTAAACGGGCTAGAGTGGAAATCGTACGTTTTATGGGCTGACCATAATGGGCCGTTAATAGAACGTATTTGATAATGCTATGAAAATGGCCCAACGTATTAACAGGACACAAACGGGCTGACTGTAACCACGGGCTGAATTTGGCCCACAAGCAGAAAATGACAGTAATTGGGCCGAAAGTAAACGAATGCTGGAAATGAGCCCAAGAATAAATGGGCCCTGAGAAGGCCAAAAGATAACATGGGATGGAAACGGCCCAACATAATAATGGGCCGTTAACGGGTATAAAGTGATACACTGTTCATTACAGGCCAGTTTTACCATGGCTGTTAATGGGCCGAGTGTTACTAAGGGCCTCATACGGGCCAAAAGACGTCATGGGCCATACATGGGCCGGAAGTTAAAACGGACTGGAATTATATTGGACGGCCCAGATGACGCTACTGGGCCTAATTTGGATAGGCCGTAAATGGGCCCTGGGTTAGCGGGTTGTAAATGGGCTATACGCGAACGGGCCGTTAACAGGCTTGCCGTGGGTCGGCCCGCCACCTTTTGACCAAGTCAAACGGGCTGGCCTTTTCACATGAATGGGTCTCTGTTGGTCCGTTCCACGTGTCGACGTATCATAGGCGCTTTGGGTCTAATGAGTAGATGACGCTACTAGGCCTAATTCGGATAGGCCGTAAATGGGCCCTGGGTTAGCGGGCTGTAAATGGGCTATATGCGAACATGCCGTTAACAGGCTTGCCGTGGGCCGGCCCGCCACGTTTTGACCAAGTAAAACGGGCCCGCCTTTTCACAGGAATGGGCCTCTGTTGGGCCATGCCACGTGTCGACGTATTATAGGCGCTTTGGGTCCAATGAGCGGATGACATCTCTTCCAACGGTGAGCCGACACATGTTTCCTCCAGCCAATGATGATTTTACACGTGGAAAATCGCCATTGGTCGGGGTTGTTAACGGGTTATCGGATCCAAAACTAGACCCGATAGCTTAACGGCGTTCCGTTACGGTGGATGCCACGTGTCGGTCACCCTTGACGAAAGCACTTCTGTGACGCGCGATTTATCGTCATGGAAGTGGACACTTCCGTGATGATAATTTTGGTAATGTCATGGAACACTTCTACGACAGCACATGTATGACTATCTTGATTCTGTCATAAAATTGTCATGGATGTACATGCATGACAGAATACGTGACCTACTGTGACAAACACGTATCATCATGGAAGTGTATTTTTTTGTAGTGAGAGAAAGCCGAAAACTGACTATCATGATAGGCGAGAATCTCGTCTGCGATCCGACGACTTAGTCTCATACTACGATCGATGGAGATCTACCCCATGTTATACGAAGGGTTGTTTTTTTGCCCAGCCACATACAAATGGATACCTTAATTCGGAAACACCATATATGCACCAGGGGCTAGTACTTAGTCCCACTTGTCAAACTCGTATGGCTAAGTGAAAGCAATGAAGCCGCATAGTCTGATTGCCTGGTTCGCTCCGCATACACCTCCTACATGGACCAAGACATTGGATAAAGAGTGTTTATACATATGACCAAACTCCCCAGTAATATTTACACGGGGACCGAAGACTGGAAACTTTCAGATTTAAATAAACGGCTGCACATGATGTGAAAGTCGCTCACATTATAATAGCGCAAAAATTATATATACATCGGTTCATAAGCTTGAGTCTTTACAACCGGATACAATTACCCAAAGATAATATCCTTTGAGCACTGGCCTTCTATAAGGCGGGCGCCTTCTATGACGTCCTCAAAGTATCTCTCCGGCTTGCGGTGCTCCTTGCCTTCGGGTAGACCAGCAGTGGCTTTGTCCCGTGCTTTCATCTTCGCCCAGTGCCTTTCACACGGGCGAAGGCCATCTGAGCACCCTCTATGCAGGCCAAACGCTTCAACGCGTCGACCCGCAGACTCGCTTCGACGAGCCGCCTCACCAATCCAAAGTAGCTACTTGGGATTGGCTCAGCGCGCCACAGCCGAACTATCAACTCCTTCATGGCCGAACCCACCATGTTGTGCAGCTCGACCAGCTGCTTCATCTGATCGTTGAGGGGCACCGGATGTTTTGGCGCATTGAACTGCGACCAAAATAGCTTCTCCGTGTTGTTCCCCTCCTGGGCTCGGAAGTATTGGGCGACGTCAGCACTGCTCCTCGGGAGATCCACAAACACGCCTGGAGAATTCAATAGCCGTGTCAGCCCAAGGTACTTCTTCCCTCCGAATATGCTCTGTAAGAGAAAATTCTTACCAGATGCTATGTCCCGCGCCTGCTTGATTTCCTCGTAGACGCCGCGCGACTCACTTCGCACCTCCTGGGCAGCTTTGACTATCGCAGTGAGCTCGGATGCTTGTTTCAAAGTCTTTTCTTCCAATGCCTCGCATTTGCGAATAGCATTGTTGAGCTCAATTTCAACTTCGGTCACCCGAGCCTCGTGGTTTTGGCACGCGGCCTTTTTGGCCTCTAGATCGGCAATCGCTTTGTCAGCGGCTGCCTTGCTCGCCTCGGCCTCCTTCTTCGCCTTCGCGAATGTTGCCCTTGAGGGCCTCGAGCTCAGTGGCGCCAACTTTTAATACAGAATGTCATAAAGAGTTTATACTCATAATCAATCAAAATTATTAGTCTTCTTGACATCTCAGTTTTTAAAATCCGCATACCTTGCGTCTCATCCAAACGCTGGTTGACGCGGTCGAGGTCCGTGTTGGCCTCCGAGAGCTTCCGATTTAGTTCGGCAACTTTTGCAGCTTGTGAAGTTGCCGTAACTAGTGAAGCATGTTCAAATGCAAAAGTATACAGTTTAGCTCTATAATATGCTATATTATGGATACTTCATCTGATTCTGTTCGGAATCACACAAAGCATTAGGGGCTACTGGCTATATATGTGCATATAAAATAAATAAGGTTCCATAAAGAACATTACATTGCATACCTCGAATCCTGTTAGTAGGATGTTGAAGGTTTCATTCAGTCTGCCTTTGACGGACTGAATCTTCTTCATCACCGCACCCATTATGGCGAGGTGCTCCTCCACGACGAAAGCATTTTGTAGTGCTCCCTCCAGAGGGTCCGGTGCTTCCGAATTGACATCACGCGTTGTAGGAACAGTTGTATCCTCCCCTACCTTGGGGGCCTGGTCTTCGGACTCCCGAGCCGCGCTAGGCTCCGGATCAGTATTCGGCGAGGCCTCGGATTGCTTGGCCCCCCGTCTTCGGTCTCCATGGGGACAGTTTCCCAATGGTCAGTGGCATCCAAGGTGTTACCCTCGGTCGCCTTATCACCTGCCCCGCCCCCATCGCCTTGAGCAGGAGACACACGCTGGGAGGTCACTTCGGGGTCCCCGTGGGCCACGGGCCAAGGAGCTCGGACCAGCGGGTCACTCTCCATCTCTCCATATGGCAGAGAGTTCCCCTCCGATAAGGAGGCATTGGGGTGTGCTCGGGAAGGGCTGCTAGTCAGCAGGTGAGAAATACTTAAAAAGCATTAATATTCTTAATGAACAAGGTGTAGTAATTAATATATCCGAACACCTTACATTTCGGCTAGGGGCTTCTCCCTAGGCTTCACCATAAAGCTGTGTTCGGACGATGAGTCCGAACAGGTGGGGATGTTTAGCCTCCTCTGGGGTGCGGCCTTGCCTGCATCAGCAGCGGCCGCCCTCTTCTTCCCCTTTCCCTGGGCGGGGGATTCATCCTCTTCATCAGCCTCCTCCTCTTCGGAGGAGAGGATGTTAATCTCCTCGGACTTCGCGTTCGCAGGGCGGGGCCCGCTCTTGGCCTCCTTGACCTTCTTCTTAGACTTCTTGTACAGCGCCTTGTACAGCGTCGGAACCAGCATCGCCAATAGTTGAGGCATGTCTGGGTCTTCGGGCAAAGGGGCCGAACACTTGATCCGAACTGCCTTCTTCATCCAGCTCTGTATATCACATAAAAACTCCAATTCCTAATATCGTTAAAATAAGGAGGGAATATGTGTTCAGTGGAGTTTTTTTATTACCTCTTGTGCGGTAAACGTAGTTCTGTAGCCTGAGTCCTCAGTTTCCTTTGGCCACTCCTTCTGGCTATTGCAGAGGTATTTCCAGATCTCTTCGTGCGTGGAGCCATATAGATGCTTCAAGGGCTGGGCTCCTGTCGGATTGAACTCCCATAGAGAGGAGTCCCGGCGTTGGCAAGGAAGGACATGTCGGGCCAGCATTACCTGAACCACAGTTGTGAGTTGGTAGCCTTTGGTGATCATGCCGGACACGGACCGTGGAGTGCCGCCACCTCAGCCAGAGACCCCCAGTTCGGACTCTTATCGGCCCAGGAGGTTAGCCTCTCCAGGGGTCGAGATATGAAAGCAGGCGTTGCCGCCCATTTGGCGTTGCGGGGCTCGGTGATAGAGAACCACTCCTGCTGCCAAACCTTGTTCGTCTCCATGAACGACCCCTTTGGCCAGGTTTCATTTGGGAGCTGCTTATCATAGCGCCCCCACATTCCGCATGTTGCCCGTCCACCACCTTCGGCTTCACATTAAAGGTCTTGAACCATAGACCAAAGTGTGGGGGAACGCGAAGGAAAGCTTCACACACCACTATGAAAGCAGAGATGTGAATGATTGAATTCAGGGCTAGATCATGAAAATCCAGCCCGTAGAAAAACAATAGACCCCGTACAAAGGGGTGAAGAGGGAATCCTAGCCCCCTAACGAAGTGTCAGAGGAACACGACTCTCTCACCCGCCTTCGGGATGGGAATCACCTGATCCTGGGCGGGGACTCGGTGCGCGATGTTGGCAGCGAGGTAGCCCGCGCTTCGGAGATCCTCCACGGTCTTCTCAGTAACTATGGAGGCCTCCCACTTGCCTCTGGCGCCGGATCCGGCGATTGCTGGGGAAGGAAGTGGTGGTTGAGGAACTGAGAGCTGTGGGCGCAAGAGATGAGGATGCTGGGGCTAGGAAGATTGGAGAGGTAGAGCTTGAGGAAGGCGTGGGGCTGATAGAAGGGATTGATATCCTTCTATAACGTTATGAATAAAGAACGTCCCCCCACTTTAGCCATAAACCTCGCCGGTTCCCAAAGCTGTCGTGCGTAATGCGCGGTTTGGATGCTCACGTCACATTGATAAGGATCCCATAATAAGCGGGCACGATCTCTGTTCTGATAAGACGTGTCAATGGGGTTATACCTCGAAACGTGAAACTAGGACCAAGTAAAACGATTTGATATGTTAGTGGGATGGACGCGACGCTTCACCAAAAAGTTGTCAGTAAAGACACACTATTCATTTTCTTTTGATGCCTTGCCCTCAAGGCTAAGGGTTGTAGTAAGCATGTAGAGCCGAACACAGTACATTCTTTTGCAGAAGATAGTGCCTCGATATGTTCGGAAGAAGGAGCCCGCCTTGCATTGCCGAAGACAATACGGAAGCCGAACTCATCGTCATCGAAGACAGGTTCAGGGGCTACTGAGGGAGTCCTGGATTGAGGGGTCCTCATGTGGCTGGATAACTCGTTGTGGGCCGGACTGGTGGGCCGTGAAGATCATCGCTGAAGATCATCTCTCGTATCCGGATAGGACTCATGTGTGCGTATAATGGCATGTTTTATGTTCGGTTGTAATCTTTCCTTCCTCTGCAAGATGGTCATGTATTAACCCTAGGGCCCTCCAATGCATTTATAAACTGGAGGGTTTAGTCCGTAGAGGCTGAACAACAATAGCCAATTCATAGCAATCGCCCTTGTTAGACTTCTAGGGTTTAGCCATTACGATCTCAAGGTAGATCAACTCTTGTAATCATATTCATCGAGATCAATCAAGAAGGAGTATGGTATTGCCTCGATCGAGAGGGCCCAAACCTGGGTAAACACTGTGTCCCTTGTCTCCTATTACCATCGATCCACAGACACATAGTTCGGGACCCCCTACCCAAGATCCGCCTGTCTTGACACCGACACCGGGTCTCCCACAATTGTAGCAATTCTGATCAGGACTAGAAGATCTTTTGTCATTGTAGGACCTTGACTTGGAGTTTCTTTCTTTGCTTCTATTCTTGTAGAATTTGTTGAAGTTCTTCACCATTAAGTTCAATTCTTCATTGAAGACTTGTTTCTCACTAGATGATGTAGGAGCATCACATGAAGCTTTGTAAGCGCCACTAGAATTGTTTTGAAGCTCTTCTTTATCCTTAAGTGACAACTCATGAGCAACAATTCTACCAATGACTTCCATTGGCTTGAGGTCTTTGTAATTGGGCATCATTTGGATCAATGTGCACACATTGTCATATTTTCCATCCAAGGCTCTTAGGATTTTCTTGATGATGAATCTATCGGTCATTTCTTCGCTTCCTAAGCCGGCAATCTCATATGCGATGAGAGCAAGCCTAGAGTACATTTCAGCGACAACTTCACCATCCTTCATTTTGAACTTGTCAAGTTGACTTTGAAGCACATCCAACTTGGATTCCTTAAAAGAGATGGTACCTTCGTGCATATCAATCAAGGTATCCCAAATTTCCTTTGCATTCTCAAGACGGCTGATTTTGTTGAATTCTTCGGGACACAATCCATTGAAGAGCCTATCACAAGCTTGAGCATTGTATTGCAACATCTTCAATTCTTCAGCGGTAGCTTCCCGATTTGGTTCCTTCCCATCGAAGAATTCACCTTGCAAACCAATACACACAATAGCCCAAACGGCGGGGTTATGTCCAAGAATATGCATTTTCATCTTATGTTTCCAACTAGCAAAATTAGTACCATCAAAGTAAGGACCTCTATGGTGGTAACTTCCCTTGCTAGACGCCATACTCTCCTTGGTTGTGAAGCCAAAGCTATGATCACCAAAGCTATGGAAATCAAGGTAAATGGAGACCAAAGCTCTGATACCACTTGTAGGATCGAAAGTATGTCTAGAGGGGGGGTGATTTGACTACTTGACCAAATAAAAACTTAGCCTTTTCCCAATTTTAAGTTTTGACAGTTTTTAGCAATTTAGCACAAGTCAAGCAATCTTCCTACACATTCAATTCTAGAGTTGAGGTAGCAGAAAGTAAAGCATTGCATACGAAGGTAAAGGGAGGGGTTGAGAGTGCAAACACAATTGGAGACACATATGTTTTTGGTGTGGTTCCGATAGGTGGTGCTATCGTACATCCATGTTGATGGAGACATCAACCCACAAAGGGTAACGGCTGCGCGAGTCCATGGAGGGCTCCACCCACGAAGGGTCCATGAAGAAGCAACCTTGTCTATCTCACCATGGTCGTCGCCCACGAAGGACTTGCCTCACTAGGGTAGATCTTCACGAAGTAGGCGATCTCCTTGCCCTTACAAACTCCCTGGTTCAACTCCACAATCTTGTCGGAGGCTCCCAAGTGACACCTAACCAATCTAGGTGACACCACTCTCCAAAAGGTAATAAATGGTGTGTTGATGTTGAACTCCTTGCTTTGTGCTTCAAGTGATAGTCTCCCCAACACTCAACTCTATCTCACATATTTGGATATGGTGGAAAGAAGATTTGAGTGGAAAGCAACTTGGGGAAGGCTAGAGATCAATATTCTTGCGGTTGGATTGGAATATCTTGGTCTCAACACATGAGCAGTTGGTTCTCTTTCAGAAAATGAATAGTGGAAGTGTAGGCACGTTCTGATGGATCTCTCTCTGATGGAGAGGGAGCGGAGGGGTATATATAGGCTCCACACAAAATCTATCCGTTACACACATTTGACCCAACTCGGTCAGACCGAATAAAAGAACTCGGTCAGATCGAAGCAGTTCAAATGTGAACGTTGGACATTTCGGTGGGTTCGACAGTATCAACTTGGTGAGACCGATACGATAGGGCAAAGACTCAACAAGGTTTGACCGATTACACAAACTCGGTGAGACCGATTTTGGTAATATGCTAACAGAGTGTTGGTCAGGGAAACTCGGTGGGACCGATTCGCTCATCTCGGTGAGACCGAAACGTACGAAAAGGAAACCAACAGTTTGCAATGCCAACTCGGTGGGACTGATTCGCTCATCTCGGTTAGACCGAAACGTTACGAAGAGGAAATAGAGGGTTTGCATTCCCATCTCGGTGAGACCGAGATCCGTATCAGTGAGACCGAACTGATTAGGGTTTGTGGCAGTGGTTATGTCAAGTGAACTCGGTGGCGCCGGATAGATCAAATCGGTGGGGCTGCAGTTGACTTTTAGGTTTAGGACATATGTGGAAATGAGAAAGTGGTTGAGGGCTTTGTAGCATATTACTAAGCATTTTGAGCAAGTAGACCATTAAGCAACACCTCATCCCCTTTTAATAGTATTGGCTTTTCCTATGGACTCAATGTGATCTTGGATCACTAAAATGAAAATGTAGAGTCTTGAGCTTTTGCCAATCTTTGTCCTTAGAATTTTAAGGGGTCCACATTTCTAATCCATGCCATGCCAACCATTGAACTTCCTGAAATATTTATCTTGAAAGAATATTAGTTCAATGAGCTATATGTTGTTATTAATTACCAAAACCACCCGGGGATTAGTTCCACTTTCACCTGCATCGCTATCACAGCCGCAGGGTTTGTGCCCGGTGTTTTGAGGAAGGTGACCTTGTCCTTAGGCGCGTTCAGTCCGCCAATGTACAAACAAGCTGTCACCCAAGTGGGAAGGCCCTTACTGGGTGGTACGAGTCACCAGATCTAGCACAGTCCATCTGGAGACCAGAGATGGCACTTAGTTGCAAAACTCATGGAATATTGAGCATCTCCGCAAGTACTACCTGTAAGGCGCGGCAGCAGGGCAGGGCCTGGCAGCCACCCATCCGTACAAGCCTTGCCTCAGTTGCATGTAACCCGTCGTATGGAGCCGGGGCGATGATCCTGTGCAACAGAAAATAAAGAAGCACTATAGGGGGGCCCTCAACTGAGATTTCATGCATGCACCATCCACCCAGATCACTGCATAAGCATTTCATGAGCATTTGCATATGCATATAGATAGGATTGCATCATGCATTCATTCTCATCTACATGAAGTTGCTGGTTCATACCGTGAACTTGGCTTCGACAAGGAATTGAGAAGATTGCCCGGCACTGCAATCCCCGGCAAGCCAAATAGATAAGTTCGACCTCCTGTCCTTTAGTGTTCTGTAAGCTATAACTTATGCATGAGAGAACCCCGCCACGTTCTCTTGAGGCTTAGGTGCTCCCATCCCAGACTCGAATGTTGCTTCGAGCGAGATGGTTGTAGTGGCCTTTGGTGAAAGGGAGTTGGTGGGGGGTTGGCCCCTCTGTCTATTCCCCGGCAGACGTGGTTCTTCGACAGACAAAGAGGGTGCCAGCAAGGTAACTTACCAGGAAAACTCGTTTTATTAAAAAAATGAGGAATTCCACCTCTACATGGACGTACACATGCACGTGTTCCTGGCAAGGTCTATCTTTTTTATTCATATGCTGATACAAGTACAAGCATTACAGAACACAAAGACTCGAGGGATTACATTGTTTGAATTAAGATTTGGCAATTGGCTACAAGTTTAAGATTGAAAGAAGATAAGTGCCCCGTGATGCCCTTTCTTGCCCCCCTCCTCCTAGGCACGTCCGTTCAAGGCGAGGGAGGACAAAAGGAGCGCCTGGGCAAGTCCCCGGTCCACCTCCTTCCAGGCTCTAGGAGAGGTAGCCCGACGGGAGCAAGGCCACCGAGGGAGCACAACAATGGGGAGCAAAGCGGAGGCGACCCGCGAACCACCGTCACCAGGGCCAGCAGGGCACGACAAGAACAGCAGAGCTGCAACCCGAGAGGAAGCCTGCCGGGGTCCAGCTGGAAGACTGCTGGAGGATCCAACGGGCGCCACCCCCACCCCTGCATCCAACTCCCAGGCAGATTCCCCTGTCAGCAAGAAGATGCAGGTGCTGACGCCTGATGAAGATGGTGCGGGCGATGGTCAGCCGGAGTCAGAGTCGTCGCTCCCTCGCCCGCTGTCGTCATCATCGCCGTCAGTGTCCTCCTCGTCGCTTTCACTCGAGGAGGAGCTTTCGTCGTTGGTCGAGCTCTCCACGGAACACCCTAAGTGACCGCCCGAGCGCCCGAAGATCTTTACGGAGAGCAGGCCGTTCTCCACTAATTTGAACGAGAGAACGTGCCCCTCCGGTAAACTGAGGGCGCGGGCAAAGGTCTTCCAGCCACGACGAAGATACATCATATGAGGGGTGGGGAAATCGACGTCAACCCTCATACCTCCATTCCCGTAGCCCCTCATGTGCAGCCGTAGTGTGCGTGGTTGTTCAAGCTCCATCTCCCACGCAAAAGGAGTTTGGAGGTGAAGCTGATCACACAAAGGCTTGTACAACCTGATGATGAACTCCCGAGGATGGTCGCCAACGTGGCCTTCTAGTAGGGGAGGAGCCGCCGGTGGAGGTGCTGCCAAGGCACCACCCCTGCCTCCTCCTCCTCGAGTAGCACGACGACCGCGGCCGCGTCCCCTCCCTCCTCTCCTTACGGACGACTCCACTGCCTCAGGGTCCGAAGGAGGAGGGGCGCACTGTCGAACAGAAGCCCTCGTCGCCGCCACCGGGGCACCACCACGCCGTCGCCCTCGCAGCATGGCTAGAAGAAAAAGATTGCGGAGAAGAAGGGGGAGTGCGTGCTGAGGAGTGCTGCCCCAGCCCCCTTTTATAGGGGAACATGGCATGGGGCTGGCTCCCATCATGGGAGATAGCCGCCCCTCTCCCCCAATGCGGCCTTCCTGTGCCCGCCGTAACTCAGGGGGTCGATGCTGCCCCTCTGACCCAACCATCAATGCGAGGTTTCCGGCCGTGGCACTCCTCCCCGTGTCCTCCGCATCTACCACCTACCGCACCCAATGCACGCGGAGCATGTGGCGAGTGCATGCGGAACGGAGGACGAGTGGGATGGCAGTTTCCGCCCCGTAATTGTGGGGCGAGGAGAATCCGTGGGCCACGATCCAAGTTCTCCCATGATGTCACACACGACGCGCGGGGAAACAGGAAACTGGCCAGGATTCAAGACTCATGAAGAAGCAAAAAGAGGACCTCAAGAGAATGACCTCTTCAGCAACCCTGCATGTGCACTTATTAGGCCCTACCCCGACAACGCTCTGCAGCATGATCGGGGCAGGGCCGGGGGCTTCTGTCGGTGCAACAAACCCTGGGTCTGTTGCCCAGACTATGCACAGGCACCCGAACAAGATTGGAGCACGAGCCCAAGTCATAATACTAGAAACCAAGAGATCCAGAGTATCAGCTCAGACTAGAGAGGCCAAGGCCAAGTCAGAGAAGAAAGACGTCACCAAGAGAAGGGCCTCCCTTGCTGGGCAGGCGAGCCCGGGAAGGGGCGAGGCCACCCCCGGAAGCAGGTATCGGAAACACCCCGACAGGGCTTGCCGAGGGCTCACGGAGGCCAAAACCGCCTCACGAAGCACTCGAGCACGACCCACGTCGTCAATCAATGCGGTGTCAAGCCGCAAGATGATTAAGTGGCAGCCATTAGCCACATGGCATCCATATCCTACATAAAGAACCCACAGATGACACCCGTCCTGCGACGTGTCAAGAAGACAGGCGCGGAGCTGGCGAGATAAGCCGGCAAGCCTTGCCAGGCAGCCATTGATTTGACACTAAGCAGTGCATTTAATGCACCCTGTCAGCCCGCAGAGTTAGGTATGATACCACTATTTGCCATCGTGTTAGTGCATAATGACTACTTTGCCACTTTGGTCGCCCCTTGATCTATAAAAGGAGGCCGATGGCGACCGTAGAAAGGGTTGGGAAATAGAGAAACCCACACCACCGTACGCGTGTAGTCACTGCTGCCCAAAGGCAACCCTTGCCGGGTGAGTGTACCACGCTCTACCACGAGCATTCCATCATCAATCCACCAAAGCAGGAGTAGGGTCTTACGCCTTGCGGTGGCCCGAACCTGGGTAAACTACTTATGTGCTCCCCGCCATGCTGTCGTGCGATGGTCTGCTCTTTATGCAACGCGACGTCCCCCTGCCGAACCAGCAAGGGGCCTCCTAGTCCCATAGGTGGCCGTGGATATCCCGCAACAAATGGCTTGAGTAATTTCTTTGTAAGGAACTCTTCTCCTAAGATTGCTACTATAAGCATGATAATCTCTAGCTTCCAAACTACACAAGGTTTCTTTGTCATGGATAATTTCCTCTATAGGGGGGTGTTCAACGTACTTTTTATAGAAAGCACAAATTTCCTTGGCCTCTTATATCATGAAATCAAACTCCCACATGAGAATAATAATTGCAATCTTTTTAGCCTTAGGATGAAGTATATTAGGGAGTTCATAAAATATATCTTGTAAAGCCTGGTGGATATGTATAAATTTTATCTCTAACTTGGCAACAAGCATAGCAATAGCATCCGCATAACAGTTTGTCTTAAGAAAAATAGATCTCTTAATTGGTAAACTCCTGTACAATTGAAAAACTCATGAATAACCCTTTTACCAATAATATTACCGTCCCCACATGAAATGTTTTTACATTATAATTAGGATGGGGTTCCTTCTCACTATCATGAGACTGAAGTCCTTCTCTAAGATTATTACCAGTGATAACCACCCTAGATTCAGACATGATGGCAAAAAGATCAAGCACACAATCGAACAAAGAGATGAACGGAAAAGGGCGAATAAAAAGGCAAATCTTTTTGTGTTTTTTCTGAAAACGCTTCAGAAGTGGGGGAGAGGAAAACGAGAGGCGAATGGCGAATAATGTAATGCAAGAGATGAGAGTTTATGATGGGTACTTGGTAGGCTTGATGTAGATCTTGACTTGGCGTAGATCCCCCGACAACGGCGCCAAAATTCTTCCTACTACTTGAGCTTGCGTTGTTTTTTCCCTTGAAGAGGAAAGGGTGATGCAGCAAAGTAGAGATAAGTATTTCCCTCAGTTAAGAACCGAGGTATAAATCCAGTAGGAGAAGAACACACAAATCACCAATACCTGCACAAAAAATCAAACACTTGCACCCAACGCGATAAAGGGGTTGTCAATCCCTTCACGGTCACTTGCAAAAGTGAGATCTGATAGATATAGATTAATAAAAGTAAACAAAAGATAAAATATTTTTGGGTTTTTGAATTATAGATCTGAAAGTAAAAGACTGCAAAATAGTAGATCGAAAACTAATATGATGGCAAATAGACCAGAGGGCCATAGGTTTCACTAGAGGCTTCTCTCATGGAGGAAAATAATACGGTGGGTGAACAAATTACTGTCGAGCAATTGATAAAAAAGCGCAAAGTTATGACGATATCTAAGGCAATGATTATGTAATATAGACATCACGTCTGTGTCAAGTAGACCGGCTCCTGCCTCCATCTAAAGTATTAAGCTCATAAAGAACAGAGTAATACCTTAAGTAAGATGACATGATGTGGAGGAATAAACTCAAGCAATATGATGTAAACCCCATCTTTTTATCCTCGATGACAACAATGCAATACGTGCCTCGCTACCCCTAGTTTGTCACTCGACGAGGACACTGCAAGATTGAACCCAAATCCAAGCACATCTCACATTGCAAAAAATACCAATCTAGTTGGCCAAACCAAACCGATAATTTGAAGAGAAATACAAGGATATCAAATCATGCATATAAGAACTCAGAGAAGATTCAAATAATATTCATAGATAAGCTGATCATAAATCCACAATTCACCGGATCTCGACAAACACCCCGCAAAAGAAGATTACATTGGATAGATCTCCAAGAACATCGAGGAGAACATGGTATTGAGAATCAAAGAGAGAGAAGAAGCCATCTAACTACTAGCTATGGACCCGTAGGTCTGTGGTAAACTACTCACGCTTCATCAGAAGGGCAATAGAGTTGATGTAGATGCCCTACGTGATTGAATCCCCCTTCGACAGGATGCCGGAAAAGGACCTAAGATGGGATCTCACGGGAACAGAAGGTTGCGGCGGTGGAAAATTGTTTTCGTGGATGCTTCTGAGGGTTTTGTAATATATGTGAATTTATAGGACGAAGAAGTAGGTCGGTGGACTCCCGGGGGGGCACAAGGCAGGGGGCGCGCTCACCCCCCTAGGGCACGTCCTGCACCCATGCCCCCCACCTCGGGACTCTTCTGACTTGGATCTCAAGTCCCACGGGTGTCTTCTGGTGCAAGAAAAATCATCGTAAAGTTTTATTCCGTTTGTACTCTGTTTGATATTCCTTTTCTGTGAAACTCAAAAACAAGGAAAAACATAAACTGGCACTGGGCCCTAGGTTAATAGGTTAGTCCCAAAAATAATATAGAATAGCATATTAATGCATATAAAACATCCAAAACAGATAATATAATAGCATGGAACAATAAAAAATTATAGATACATTGGAGATGTATCATGGTTCAAACGATAAAGATCTTCGTGGAATATGTGGGAACCAATATGGGCATCTAGGTTCCGCTATTGGTTGTTGACCGGAGAGGAGTCTCGGTCATGTCTATATGATTCTTGAACCCGTAGGGTCGCATGCTTAACATTCGGTAGCGCTAAGGTAGTATTGTGATATTAATAGCGGAAAGTCCAAAGGTTCTTCGGAGTACCGTATGGATCACGAGGAGCTACGGAATGGTCCAGAGGTAGAGATTTATATATGGGAAGTCAGATTTTGGGTTCCGGAAAAGGTAAGTGTTTTTGGTATTGTACTGGGAAGGTTCTGGGGGTTCCACCGTGGGGCCCAATGACCTTGGTAGGGCCCTTATGGACCGAGGAGTGGGGCTACAACCCACATAGGCTACCCTCCCAATTTCCCAAGGCACATGTTGTTTAAATCTAGAGATAAGGTCTTATCTCTAAATTTAAATGGTTGAATCTAGAGATAAGATGTTATCTCCAAGTTTTAAGGGATTTCTACCTTGTGGCCGACCCTAGATGGGTTTTGGATGCCCTCTCGTGCCCCTAGCCTATATATAGATGGGGCGCATGGGGGTGATACATCTCCAACGAATCTATAATTTTTGATTGTTCCATGCTGTTATATTATCATTCTTGGATGTTTACAATCATTTTACAGTCATTCTATATCATTTTTTGGGACTAACCTATTGACATAGTGCCAAGTGCCAGTTGCTATTTTTGCATGTTTTTTACATCGTAGGAAATCAATATCAAACGGAGTCCAAACACCATGATTTTTTGGAGATTTTTTATGGGCCAGAAGACACCCAATGGGCTGAAGCTGCACGTGGGGGTGCCCCGAGGGGGGCACAGCCCACCAGGCGCGCCTAGGTGGGTTGTGCCCACCTTGGTGGCCTCTCGCATCGCCTCTTTACCCTCTAAATTCCCAAATATTCCGAAACCCTTCGGGGTAGACCTAGATCAGAAGTTCCACCGTCGTAAGGCTCTATACTCCACGAGATCCAATCTAGAGCCCTTTTCGGCACTCCGCCGAGGGGCGAAATCTTCACCGGTGGCCATCTTCATCATCCCGGCGGCCACCATGGTGAGGAGGGAGTAGTCCACCCTCGGGGCTGAGGGTTTTTACCAGTTGCTATGTGTTTAATATCTCTCTCTCTCTCGTGTTCTTGAGATGTACAATCTTGATGTATCACGGGCTTTGTTAATATATTCAGATCATGAGGCGTTTTCCCCTCTCTATCTTGTGATGAATTGAGTTTTCCCTTTGAGATTTCTTTGGATTGAATACTTTTATGGATTTGAGAACACTTGATGTATGTCTTGCAATTGAATACTCGTGGTGACAACGGGGTATTGTATTGATTCACTTGATGTATGCATTGGCACTCAACTTGTGGATTTCCGCGGTGACATTGGGGTAATCTATGCATAGGGGATGATGCACGTTCTTGTCTTTGTTTCCCCGGTAGAAATATTGGGGCACTCGTTGAGGTTCTTTGCGTTGGATTGAGTATTATAAATTTGAATATGTTTTGGTGTTATCTTAGTACGAACTCTTGATAGATCGATCGGAAAGAATAACTTGATGTTATGTTAGTACGAACTGTTGATAGATCGATTGGAAAGGATAGCTACAAACAAGTTCTTATGCTCTCCGCTAGATAGGAACTTTGGAGTGATTCTTCATCGCACATTGAGGGGTGGTTATATGATCCAATTATATTAGTATTGTTGAGAGATTGCACTAGCGAAAGTACAGACCCTAGGCCTTGTTTTCAAGCATTGCAATACCATTTGTGATCACTTTTGTTACTTGCTACCTTGCTGTTTTTTATTGTTTGCACTACAAAAACTCATATCTACTATCCATATTACACTTGTATCGCCATCTCTTCGCCGAACTAGTGCAACTATACAATTTCCCATTGTATTTGGTGTGTTGGGGACACAAGATACTTTTTATTATTTGGTTGCAGGGTTGTTTGAGAGAGACCATCTTCATCCTACACCTCCTACGGATTGAGAAACCTTAGGTTATCCACTTGAGGGAAAATTGCTACTGTCCTACAAAACTCTGCGCTTGGAGGCCCAACACGTGTCTACAAGAATAAAGTTGCGTAGTAGACATCACGGGCAGCCACCCCTTGACCCTGGCCTGTTCCCGCTACCAATTCCTCCCACGTCCCTCCCGTGCGCGCTTGGCGAAGCCCTGCCGAAATTCCGTTGCTACCACCACCATACCATCGTGTTGGTTTAGATCTCATCAACCTCCTCTCCCTCACTTATTGGATCAAGAAGGAGAGGACGTCGTCGATACGTGCGTGTGCTAAACTCGGAGGTGTCGCACATGCGATACTTGGATCGGATGGGATCGTGACACGAGTACGACTATGCCAACCTCGATCTCTAGATCATTAACGCTTTCGGTCTACAAGGGTATGTAGACACACTCTCCTCTCGTAGCTATACATCTCCTAGATTGGATCTTGGGTGTTTCGTATGATTTTTTTTATTTCCATGCTTCGCTCCCCAACACAAATAGCTCAAAGTAATTAAAACCAAAGTATTTGAAAAAGTTATAGTATTTCCAAAATACGTAGAAAATGCAGACCTATCAAACTAAGCCTAAATCATCCCTAATAACATCACAATACAAGCTGGGGAAACATTAAACCGGATTTTACAAATATTATTCATCCAACCTTCCCTCGCTAGAATGTGCGCTGCCTTGTTCGCCGATATTCTAGACCAGATCACCCGGTGTTCGTCCACGTCATTGAGCAACTCCTTGATCTCCTCTATAAGAGGACCAAATCTTGATCTATCACGGCCACTTAATTGAAGAGCTTGTGCTATTCCCTGATTGGCCGTCTCAAGGTTTGGAACCAAGTCCAAGTTCCACCGCTAGATGGACTCCTCTTTTGCAAGCCAATAATTCTGCATGTTCGGGAGCGGTGACGTTAGAGAAAAATGGAAAGCCCCTTCTTGGAACATGCCATGATGGTCGCGCACGACCACTCCTCCGCCAGCTGAAGCTCCCTCCTTCTTCACAGCTCCGTCGACATTAACTTTCAGCCAATCCATCTCTGGAGGACTCCAAGGCATAGCGACGAGATGCGTGGCAGTACTTGATAACTCACAATTATAGGGGATCGTGACAATCTTCAAGGGTAGTATTTCACTTATTGATTCGAGGCAAGGGGGGACAAAGAATATTATGAATATTAGAAGTTGAGTTGTCAATTCAACAACACCTGGAGAAATAATATCTGGAGCAAAGTGTTTAGTAGCACAGTAGTTCGATAGTTTGATAGTAGTGGCAACAGACTAACAGTAGTGGTAGCAACAGGAACAGTAATAATAGCAGTTTTGTAGTGATTGTAATAGCAGCACCAACAATAGTAACTTAGTAAAGATCAATATGAGAAGAACTTAGGCATTCGATCAGTGATGGATATTTGTGTTGGATGACATTCACCATATAACAGTCACTACCAAGAGCGATACACAGTAGCTCCAATTCGTCAATATAATCTAGGCATGTATTCCATATATAGTCATACGTGCTTATAATAAGAACTTACATGACATCTTTTGTCCTACCCTCACATGGCAGCGGGGTCCATAAGGAAATATAAATAATATTATTTAATAGAGAACTGGAACAAATCTCTAACACTCAATGAATACGTGAACACCACATACTATGGTCATAACCGGAGTGAATCCTAATTGTTGTTACTTTAGGGTCCACTGATCATAACGTATAATAGGTGCGTACAACTTGCAACATAGGATACAAAACTCAAATATATTCATGAAAACATAATAGGTTCAGATCTGGAATCCTCGCACTCGGGTCCTAGTGACAAGCATTAAGCATAACAAAGTCATAGCAACATCAATATCAGGACATAGTGAAAACTAGGGATCAAACCCTAACAAACTAACTCGATTACATCATAAATCTCATCCAACTCCATCACCATCCAACAAGCCTACGAAGTAATTACTCACTCCAAGTGGTGACCATCATGAAATTGGCAGAAGAATGGTTGATGATGACGACAACAATGAACCCCCCTCTTCGGAGCCCCGAACAGACTCTGAAACAACACTCCCGATGAAGATCGGGAGGTGGCGGCGGCTCCGTATCATAAAACGTGATGCAACTTCTCTTATTTTTTTGGGGAAACAGAATTTATAGAGTTGAGATTAGGCAAAAGATCTCCTGTTGGACCACAAAGCAATAGGGCATGCCATGGGTCTCGGCATTCTGGGAACGGGGGTACCCAGACTTGCCTACCTGCGGCCCAGAGCGTGGCTTGCAAGGCGGCCTAGTGTGGCCCAACTTCTTCAGCAACACTCAAGACCCTCGCGAAGGGCCAAGCCTTGCGAGGCGGACGACACATGACATCCCCTGGGGTGGCCTCGCCAGGCCGGCTCATGAGGATCAAAGATATCAAGGCGAGGGGCACCTCGCGAGGTCCTCATGATTTGAGCAGTGATGACTAAAGCCAGGCGGGTGCCAGCGGGCGTAGAGCGCATGTTTCCTCTTTGGTGCTAAATGAGCATGTGCAGGCACGGAGTCCCGAGGTGTCAGACAAAGGTTTCCATATCAGTGCAACAAGACCAAGACCAGCAGGACGGCAGGACGAAGGTCATCACGGAGCCCATGGCGGTGTCACCACCAGTGCCTTTGGCAGCAAAGACCACCTTTTGTCAGGATAGCTTGTACTACCTGTTCCCCTTCAAATTTGGCGGTTGTGGGATTCCTTCCCGCTCAATATTTGGGAAGAGAACCCTGGCCACTATAAATAGGACCAGCCACCACCATTGGGATCATCTCATCAGGGACAGAGTTGACCTCATCTCAAGTTGATCAGATAGAAGGCCACACACCTCAAGCTCACCGGAGAACACCCCTCCCCAGGAGGCAGTTCATCCATGTACTAGTTCTTCCTCTGCCTACAAGGCAATCCACCACACCACACTAGATTAGGGTGTTACACCACAACGGTGGCCCGAACTAGTATAAATCTTGTGTCTCTTGTTCATTGGATCTGACGAGCTAGGCTTAGGGATGTTGAGTAGACGAGCTAGGGCGGAAGGAGAGATCTTCATGCACACCCCAGAGTTCGAACCTTAAGGGTTTTGCCGGAACCCTAAATCCGACATTTGGCGCGCTAGGTAGGGGTGCTCTGAGACTTCCCTTCTGTCGTTCATTGCTCCGTCGCTCCAGCAGTCCATGGCCGATGCTCGCAGAGCCCATGCTGAGCGGCGAGCTGCCCTTGCCGCGCACGTCGCTCAGACCGCTCCTGCCGGCGGACCACCCCATCATTCTCCATCGCCTCCTGCCAATGCCGCCACCTGTCCCGCCCGACAAGAACAGCAGGCATCGTCTCTACACCCATCCGTGCGGCTCGATGGACGCACCGCTACCCCGTCGCTAACTTTGGCGATCTCTTCGTCCCAGGCTCGCCGCGGACCCGCGGATGCGCAGGCTGCGTTGCTCATCACGCAAGAGCTCCTGCGCTACCGCCCCGTCGACAACTTCTACGATGAGTGGCTTGACCGCATCGCCGAGCTCGTCAGCGCCGCTGGGGGCTCTCCGGCGCCGTCCCTTTCCTTGCCTCGTCCGCCTCCCCACAAAGACGACGAGGCCCAACAAGCTCCACTAACACCCCAGCATCAAGGCATCGTCCAAGACCCAAGGCGTCTGGCCCTGCGGCGTGACCGCCCACGCGCGGTGCCAGCGTGCGAGGAAGGAAGCTACCAAGAGATCCAGCGACCCCGTGGCGGAGCACCCGCGCTCCCTCCACCGCAGCGTCCAGACCGTGCACCCCCCGTCGCAGCGGCGTGCGAAGACCAAGACCAAGTCCCACCACCCCAGCAAGCACTGGTCTCGACAGCCGGCTACAAGGCCCTTGCTCCCAAGCTGCGCAACGTCAACTGGCCCAGGAAGTTCAAGCCCGACCCACCTCCATGCTACAACGACACCCCCGACCTTGCGGAGTTCCTGCAGCTCTACGAGCTAAGCATCGAGGCACCCGATGGCAACGAGAAGATCATGGCGAATTGGTTCCCCATGGCCCTCAAGGATGCCGCACGCTCATGGCTCTTGAACCTACCCGCGAGATCGATGCCCACCTGGAGCGAGATGCGCGACCGGTTCATCGCCAACTTCCTGGGCACTCGAGATCGTCCCCCGGCCGCGGGTGACCGCGTATCAAGCAACAACCAGGAGAAATGCCGCAGAAGTTTATCCAGCGCTTCAACATTGTCCGCGTCAAGATCCCCAAGGTCACGGACGAGGCCATCATTTTGGCATTCTCGGATGGTGTCCACGACGTTAAGATGAAAGAAGAGCTCGCCATCCATGAAGATCTGTGCACGTCCTTGGAGCTGTTCAACCTCGCAACCAAGTGCGCCAGGAGCAGAGGAGGGGCGCCTCTCGCTCGTCGAGCTCCCCGCTGCTGAAACCGAAGACAAGAAGGCCAAGAGTAAGGACGTAACTCACAAGGGAGCGGCAGTGCTTCCAGCTGAACCAGAGATGAAGCGCGGCCGCGACTACCCGGAGCCACCCAAGAACGGCTGGGCATTTTGCGCCTTCCGCAATGTGCACAGCCACAACACCCATGACTGTCAAGAGCTCAGGGCTCTCCGCGAAGGACACGTCATCCAACGCCCCGAGCACAGCAGCCGTGGCTACGGCCACGGGGGAGGTCGGACCGGAGGACGCTGGGACGACCGTGGAGCCCGTCAGGAGTGGCGTGATCAGCCTCGGGAGGACCGTTGGCGCGGCCAGCCCCGCGAGGACGCCTGGAGGGATCATCCCCGAGAGGACCGTCCTCAGAGCAGGGCCGGCCTACCGTCTCTGCCACCACCAAGCAGGAACGACGACCAGGACGAGGGGGCTCGACGCTTCCAGGAGCCGCGTGCCAGCACTTGCATCTTGGGCGGAGCATAGGCCCCAGCTTCTCAGCGCCTCTTCAAGCAGTTCACCCGTGAAGTAAACGCGGCTCTCCCCAAGCTCGAGGCTACCCGTCCGCTCAGGTAGTCTAGGTGCCCCATCACCTTCAGTTTGGCAGACCAGCTCAAATGTGCAGCTACGGCTAGCGCCCTCCTGATGTGTTGTTCTCCCATCATCAGCAACGTCTAAGTTACCAAGACCGTCATCAACGGTGGTGCAAGGATTAATGTCCTGTCCATCGAGACATTCGACAACCTTCAAGTACCCTACGAACAGTTACTGCCTACCAAGCCCTTCTCCGGAGTGACTGATGGCTCCACCACTCTAGTGGGGCAAGTTCGCCTACCTGTAACCTTTGGCAAGCATGAAAACTACCACACCGAGCTCATCGACTTTGATGTCGCCACATCCATCTCCCTTACAATGCCATCCTCGGGTACCCGGCCCTAGCCAAGTTCATGGCAGTAACTCACCACGGCTATAATGTTCTCAAGATGCCTGGAAGCGGCGACGTCATCACCATCGCCTGCGAGGAAAAGGACGCAGTGTGCTCGCTCGAGCGCGCTTACCAGGCGGCGGTGGTTGAGGATCCGGACAGCGATATCATCATCTACCCACCGGAGGTCGTTCCCAAGAAGAAGAAGCAGATGCTGGCTCGGAAGCCTCATGAGGACGCAGCATAGGAAGGCAGCACCACAGGGCCTCCTCCACCTCTCGCATAGGAAGGAGCGCCCGGCGCCCCTCTCAGGTTGGGCTCGGGGGCTCTCCTCTGGAGGGCCTCAGACCTAGCCACCGTCACGAGGGAGGCGCTCGGGCACCATGTGGGAGAGTGCTTCGCTGCACACTTCCCTCCAGAAGCCTCAAGGCGCGAGGCACCAAGCGCTCAGGAATTCATCAGCCAGACCATCGAGGACCTACAGGAGCCAAGAGCCGTGCGAGGCGAGCGCCGCCTGGCTCCTCCGAGGGCAGTTGTCGGCCCAGGCTCATGAGACGAGTTGCGCGTTTGCGTCAACATCCCGGCACTCAACATGGTCACATCTCAGGAACTCTACTGGCCTTCCCAGATGGGCCGATGTCAGGGTCCCCCTCATAGCTACGTGTGCATGCCCTTCGGCTTGCCGAACTAGGCGACCCTGCACCAGTGCCACATGCGGGAAGTCCTGGAGGCTCGCGAGGTCAAGCACAAGGAGATCCAGGCAGAGTTGGACTCGGCCCTCCGCAAGATCTGGGGAGCCCCGGAGCCTCACGAGGGGCCGGGGCCAGACAGGATGTGAAGGGCAGCGCCTTCGCCGAGTACCCTCAGCTACACTGACACTACTTTGGCAACTATGCCAGGTGACATCTTTCGATGTTCAACTAGGAGCGCCCCTCGGGCATCATTATTCCCAGGCCGCACGGGTCTGTCCCTGTGGCGTGCATCTTTTCGCATCTCGGGTCACCTTTTGGGGGCGCCACTCGGGCTGCGCTACCCCTAGGCCGCACAGGTATACCCTGGTGGCGTGTATCTCCCTTGCATTTTACCAAAGCTAGTGCTACCATCCTAGTCGCATGCATTCGAGTCATCTGTTTGACCACCCTTCTCATGCCTTGAGCATCCTGTGCCCCCGCAAACTTGCTTGCATTCGTCTTATGGCTTGGGGTTGGCACGGCGCCGGTGCTCGGGTCTGTCCCTGCAGCGTCACCAAATCCAAGCGGTTGAGCTCTGGCTCACGGGCCGGCCCCGTGTACGTCACCTCATGTGGCCCTTGGTGCCTCGCCCAAGCTCGAATCGGATGCCAACAGCTGAGTTGGGGCGCACGGTACCATGTCTTGTCACTCCGAGAGCCGTGCGTCGGATGGCTTCCCTTAGGACGTCCATCTGAGAATACTAGGCACAGCGTCTGTGCTCGAGTCCGTCCCTGCGCGTCGATAAATCCAATGGCTGAGCTTTGTCTAGCGGGCCGGCCTCGCTCACGTCACCTCCTAGGGTCGTTGGTGTCCGGCCTTCTCATAGGGCGACCTTGAGGGATTCACCCGGCGCGGGTTGTCTAACCACCTTGCAGGATCATCTCGAGCGCTTCCACACAAGACCAGGCGCAACCTGCCTTGAGGTAGGGCCTCGTGAGTCCCGCACTGGCTCACCGGTGCCCAGATACACCTCGTCTAAGCTCCACCGTGCCAGTCACGTGTCCGGGCTGGGCTGTATACGCCCAGGGGCTCTCTGCAGTAGAGAGTCCCCTCCCACGGTCCACTGGAAGCACCATGCTCTGTGCTGGCTGATGACACGGTTAAGGAGCGGCTATGCCCGCGCAAGAGCAGCAACACTACGCTCCACGCTAGTGATAAACAACTGGTGGCGGCCTTACGGCAGCATTAACCTCAGGGAGCCCCTCGGCTTAGTGGCCAGCCCCACCGTGTTGTGCTCCCTTCGGGAGTGTAGCGCAAGGGGGCTGGGCACGGGGGCTACGTCTAGGTCACGCCTGGTGCACGCCCCACCAGGTCCCCGGGGCCTGGTCGACACGCAACCCTCCCGAGCGCAAGCCCGATGAGGACATGTGTAGGGTCTGTTCGTACGTCAAGGGGGACCCTTGGGCATCACGACCCAAGGGCCTAACTAGACCCGTAGCCCTTTACTCCCTGGTCTTGTCCTGGTTTCCGGTCAAGGCCAGCGGCAGCTGAGGTACGCGCGGGCTGGGCCCTGCCGACGTAGAACATCAATGCCTAAGTCCAGTACTCACTTCCCTCAGGGTTGTTCGCACGTCAAGGGGGACCCTTGGGCATCGTGACCCAAGGGCCTAACTGGACCCGTAGCCCCTCACTCCTTGTTCTTGTCCTGGTTTCCGGTCAAGGCCAGCGGCGGCTGAGGTACGCGCGGGCGGGGCCCTGCCGACGCAGAACACCAAAGCCCTTCTTAGTGCTTCCTATTTGGGTATCGTTTGCACGTTAAGGGGGACTCCTGAGCATCACGACTCAGGAGCCAAACTGGCCACGTAGCCCCTCACCCCCTGGTTTTGACCGAGTAACCTGGGCAAGCTAGCCGGCGGCTGAGGTATGTGCGGGGTCGGGTCCTTCCAACATAGAATGATAAAGAAGAAAAGAAGGGCGAATATCTAGCAATTATTACAATCCAAATTGTCCTTCGAAACATCAAACGAAAGTTTTAACGCCTCCACGAGGCTTACTCATGTTGCAGGAGAATGAAGATAAAAGGGGAGCGCCATCACCAACCTGTAGGCCTTCCCCTCAGCCTTGGGCAGTACTGCCCGAGGGCACCTCCCCCTGGTGGCGCCACCGCACCCTGGGGAAGCGGTCTCGTCTGCGGCATCAGCGATGCCACCAGCTGGAGGGGAAGGGAGGACGATGACGAACTCCTTCAACAGGGCCTCCACGTGGTCCTTCACAGCTTCAGCAGCGGCCTCGTGGTGCTCCGCCTCCACAGGCTTGATCAGCACCCCGATATCAGCATTGTAGGCAAGAAGGTGGAGCTGGCTGAGGACGCGCGTCAAGGCAGAAGAAGAAAGTACACGAGCTTCCTCCTCCGCCGGAGGGTTGATCTCGCACACAACATCCTTGAGCAATAGGACAAGGAAATGAAGTAGATGGGCAGGGCCTTCATCATCCATCGCCAACGGCTTCCCCAAGCCCTTGTCGTAGTGTGCCCTCAGAGCCTGGCGGGACCTCACCTCGAGGGACTTGAAGGGCGCACGGTCCTCGGCCAGGACCTTCACCTTGGCCTCCAGCTGGGCCTCCCTAGCCGCTGTCACCCGCTTCAGGTCTTCCAGTTGGCCGCGCTCTGCAGATAACTCCCTCGTCAGCTGCTCCAGCTCGGCATCACGGCTGACCACGGTATCTTCTCGGGCCTCCATTTTCTCCTCATCCACCTCGCACTTCCCATGTAGATCTCTCAGCTCGGCCTCCAATGACTGGCAGCGCTCCTGGGCGGCCCGAGCGTCCAGCAGTGCTGCCTCTCGAGCGGCTGCAGCCTGGTCAGCAGCCCGCTTGTCCTCGCCAGAAACCGCCACGGCCTAGCTCAGTGCGTCTCGCACAGACGCGTTGGAGCCTAGCCATCCGGAGACCAGCTCCAGGCGCCCAGCCATCAGACGACGATCAGCTCCCTGAAGGTCATCCTGGAGCTGCTTCGGTACTATGAAGGCTTCCTCCAAGGTGCCAGGCGATGCAGGAGGGCCGTGAGCCAACGGCATGGTCACAACAGGGGGCTGGGGCACGGCCAGGACCTCCTAACCCCTGGCGACCCCACGGACGAGGCTGGGATCGTGACCTCAGCCTGAGGCAGGACCTCTGGGCCTTGCGTCGACGCCCTCGCATCGGAAGCTAAAGCTCCTCCCTCGTCTGCCTGCGTCAGAGGGGGCGAGGCCAAGCCAGGCCACAGGGCCTCCGGCAGGCCCCTCCTTTGCTTTCTTCGGCGGCGCAGACCTGCAAGCGCGGGGCAAGATATCATGAATAAGCGACGGAATCAAGAATGAAGTCAAAGACAGGCCAAGGAACTCACCGATCCACTACGATGACGCCCCGAGACCTCTTCAAGACCATGGGGCCCAATGGCGCCACGGCCTGCACCGTGGGAACGCGGGCCCCCAAGACGGGCGGCGAGGCAGCAGCGCCTGGCGATGCCGTAGAAGGGGCACCTCCTCAGGTGATCAACGCTGACTGGCTCTTCGTCGAGACCCCTGTCGGCGGCTCCCGCGGGGGAGTGTGCTTGGACCTCGTGATAGCCCCGGCCGGAGGCGACACCTCCTCCGCCGGGTGGCCGTCGTTGTCATCATCATCAGGCAAGGAGCGAAGAAGCTTGGCCATGCACGGAGGAGAGGACTCTCCCGTCCCCTCCACGGTCGCATCTGAGCCGTCTTCCCCGCTGGGATCCCTCGAAGACACCTCCACTGGTGCGGCCACCACTTGAGCTTCAGGGGCCGCCGGAGGCACAAGCCCGCGCGCACCGAAGACAGGCATGGAGGCCACCACCGCTGCCCTGTCCTGGCGGCGATACAAGGGAACAAAGGAAGCAGGAGGGTACCCCAAGTCAGCCCCAACCAGAAGATGGATGGCTGCCTCAAGCTGATCGACAGATAGGGCGCCACGGCGTAGCCGGAGGTCGCCCAACTCGTCCCCTAGCGTCTATAGGGGGCACAAGTGGGCCTGTAGCGGGGCCACGCGGCATGTCAAGAATTCCTTGAGGATCATAGCCCCCATCAGCTTTGCCGTCTCAGGATCGTCCGGCTTCAGATCCGTGGCCATCTTCTCCAACACCTTCTCCGCCCGAGGATCAGTGAGCTTCGCGCTGTGCCACCTATCACTCGACTCATGCGCAGCCGCTGGCAGCGCCAACCGAGGATGGATGCACTTAGCATCCATCAGGACCTACTTGTTCCTGAAATTCTCGACCTTCTTCCCGGCCTTTGAGATCGTGTTGTCCCCGTTGGTCGCGACGAAATTCGCACACCCTAAGCAATGGCCCTCCTTGATTCAGAGGTAAGAGAAGTGGCGAAGCAGCGCCACAGACGACATTACCCCCACGAATGCCTCACACTAAAAGGCAAAGATGGACAGAAGGAGGACGGAGTTGGGGTGCAGATGAAGAGCTTTAACCTTATAGTGGCTAAGGATGGAGAAAAAGAAATCGGAGAAGGGAGACGAGCCTCGCAACGATACTGCTCGAAAAGAAGGGGTAGAAGGTACTCTTGGGATCCTCCGGCGCTGTAGAGGCAGCCCGGACGGAGGTTTTCCCCTTCTCGTTGGTTCCCTCCGCCGTCATCAGGAGCACGGCGGCGTGGTTCACCTCCGAGAAGGTTGGCGCCTTCAAGGCCGACTCATACCAGGCAGGCGAAGCGGCGGCCTTCGACTTGTTGGAAGCCATCTATGTGAATTTGGATGGAAGGCAGCAAGGATCCGGGACTCCGCGAAGAGGAGAAGCAAGAAAGGGGATCTGGAGCAAGGAAAGAGCTAGCAATGAAGGCACAGCGGCGCGCACTTGCCTTTTATCAGCTGTGTAGTTGCTGAGGTGGCATGGGAGTGCAGACGCCCACGTCCCATCAACCGCCACGTGTCAGACAGGCCGCAAGCTTTGAGGGCCCGTGACGCTCCACACTTGGCCCTTGGCTTCGCCGTGAAGCCATGCCCGAGCGCGCCTTGGGCCCGGGGGCTACTGTCGGCGTTCTGGGAACAGGGGGTACCCAGACTTGCCTGCCTGTGGCCCAGAGCGTGGCTCACAAGGCGGCCTAGTGTGGCCCAACTTCTTCAGCAACACTCAAGACCCTTGTGAGGGGCCAAGCCTCGCGAGGCGGACGGCACAGGACATCCCCTGGGGCGGCCTCGCTAGGCCGGCTCATGAGGATCGGAGATATCAAGGCGAGGGGCACCTCGCGAGGTCCTCATGATGTGAGCAGTGACGACTAAAGCTAGGGGGCGCCAGGGGGCGCAGAGCGCCAGTTTCCTCTTCGGTGCTAAAGGAGCAGGTGCAGGCGCGGAGTTCCAAGGCGTCAGGCAAAGGTTTCCATATCAGTGCAACAAGACCAAGACCAGCAGGACAGTAGGACAGAGGTCATCGTGGAGCCCACGGCGGCGTCACCACCCGAGCCTTTGGCAGCGAATACCACCTTTTGTCAGGATAGCTTGTACTACCTGTTCCCCTTCAAATTTGGCCGTTGTGGGATTCCTTCCCGCTCAATATTTGGGAAGAGAACCCTCGCCACTATAAATAGGACTAGCCATGACCATTGGTATCATCTCATCAGGGACAGAGTTGATCTCATCTCAAGTTGATCAGATAGAAGGCCACACACCTCAAGCTCACCCGAGCACAAGAACACCCCTCCCCAGGAGGCAGTTCATCCATGTACTAGTTCTTCCTCTGCCTACAAGGCAATCCACCACACCACACTGGATTAGGGTGTTACACCACAACGGTGGCCCGAACCAGTATAAATCTTGTGTCTCTTGTTCATTGGATCTGACGAGCTAGGCTTAGGGCTGTCGAGTAGACGAGCTAGGGCGGAAGAAGAGATCTTCGTGCGCACCCAGAGTTTGAACCTTAAGGGTTTTGCCGGAACCCTAAATCCAACAATGGGGGGTAGGCGCGCTCTGTTGCCTTGTGAGCAACTAGTGGCCCCCTCAGGTGGTTCTTCATTCCAGTTTTTTTATTCAATAAAAAATCTCCGCAAAATTCCGTCTGATTCCGATAACTTTTATTCCTGCACAAAAACAACACCATAGTAGTTTTGCTAAAAACAGCGTCAGTTTGGGTTAGCTTCACTCAAATCATGCAAAATAGAGTCCAAAAGAAGTGCCAAAGTGTTTGGAAAAGTAGATACGATGGAGGCGTATCAACTCCCCCAAGCTTATCTCATTGCATGTCCTTAGGCAATTCTGTTGATAAACTGAAAGTGATAAAAGGAAACTTTTATAAACTATTTTTTGTTCTTGTATCTGTATTTAAGTTTAAATAGTAACCAAGTTTTCAGCAAATATCATAAACTAACCATGTGAATTATAACACTTAGAACTCACATTTACTTGTATCAATGGCATAATCAACTAGTCAGTGATACGTCCATTTGCATCATGATTTCTTACTATTATTTTAATGTTTCTATTCATTATAATACTTTGGGGAGTAATTCTAACACCTTTTCTCTCATAATTTGCAAGGTTTACACAAAGAGGGAGAACATCGGTAGCTGGAATTCTGGACCTGAAAAGCCACGTCAGTGATACCTATTATGCACATCTCCAAATGGGTTGAACATTTATGGAGAATTATTTTGGAATATATAATAAATATTGGAGAGAAGAACCACCAGAGGGGGCAACCAGGCGCCCACGAGGCACCAGGGCGCGTAGCTACTTCTTGAGCTTGCGTTGATTTTTCCCTTGAAGAGGAAAGGGTGATGTAACAAAGTAGAGATAAGTATTTCCCTAAGTTGAGAACCAAGGTATCAATCCAGTAGGAGGCACAAGCAAGTTTCCAATCTATGCACCTGCACAAACTAACAAACACTTGCACACAACGTGGAAAAGGGGTTGTCAATCCCTTCACGGTCACTTGCAAGAGTGAGATCTGATAGAGATAGATTTAAAATAAAAGTAAAAGGCAAAATAAAGTAAACACAAAATAATTGCAGCGAGGTATTTTTGGGTTTTAGGTTTTATAGATTTGAAAATATATTATGGAAAATAGACCTGGGGGGCATAGGTTTCACTAGAGGCTTCTCTCTCGAAGAAAGCATACTGTGGATAAACAAATTACTATCGAGCAAGTGATAGAAAAGCGCATTGTTATGACGACATCCAAGGCAATGATCATGAATATAGGCATCATGTCTGTGACAAGTAGACGGACTCCTGCCTACATATAGTACTATTACTCCACTCATCGATCGCTAAGCATGCATCTAGAGTATTAAGTTCACAAAAAAGAGTAACGCCTTAAGCAAGATGACATGATGTAGAGGGATAAACTCAAGAAATATGATATAAACCCCATCTTTTTATCGTTAATGGCAACAATACAATACATGCCTCGCTACCCTTTCTGTCACTAGGTGAGGACACCGCAAGATTGAACCCATCACAAAGCACCTCTCCCATTGCAAGAAAAACCAATCTAGTTGGCCAAACCAAATCGATAAATCGAAGAGAAATACAAAGCTTTCTTAATCATGCATAAAAAAGTTCTGAGAAGACTCAAATAATATTCATACATGATCTGGTCGTAAATCCACAATTCGTCGGATCTCAACAGACACACCACAAAAGAATATTACATCGAATAGATCTCCAAGAACATCAAGGAGAACATTGTATTCATGATCAAAGAGAGAGAAGAAGCCATCTAGCTAATAGTTATGGACTCGTAGGTCTGTGGTAAACTACTCACACATCATCGAAGGGGTAGCAAGATTGATGTAGATGCCCTACATGATCGAATCCCCCTCCGCCAGAGTACCGGAAGAGGCCCCAAGATGGGATCTCATGGGAATAGAAACTTGCGGCGGTGGAAAAGTTTTTTTGGTGACTCCTCTAGGGTTTCTGGAATATTTGGGAATTTATAGGCCAAAGAGGCGGTGCAGGGGACTCCCGAGGGGCCACAAGCCCTGGGGTGCCCCACTAGGGCGCACCCCTACGGCTTGTCGGCGCCTCGTGGGTCCCTTGGCCCCCACGCCAAGTCTCATAGGTGTCTTCTGGTCCAAGAAAAATCGTCATACAGTTTTATTCTGTTTGGACTCCATTTGATATTCCTTTTCCACGAAAGCCAAAAACTAGGAAAAAACAGAAACTGGCACTGGGCACTGGGTTAATAAGTTAGTCCCAAAAATAATATAAAATAGCATACTAATGAACATAAAACATCCAAAGTTGATAATATAATAGCATGGAACAATAAAAAATTATAGATACGTTGGAGACGTATCACGCGCCACCCCCCAAGGCACGCATTGGTGCCTAGTGGGAGCCTAGGCCCGCTTCCGGTGACCATCTTCTGGTACAAAATCGCATTTTCCCTAGAAAAAATCAGGAGAGGACTTTCGAGACGGAACGCCGCTATCTCGAGGCGGAACTTGGGCAGGAGCACGTTTGCTCTCCGGCAAAGCGATTCCGTCGGGGATACTTCCCTCCGGGAGGGGGAAATCGAAGCCATCATCATCACCACCAACCCTCCCATCATGGGAGGATCAATCTCCATCATCTTCACCAACACCATCCCAGCTCAAACCCTAGTTCATCTCTTGTATTCAATCTTTGTATCAAAACTTCAGATTGGTACCTGTGGGTTGCTAGTAGTGTTGATTACATCTTGTAGTTGATGCTAGTTGGTTTATTTGGTGGAAGATAACATGTTCAGATCCATTATGGTATTTATTATTCCTCTGATCTTGAACATGCATATGCTTTGTGATTAGTTACTTTTGTTCTTGAGGCCACAGGAGAATTCATGTTACAAATAATCATGTGAATTTGGTATTCGTTTGATATTTTGATGATGTGTATGTTGTGATTCCCTTAGTGGTGATATGTGAACGTCGACTACATGACACTTCACCATCTTTGGGCCTAAGGGAATGCATTGTGGAGTAGTTATTGGATGATGGGTTGTGAGAGTGACAAAAACTTAGACCCTAGTTTATGCGCTATTCCGTAAGGGGCTGATTTGGATCCAATTACTCAATGCTATGGTTAGATGCTATCTTAATTCTTCTTTCGTAGTTGTGGATGCTTGCAAAAGGGAAGTAATCATAAGTTGGAGGCTTGTTCAAGTAATAACAACACCCAAGCACCGGTCCACTCACATATCAAACTATCAAAGCAGCGAACGCAAATCAAACCAACATGATGAAAGTGACTAGGTGAAATTCCCATGTGCCCTCAAGAACGCTTTGCCTATTATAAGAAACCATTCTGGCCTATCCTTTGCCACAAAAGGATTGGGATACCTTGGTGCACTTATTGTTACTATTGCTACTTGTCACTTGTTACAAATTATCTTGCTATCAAACAACTTGTTACCGCAATTTCAGTGCTTGCAGAAATTACCTTGCTAGAAACCGCTTGTCATTTCCTTCTGCTCCTCGTTGGCTTCGACACTCTTACTTGTTGAATGGACTAAGATTGATTCCCTATAATTGTGAGTCATCATGACTCTTTTTAGGTGCCATTGCCAGGGAGTGAAGCGCCTTTGGTAAGGAAAAAAATTATATTACGTGTTGAAATTTACTGTCACTTGTCAATATGGAAAACAATCCTTTGAGGGTTTTTTGGGGTATCTTCACCTCGACTGGAAGAACAAAGAGTTGTATCTCAACCTACTGCACCTACTTCAAATATTGGTTATGAAATTCCTTCAGGTATGATTGAGAAACTGCTAGCTAATCCTTATGCATGAGATGGAACATTACATCCTGATATGCATATAATCTATGTGGATGAAGTTTGTGGATTATTTAAGGTTGCAGGTTTACCCGAGGATGAAGTTAAGAAGAAGGTTTTCCCTTTTATCTTGGGGGGGATCATTAACATGGTATAGGCTATGCGATGATATTGGATCTTGGAGCTGGAATTGATTGAAATTGGAATTTCACCAAAAACATATCCTATGCATCTAGTTCATCGTGATTGGAATTATATCTTTAATTGTTGGCCTCATGAAGGAGAAAGTATCGCTCAAGCTTGGGGTAGGCTTATGTCAATTTTATATTCATGTCCCAATCATGAGCTCCCGAGAGAAATTATTATATAGAATTGTTATGCTCGGAGTTCTCATAATGATCGATCCATGCTCGACACTTCTTGTGCTAGATCTTTTATGAAGAAGACTATTGAACTTAGGCAGGATCTTCTTGAAAGAATTAAACGCAACACTAAATATTGGGAACTCGACGAAGGTAAATCTTTATGGATACCAATGTTTTAGTGATTTTAGCACTAAATATGGACTTGACTCTGAGATAGTAGCCTCATTTTGTGAATCATTTGCTACTCATGTTGATGTCCCTACAAAGAAGTGGTTCAAATACCACCCACCTATTAAGGAAAAAGTTGAGGAACCAGTTAGAGTTAAAGAAGAAACTATCATTTACAATGTTGACCCAGTTGTGCCTACTGCTTATATCGAAAACCCACCTTACCCGGTTAGGATAAAGGAACATGTTAAAGTCTCAACCGTTGTTAGAGAAAGTAATATTAGAGCACCTAGACCCTCTTAATGAATTAAAGTAGAACATATTATTGCTATGGTGAAAGATATCTTGGTCGATAATACGGATGGGCATGTTATTTACTTTTGTGATGAAGTTGCTAGAATTGCTAAACCCGATAGTAAAGATAAAAATAGACCTGTTGTTGGCATACCTGTCGTCTCAGTCAAAATAGGAGATCATTGCTATCATGGTTTATGTGATGTGGGTTCTAGTGTGAGTCCTATCCCTTTTACTTTACATCAAGAAATTATGCATGAGATTTCACCCGCTGAAATAGAAGATATTGATGTTACTATTAAACATGCAAACAGAGACACTATCACACCACTTGGGATTGTTAGAGATGTTCAAGTCTTGTGTGGGAAGATAAAATACCCTACTGATTTCCTAGTTCTAGGTTCTCCACAAGATGACTTTTGTCCCATAATATTTGGTAGACCTTTCTTGAACACTGTCAATGCTAAAATAGATTGTGAGAAAGAAACTGACACTATTAGTTTTGATAATGTGTCTCATGAGTTTAATTTCTCTAAGTTTTGTAGGCAGCCTCTCAATAAGGAATTGCCTAGCAAAGATGAAATAATTTCGCTTGCTTATATTGCTATTCTAACTACTTATCCATTAGAACAATACTTGTCGATGTCAAAACTGGCAGATCTCGGGTAGGGGGGCCAAGCTATGCGTTTAGAGGATCGATGGTAACAGGAGGATGGGGACACGATGTTTACCCAGGTTCAAGCCCTCTCGATCGAGGTAATACCCTAATTCCTGCTATATTAATATGAATGAATACGAGTACAAGAGTTGACGTACCTCGAGATCGTAATGGCTAAACCCTAAAGTCTAGCCTATGAGGATTTTGTGATGTCGATGATCCCCTCTACAGACTAAACCTCCTGGCTTATATACACACCAAAGAGGGCCTAGGGTTACAAGGGCGACTTGGGGAGGAAGTAATAGATACATCCGGACTCTACGCTTGCCTTTCTACGTACATAGGAGTCCTCATCGAGTACGGGGGAGAGTCTTCTGCTTCTTATCTTGTGGCCCATCAATACGGCCTAGCTTCAATGACCCGGATGCCTGAGGACCCCTGAATACAGGACTCCCTCAGTAGCCCCCGGACTTGCCTTCAAGGATGAGGTTGTGTCCGGCTTCATGTCTTCGGTCTTGCAAGGTGAGTCCTTCTAGATGATAGTTCGTCTTATATTAATAATGTATTCCGTCGATTCCTCGCCGCCGCTACCTTGGCTTCCATGTGTCCAAAGAATGCTAACCGTCTGGGTATTTTGCAATTACCCCCTTGACTGTGTTGGGAAGGCCCCTATATAAGAGATTAGATCTTGGTTGCCTCTCCATTTCATTCCACGAGGTAGAAACCCTAATGCCTGTAAAAAATCTTCAAACATGGCCAGTGCCCCAAGCTCTTCCTCACGCCCTCACGACCCTCGAGCAGGTGATTGAAAAAGTTGCTCCGTATCCCACGCGCACCTGACAACACTTCAAGCGCAGGGATATCTCCCTCCCAAGGATCTAGTCCCCGTCCGGGCCGGACTAACTTCCATCGACAATCAAGACCTGGCTGAGAGCTTTCCCAACCCCTCCGATGGAGAGCGGGTATGTTTTGTACCTTTCCTTTTAAGAGGCATAGGTTTCCCCGTCCACCCCTTCCTTAGGGAACTCCTGGAGTTCTATGGCCTTCGGTTGCACGATCTTACGCCGGGGTCTATCCTCCATATTGCGGGATTCGTCGCTTTATGCGAACTATTCATGGGTTGCGAGACTCATTTTGAGATGTAGCGGAAGTTATTCCGCCTCGTCCCTCGCTCAGAAAAGGGATCCATATTTGAAGTCGGTGGCGCCGAAGTATGGCACATAGCCGGGACAGGCTATCTGCCCGGTACTCCAAAGAAGGCATCCGAAGAATTGTCTTTGGAGTGGTTTTATATTGAGGACGTTGCCCTGCCGGATCCAGTTCGGCAAGGCCTCCCCAAATATTCCAGTGCTCCGTCAAAGAAGCTTTTCAACTGGTGTCCCCGCAGTCCCACAAAAGAAGAGAGAGCGGAGGTTACCAGACTGGCCCGCAAGATCAAATTGCTCGCCAGTTCGGGGCTGTCTATAATTGAAGTGATGGCGATTTCAATAAAGCGATGTGTCGGAGATATTGACCACGGGTGTCCTCATCGACCACCCATGGTATTTCAAGACAAGTGGGGGCGCCTGTTACCCCCCGGCCGCCTGCTCATCGGGCCGCCTCCTGGGGCCGCAACACCCAGGAGCCGGCTGATACGTCCAAAACGTATCTATAATTTCTGCTTGCTCCATGCCTTTTTTGTGTGATATTGCTATGATATTTATGCACTTCCATACATTTTTGATCATATTTGGACTAACCTACTAATGGTTGCAAAAGTGCACAATGTTCTTGTTTTACACTTTATTGTGTAGGAATTACTTGGAAATTGACAAAAACGCAAAAGGAGTCGTATTGGAGTAGGACTCTAACTTTCCTGAAATCTGTCTGAGAACGTTTTTTAAAGATGGTCACGTTCCGTCCCGAAGACGATGTCAAACGGAAAAAGACTAGTTGCGAAAGTTGTGGGGAATTTCGAGGCGATGCTTCTGGATATAAAATTCGTCCAAATCGGAGTCCGGACGGCCGAGTAAAGCCCGTTTTACTGAGGTCCAAAATCTGATGACGGGAATCCGAGAGTCTATATAAAGAGAGGAAACCTAGATCACCAAGGGCCACGAATTTTCCTCCTCCCAAGCCGCCGTCTTGGAGGGGAGGACCAGCACCATTGCAGCACCATCCACAAGGAAGAAGGGGGGCCAAGGAGCCGCTGCCCCTAGGGCCGCCGCCGCCCCCAAGGGCCGCCGCCGTCTCCTCCTCGCCGCCGCCGCCTCCGTGGCCGCCGCCGGCCGCCGCCTCCTCGCGGGGCTGCACCTCTCCATCAACACCATCATCAACCTCCTGCTCACCATGTCCATGTGTGAGTAGTCTTCTCCGGGGCCGAGGGCTCGTACGTGTAGCTATGTGGTTATCTCTCTCTCCCATGATGTAATCTTCGTTGTGATCATAGGCTATGTTAATCTAGGGTGATCCCATGATATTTCCCCTTCCTCTATGTATTGGATTGATGTACTCACTTATCTTTATCTAGTATAATCCCCGAGACCAAGGTGGCAGCGGTCTATTGGACATGGATTAGAAAAATATTTTCATGAGTGATTTCCTCTCTTGTGTGTTGATTGAAGATTGAGAGTCTCTTGGTGCTTGTCTTTGACTATCCTTTAGATATGTTGTGGTGATTGTGGGACTCTCTTTGGATGGCCGCGGTGACATTGGGAAATCTTTAGATTGAGAACTACGAACTTTGAGGTGTGCTTTTGTAGCCCTACATAATTCTCGTCCTCCCTTGACCACGAAGGAATGACCTCCGGGTGCGTCTCCATTGCATGTTTTATGGGAAATATCATGTGATTCGATTATGTTAATGTTGTTGGGAGTTGCCACTAGTGAAAGTATGAAGCCTAGGCCTTGTTTCCACCATTGCAATACCATTTGTGCTCACGTTTACCACTTGTTTGCTTGCTGCACTTTTTATTACAGATTTATATTACTTTGTTTTGCCATCCATATCACTTGCCATTTAACATCTCTTCGCCGAACTAGTGCACCTATACATCTAACAAGTGTATTAGGTGTGTTGGGGACACAAGAGACTTCTTGTATCTTAGTTGCAGGGTTGCTTGAGAGAGACCATCTTCAACCTCTACTTCCCTGAGTTCGATAAACCTTAGGTCATCCACTTGAGGGAAATTGTTGCTGTCCTACAAACCTCTGCGCTTGGAGGCCCAACATAGTCTACAAGAGTAGAAGCGTGTGTAGACATCAAGCTATTTCTGGCGCCGTTGCCGGGGAGGTGAGTGCTTGAAGGTATATCTTTAGATCTTGCAATTAAATCCTTTTGTTTCTTGTTTTTATTTTCACTAGTTTTGCTTAATGGAAAACAACAAAAATATGAGAGAGCTTTATAAGCTCTACCTTGAACTTGGACATGATGTGTTCGAAGAGAAAATTAAAAAACCTTTGGAACTTTATTTGCATAACAATCATGATGGTGGTGATGTTATTAGTATGTTTTTATTTAATATCAATATTGCTAATGACATGGAAAGCTCTAAGCTTGGGGATGACACGTTTGATGAACATGATATTTTTAGTCCCCCAACTTTTGAGGAGAAAATTTACTTTGATGATACTATGCCTCCTATATATGATGATTACAATGATGAATATGATATTTTCAGTCCACCTACTATTGAGGATAAAATTTATTATGATTATGATATGCCTCCTAAATACGATGATTACCATGATGATTATGATAGTCTTACTCTCACTATTCCTAATAAGAAAGATTTTGCTTATATGAAGAGTAATGACACTTTTATGCTTTTGGATCATGGAAATAATTCCTTATGTGATAGTTATATTGTTTAGTTCATCCATGATGCCACTGAAATTTATAATGAGAGAGGGAGACATGGTTCTAAATATCTTAATAATAAGAAGTTTCCTCTCTTTATGGTGAATATTTTGAAGCTGCACTTGTTTTGTCTCCCTATGCTTATTGCTTTGTGCTTCAATGAATTATTCTATTGCAATATTCCTATGCATAGGAAGCATGTTAGGCTTAAATGTGTTTTGTATTTGCTTCATGATGCTCTCTTTTGTTCTTCAACTCTTATTCCTACGAGAGCATCATTAAAGTCTTAAGCCTATCTTTATGGCTATAAAGAAAGAGCTCTAGGGAGACAACCCTTGTTATCTTTGCTTTCAGTTTGTTCTTTCAGTTTTTAGTGGTCTTGATGTTTGTTACTACTGTAGCAACATCATTGTATCTTTATTTTTCAGCTTTGTGCCAAGTTTAGCCTCCGATTGCAAGAAAGTTCAAAAGTTGTGACGTACAGTCCAGAAAACAGATTCTGTCCTTGGACAGAAAAATTCGTATAAAATCACCAGATCATCTTTTTGGTCTGAATTTTTCCGACAGCGTGCTCTATACAATTGGCTTTCGGGCATCTGTTATGAGTTTTTTTATTAGAGTTGCAGAAGTGCCCCGAAAAAATCATTTACTACCTGCTGGTCTGTTTTTCACAGATTCTGTCCTGTTTTGCCTTTTCTTCATTTTGCAAACCTTGAGCTTGCTTTTTCTTTGCAAAAACCTTTTGGCAATCTTGAGAAACAGTAGACCTTCAAGAATATCCTTATTTCCAGCAAGGAACAATTATTTTATTATGGGTACTAACCTCGCTAATCAGATTGTGATGAGTTATGTATGAAGGGAGTTTTCAAGTGTGCGAGGGAAGATGATAAAAAGATCCAGGAGTGTCAAACGCTCAAGCTTGGGGATGCCCCCATGCACCCCCAAGAAATATTCAAGAAGACTCAAGCGTCTAAGCTTGGGGATGCCCCCGTGCATCCCCTTCTCCATCAACATTATCAGTTCGTCTTTCGTTCCACTATATTTTTATCACTTCATGTGTTATGTGCTATGCTTGGAGCGTCTTGCTTTTAGTTTCCTTTTTAGTTTTCTTTAGCTTTGCTTGCTTTTCATGACGAGTTGGAACTCAGCTTTCTTTATGTGGGAGAGAAACATGCTCCACTTCAACCTAGAACATAACATAGAATTTTCATGTCTATCTTTGATGTGTGTGTTCTTTGTCTTTCAATAGCTACTATCGTGTTTAGCTCTTAGCTTTCATGCTTATCTTTTTAAAAGAGCTTTTGTTTAGTTGGTCGCTGGAACTCTCTTTAGTTATCATGCTTATCTTATTAAGAGAGTTGGCTTCTGTTGCACTGGTCGATATGTCTATGATAAGAATGCTATGTGCATAATGATGCTTAGTAGTTCATGTTTTCTTATGGTTAGCCCCAAATAGCTGGGGGGTTCTCAATGTGTTATTGAGGTACCAACATGATTTGTTTGCCTATGATGTGGTATGGTTTAGTGATATCTTCCTTCGAGAATTTATTTTGATTGACTTGGCGTATGCTCACGCATATTTAAGACTGTAAAGAAAGTCTATCAAGCCTTGATGATCTTTAATTTCTGAGTAGCGATATAACTTCCATGCCTGATTCAATGTTGCTTTGTCGCTCTGCATGATTATGACCGTCATTGCTCTTTTAGTTGGTCGCTCCCAGTCTTTTGCTAACCTTCGCCTGTACTAAGCGGACTGACTGCTTGTGCATCCAAATTCTTTTAAACCAGTTATGCCATATGAGTCCACCATACCTTCCTATACATGGTATTTACCTGCCATTCCTAACGAAGACTTTCATGTACCATCTCGAAATTATTCAAAAAAGCATTCTCTTTTGTGCCTCTGTTTTAGTTCATGAGGAAGTAGTAGTTAATTCATGATCTTTTTAAGTTGGACAAGCTTCACCCCGGGATTGCATGTCTAATGTGCAAACCCATAATACGAGAAGGAACTGGCATAGAGTGCGCCCGGCTCATTAAAAAATTATATAACAAACAAACCCTCCTTCACGCTTTGTTCATGAGAAATCAAAAAACTTTGGCAGTGATAAACAAAGGAGATTAAGAGGATGTGATCGTCCTCATTCGGGAGCCGTTCCTCAAAACTTGTCCATCTCAAGAAGTGATTGAGTTATCTGCTAGCATTCGTTGACGGAACATGCATAGTCTAAAATAATTATTACCTCTGTTTTTAAAACCAAGAGCTCTGGTACATGTTTAGTTTTTGTTTCCGACCACGGGTTTTCAACCTTGGCAACAAAAGCCACGGTTCGAGAGTCTCCACCTTCTTTTAAAGCACCAACTATTAAGAGCATGATTGTCATTCTGAGTGTAATGTGCATTGTCCCAAAGTAGCATTGTCTTTTGCATGATTGTGATATCGTTTATTCTGAAATCATTGTATCTAGTCGTCACTTAAACCTTGGAGGTGCCCCTCCATTTATGTTTTGCTTCACTAAAGGGGGCAAGCGAGATACTACTTTATCATATTTGCACACCATGCTCATTACAGATCTTTTGAGTATTTCAGTATCATATTGTAAAACTTTCAGTTCTTTGTGATTTTCTCATGAGGCAACTTAATTACTACAGATTCATTGTCTCAGTAAGCACTTGTCATCTGACTGTGAAAAGTTCTTATATGGTTAATAGCATGTCACCACAGAAATTATGCTTGTTATCATTTACCTACTCGAGGACGAGCAGGAATTAAGTTTGAGGATGTTGATACGTCCAAAACGTATCTATAATTTCTGCTTGCTCAATGCCTTTTTTGTGTGATATTGCTATGATATTTATGCACTTCCATACATTTTTTATCACATTTGGACTAACCTACTAATGGTTGCAAAACTGCACAATGTTCTTGTTTTACACTTTATTGTGTAGGAATTACTTGGAAATTGACAAAAACGCAAAAGGAGTCGTATTGGAGTAGGACTCTAACTTTCCTGAAATCTATCTGAGAACGTTTTTTAAATATGGTCACGTTCCGTCCCGAAGACGACGTCAAACGGAAAAAGTCTAGTTGCCAAAGTTGTGGGGAATTTCGAGGCGATGCTTCTGGATATAAAATTCGTCCAAATCGGAGTCCGGACGGCCGAGTAAAGCCCATTTTACTGAGGTCCAAAATCTGATGACGGGAATCCGAGAGTCTATATAAAGAGAGGAAACCTAGATCACCAAGGGCCACGAATTTTCCTCCTCCCAAGCCACCGTCTTGGAGGGGAGGACCAGCACCATTGCAGCACCATCCACAAGGAAGAAGGGGGGCCAAGGAGCCGCTGCCCCTAGGGCCGCCGCCGCCCCCAAGGGCCGCCGCCGTCTCCTCCTCGCCGCCGCCGCCTGCTCGCGGGGCTGCACCTCTCCATCAACACCATCATCAACCTCCTCCTCACCATGTCCATGTGTGAGTAGTTTTCTCCGGGGCCGAGGGCTTGTACGTGTAGCTATGTGGTTATCTCTCTCTCCCATGATGTGATCTTCCTTGTGATCATAGGCTATGTTAATCTAGGGTGATCCCATGATATTTCCCCTTCCTCTATGTATTGGATTGATGTACTCACTTGTCTTTATCTAGTATAATCCCCGAGACCAAGGTGACAGCGGTCTATTGGACATGGATTAGAAAAATATTTTCATGAGCGATTTCCTCTCTTGTGTGTTGATTGAAGATTGAGAGTCTCTTGGTGCTTGTCTTTGACTATCCCTTAGATATGTTGTGGTGATTGTGGGACTCTCTTTGGATGGCCGCGGTGACATTGGGAAATCCTTAGATTGAGAACTACGAACTTTGAGGTGTGCTTTTGTAGCCCTACATAATTCTCGTCCTCTCTTGACCACGAAGGAATGACCTCCGGGTGCGTCTCCATTGCATGTTTTATGGGAAATATCATGTGATTCGATTATGTTAATGTTGTTGGGAGTTGCCACTAGTGAAAGTATGAAGCCTAGGCCTTGTTTCCACCATTGCAATACCATTTGTGCTCACGTTTACCACTTGTTTGCTTGCTGCACTTTTTATTACAGATTTATATTACTTTGTTTTGCCATCCATATCACTTGCCATTTAACATCTCTTCGCCGAACTAGTGCACCTATACATCTAACAAGTGTATTAGGTGTGTTGGGGACACAAGAGACTTCTTGTATCTTAGTTGCAAGGTTGCTTGAGAGAGACCATCTTCAACCTCTACTTCCCTGAGTTCGATAAACCTTAGGTCATCCACTTGAGGGAAATTGCTGCTGTCCTACAAACCTCTGCGCTTGGAGGCCCAACATAGTCTACAAGAGTAGAAGCGTGTGTAGACATCACCGGCTGCCAGCAGGCGGCAGGGCCTGGACAGGCAGCGGCCTCATGACCAGCATCCACAAGACGGCCCCATGCTTCCCCCTCGGGACGTGTGCTGGCGAACCACAACAAGACTAAGGCATGGCTACAATTGAGCATGTCCTTAGAGAATCTATAAGGGCGTGGCCACAGTGAGGGCGTATCTTACGGACACTCCTTAAGCGGCGTATCACTGTAGCCATGTTGCCAATGACCTAGCCTCGGTAAGAGGACGCCATGATCCCACTACCCCCAGGCGGCAGGGCCAGCAGGCGGCTAGCCCCACCAGCCAGTGGGTGAACAAGAAGCAAGCAACCCTGAGCAGGTGGCCTGGGGGACGGGCCGCCTGGCAGCGGGCGGCTAACCGTGCCCTATGAGTCCGAACCCCATCAAGATGACAAGACAGGACGTGGTGGCAGTGTACGGCAGGAGGCGGCGGCACTGTAGCCATTCCCCTCCTGACAATGCCGCCGTCAACAGAAGAGCGCCCATAGTGAAAAGCAATCACGAGGGCCCGCAGACGGCGGGCCCCAGCAAACAGGCGGGAAGGCCGGCACCCGGAGACGCTGACAGCCGGGGGCCATTCCGCCTAGATTACCTTTGTACCCCGTGGGGATAGGCCTATATAAACCCCCCCAGGGTCCTCCATGTGGAGGGGTTGGACCCTAAGAAGAAGAAGAGAGACACAAAGAGAGATACACAGATAGGGAGAAACCCTAGCGACAACCCGCATTCCCTAGAGAGAAGATAGAGAGCTAGCCTTGCCCTTCTTCCTCCTCTAGACGACAGAGCTCAATGAGCAACCTTGTAGCTACCATATTGACATTAGTCATGACGCGGAGTCCCCGCAGAGCAGGACTAGGGGTCTTATCTCCATGGAGAGCCCCAAACCTAGGTAAGATTCGTAGGCGTCCTAAGTATTGCCTTATCCCGCTTCCAAGGCCCGGCGACGTTCTATTGTCCCCACGCATGATAAGCCTTCCTTTGGCATATGTCGCACCAAAACCCCAACATTTGGCGCCCACCATGGGGAAAGGTGCACCGTCGTCTGGAGACATGTTCTGGACGGGAAATTTGTTCCTCCCTCGCGAGCACAGCCAGCCCGGCACGCCTGCAGGCGTGGATGCTGGGATGCTTCGCGGCGCTGAGGCCGCATGCGTCGTGAGCAGACTCGCCGACCTCCTCGTCGGTGTTCACCTTCACGACGAGCCCTCTCTGGTCACAGAGCCAGGTGGCTTGGAGAGTTGCCTCGTCGAGCTCCTCAACAACATCCACATCGTCGACGAGCATGCCTCTGATGTGGAGTCCGTGGGTTCCTCTGATCCACCAGTCGACATGATCGTTGACCTCGACGCGGCGTCCGCCGATTCCTTCCCCGAGCACGTGGTGATCATCGATGATCCCCTCCCCTATGCAGCCTGCGGTAGTGGCGTCAGCATCGTCACGGAAGTGCTGACCGCCAGCCACGACGAGCCTTCCAACGGGTCTGGCCAGGACCCACTACAGGCGGCCATGCAGAGCCTTTCTGCCCCCATCGTCGCAGGAACGGACGGCGCGGCGCTGGAGGCACTCCGCGTCTCGCTCCTTGACAACTCCAACAAGCTAGCTGCCTCCCGGCGCCTCACCGAAGCCTACCACCGTGAGATGGACCGTGTCATAGGTGGCACACCGGCTGCTGGCGAGCCCAGCCGAGCCGGTGCCATTCGCGGTCGCGGCGGGATGCTGGCCGACATGCTGGGGGCCCCACGGCCAATATACCCCACCCCATCGGAGAACCTAAGGGCTGCCCAGGCGGCAGTTGATGAACTAGGCCACTTAGAGGGAGACGAACTTCACTGCATGACTCAGCGCGTCTAGCAGCTCCTCGACGCGGCTACCGTGCAGCAGGAAGCCCGTCGCCGGGCCTTGGAGGCCGGTGCGCCAGAGGATATATGACCTCTTCGGCGGGAGCAAGGGGCTACGTCCCATTCACCAACAGTCGGCACTCGCAGCCGGCGTGACTCAGAGCCGGCTGCATGCCATAGCAGTCAGACTCGCATCACCATCGAGCGCGATCAAGATGGCCGCCCAAGGGATGTAGAGCGGCGAGATGAGCGCATGCCTCCTCCTCGCAGGGAGAGGCGTGTGTCTCCACCGCCTGTCGACCATCCTTCTCTCAGACACCGCTTGGGCCATCGCGAGGGGGTTGGGGAGATTGACGCCCGCCACCGCCTCGACCGACTGGCCCGGTCCCAAGCGATCGAAGCAGAAGATACCCTCGGCCCAGCTTGCTTCGGCCCCCGCATCCGTGACGAGCCTTTTCCCAAAGGTTTCTCACTCCCCAGAGACACCCCCAAGTACAACGGATCGGTGAAGCCGGAGGACTGGCTGGTGGACTACTCCACAGCCGTCAGCATAGCAACCGGCAACAAATGCGTCGCAGTGAAATATGTACCACTCATGCTCCAGGGCATGGCAGACGTGGTTGAACACCCTCAAGCCAACAGCATCAACAGCTGGTTGGACTTCACCGACGTCTTCACTCGCAACTTCACCAGCACCTACAAGCGGCCTCCCAAGCCGCGCCAACTCTCCCTGTGCGTCCAAGGTCCGAACGAGTCCGCTCATGATTACCTAACGCGTTGGGCAGAGCTACGCAACTCTTGCGAAGGAGTGCACGAGGTACAAGCCATCGATTACTTCACGGCCGAGGTGAAGAGAAGGAACCTTGCTCAAGCACAAGCTCCTCTGCGACGAGCCCACAATGTTGGACGAGCTGCTAAGCATAGCAGACAAGTACGCCACCGCTGATTCCTCCATGAAGTACGAGCTGGATGTGGATGCCTACGGAAAGATGGCCCCACCAGCTCCTAGAACACCGGCTGGAGAGTCTAGTCGGCGCCAGCAGCAGACTGATCACAAGCGCAAGGCCCACCCGCCGGCTTCCAGCAGCCGGCTGGTGGCAGCAGTTGATGGCCAGCAGCCTGAAGTTCAGCCAGGTCCCAAACACCAGAAGGGCGGCAAGCCGGCACGGTAGCCCGCCTTCTCCTTCGATCAAGCTCTGGATGCTCGCTGCAAGTTTCACAGCGGCGCGAAGCCCTCCAATCACATCACACGAAAGTGTCACTGGCTCACGCAGATTGCCAGAGGGGAAGCTCTGCCACCGCCGCCTGCTGGGCAGGTGGCTCTGCCTCCTAAACCGTCGGCTGCTCGCCCAGGCGGCCAGGTCCAGGACGAGTTCCCAGAAGAGAATGGAGCCTACGTAGTCTTCACGAGCCAGGCGGACGATAGGCACAGCCGGCGCCAGTAGCGCAAAGAAGTCAACACCATTGCCGCCGAAGCCCCAGAATTCATGCACTGGTCCGAAAGGCCCATCAGCTGGAGCCGTGAAGATCACCCAACTGTCATGCCTTCGCTAGGAGCTTACGCCTTGGTTCTGGATGCAACTCCCTCCACCGACAGGCGGGGCTGTCGTTTCTCCCGAGTGCTAGTAGATGGCGGCAGCAGCATCAACATCATGTACCGTGATACCATGGAAAAGTTCGGCATCAAAGAGAAGCAGCTTCAGCCTACCAGGACCGTGTTCCACGGCATCGTCCCGGGCCTCTCTTGCTCACCAATCGGCAAGGCCAAGATTGATGTCCTGTTTGGTGACAAGACGCATTTCCGGCGGGAGCCGGTCTGGTTTGAAGTGGTGAACCTGGAAAGCCCCTATCATGTGATATTGGGCCGGCCAGCTCTTGCGAAGTTCATGGCAGTACCCCATTACGCCTACCTCAAGATGAAGCTGCCGGGCCCCAAAGGAATAATCACCATAGTTGGGAACTATGAGAAGTCCGTTGCATGCGCAACTGCCAACAGCCGGCTGGCCGAGTCCCTTGTCGTAGCTGAAGAGAAGCACCGCCTGGAACTGTTGGTGGCAATGGCTGGCGAGCAGCCAGCTGTGCCATCCGATCCTAGGGAGGCAGAGCCGCAAGGCTCGTTCCAGCCGGCCAGGGAGACAAAGAAGATTGCTTTGGACCCGTCTGACCCAGAGCGATTTGCTGTCATAGGGTCAAACCTAGACAACAAATAGGAAAGCGAGCTCGTCGATTTCCTCCGTGAGAATCGGGACATCTTCGCATGGTCCCCCAAAGACATGCCGGGTGTCCCGACGGACTTCGCCGAGCACAAGCTACATGTGAGAGAGGATGCAAAGCCTGTCAGGCAGCCACTCCGCCGCCTGTCAAAAGAAAAAAGAAGAGTTGTTGGAGAAGAGGTCGCCCGCCTGCTAGCAGCCGGCTTCATTATGGAAGTGTTCTACCCTGAGTGGCTCTCCAACCCAGTCCTAGTGCTGAAGAAGAACACCAAATGGCGCTTGTGCATCGATTACACCAGCCTCAAGAATGCTTTCCCTAAAGATCCGTTTGCTCTGCCGCGAATAGACTAAGTGATTGACTCCACGGCCGGATGCGAGCTGATGTCATTCCTTGATGCCTATTCCGGATACCACCAGATCAAACTTGATCCAGCTGACCGCCTGAAGACCGCCTTCCTCACGCCATTTGGGGCCTTCTGCTACCTGACTATGACGTTCGGCTTGAGGAATGCCTGCGCCACCTTTCAGCTTTGCATGTAGAAGTGTCTCCTCAAGCAACTTGGCAGGAACACCCACGTTTACGTGGATGATATTGTGGTGAAGACGGAGAAGAGGGGAACTCTCTTGGAAGACCGCCAAGAGACCTTCGAAAACCTGCGCCGCTTTCAGATCAAGCTAAACCCGGAGAAATGCGTCTTCGGGGTACCAGCAGGCCAGCTCCTTGGTTTCCTGGTATCTGAACGCGGCATCGAGTGCAACCCGCAAAGATCAAGGCCATTGAGAGAATGGAGAGGCCAACTCACATACGAGACGCCCAAAAGTTCACCGGGTGCCTGGCATCGCTCAGCCGATTCATCAGCTGGCTGGGCGAAAAGGCACTCCCCCTGTACCAACTTATGAAGAAGACTACTTGCTTTGAGTTGAACGACAAGGCGGATGAAGCCTTCCAGCAACTCAAAAAGGTGTTGTCCACGCCGCCTGTCCTGGGGGCACCAACAGACAAGGAACCCATGTTCTTTTACATAGCCGCCACCAGCCGGGTGGTTAGCACTGTGATTGTGGTCGAGTGCCCAGAAGACGGCAGGGCTTTGCCTGTCCAGAGGCCGGTCTACTACCTGAGCAAGGTGCTATCAGTCTCCAAGCAGAACTACCCCCCATTACCAGAAGATGTGTTATGGCATGTACTTTGCCGCCAAGAAACTCAAGCAGTACTTCTAAGAGCATCCGATCACGGTCGTATGCACGGCCCCGCAAGTCAGATTTGGGCAACCTAGATGCTTCAGGCTGAGTGGCAAAGTGGGCCATTGAGCTGGCCCACTTTTCCATCTTCTACCAGCCCCACACCACCATCAAATCACAAGCGCTGGCCGACTTCATCATTGACTAGGCCGAGACCCAGTACCTACCGCCTGCTCCAGATTCAACCCATTGGCGGATGCACTTTGATGGATCAAAGATGCGCACTAGCTTGTGAGCCGGCATCGTCCTCACCTATCCCAAGGGCGACAAGCTCAAGTACACCCTGCAAATCCACTTTGCCGCCTCCAACAATGTGGCCAAGTATGAGGCACTCATTCACGGGCTCCGGATGGCCAAACAGATTGGCATCCGTCGGGTGGTGTGCTATGGTGACTCAGATTTGGTTGTCCAATAGTCCTCTGGGGACTGGGACGCCAAGGACGCAAACATGGCAAGTTACCGTTTCCTTGTCCAGCAGATCAGCGGCCACTTCGACGGCTGTGATTTCCTCCACGTGTCACGAGCCAACAACGAGCAAGCTGACGCTTTGGCACTAATTGGCTCCATCCGTCAAGCAATACCAGCCGGCGTGTCCCTCCAGTGCTTGTGCAAGTTGTCTATCCAGCCGTCACGAGAGTCAGAATCAATCTTCATGCCAGCCGATCCCGGGGCAGACGGCCCGGGGACTGCTGCAGCTGGCCCAGGGACTGATGCAACTGGCCCGAGGACTGCTCCAGCAGACAGCCTAGGGACTGCCGCATCAGCACCTGGCCCGGGGACTTCGGAACCCGGCCCGAGGACTGCTGCAGCCGGCCCGGGGACTTCAGAAGCACAGCAGGTGGCTCTCCTCCTAGCCCAACCACCCTGGTTTCAGTGGCAGAAGTAACATGAGTCTCAGCACCGTCTTGGGCACAGCCAATCCTCAGTTTTCTGCTCAGAAGAGAGTTGCCAGCAGACAAAACCTTGGCATGGCAGGTTCAACGCCGAGCTTCAGCATATACAATAATTAACAGAGAGCTTGTTAGACGAAGTGCAACCGGCGTCTTCCAGCGCTGCGTGGAAGCAGAAAAGGGTCTAGACATTTTGAGAGATATTCATCAGGGGGAGCGCGGCCACTATGCGGCCTTACGATTCCTCGTCGCCAAAGCCTTCCGCCATGGATTCTTCTGGCCAACTGCTTTGGACGACGCCAAAGATTTAGTCAAGAAGTGCAACGACTGCCAGCGCTTCAGCTCCAAGCAACACTTGCCGGCTTCTGCACTCAAGACCATTCCGATCACTTGGTCGTTTGCATTTTGGGGACTGGACATGGTGGGTCCTTTCAAGACAGCCCGCGGCGGTTTGACCCATTTGCTTCTGGCCGTGGACAAGTTCACCAAGTGGATCGAGGCGAAGCCAATCAAGAAACTCAACGGCCCAACTGTTGTGACCTTCATCGCAGATATCACAGTCCAGTATGGCATACCACACAGCATCATCACCGACAACTGCAGAAACTTTGCCAAAGGCGCATTGGCCCGTTTATGTGCAACACAGGGCATCCGACTGGACTTAGCGTCTATTGCCCACCCGCTGTCAAACGGCCAAGTTGAGCACGCAAAGGACCTTATCTTGTCCGGCATAAAGCCCCGGCTAGTCGAGCCTTTGGCGCGATCGGCCGACTGCTAGATCAAGGAGTTGCCGTCTGTCCTCTGGAGCCTCATGACAACTCTGAACAAGTCAACTGGCTTCACTCCCTTCTTCCTCGTCTATGGGGCCGAGGCCGTCATCCCAATAGATGTTGAGTTTGACTCGCCTCGTGTCACCATGTACACAAAGGCCGAAGCAAGAGAAGCACGAGAAGACGGCGTGGACCTATTGGAGGAGGCCCAACTAGTAGCACTCCGCCGATCCGCCATCTACCAGCAGGGTCTCCGTCGCTACCACAGCTGGCGGGTTAGGCCACGCTCCTTCCGGGAGGGGGATCTTGTGCTCCGGCTGATCCAGCGAACAGCCGTCCAGCACAAGCTCTCAGCCGCTTGGGAAGGACCGTTCATCATCAGCAAGGTACTAGGCAACAATGCCTACTACCTCATCGATGCACAGAAGCCAAGAGCACGCAAAAGAAACGACTCAGGTAAGGAATCGGAGCGCCCGTGGAACGCAAGCCTCCTTCGCTGCTTTTATAGCTAAAGACAGTATGTGTCGTGCTATCTACTTTATTTTGAGAAACAATGGGACCCCGAGGAGTTCTCGTGGACTATCCACCCCTTTATCTATATGATAAGATTTATGCATGTGAATGAGTATTTCTGTTCCTTCGCCCGGCACCGGGACCAAGCAGACGGCCCGGGGGCTTGCCGCCTGGCCTTATGTTTAAAGCTTTTCCTTCAACAGTCAGACAAGTAATGTGCCGGCATCCAAGCCCTCTCCCACCTACAGTCACAGACTCACAGAACGCGGCTGTCTAACTGGCGGGAGTCAAAGGCAGGAAGTGGTGCCCACATGAAAAATGGCTAAAGAAAAATAAACATAGGGCAAGATGGCCCTTCACACAAGTTGGCCGGCTGCCAAGCAACCGGCCAGCCGGCTTCTAGCGTAGCCAAACCGCGTTCCAGAGGGCGAGATACTTGCCTATCCGAAAAACAACTAAGTACCTGACCCAGTCACAGGCCACGGAGTGGCTGTCGGGCTGGCAGGACGATAGTTAAAGGAGACAGCAAAAGAAAAAACGCCCGAAGGAACAAAGTACGATGCTAACTCTAGAACCCGCAATATCTTACGAATACACCTAGTGGGTGGAATTGTTCGGGACTAATTCTACCAAGTCTTAAGTAAAACAGGAAATGAAAGGTACACGAGGCCGCCTACGCTAGAGGTGCAGTAAGCGGAGCAGGTAGCACGACGGGATCCACGGGGCCGGCTGCTGAGGGGGCCGCCTGACGGGCTTCATCCTGGTCGCTTCCCGCGGCAGACGGCACCGTCCCGCTGGGCCAGCTCGTGGAGGTCTGATCGGGCTGGTAACGAGCAGACGGCTTCGCCTCCTGGGAGCTAGCTTCCTCATCGCCGTCTTCCTCGTCTTTACCGTCGTCGCTTGAGGCGGTCTCCTCATCTAGCTCCTTCGGCGCCGCCAGGTCCAGCCCAAAGTTATCGGATGGCACCACATGGCCATTTTCATCCAACTCTGGGATGAAAACGGCAGTGTCGGTGTAGTCGGCGAGGGAGGCGGTGCGCTTGATGAGATCTCCTCCCACCGCTGCTAGTTCGGGCTCGGCTTCCAGGCAGAAGGTCGCCAGCTGGGTGAGGTCCAGGTCCTGATACCAACCCTTGGCGAATTCCAGGGCGGTCCCTGCGCCGGCCCTCGCCGCGGCGCCCTTCCAGACTTCAGAGCGGCGGTCGGCCGCCTCCAGCCAGTCGGTGGTCTGGCTGGGAGTGCGGAGTACTGGGACGTCTGGCTAGAGGGCAGCCAGTACCTAGGCCTCGGTACGTTGCAAGCGGCGGAGCAGGCGGTGGGCCGGCTGGAGGCGCACCTTGACGGTGAGAAGTTGTTCATTGGGAATCCGGGGCGCGTTGGGTGCGGTCACCCGGCCCGCCTGGCGCCTCTCGTCACGATGGGCCTCAGTAGCCTAGCTGGCGGCAACAGAGTGCCCCGGGAAGAATTCTGCGCCAAGGACAAGATAAAGAATCAGAAAAAAGAAAAGCCGACCGTAGCAGACGGCAAGCACGCGAAAGCAGGGGAGGCGGCTTACCATCAACCATGTCCGCAACGGCCCCGTAGCCGTCCTGCAGGGCCATCTCCTTCTCGGCCCAGTTCGAGCATTCAATTTCAAACTCGGCCCGAAGGAGCTCCTCAGCGTCCGCCAGCTACCCGAGCTCCGCCTTGTGTGTCGCCGCCTGGTCTGCCAGTTCCTTGGCCAGGCGGTCACGGTCATGAGCGGCGAGGCTACGCTCCTGCTCCTTGGCGGCGAGTTCGGCCTGGACCCCGCCCAGCTGATTGCGGAGGTCGGTCGCAGTTGCTGGCAAGAAACGAAAAAGAGCATCAGCACCAGTAAGAAGACAAGACAACCTTGGAGTTCCAGGCCGCCTGCTCAGCAGCCGGCCCGGAACTCGGGGACTACACCCAGCGGGTGCGCTGACGCGCCCCCGCAAGGAGGAAAAGAAGACACTTACTCTGGCTTTCGGCCAGGGCAGCCCTCAGTTGAGCCAGCTCCTGACGTTGGGAGTTGAAGGCCGCCACCCAAAGATTATGGTAATTCTACAGCAAGAAACAAGTTAGCCCGCAAAGTAGCGCCTTGGAGTTCCAAGCCGCCTGCTCAGCAGCCGGCTCGGAAGTCGAGGACTACACTCAGTGGGTGCGCTGACGCGCCCCCACAGAAGAAATTTAAGAAATAAAAATAGATGCAAGGAGTCAACATACCCGGACAGAGGTTCGCATAGCCAGGAACTCCCGCAAGGCCGTCTGCATGACCTCGCCCAGAGAGTTGAAGTGGTCGATGACGTCTTGTGACGCGAGGTTCAGCACGCCGCTACCACCAGGCATCCAGCCTAGCGGCACTGTGCTGGTGGCCTCGTTATCTGGTGATGACGAGTTGGCGGCGCCGGCCTCTACTTGCTGTGGCGCTCAGGCCGCCCTCGCAGGACGCGAACGGACGGGGGCTCGGGGGGTCGGCAGCGGGCCTGCCACCAGCACACCTTCTGCCGATGGCACCTCCGCTCCCATGGGCCGGTTGTCCTGCGTCCCAGCGGGCAGCGTGGAAGGGATTGCTTCCGCCTCCATGGCGGCGTGGCCGTCCCCCTCCTTGTCAAGAGCCGGCTGCTCGTCAGTAGCCGACACTTGGACGGACGGCTCCAGAGGGCCCATGTCCGGGGGATTGGTGTGGTCCACCGGCTGCTGGAGGCCCGCCTCCTATTCCTGGGCTTGGGTGGCGGCATCCGCCTGGGGCTTGATGGCTGCCTCGGCCTCCGCCTTGGCTACGGCATCAGCCTTCGCCTGCTCGAGGGCCACGGCCTCCCGCTCTTCATGCGCCTCTCGGGCGTTCCTTTCCGTCGCCTCCCGGAGCGCGGCGGCAGGGTCCACGCGGCGCGGCGCAGGAGGGGCATCCGTGCCCCCGACTACAGAGCCCATAGGCGCCCGCGAGAGAGAAAGCGGGGCACTGTTCGGGCATTCCCAAGAAGACAGTAAAATCAGCCACGAAGGGGGCGAAAAGTTAGAAAAAATACAGAAAGGAAAAAAGAATGCGGCACTTACGCGGATACGGCCGGCCTAGGCTTGGGAACCCTAGGAAGGGCTGCTTTGGCAGCCGCCTCCTGGCGTTTGGTGGCGGCGGCTGAGAGCTTGAGCTTCTTGAGATGGCCGCCAATCGGCACGACAGAGGACCGGCGTTTCACGCCGCCGGCTGCGGTTGCCGGCGCCACTAGGTAGCTGCCACGCTCAAGTTGGTTCGCCTCTCAGACGCGAAAGTGGCGCTTCCTCCTCCTTGTCATCATCCGGCCAGTTCTCGACGCCACCTCCTGACGAGCCGTCTGCTGGCTGCCCCCCGCCGCCTGTCACCTCCTCTTCCTCCACGGAGACAGCCCCCAGATTGGGGTCGCTCGTGTCGCTCTGGGAGCGGTCTGGTAGCAGAGGGCGGCCCGGTTGGTCGGAGCCCGGCTCTGGCTGGCCGGGGAAGATCTGCAGGCGGCTCAAGGGTCAGGCGGCTGGGACAGGCGGGGGAAGGAAAGAAGAAGAAGGAAAGAGGGAGCTCACCGCAGGCGACGGGTTGCTGCGGCTGTACGACGGCTTGCCAAACGCCCAGCCCAAGTCACAGAGCTTGTAGTTGGAAACGGAGTTCACGAGAAGGGCCACCTCCTTATATGGCATCTGCTTTGTGCAGGTCCGACTCGGGTCCCGGCGCCCGCTCATATCACAGATCAGATGCGGGCGGGACTGCAGCGGCAGCATCCGGCACTCCGCAAAGGTGAGCAGAGGGTTCGAGAACACCAGGCCCTCGTTGTCCCTCATCTCCTGGAGGCGCTGCACGACGACGGAGGCCCCGGGTGTGAGAGAGATGGGCCGGGACTTCCAAGAGGCGCGGGGTTCGGCAGGCGGGCCTGGTGCGAAGTCTGGCAGGCCGATGAAGTCGTGCGCTAGGTCGACGTTGGAGACGTAGAAATACGTCTTTTGCCACTGCTTCACCGAGTGCACGAGAGCAGGCGGTGGGAAGTAGTTCTTGACCCCGTTGCGCTTCACCGCAATGCACCCGCTGCACTGGGCCGCCACGCCCTGGACCGCGGTGCCGAGTTTCAGATAGAAGAACTCGGTCCACAGCTCTATTGTGGGGAGTATCCCAAGGTACCCCTCACGGAGGACGACGAAGGCAGACAGCGTCACCACCGTGTTCGGCGTGAGGTGGTGAGGCTGCACGTTGAAGAATTCGAGGAAGGAGCGGAAGAAGCCGCTGGCAGGGAGCTCGAAGCCGCAGGGGAAGTGCGAGCGGAAGACGACCCGCTCGCTGAACCACGGCACCGGCGTGATTTCCGTCGCCAGCGCCAGGCGCACGACGAGAGCCGCGCGCGGCGGAGGTAGAAGATGTGCTCGTCGAGGACCTCGCTGCCGTCCCACTCGCCGGAGAGGTGGGCCTACGCCTCTGCAGCCATGGCTCGCGGCAAGAGCTCGCTCCGATGGAGCGTTGCGAGCGGCGGTGGCGAGGTGCGCGAGAGAGAGCGAGGAGGAAGAAGAGAATGGAGCGGGGGTGTGTGTGCGAGCGGCGCTGACCCCCGGGGGCCTACTTATAGGCTCGGGGTGACGAAGCCGAGGGGGCAAGGGCGTGGGATTAACTGCTCCATGCCCCGCACGATCCCCATCTTTTTCATGCCTAATCCGCGCGCATTAAATGCGCATGTGGAGGGCAATCGATTGCTTCTGCCACAATAGATCCACGCGTGGATCAAGGCCCTGCAGTGGCGGGCCCCGGCCCGTTGCTACGTCCCGTCGCACGCGTGAGCTGGCAGGCTAACTTGACGGGGCGATGACACGTGGAACACCGCCCACGGACGGTAAGCCCACACCACAGCCCGCCATCCAGGCAGTATCTTCTCCCCGAAGATTAGAAGACACAGGCCCGGCTGCCAGAAGCCGGCCCTTTCCAGATGGCGGACAAAAAACACCACCAAACCTTACTTGGAGTGGGAAGCTGCTGAAACTCCGCAGCCCCGATTGCGACCACAGAGTTCCACCAGCTTCGAGGACTACTATCGGAGATATTGACCACGGGTGTCCTCATCGACCACCCATGGTATTTCAAGACAAGTGGGGCCGCCTGTTACTCCCCGGTCGCCTTCTCATCGAGCCGCCTCCTGGGGCCGCAACGCCCAGGAACCGGCTGCCAGCAGGCCGCGGGGCCTGGACAAGCGGCAGCCTGATGACCAGCATCCAGAAGACGGCCCCACGCTTCCCCCTCGGGACGTGTGCTGGGGAACCACGACAAGACTAAGGCATTGCTACAGTTGAGCACGTCCTTAGAGAATCTATAAGGGTGTGGCTACAGTGAGGGCGTATCTTACGGACACTCCTTAAGTGGCGTATCAGTGTATCCATGTTGCCAATGACCTAGCCCCGGTTAGTGGACGCCATGATCCCACTACCCACAGGCGGCAGGGCCAGCAGGCGGCTGGCCCCACGAGCCAGTGGGTGAACGAGAAGCAAGCGACCCTCGGCAGGCGGCTTGGGGGACGGGCCGCCTAGTAGCAGGCGGCTAACGGTGCCCTAGGAGTCTGAACCCCATCAAGATGACAAGACAGGACGTGGTGGCAGTGTACGGCAGGAGGCGGCGGCACTGTAGCCATTCCCCTCCTGACGATGCCACCGTCAGCAAAAGAGTGCCCACAGTGAAAAGCAATCACGAGGGCCCACAGATAGCGGGCCCCAGCAAACAGGCAGGAAGGCCGGCACCCGAAGACGCTGTGTCACAGCCTGATTTTTGGCCCTTTCTTTTTCTTTTGTTTTTCTGAGATTTTTGCCTTAGTTTTCTTTTTCCGTGGGTGTGTGGTGTGGAAACTGAAGGAGATGACCTCTTCTTTCTTTCCAGAGTGGCTTGTCATCCTCATATCTAACCCTAGGCCTTGCCATTTTCATTTTGGGCAAACCTCAATATTCTTTTTCTAGGGAATATTTCTTTTTCTATTAAAGGAATAACCCTTTCTGCCCTAGGTTGTGAAGCAACCTATATTTCTATCCCTCCAAAATTCCCAAATAAATTCTCATAAATTTCTTGCGTCATATCTTCATCAAATATGGCAAAACGTTTCATTTCCATGTTCAAAAATATTTCACCAATATTCCTTTTTCCATTCTGCCCTAAATGGCACTTTGTGAAGCAAGTGCTATTTATCTTTTCCCAATTGATCTCAAACTGCTTGGACGCCTTTTCCTGTCCATATCATTGCCACCTGCGAAAATGCAACCTCATTTGCTTAGTAATTATTTAATTATGATTTTCCAAAGTTTCTATCCAGAAAGAAGCTTTGTGAAGGAGGTGCAAGATAGGCATATCCAAATGAGTTGCCATTTGGCAGGATCCCTGATATCATCATATCATAGCCCTCCACCAAAGTAGAGCTCATGTCATGGCACCATATGAGCTCATCTTCAATTTTTTGATTTTGTCCAATATTTCACTTTGCGAAGCAAGTATATTTTATCTTCCTCCATTATGGCTGCCAATTTTTCTAGGCCTTCTATTATTCATATAACTTACCTCCACCCATTTTGGGCATAATTCATCAAGCCATTATTCCTCTAGAATTTTTGCAAGTTTCTGGTCATTTGAGATGTTTGTGAAGGAAGTGCCATCTTGGCTTGTCCAATTGGTATGAAATTTCTACAGCACCTCTATATGACCAAATAACCAAGCCTTGCTAAAATTCAGCTCAAGTGGCCTCACCAAGTGAGTACAACTTCCTGATCTTGTTTCTGGACCAAATTTGCATTTATGAAGCAACTCCATTAATCCTTGATCCTAATCTCCTCAAAATTAACAGGATGTGAGTCCTTCTTACCCTGAATCTACCAGACAACTCCATTGTTCCCAATCTCTTTCCTGTTGCTCAGCAGTTCTCACCCAAGTTTACTGCAGTAAACTTCATAGGGTAACTGCCACTTAACCGTGTCACTCTTAAACAATCTACCACCACGGTTGCAACCTCCCCAGGAAGGACCAACCCCTAGACAACATCCCCAGCCTTGGCATCTTTCTCCTCGCCAGTCTACGCGGCGATCACGAGCTTTGGCATAAAATGCGCGCGCTCTGCTGGCGTTGGCCGCGTCCAGTGCGTCTGCTTGCTCGGGCCACTCGGGCCACTCCTCTGCTCAGCGTCGCAGCGAGCACGAGCGTGTCCAGCAGCTGGCCCTCGTCCTCGCGACCTCCCCGGACCCATCTCCCCCTCCATAAGCCTCCTCGTTGGCGCTCGTCGCCGCGCGCCCATGGGAGCGCTGTGGCCGACCGGCTCTGCTAGTGCCGCGGCCACTTCCCCCTACGCTCCCTTGGCCTCTCTACCCCATGAGCCCTCCCCCTGTGCCTCCGGCGTCTTCTACCTCCGAGCTCGCGAGCGTGGGCACGCGTCTGCGGCGCCGGACACGCGTCCGCGGCGGTGCCAGCTCCGCACCTCGCCCCGTTGCTATAAATGGCCACCCGAGCCCCTCCCTTCCTCACCATCGACCTCGCCTCGCTCCTCTAGTCCTCCCTAGTGTCTTGCCTGAGCCTCTAGAGCTCTCCACGACCCCCATGGCCGCCGTGCCCGCCGTTGGCCTCGGCCTAAATTGGCTCAGCACCGGCCTCTTCTCTCCACTATACCACCACCAGAGAAACTCCTCCACTCCGTCGAGCCTCCCCGACGTCTAGCTCCTCCTCTCCGCGGCTCCTCCATCCCCCCAAGGTCGCCCGAGCCCGCCATTGCTGCCGTCCGCCCCGCCCAAGATCACGCGCTCCCGTGACTTCCTCGCCCTCCGTACCCCGCCTGGACAGATGCGCCATTCCTCCCCGATCACTCCGGTGGCCTCGACCGAGCGGGAGACAACCGGAGCCGCCCGGGCCCCTCGCCGGCGCATCTCAGCCTCGCCTCGTCTCTGTCTTCATCGGGCGCTGGAGGAGGACGAAGAAGGACCGATCCAGGAGGGCCCCGCCTCTTTCCATGACCCCACCAGTCAGCCGCACAGGAGCCGGCCCGCGTTGACTCGGACTCGCCAGCGTGGATAAGCGATGGGCCCCCACCCATGGGACCCACACGTCAGCCGCTCAAGCCACTGCCACGCGGGATAAGTCGAAGCGCATTCTGCGCTTTACTCTTTCCCCGTGGGAAGGCGTATTTTCCTCGAATGCGCAACCCGCCGAGCTGCCAGGGGCCTATCTGTGAATAATTTATTTACAGAATAGTCCCTCATATTCAAACACTTGTATCTTTTTGCTCGTAACTCCGATCGAGGTGAATCCAAAGCCCACTTCTTCGTCTTGTCGAGTCCGTTCTATTGGTAACATTTTCACTATGGGTTGACATATTGGAAATGACCATTTTGCCCTTGCCGTAAACAGCCCCCTCCGAGAGAGAACTGTTTCCAGCGATTCCTTCCACGGCTTCACCGCACCTCTTCCCGGAGTATCCCGTCACCCCAGGCAAGCCACAATACCCGCTTGCATGATAGTCATGCAGTAGCCATGGTTTTCCACATGAATATTTATTTTCTTGCTATGTTGTTATGCACTTGTTTATCATGCCCTGCTAGTTGTTAGTATTCTTTGCATATGTTTATGCTTGCTACTAGTACATGTTGTTGGTGATGGTCTTCGGTGCATGACCGTCGTCTATCCCGAGTACCGTTGCTATGCATATTCCTTTGCATCCAGTTAGTTAGATGCTTGTATGTTAGTATTGTTGATATGTTCTTGCATGATACTTATTGTTGATATTAGTAGCCATGCTATGTTTCGGAGAAGTATGTACTTGTGATGTTCATACTAGTCAGTATGCCATGCTTTTTATTAATTGTTGATATGGTGGATAGTTATTTTTGTTCCTCATGATTATGTTGATATTCATGCTCATGCATTGTAGTTGCATCATGTATTTTATCATGACTCGGTCTGAGTCATGGTGCCACCATATTGAACTGACCAGTGCAACCACATTACCTTTATGGGAAGGTCCTAACTGGGTCTATTGCCATGCCTCTCGCGCGGTGCCTCCAACGAGGGAAGGTTATGGGCATGCGGTACCTTGGCCAGGTAAGCAGTCATAACCTTGTGTGCCCGTAGTTGGATGATAAGCGCTTTTGTCCCCGTTTGGGACTTTTATTTATTTTTGCCACGACGGTGGCCGTTGGTGTCTTTGGTAGACACGGGGCCACCCAGGACTATCCCAGTGGAGAGTCAGTCGGAGTGGCCGGGAGAGTGTCATGACAGTAGATCGGTTTTGTCGGAACGTCGTTGGTCCACCCGAATGGGAGAACGAGGCCATGGGTTCCGTAGTGTGGGTACAGTGCGCTACCTCTGCAGAGTGTATATTAAATCTATCGATAGCCGCGCTCGCGGATAAGGGCCCAGTTCATGTCGGTCACACCATGAGTCAACAGTAATAATAATAATAATAATAATAATAATAATAATAATAATAATAACTTGATTAATAACAACCCCGGTTCGATGATAAGTTGTTTGTGATAGCCGGAAAGATCACCGTGGTATCGAGGATATTGAGTGTTGGATATTTGTGATGTTGTGCGAGAGTCAATGGTAAAGATCAAGCTCCTTGTGGTCATTTAATGATTACTACGGTATTGTTTATACCAAGCATGATTTAATCCTAAGATGATTGTGTGATGTCTGTGGTGGTAAGTTTGTGCATGTGATGATTGCGAGGTAACCGAACAAAATAATTGGTGCATGAAGTATCATCATGTTGCATGTAGTATTTTCATGTTCATGCTATGCCTGATCTAGTTGTATCATGATCAGTTGTGCATGCTATGTTGTTCTGTTAGTACCTTGTTCATGGATTAAATTAACCTGTTAATGCCATGTTGTTGTTTGTCTTGAATGCTTTTGGTTTATTGTGAGCTTGGAAGTACATTCAATGTACTGACCTGGCGTGTCATGCCAGTTTGCAGGTCATGCCTGGATTGCTTGCTTGTTTTGGTGTGGTTCCGATGTTCGCGAGCTAGGATAAACGTTCTAGCCAGAGTCCCTGCGGATTGGAGTTCATCATCGCCATTCGTTGTTCCGCTACCAGTAGTTGTTCTGCTGCTTTGAGTTGTTTTGCTGCTTGCATAGAGCAACCGTGGCAGGCTTAGTGTCGTCGTGCCGGTGCTATTCATTGTATTATCGGAGACCTTGTATCCATATTTGTGTATTAATAGAAGGCTAGTTTGTTCTATGCTAAGCAGTGCCGTATTCCAGAAGACTTCATCTCGATCTCTGGGCTGGAATACAGGGCGTTCCGGTTTCTCTGAGCCGGGGTGCCAGAGGCATGGTATCAGTGCAGTTCTGGCTGTAGGACGCCCTAGACCGCGCGAACGTTAGAATGCGGTATTATAGGGTTTGGTTGGTTTGTTGCATTTGATTGCTGCATTTGTTTGTCGCATAGCATGCATATAGATTATTATTTGGTCGTTAGAAGTTTATCTTGTGAGTGTAGGTGGTATAAGTTTCAATCCACTACCTGCACCATCCCTCTTTGCATACCTGTTTTTCGGTGTTTGGCGTCACCTCTGTCCCAGCAGAGTGATGCCCTGGTACCGAGTGTTCCAGACACCATTTGCAGGAGTTATGCTCATGTATCGCCTCGATATCTTTCCGCCATCCAACTATATTATTTCAGTGATAGACTTGTTTCTATCGTGAACCATGTCTTTCATCTCGTCCCCTTAGCAACCCTTGCTGATCCTTGTTATCAGAAAAGGGCAATGCCAATAAACCCAGCCTTCCACTATTATCTTGCCATGTCATTTCATTCTTTGGACGGGTAGGAACCCCTTCCATACGCTCGATGATGGTGTGGTCGTGGCTTTTGTGTCCCGCTACTTGATTATCAAGCCCGTCCTCACCTGTGCATCCATCCAGACCCAGCCACTGTTCAGCCAGTGCTTGGTGTAGCTTCGGTTACACCAACTCCTTCCACACAGGGATATAATTTTCGTGCACTCCGCCACAACATATTAGACCGTAATACCGGAGTTTCTGCGCAATTTGTGTGCTTAGGTCTGCATGCATATTGTTGTGTGAGTAGCAATAGTATGTGATGATTACTTGATTAATTATGTTAGTAGTATGCTTGTGTGCTTTTATTTTAGTCGTTTCTTTTGTTTGTTTCTTTGGGCCTTTGGTGTGGCATTATTTTTCCCCTATTAAAGTTGCTCGTCAACCGACATCGGACCCGAAGAGTTAGCGAGAAATGCATGTATTTGGAAGCTCGGATAAATAAAATGGAATTCTCAGCTAACTGTGGTAAAATAGAGAATGAGTGACTTGGATGCTACTAATCAAATTTGCATCAGCATGCACTCCTCACAACAGTATGAAATTATCAGCCGACTGCATTCAGACTTGGGGGATATCTGATCTGAGTATCAAGTCTACCTCAACGTGCACTCCTCATAGCAGAGAAGATCAAATCAGCAAGAAGTTAAATTGTGTGCAAGGTTGACAGAATACTACCAGAGGTATGGCTCAGATACAAGTTTAATTTTTTGTTGAGGATAATTTTGGAACCCGATGTACCTGGAAGCAAGTAAAAATGTGGCATTTACTCAGAAAGGAAGATAGTCCTGCAAAACCCCGTTTCATACAAGAAATCAAAAGCAGAAATATTGAGATGGTTAAATATGCGGTAATCGGTCCGCATATCTCAGTAAGAAGCTTTTGCGGTAATCAATTCAGTCTTCCCTTGCAAGCTACCTGAGAAGCTTCAACTGCAAGATTCCTCTATCTTCCTCAGTACGATATATGGATGACATCCCGTGCAAGGTACTCTGTCTTCTTCAGCAAGCAACCACAAAAAGCTTCCGGAATAAGGTACCATGTTTTCCCTAGCAATTCTTTAAGAGGGGAAGCTTCTGACACACGGTACGCAGTCTTCCTCAGCAAGATGCTCTCGATGGTTTCCGGTATAAGCCATCCAATATCCCTCAGTATGGCATTTGTGTAAAATATTAAATGCTGAAATGACAACATAAGGCAGTGCATCTCGAGAATCGGATCCGCCACAGTTGGTCAGCAGCAAGAATCAGTCAGAAAACAAGTCTGCCTCGGGAATTAAATTCTCAAATATATGCGAAGGAAGCCAGATATATACCTCAGTGTGACAAAGGACTATCAAGTTTGTCGACAACCCTAAGCTATGTACAAGTACCCGTGAACCTAGAAAATGATCCTGATGAGCCCTCGTCCCTTTTTCTCCAATGACGGCACCACACCTGTGATCTAAGCTACTTTAGCTACCCGGGGTGGATGCCGATTTTTATTTCTCTCTTCAACGACTGTAACGAGTTCTGAGCTGCTTTTCGGTCATCTCGTACAGTTGTTGAGTTTATTTTTTTGACAATAGCCCTATAGCTGCTTTTTAGCTAGTTTAAGGAACTGTCACCTTCTTCTTATCAACACGGTCTCATGTTCTGCGCTGCTTTGCGGCCGTCTTGAGCCGTGGTTGAGTTATTTCAGTAATTTCCCAGATTTGAGTTGTAAAGACCGTTCTGGTGGCTACTGATTTATTTGCCGATTTCTTGCAAGGGTTTAGATGATCATTTCCCTGTGAGTAAAACTTGAGAGACGATAAACCTGCCATTGAAGAAATGTTACCTGCCAGGGGATAAGGATAAAAATACGCCTGTCAAAATAATTCGCCTGACAGAACTCATGGTCACGCGAAGAATTAAGGATATGGCCAAGCTCTCCACCATCAGTCAAATCTATGGATATTATCCTATAAGGTCATATCCCTTTATGTTGGCCACGACAGGAGTCAGCAAAATACTTGGTACAGATCTGACACTCAAGACAGTGGAGCCAGTCAAAATGAATCGGAAACTCCTGCGAGAAGTCATAATACGTCAGGTGAACGGTTATGAGCTACCTCACTATTTTAAGCCTGGAGGACCCACAGTTGGTTGAAAAACCCCATGCAAGGAGAAAAGGTTGGGTGTCCACCAGGAAAAATTTGTTCACAATTACATGAAAGGATGCCGGTGCTCGATGACACATCCATCAGAGATCACCCTTGGACTTGTGAGACGGACATATATGTCAGTCATAATAATCGATCACACTCAGCCGAGTCAGCCGATATGAAAATAATTGTAGCCAGCATCAGCATGAACATGTAAGGTAAGATCCGTCAGCATATGGATACAGTAAAGCAAACCACCCCAAGTGTGGGGACCCCGACTCATAAGTCGTGATCACCGAATGCACGTGTACAGTGATCCCAGAGATCAATGCTCACTGAACACACAGAAGCTGAATAACAAGAGTCTTACATCCTTACATACCGTGTTACACAAATAGGACCATAATGGTCAAGTCTTGAGTAAATCATCGCAGCGGAAATCTTCAATGACAACTTGGACCCATGCCATCTGCCTTTAACCCTACAGCCATTCTGACTGGGAAGCGTCCTAGCTCGCATGCTCGTCACCAAGAAATCTTCATCATAACCTGTTCTCTCATGCCTGGCCAATAAAATAACCAGTGGCAAGCCAATGAGTACATTGAATGTACTCGCAAGCAACCCAAGTGTGATAACAGAATAATTATGCAAGGCTCTACTGCTAGGTTGGTAGTTTTGCGGAAAGCGAGTTTTTCATATGCACTTATGATCAACATATAACAAGGGCATGCATGTGTCTGTAACAAGTATCAGGAGGTCACAGAGATCAATATCGAGAAAGAGTTGTAATCAACACATGCACAAGCTCATTGTGACTTTCTCTCAATCACATCAACAATATCTTTGAATCGTGTTGTTTCCCAGAAACTTATGGACATAGTCTAAGTAGCACCACCCAACTGTCCTTGACCGCGGACACGGCTATTCGAATAGTTTTACACTCTGTAGAGGTTGCGCACTTTACCCACAAGATCCGGGGAACTTCCGTGTCATCCACGACCCGCGGTACCTCAGGTACCCGGGGTAAGCACCCGATCACTATCTTTCCCTAGACGACACTAACATAGAGTCCACTCGATTGGTAGCAGCCCCGTGCCAAACATTTCACATCTCAAGGTTTGTGGAGACTCGCTCCGTATTCATCACATATCACAAGCACGGGGTACCAACGGTGTGTCCGGTGCCCTGTGAAAACAGTCATGGCCGCCTATCCAAGCACGACCCCGTCCCGAGAGTGACCTCATGTCACCCCCGTCACTAGTAATGCGGGCACCATGCTAGTATCGACCTAGGTAATCAATAATGCCCCGTCCCATAAGGGGTAGTGTGGTTGCACATGTTTGGTTGGGACGGTAGTCACACATAAATCTAATCCATCTCTGTAAACAACACTCCCGTCAAGCCTCGGCACACTACTTCTTCACCAAGTAGTGCCCTAGCTCCTCATCAACTCCCAGGGGCATTAGTGGCACCCACTGGGTCATTAGCAAGTATGTCAGACCACACTTGTTTCACTCAATGCATAACCCCGACCCATTTTGCGTAGCCAACTACTATAGCATACATCTATCTACTCCCACCCACATAACCCTCATAGGAAGGTAGGGTCATGTTTGATGCAAGTTTCAACAGTAAAGTAACAGGGGTATCAACCAAAGTGGTTTCCACCTCAACATGATTCCGATGCATTGAATAATAAGGTGCTATGAGACATGCATAAAAAGGTTTCTTGAACATGGTCAAAGGGCTGCTTGCCTTATTCTTCAGAGTCTTCAAACCTTCTGGTCCATCTCCGAATACTCCGTTTATTACGTCAACTAACGATGGAAACAATCATAATAAGCAAAAATAAAAGTGCTCTAAAAATAGGAGTTGGACTTTTCTAGGACACCTCTGGTCATATTAGAAATGACCAAGGTGGTTTCATATGTGTTGGATCAATAGGTAGTTGGGAACATTTCAATGTGATGGAACCAAAGGGTTTATGGATTTGGAAGAAGTATACAGAAATATTTCCTTGAATGATGAGCAAAGGTACCCATCATCAAGTCATGATTTTAGAAGCATTTAGGAGTTGGTTTCACTGGATTTGGATTTGAAATGAATTTCCTAGGATTTTGCAAAGCTGATAAATATGAAGAAATGGCTCAATATTTGGTGGGGTACAGAAAGTATTAGTAAAAATGTTCCAAAACTAAGTTTGGATGTGGCAAGCACCTAGGAACTTGAATAACTGCATTTGGATCAAAAATGAGTTCTCTGTGATTTTCTAAAGTTTATCACAGAAATGAAATAAAGGCATTTGATAAATATTTGTGAAAGAAATGTTTCTGGAATAATGTGCATGTTGCACCAAGTGATAGAGCATGATTTATGGAGCCATAGGAAATTTGAATCATGCAATTTGGAGTTCATATGAATATTTGGGAGATATTTGAAGTTTACTGGAAATAGAAAATAAAAGGAAAAAGGGGGTTATACCCTTGCGCGCAGGGCGAAGAGTAGCCGCACAGCAACTGGGCCGGCCCATCAGCTCGGCCGCGTGCACAGGAGCCTGGCCACGTCGAAGACGCCCGCCAGGAAGGGCGCCACCACGCGGGGGAGGCGGCCGAGGCCAGACCCGCCTTCACTTAAATGGAGGGGCCCAGCCTCCAGGTCGCTGACGTGCGGGCCCCGTGGCAGGTTCATCTCCTTCCTCCCGAGCAACGCGGCGGGGAAGAACAGAGGCGATGCCCGCCGGCGGCTTGCCGGCGCTGCAGGGCATTTCCGGCGACGCTCCGCCCACCGCTGTGCTCAGGAGGGCACGCCGCACCCATCCGTGTGCTTAACGCACGCCGGGGAGGGCTGGAGCGGCGACGGTTCGGAAGACCGCGGAGGCGACCGTCGGTGAAGTTCGGCACAACGGGGAAGAGGCGGGGGAAGGAAGAGCTGGAGCTTGGGGGAAGTCTGGGGCGGTGCTGAGGTAGCGCTGGAGCGGCTAGGTGGAGGAGGAAGGGCCTGAGGTGCCCGTACTTAGGGGGCGGCCGGCGGCTCTGCTCCGGCCAGGGTGACGGCTGGAGGGCACGGGAGGAAGAGTGGAACGTCCTGGGAGGCACTCGGGTGAGAGATAGAGCGAAATGAGGTGCAAGGGGGGCTCGGGGTGCCCTTTAAGTAGGGGGGGCGCTGGTCCACCGAGGCGCCATGCGCCGGCGAGCGTGTTGCCGTTGCCACGGGCCACACGAGCCTACCGCAGCGTGTCTGGGGCGCTCCTGGAGCTGGTCCACGCCTAGAGGAAGAGAAAGGAGGAGCGGGGAGGCGTCAGAGGGCCGCGCGTGCGAAGTCGCTCACTGGTGCTCCGGGTCGGCCGGTGCACGTGCGAGCAGGGGTGAGGGAGGAGGAGAGAGGAGGGGGCCGACCGCCCGACGTGTCCCGGACGCCGAGGCAGCCTCGGGGGACACGAGGGGGAGGCCCTAGGTGGTCGGGGCTGGTGATTGGAGGGCGGCTGCAGTGCTCCAGAGCACTGTAGCGCGCTCCAGAGCGGGCTTTTGGCTGCCATTGGCGTGGCCTGGCGCCCAGGGCGTGCCCAACTGTGTCCAGCAGGTAGAGGGAGTAGTAAACTATTGAGGGGTGGTCTTGGATGCTCTAGGAGCCACTGGAGTGAGGAGAGAGGTGAAAGAAGAAGGTGAAAACTGCTGTCCAGCAGTGTGAATTGGGGTTTTACCCCCTCCAATGATTGAGCTGAGGCCATAGAGAGTTACTGGGGGGGTAGAGGATGATCAGGGGAAGGTGTGGTAGAAGTTTGGGGTGAAGGGAAATAGTAAAGGAGGTTCAAACATTGGTTTTGGTAAATGACCAGGAGGTGTTTGATCAGGTTTTGGGGAGGCAAATGACCTCCACTTGACATGGGACTTAACAGGATCAAATGTTACATATAATTAGGCCCCTACACCAAATTTGAGCTCATTTGGGCAAAGTAGCCAATGTAACTTTGGTGAACCCTAGAAATCAACAGAAATGGTTTCACCATGTTTGAGTTAAGCAAATCATCTCCCCTTGATGCACCACTTGGTGTAGCATCATCATTTGGGGTTATGATCATGCCCACAAAGTTTGAGGCCCCAGATAAAAAGTTGGTAATGTAAAGTTGTTCAAATTTGCATTTGAACAGAAAGGGTTTTGGGGCACTTAGACCAAGTTATGCTTCTCCAAAACTTGTTCCATTTGGTCTAGATGCATGTTTACATCATTTTGGCATGTACACCAAGTTTGAGAGCATTTGGACAAGTTTGGCAATGTAGAGTTGCTCAAACTTCAAATAGGGACAGAATGGTTATGAAGGGGTTTGAGGATGTTTCCTTGATCTTCAAGGCATGAGGCTTTGCAAGATGATCAAATATGTCATATATGACATGATAGAATTTCCCTGGAATTTTTGGAGAATATTTCCTTTGTAAATATTTCAAAAGCTTGAAATATCCAGAAAGGGTTTTGGAAGGATTAGTCCAATATTTTGAACATGACCATGTGCTGAAACTCTTATATATGGACAATATATGTCCTATGAGTCTCCATGATTTTTGGCAAATATTTTTGAAATGATTAAATAATTTTTCCCTATTAAAGACCATTTCTGGCCTTAAGAAAAAGCTTTTAAATAAAATATAAAAATAACTTTTAAAATTATACTTTTGTGGTTTCTGGGAGTCCTATACCTAATAGGATCCAAATAAACTTTTTGAAAGATTTTCACACCCTAAATAAGGTACTTGCAGTGCAAACCTCAATTCAGGGGTTTTTGGAAAACTAATTTTAGAAAATACCATTTGGCCAAAATATTTTTATAAGAAAATTCTATACTGGTTTATACACATGGCATGATCATTGGGAAAAGGTTTTGGATCAACGAGATGAAGTATAAGAGTTGGAGGATTTATTTGATTTTTAGAGCACTAGCAAACAGCAGACAAGAGTCAAATCAAGAAAAGTCAACAACACTCAAAAGTTTTTGCAAATCCACATTTTTAACATGGAAATTAGCTTAAGAAAAGTGACAAGAAAATCAGGGTGTGACAGACCTACCCCCCTTACAAGAATCTCGTCCCCGAGATTCCCAGACTACGCGTGGAAAGAAAGGCGGAGTCTTGGATACGGGGTAGTCTTCACTTCTCCTTGTTGGTTCTGCTTCCGAGCGGTGCTCCTTGGAATCCTGAAGTGCTTGATGGTATGGCTTCTTGCTTGATGCCTTCCTTGATGGAGGTTGCTGAGGGGTCTCTTGCATAGGTTAGGTTGGGTTAGCTGTCAAAGGCTCGGTGATCGATGTCCTTGCGGGCATTGGGCTAGCTAGGAGGTAAGAAGTACTTCCAGAGTGGGGGCTCGTGGAAGGTTTGGTGCACGGAGAGTATCTCAGGTGGTAGATCTAGCTGGGGAGCCGTCTACCGCATGACTTGCAGTGATCTCAAAGGGTCCAATGAACCTTGGTGCGAGCTTCCCCTCGACGTGGAAACGCTTGGTTCCCTTTAGAGGAGTTACCCGCAGGTACACGTGGTCCCTGATATGGAAACTCATGTTCCGACGGTGAATGTCAGCATAGCTCTTTTGCCTTGACTTGGCTGCCTTCAAACGTTCTCTGACTAGTTGGACTTGCTCTTCCGCTGCGCGGAGAATATCCGGTCCAAGGACTAGCCCTTCTCCAGTCTCTGACCAGTTGAGGGGTGTGCGACATCAGCGTCCGCACAACACCTCAAATGGTGCCATCTGAAGGCTCGACTGGTAACTGTTGTTATAGGAGAACTCAGCAAAAAGGAGACAATCCTCCCACTTGGCTCCATATGCCAAGACACAGGCTCGGAGTCATGACTTCGAGAATCTGATTGACTCGCTCAGTCTGACCTCCGGTCTGTGGGTGGAAAGCCGTGCTGAAAGATACTTGGTTCCCAAGGCTTCTTGGAACTTCTTCCAAAACCTTGAGGTGAACTGGGTTCCTCGATCTAGCACAATCTCCTTGGGAAATGCCGTGAAGACTTACGATTCGGTCGATGTAGAGAGCTGCCAGCCGGTTGCCATCATAAGTGGTCTTGACAGGAATGAAATAGACCACCTTGGTCAAATGATCGACTATGACCTAAACAGAGTCATGTCCTCTATCCGACCTTGGTAAGCCAGTGACGAAGTTCATTCCGTCTTTATCCCACTTCCACTCAGAAGCCTTGAGTGGTTGAAGCAATCCAGCGGGTCGCTGATATTCAGCTTGACCCTTTGGCACCCATCACACTTTGCAACATAGGTTGCAATCTCTCTTTTCATCTCGTGCCACCAGAATCGTGCCTTCAAGTCTTGATACCTCTTGGTGTGAGCGTCCCTTCGACACGGAATTGCTCGGTTCCTCCGAGAGGAGTGGCTTGCAGATATGCCCGGTCTTCGACGCGGAAGTTTCCTTCTTGATGATAGTGGTCGGTGTAGATCTTCCTTATGGGCGGTCTTCAAATGTCTTCTACCCAGCTGTCCATCTCTTCTTTGTTTTCGGGCAGACAAGTAGGCCATCAAATAATGATGTTACCCAACTTGTCCACTTACTCCATGAGGTCAAGGGGTACGCAAGGTAAGATGGGGTATTGGTGGTGGTCTCGGTTGAGTATTTGCAGAGGCCTTCCTGACTTAGAGCGAAGGCTCGTGGTCAGAATCTGACTAGGTTGTGGCTTGGTGGGGCTTAAGGGTTTCAAGGATTCTAGTGAATGAGTGAACTTTTATCATCTTATCCTTAAGCACAGTTTCCGAGATGCCAATAGCTCTATCTAGTACTCCGAACGAAAAGCAGCCTCTCGCATAGACCAACTTTAATCACCACTCAAGCCATGCATATCCTCATGACTCTCAAGAGATGGTCTAACAACATTGTACTGTCTATGATCCCCAAATCTATATGTATGTCTACCTCTAAAATCCAAAGGTAGATCATACATGCTGCTGAGCTTAAATTAAACTCCACAATCCAAGCACTCAACCTAATCTTGCAAGGCTCACGATAATGCATCTCTATTCTAAGGAAACACGTCATATGCCACTCCAAGATTTGTTTCCTTCCTATAGATAAACTCCAATAGCCCGGTCATTCCCATCAATCACCATATAATCCAACAATTCCACAAATCCGATGCCTACGGTGTTCCACAAGATCTCAAGTCCCTATAATCCCCAAATACTCGGAAGGACTACGCATTATGATAGTAAGTCCACCAAATTCTCATCATCCGGGTCAAATAAACTCCAAGGTCATGATTATATAAATTCCTAAATCATCTCCGACAAATAATCCAATCTCCTAGGTTATTGTCCACCGAGAAGCATGGTATCATGATCAAGATCATCGGTCTAAATCCAATTCACTCCGAACCATGCAGACATATCCAGCATCTATTCCCACCAGAATCACCTACATAAATCCAAATCTCATGTCCAACGGGCACTCCTACATACTTCCCCAAAGTCATGATCCTACCAACATGAAAACCTCACAATCCATCAAGGTCTCAGATAGTTCCTCGAAGTCACTGATACAAACCACCAAGTCATCTGTCCAATATCCTCGAACTGGTCTATCTATGGCATCGTCAGACCTCGTGCTATATTAGGATGAAAAGTGTGCTCACTCATCGTGTCCACTAGTTCCTTTACGAACCCAGTGTTGTGCAAGGTTATAAAGGCTTAACAGGTTCTCTCGCCTTACCATGGGTTAGGCACATGGTTAAGGATTCGTGCTGGAGTGTCTCGGGAAGTCTCAAAGGGTCTAGGAATGGGGTTACTGGTCTGGAGGGTTAAACATAACTCTACGGGTTTGCAATTGATCGTGGAGGTTGTAGCTGAGGTCTTCAGTGCCAGTTGGCTGTCGAGGTAGAATCCTTGGTGCATCTTGTCTTGCGGGTCTTCAATTGGGGAGAGAGAGAATAGAGGGAAGAAGCAGCGTAGAGGAGGGAAAATGCCTAAAGGGGGTTCTATAGTGCAGGTGCAACAAACAGGTGCAAAAAGGTCGAAACAAAAGAAACAAGGCAAGGAAGGTGATATAGCCATGCACTTGTTGCCTGGGGCAAAAGCGCGACTTATATCAAAACGCAAACGAATAAAAGCAAACAACACACAATCATAGTCCTATTCGAACCATCATATGGACTCGACTGCGCATAGGGGGTACACGACTCATCCTACCCTAGGGGTTCTCGGACTCAGTGTCGTGACTTGTGCCTCGTGCAGTCTTCTGAGCTTCCTCGGATGTTGCTATGTCCCTTGTAGTTGCTTGATGAATGATCCGGGTTGAGCCTGAAGAATCTTCAACATCTTCTCGCCTGATGAGGTGAAGTGGTGAAGGTGCCTCCTTGTAGCTGGCGTTGACTTGGTCTTCTCTTGTCTCTTTAACCATGACGATCCCTTGTGCCTCCTGGGACGTCGAGGGTACCAGGTAGGCAATCCATATGTAATAACAAGGCATAATAGAGGTCCAACATGTCGGTTTCGTTGATGAAAACATCGACACCAAGAGCGGGGGATGAAGAGAACCGTTTTCCTGCTCACCATAGTGAGGCGGACCAAATGGCAAGGTTCTCATCCACCGGTGGTTGTCGATACAACAACGGTAGTAACAGGATCACTCTATTAGCGATGCATATCATGATTTTGCATAACCTATAGCCTGGTCATCATAGGCCAATGTTGCATCGTCTTGGGGGTTCTTGTCAAGGGTGTCCCCCATCTTCTGGGTCTTCATGTCCTCACTCATCGAGGGTGTAGTTTCTGTTGGTATCATCTTGTCGTGGTGTCACCAATCTTGCGTGCAAAAGTGGTGGGTGAGTGTTTGGCAAGGTGCACTCCATGAGGATTACAGAAAATCCGGTGGTCTGGGGCATAAGGGTTCTAGCGACCAAGGTTTTTGAAGGGGAAGAGATCAAGTAGCCTAGTTTTCGAAAAACTAAGAAGGGAAGAGGAGTATAGATAGTTTTGAAAACTACTAATAGTTTTGGAAATAGTTTTACCCTAACTAACGACCATGCTAACTAAGGCTTCCTACAGTCAGGATGGCTCTGATACCAGCTCTGTGGGGACCCCGACTCATAAGTCGTGATCACCGAATGCACGTGTACAGTGATCCCAGAGATCAATGCTCACTGAACACACAGAAGCTGAATAACAAGAGTCTTACATCCTTACATACCGTGTTACACAAATAGGACCATAATGGTCAAGTCTTGAGTAAATCATCGCAGCGGAAATCTTCAATGACAACTTGGACCCATGCCATCTGCCTTTAACCCTACAGCCATTCTGACTGGGAAGCGTCCTAGCTCGCATGCTCGTCACCAAGAAATCTTCATCATAACCTGTTCTCTCATGCCTGGCCAATAAAATAACCAGTGGCAAGCCAATGAGTACATTGAATGTACTCGCAAGCAACCCAAGTGTGATAACAGAATAATTATGCAAGGCTCTACTGCTAGGTTGGCAGTTTTGCGGAAAGCTAGTTTTTCATATGCACTTATGATCAACATATAACAAGGGCATGCATGTGTCTGTAACAAGTATCAGGAGGTCACAGACATCAATATCGAGAAAGAGTTGTAATCAACACATGCACAAGCTCATTGTGACTTTCTCTCAATCACATCAACAATATCTCTGAATCGTGTTGTTTCCCAGAAACTTATGGACATAGTCTAAGTAGCACCACCCAACTGTCCTTGACCGCGGACACGGCCATTCGAATAGTTTTACACTCTGCAGAGGTTGCGCACTTTACCCACAAGATCCGAGGAACTTCCGTGTCATCCACGACCCGCGGTACCTCAGGTACCCGGGGTAAGCACCCGATCACTATCTTTCCCTAGACGACACTAACATAGAGTCCACTCGATTGGTAGCAGCCCCGTGCCAAACATTTCACATCTCAAGGTTTGTGGAGACTCGCTCCGTATTCATCACATATCACAACCACGGGGTACCAACGGTGTGTCCGGTGCCCTGTGAAAACAGTCATGGCCGCCTATCCAAGCACGACCCCATCCCGTGAGTGACCTCATGTCACCCCCGTCACTAGTAATGCGGGCACCATGCTAGTATCGACCTAGGTAATCAATAATGCCCCGTCCCATAAGGGGTAGTGTGGTTGCACATGTTTGGTTGGGATGGTAGTCACACATAAATCTAATCCATCTCTGTAAACAACACTCCCGTCAAGCCTCGGCACACTACTTCTTCACCAAGTAGTGCCCTAGCTCCTCATCAACTCCCAGGGGCATTAGTGGCACCCACTGGGTCATTAGCAAGTATATCAGACCACACTTGTTTCACTCAATGCATAACCCCGACCCATTTTGCGTAGCCAACTACTATAGCATGCATCTATCTACTCCCACCCACATAACCCTCATAGGAAGGTAGGGTCATGTTTGATGCAAGTTTCAACAGTAAAGTAACAGGGGTAGCAACCAAAGTGGTTTCCACCTCAACATGATTCCGATGCATTGAATAATAAGGTGCTATGAGACATGCATAAAAAGGTTTCTTGAACATGGTCAAAGGGCTGCTTGCCTTATTCTTCAGAGTCTTCAAACCTTCTGGTCCATCTCCGAATACTCCGTTTATTACGTCAACTAACGATGGAAACAATCATAATAAGCAACACAATCAAAGCAAAAATAAAAGTGCTCTAAAAATAGGAGTTTGACTTTTCTAGGATACCTCTGGTCATATTAGAAATGACCAAGGTGGTTTCATAGGTGTTGGATCAATAGGTAGTTGGGAACATTTCAATGTGATGGAACCAAAGGGTTTATGGATTTGGAAGAAGTATACAGAAATATTTCCTTGAATGATGAGCAAAGGTACCCATCATCAAGTCATAATTTTAAAAGCATTTAGGAGTTGGTTTCACTGGATTTGGATTTGAAATGAATTTCCTAGGATTTTGCACAGCTGATAAATATGAAGAAATGGCTCAATATTTGGTGGGGTACAGAAAGTATTAGTAAAAATGTTCCAAAACTAAGTTTGGATGTGGCAAGCACCTAGGAACTTGAATCACTGCATTTGGATCAAAAATGCGTTCTCTGTGATTTTCTAAAGTTTATCACAGAAATGAAATAAAGGCATTTGATAAATATTTGTGAAAGAAATGTTTCTGGAATAATGTGCATGTTGCACCATGTGATAGAGCATGATTTATGGAGCCATAGGAAATTTGAATCATGCAATTTGGAGTTCATATGAATATTTGGGAGATATTTGAAGTTTACTGGAAATAGAAAATAAAAGGAAAAAGGGGGTTATACCCTTGCGCGCAGGGCGAAGAGTAGCCGCACAGCAACTGGGCCGGCCCATCAGCTCGGCCGCGTGCACAGGAGCCTGGCCACGTCGAAGACGCCCGCCAGGAAGGGCGCCACCGCGCGGGGGAGGCGGCCGAGGCCAGACCCGCCCCCACTTAAACGGAGGGGCCCAGCCTCCAGGTCGCTGATGGGCGGGCCCCCGTGGCAGGTTCATCTCCTTCCTCCCGCGCAACGTGGCGGGGAGGAACAGAGGCGATGCTCGCCGGCGGCTTGCCGGCGCTGCAGGGCATTTTCGGCGACGCTCCGCCCACCGCTGTGCTCAGGAGGGCACGCCGCACCCATCCGTGTGCTTAACGCACGCCGGGGAGGGCTGGAGCGGCGACGGTTCGGAAGACCGTGGAGGCGACCGTCGGTGAAGTTCGGCACAACGGGGAAGAGGCGGGGGAAGGAAGAGCTGGAGCTTGGGGGAAGTCTGGGGCGGTGCTGAGGTAGCGCTGCAGCGGCTAGGTGGAGGAGGAAGGGCCTGAGGTGCCCGTACTTAGGCGGCGGCTGGCGGCTCTGCTCCGGCCAGGGTGACGGCTGGAGGGCACGGGAGGAAGAGTGGAACGTCCTGGGAGGCACTCGGGTGAGAGATAGAGCGAAAGGAGGTGCAAGGGGGGCTCGGGGTGACCTTTAAGTAGGGGGGGCGCTGGTCCACCGAGGCGCCATGCGCCGGCGAGCGTGTTGCCGTTGCCACGGGCCACACGAGCCTACCGTAGCGTGTCCGGGGCACTCCTGGAGCTGGTCCACGCCTAGACGAAGAGAAAGGAGGAGCGGGGAGGCGTCAGAGGGCCGCACGTGCGAAGTCGCTCACTGGTGCTCCAGGTCAGCCGGTGCGCGTGTGAGCAGGGGTGAGGGAGGAGGAGAGAGGAGGGGGCCGACCGCCCGGCATGTCCCGGACGCCGAGGCAGCCTCGGGGGACACGAGGGGGAAGCCCTAGGTGGTCGGGGCTGGTGATTGGAGGGCGGCTGCAGTGCTCCAGAGCACTGTAGCGCGCTCCAGAGCGGGCTTTTGGCTGCCATTGGCGTGGCCTTGCGCCCAGGGCGTGCCCAACTGTGTCCAGCAGGTAGAGGGAGTAGTAAACTATTGAGGGGTGGTCTTGGATGCTCTAGGAGCCACTGGAGTGAGGAGAGAGGTGAAAGAAGAAGGTGAAAACTGCTGTCCAGCAGTGTGAATTGGGGTTTTACCCCCTCGAATGATTGAGCTGAGGCCATAGAGAGTTACTGGGGGGTAGAGGATGATCAGGGGAAGGTGTGGTAGAAGTTTGGGGTGAAGGAAAATAGTAAAGGAGGTTCAAACATTGGTTTTGGTAAATGACCAGGAGGTGTTTGATCAGGTTTTGGGGAGGCAAATGACCTCCACTTGACATGGGACTTAACAGGATCAAATGTTACATATAATTAGGCCCCTACACCAAATTTGAGCTCATTTGGGCAAAGTAGCCAATGTAACTTTGGTGAACCCTAGAAATCAACAGAAATGGTTTCACCATGTTTGAGTTAAGCAAATCATCTCCCCTTGATGCACCACTTGGTGTAGCATCACCATTTGGGGTTATGATCATGCCCACAAAGTTTGGGGCCCCAGATAAAAAGTTGGTAATGTAAAGTTGTTCAAATTTGCATTTGAACAGAAAGGGCTTTGGGGCACTTAGACCAAGTTATGCTTCTCCAAAACTTGTGCCATTTGGTCTAGATGCATGTTTACATCATTTTGGCATGTACACCAAGTTTGAGAGCATTTGGACAAGTTTGTCAATGTAGAGTTGCTCAAACTTCAAATAGGGACAGAATGGTTATGAAGGGGTTTGAGGATGTTTCCTTGATCTTCAAGGCATGAGGCTTTGCAAGATCATCAAATATGTCATATATGACATGATAGAATTTCCCTGGAATTTTTGGAGAATATTTCCTTTGTAAATATTTCAAAAGCTTGAAATATCCAGAAAGGGTTTTGGAAGGATTAGTCCAATATTTTGAACATGACCATGTGGTGAAACTCTTATATATGGACAATATATGTCCTATTAGTCTCCCTGAATTTTGGCAAATATTTTTGAAATGATTAAATAATTTTTCCCTATTAAAGACCATTTCTGGCCTTAAGAAAAAGCTTTTAAATAAAATATAAAAATAACTTTTAAAATTATACTTTTGTGGTTTCTGGGAGTCCTATACCTAATAGGATCCAAATAAACTTTTTTAAAGATTTTTCACACCCTAAATAAGGTACTTGCAGTGCAAACCTCAATTCAGGGGTTTTTGGAAAACTAATTTTAGAAAATACCATTTGGCCAAAATATTTTTATAAGAAAATTCTATACTGGTCTATACACATGGCATGATCATTGGGAAAAGGTTTTGGATCAAGGAGATGAAGTATAAGAGTTGGAGGATTTATTTGATTTTTAGAGCACTAGCAAACAGCAGACAAGAGTCAAATCAAGAAAAGTCAACAACACTCAAAAGTTTTTGCAAATCCACATTTTTAACATGGAAATTATCTTAAGAAAAGTGACAAGAAAATCAGGGTGTGACACCAAGCCAGGCAGACAGTCAGATGAAATTTATTGGGAACAACCAATAAAGGAAAAAGGATACCCGAGTTGGAAACGGTTTCCTTAAGTCAGTATGTTCATACTTGTTCCCTGAGCAATCAAATCTCGAGGACGAGATTTTCTTTAAGGGGGGAAGAGTTGCCACAGCCTGATTTTTGGCCGTTTCTTTTTCTTTTGTTTTTCTGAGATTTTTGCGTGAGTTTTCTTTTTCCGTGGCTGTGTGGTCTGGAAACTAAAGAAGATGACCTCTTCTTTCTTTCCAGAGTGGCTTGTCATCCTCATATATATCCCTAGGCCTTGCCATTTTCATTTTGGACCAACCGCAATATTCTTTTTCTAGGGAATATTCCTTTTTCTATTAAAGAATAACCATGTCTGCCCTAGGTTGTGAAGCAACCTATATTTCTATCACTCCAAAATTCCCAAATAAATTCTCATAAATTTTTTTGGTCATATCTTCATCAAATATGGCAAAACTTTCATTGCCATGTTAAAAAATATTTCACCAATATTCCTTTTTCCATTCTGCCCTAAATGGCACTTTGTGAAGCAAGTGCTATTTATCTTTGCCCAATTGATCTCAAACTTCTTGGACACCTTTTCCTGTCCATATCATTGCCACCTGCCAAAATGCAACCTCATTTGCCTAGTAATTATTTAATTATGATTTTCCAAAGTTTCTATCCAGAAAGAAGCTTTGTGAGGAGGTGCAAGCTAGGCATATCCAAATGAGTTGCCATTTGGCAGGATCCCTCACATCATCATATCATAGCCCTCCACCAAAGTAGAGCTCATGTCATGCCACTATATGAGCTCATCTTCAATTCGTTGATTCTGTCCAATATTTCAGTTTGTGAAGCAAGTATATTTTATCTTGGTCCATTATGGCTGCCAATTTTTCTAGGCCTTCTAATTTCCATATAACTTACCTCCACCCATTTTGGGCATAATTCATCAAGCCATTGTTCCTCTAGAATTTTTGCAAGTTTCTGGTCATTTCAGATTTTTGTGAAGGAAGTGCCATCTTGGCTTGTCCAATTGGTATGAAATTTCTACAGCACCTCTATATGACCAAATAACCAACCCTTGCAAAAATTCAGCTCAAGTAGCCTCACCAAGTGGGTACAACTTCCTGATCTTGTTTCTGGACCAAATTTGAAGTTATGAAGCAACTCCATTAATCCTTGATCCTAATCTCCTCAAAATTACCAGGATGTGAGTCCTTCTTACCCTGAATCTACCAGACAACTCCATTGTTTCCAATCTCTTTCCTGTTGCTCAGCAGGTCTCACCCAAGTTTACTGCAGTAAACTTCAGAGGGTAACTGCCACTTAACCTAGTCACTCTTAACCAATCTACCACCACGGTTGCAGCCTCCCCAGGAAGGAGCAACCCCTAGACAACATCCCCCAGCCTTGTCATCTTTCTCCTCGCCAGTCTACGCGGTGATCACGAGCTTTGGCATGCAATGTGCACGCTCTGCTGGCATTGGCCGCGTCCAGTGCGTCTGCTTGTTCGGGCCCCTCCTCTGCTCAGCGTCACAGCGAGCACGAGCGTGTCCAGCAGCTGGCCCTCGTCGTCGCGACCTCCCCGGACCCGTCTCCCCCTCCAGAAGCCTCCTCGTCGATGCTCGTCACCGCGCACCCACGGGAGCGCTGTGGTCGACCGGCTCTGCTCGTGTCGCGATCGCTTCCCCCTGCGCTCCCTTGGCCTCTCTGTCCCGTGAGACCTCCCCCTGTGCCTCCTCCGTCTTCTACCTCCAAGCTCGCGAGCGTGGGCACGCGTCTGCGGCAGCGGACACGCGTCCGCGGCAGTGCCAGCTCTGCACCTCGCACCTCGCCCCGCGCCTATAAATGGCCACCCGAGCCCCTCCCTTCCTCACCATCGACCTCGCCTCGCTCCTCTAGTCCTCCCTAGTGTCTTGCCCGAGCCTCTAGAGCTCTCCACGACCCCCAAGGCCGCCGTGCCCACCGTCGGCCTCGGCCTAAATTGGCTCAGCACCGGCCTCTTCTCTCCACTATACCACCACCAGAGCAACTCCTCCACTCCGTCGAGCCTCCCCGACGTCTAGCTCCTCCTCTCCGCGGCTCCTCCATCCTCCCCAAGGTTGCCCGAGCCCGCCATTGTTGCCGTCCGCCCCGCCCAAGATCACGCGCTCCCATGACTTCCTCGCCCTCTGTACCCCACCTGGATGGACGCGTCATTCCTCCCCGATCACTCCGGTGGCCTCGACCGAGCGGGAGACGGCCGGAGCTGCCCGGGCCCCTCGCCGGCGCATCTCAGCCTCGCCTCGTATCTGTCTTCATCGGGCGCTAGAGGAGGACGAAGAAGGACCGTGCCAGGCTGGCCCCGCCTCTTTCCCCGACCCCACCAGTCAGCCGCACAGGAGCCGGCCAGCGCTGACTCAGACTCGCCAGCGTGGATAAGTGATGGGCCCCCACCCGTGGGACCCGCACGTCAGCCGCTCAAGCCACTGTCACGCGGGATAAGTGGAAGCGCATTCTGCGCTTAACGCTTTCCCCGTGGGAAGGCGCATTTTCCTGGAATGCGCAACCCGCCGAGCTGCTAGGGGCCTGTCTATGAATAGTTTATTTACAGAATAGTGCCTCATCTTCAAACACTTGTATATTTTTGTCGTAACTCCGATCGAGGTGAATCCAAAGCCCACTTCTTCATCTTGTCAAGCCCGTTCTGTTGGTAACATTTTCACTATGGGTTGACATATTGGAAATGACCATTTTGCCCTTGTCGTAAACAGCCCCCTCACAGAGAGAACTGTTTCCGGCGATTCCTTCCACGGCTTCACTGCACCTCTTCCCGGAGTATCTCGTCACCCCAGGCAAGCCACAATACCCACTTGCATGATAGTCATGCAGTAGCCATGGTTTTCCACTTGAATATTCATTAAATGATTGCTTGTTTAAAATATGATTATGGTTATTTCGGAAATACTTCGGAGTTATTGTTTATTTTCTTGCTATGTTGTTATGCACTTGTTTATCATGCCCTGCTAGTTGTTAGTATTCTTTGCATATGTTTATGCTTGATAGTAGTGCATGTTGTTGTTGGTGATGGTCTTCGATGCATGACTGTCATCTATCCCGAGTACCGTTGCTATGCATATTCCTTTGCATCGAGTTAGTTAGATGCTTGTATGTTAGTATCGTTGATATGTTCTTGCATGATACTTATTGCTGATATTAGTAGCCATGGTATGTTTCGAAGAAGTATTCATTGTTGATATGGTGGATAGTTATTTTTGTTCCTCATGATTATGTTGATATTCATGCTCATGCATTGTAGTTGCATCATGTATTTTATCATGACTCAGCATATTTGCATTCAAGTTTAACTGGATTAAATTGAACTTGAGCAACTGTTGTCTGAGTCATGGTGCCACCATATAGAACTGACCAGCGCAACCACATTTACCTTTATGGGAAGGTCCTAACTGGGTCTATTGACATGCCTCTCGCCGGTGCCTCCAACGAGGGAAGGTTATGGGCATGCGGTACCTTGGCCAGGTAAGCAGTCATAACCTTGTGTGCCCGTAGTTGGATGATAAGTGCTTTTGTCCCCGTTTGGGACTTTTATTTATTTTTGCCAGGACGGTTGCCGTTGGTGTCTTTGGTAGACACGGGGCCACCCATGACTATCCCAGTGGGGACTGAGTCGGAGTGGCCGGGAGAGTGTCATGACAGTAGATCAGTTTTGTCGGAACGCCGTTGGTCCACCCGAAAGGGAGAATGAGGCCATGGATTCCGTAGTGTGGGTACAGTGCGCTACCTCTGCAGAGTGTATATTAAATCTATCGATAGTTGCGCCCGCGGATAAGGGCCCAGTTCGTGTCGGTCAGACCGTGAGTCAACAGTAATAATAATAATAACTTGATTAATAACAACCCCGGTTCGATGATAAGTTGTTTGTGATAGCCGGAAAGATCACCAAGATATCGAGGATACTGAGTGTTGGATATTTGTGATGTTGTGCGAGAGTCAATGGTAAAGATCAAGCTCCTTGTGGTCATTTAATGATTACTACGGTATTGTTTATACCAAGCTTGATTTGATCCTGAGATGATCGTGTGATGTCCGTGGTGGTAAGTTTGTGCATGTGATGATTGCGAGGTAATGCGAACAAAATAATTGGTGCATGATAGTATCATCATGTTGCATGTAGTATTTTCATGTTCATGCTATGCATGTTCTAGTTCTATCATGATCAGTTGTGCATGCTATGTTGTTCTGTTAGTACCTTGTTCATGGATTAAATTAACCTGTTAATGCCATGCTGTTGTTTGTCTTGAATGCTTTTGATTTATTGTGAGCTTGTAAGTACATTCAATGTACTGACCTGGCGTGTCATGCCAGTTTGCAGGTCATGCTAGGATTGCTTGCTTGTTTTGGTGTGGTTCCGATGTTCGCACGCTAGGATAAACGTTCCAGCCAGAGTCCCTGCGGATTGGAGTTCATCATCACCATTCGTTGTTCCGCCGCCAGTAGTTGTTCCGCTACTTCGAGTTGTTCTGCTACTTGCATAGAGCAACTGTGGCAGGCGTAGTGTCGCCATGTCGGTGCTATTCATTGTAATATCGGAGACCTTGTATCTATATTTGTGTATTAATAGAAGGCTGGTTTGTTCTATGCTAAGCAGTGTCCTATTCCAGAAGACTTCATCTCGATCTCTGGGCTGGAATACGGGGCGTTCCCGTTTCTCTGAGCCGTGGTGCCACACGCTGACAGCCGGGGGCCATTCCGCCCAGATTACCGTTGTACCCCTAGGGGGTATGCCTATATAAACCCCCCAGGGTCCTCCATGTTGAGGGGTTGGACCCTAAGAAGAAGAAGAGAGACACAAAGAGAGATACACGGATAGGGAGAAACCCTAGCGACAACCCGCATTCTCTAGAGAGAAGATAGAGAGCTTGCCTTGCCCTTCTTCCTCCTCTAGACGACGCAGCTCAAGGAGCAACCTTGTAGCTACCATATTGATATTAGTCATGACGCGGAGTCCCCGCAGAGCAGGACTAGGGCTGTTATCTCCACGGAGAGCCCCAAACCTGGGTAAGATTCGTAGGCGTCCTAAGTATCGCCTAATCCCGCTTTCCAGGGCTCGGCGACATTCTATTGTCCCCACGCATTATAAGCCATCATTTGGCATATGTCGCACCAAAACCCCGACACGATGCGTGTATCTGCTCCAAGCTAGAGGATTTCCAATGTGGCATTATAATGGCCTGAATGATGCCGCACGCTGCTTGCGCTCGGGTCCGGATGACCCTTCCACTCTAGCCGTTATCCTGGAGGGTCCTTATAAGGGAGAGAAGCAAGACTTCCTCTGTTTGAAGTGCCGGGAGGGTTTTTCCATGTACAATTCTCCTGATTGGGTAAGTCTCTCTCGTGACCGCTATAGTTGCCCATTTTTCTTGGTTATGATGTATTGCTCGAACTAAATTCGGTTTCTCCCAACAGGAGTGGAGGAAGGTGATCGAGGGGATTAATAGTCCCGCCCCACAGCCAGAGGATCGATTCCAAAATGCGGGCCCTAGATATGACGAAGATCCGGACATAGGCATAGAGCTAGAAGAGGGAGTCTTCTATCACGCCTGCCATGAGGGCACCTTGGTGGCTATTGTAGCTGATTACCCTGACCTCATTCCTTCTTCCCACGTAAATACCCAGGACATATCTCATCAAAGAGAAGATTCCTAGCGTGACGATACCACAGACCTAGGGTTTAGTCACAGGCTTGACCTAGATACACTACCCAAGGTGACTGCCCTAGATGCTCAAAGAAATTGCAAAGATGATGGAAGCCGCCGACTGATATGGACCAAGAGAGCAATTCACTCGACGACATACTTCACTCGGATAACTGAACTCCACTCGGCAGGATGAAGACACTCGACCGTACAGAAACAACTCGACTCCTAAATGTCAAAGGTCTCATAAGGCCAGCAACGGTTGGGCATTCACTCCACAATACTGATAGCCTTTATTATCCTTTATTACAGGCGTTATCAGTAATGTCCTGCCTTTATGTACATTGAACCCTCTGTAACATGGGGCGGCTGGGGTCCTGGCACACTCTATATAAGCCATCCCTCCTCCGGTACAAGGGTTCGCACCCCTTTAACACACACACATATACATATTCCAGTCGTCTGCCTCCGGGCACCGAGATGTAGGGATATTACTTCCTCCGAGAAGGGCCTGAACTCATAAACACCTTGTGTACTATCTCACCGTAGCTAGGATCTTGCCTCCTCCTATGTACCCCCTATTCTTACTGTCAGACTTAGAACCATGACAGTTGGCTCCCACTGTGGGGCAGGTGTCTTAGCGACTTTCGGTGAGGTTGCAAGTTTTTCCCCCATCTTCATCATCATGGTTTCCGGCGGCAGTCTGGCGTTGGGCCGCGAGATCCGACTCGGCGTGCTCATCTTCATCGCCGATGACTCCGCTTGGCTCTAGGAGCCCCCATCAACGTCGAGGCACTACCCGTCTGCGAAGCAGCACACTTCCGCCCTAGTGCCCGCGGCACCCTTCTCCGGCAGCCGTCGACTCAGTATCGGTCGGCTCCTTCGTCATCTGTCATCCCCGCTGGTCGCAGCCGCAAGCGATCCGGTCGATCATGGCTCTAGCGGTGGGTGAAGCACGCGGTGGCCTGCCAAACGGCCAGCCCAAGTCGTGGCCATCGATCCCGACGAGTACCACCACGGGCTGGTCGACTAGTTCCGTAGACACGCTTTCCAAGTGCGGGAGCAGTGACCCCGCAGCAGAGGTCCTCATGGTTGACTCGCGGCACAGTCCATCGGGGTACACTCGCGGCGGGAACGGCGGCAGTGACGATGGTTAGTCATACGACCACGACGGGTACATACCTGAGCCCCTCACTGCCGAGCAAAGGGAAGAGCTCTGTCGCCGCAACGAAGATGCACTCTACACCCCAATCTTGGGAGATACTCCAGAAGCTCGACCTCTGGAGACCACGCGCCTTGCCACCGTGGCTGAGCGCGCGCGTCTGGAAAACCTTCAGCGTTCGCTCGATGATCGAGCCCGTCGATTGATTCCTGAATTCAGTCGACAGCAGCGGCAGTCGTTCCTGCGCGAACCCCAGGTATTCCGAACACCGATCCAGAACCTCGCAGCTGCGGTCCGCATCGCAGATTCAATCCAGCTGTCTCAGTCGGAGGCTAGGAGAGGCTTGCAACAGATTCATGCACTGCTCTGGACAACTGGAGAGTAGAATGCGGCCATTTCCCAGTCGCGCAACATGATTCACAGCAGATCGGTGGCGGCGGACACCGTCTGGTCGGCCCATAGCCCAAGATCACCACCGCGGCATGAGGGTTGCGGGCCCCGTCAAGAGCAACACCTGGGTCGGAACGATGATCAGTATGACCGTCGACTCGATCACAATGATCGCCGCTAAGTGCCCACGCCTCCTCTAGGAAGCGGATCGTACTCCCCCCGGCGACATGACAGCAGGCGTCTGCGTGATGACGAGCGAAGGATCCCCGCGGATCCCCGAAGACCCGGCTTCGATGTAAGATCGATTCTTGTGCAAGGCCTGGTCGATAGGAACCGAGCGTATAGAGAAGGACAAGATAGAGACCGTCCGAGTGGTAGCAGAGCGTCTGTCTCTGGGCCCGAGCGTTTCAGCAATGCCAACAAGGCCGCCGAGATTCCCCCCAACTTCAGATTGGCAGCGGGAGGGAGCAAGTTCACCGGCGAGTCAAAGCCAGACACTTGGCTAGAAGATTACCGAGTGGCTGTGCAGATTGGTGGTGGCAATGATGATGTGGCTATGAAGCACCTCCCCCTGATGTTGGGTGTCTCGGCTAGAGCTTGGCTAAATCAGTTGGCCCATGGGAGCATTTTCAGCTGGGAGGAGTTGGCCCGAGTGTTTTTCAGGACTTTCAAGGGCACCTACAAGCGGCCCGCCGGACTGGCAGAGTTACAGCATTGTGTTCAAAAACCGAATGAGACCTTGAGGGATTACATCCAGAGGTGGACCACTTTGCATCATACGATGGAGAACGTGTCTGACCATCAGGCAGTCTACGCCTTTAAGGAGGGCATACAGTACAGAGAGCTCAACCTGAAGTTCGGTTGGACAGGAGACATGTCTTTAACTCGGATGATGGAGATAGTCAGTCGGTATACTAACGGGGAAGAAGCAAATCGAATCTGTAGTGGCAAGAAACCAGTCGACCAAGATGATCAAAATTCCAATCGGAAGCGGAAGCGTAAAGAAGAGCCTGCAGTTCCAGGAGAGCATGCAGTTGTTACCCAGGGGAAAGGTAAAGGGAAGCCTAAAGGCCCTTTGATCCCCAAGAAAGTGAAAGACCAGGCAGGGAATGACGTGCTTGATTTACCGTGTCCTATTCACACGAAGAAGGATGAAGAGGGGAATTTGGTTTACCCCAAACATACCACTCGACAATGTCGACTCCTGATTCAGAAATTCCAGAAGGACCAGCCTGCTGAGAAGGAGAAAGAATCCGAGGAACCCGAGGACAAGGAAGGGGATGGAGGTTACCCCCAGATCAACTCCACCTTGATGATTTTTGCTGATGTTGAGAGAAAGAGTCGACTGAAAGTTATCAATAGAGAAGTCAACATGGTTGCCCCGGCAACAACGACGTACCTAAAGTGGTCTAAGACTCCCATTACATTCGACCAATCCGACCACCCCGCGCACATTGCTACCCCCGGGCGGCAAGCGTTGGTGGTCAAACCAGTTGTCGACAGTACGCGGTTGACTAGAGTTTTGATGGATGGTGGCAGTGGTATGAATATCCTGTATGCTAAAACCCTCCGGGGAATGGGCATTCCGATGTCCAAGCTGAGTGAGAGCAACATGAGATTTCCAGAGTCATCCCTGGGAAGAAAGCCGACTCACTTGGTCAGATCACCCTCGACGTGGTATTCGGCGACTCGACTCACTACCGCAAAGAAAAGTTGACGTTCGAGGTGGTGGACTTCCACATCGCTTACCATGCAATTCTAGGCATGCCTCCTATGCCCGTTTCATGGCTCGATCATGCTATCTGTACCTCAAATTGAAGATGCCAGGACCCAAGGGCGTGATCACTGTCACTGGAGATTGGCATAAAGCAGAGGAATGCTTCTAGAAAGGCTAAAAAATTGCTAATGAGCAGATGGTGGCAGTAGAGATGGAAGAATACTAGAAGAATGTGGATCCGAGTGATTTGTTGCATGCTAAGAAGCCTGCTTCCAAGTCAGCGTTCAAGTCGGCGGGAGAGACAAAGCCTGTGCATATTTATCCCACCGACCCCAATGCCGCTCCGACTCACATCTCAACCACACTTGATAGCAAATAGGAAGAAGCGCTCATCCAGTTCCTCTGTGAGAACTGGAACATCTTCGCATGGAAACCATCCTGTTGGGGAACGTTGCATGGGAAACAAAAATTTTCCTACGCTCACCAAGATCAATCTAGGAGACGCACATCTACGAGAGGAGAGTTGGATCCACATACCCTTGTAGATCGCGATGCGGAAGCGTTGCAAGAACGCGGATGAAGGAGTCGTACTCGCGGCGATTCAAATCGCGGAAGATCCGATCTAGCGCCGAACGGACGGCGCCTCCGCGTTCAACACACGTGCAGCCCGGTGACGTCTCCCACGCCTTGATCCAGCAAGGAGAGAGGGAGAGGTTGGGAAGACTCCATCCAACAGCAGCACGACGGCGTGGTGGTGGTGGAGGAGCGCGGGACTCCAGCAGGGCTTCGCCAAGCGCTGCAAGAGACGAGGAGGGAGAGGGGTAGGGCTGCGCCAAGAAGGAGACGTTCTCGTGTGTCTAGCAGCCCCAAAACCTCACATATATATAGGGGGAAGGGAGGGCTGCGCCCCCTTTAGGGTTTCCCACCCCTAGGGGTGCGGCCAGCCCTAGAAAACCCATCTAGGGTGCGGCCAAGGGGGGGGGGAGAGAGAGGGGGCGCCCTAGGGTGGGCCTTAAGGCCCATCTGGACCTAGGGTTTGCCCCCCTCCCCTCTCCATGCGCCTAGGGACTTGGTGGGGGGGCGCACCAGCCCCCTTGGGGCTGGTTCCCTCCCACACTAAGCCCACACAGCCTTCAGGGGCTGGTGGCCCCACCTGGTGGACCCCCGGGACCCTCCCGGTGGTCCCGGTACATTACCGATATCGCCCGAAACTTTTCCGGTGACCAAAACAGGACTTCCCATATATGAATCTTTACCTCCGGACCATTCCGGAACTCCTCGTGACGTACGGGATCTCATCCGGGACTCCGAACAACATTCGGTAACCGCGTACATTCTTTCCCTATAACCCTAGCGTCATCGAACCTTAAGTGTGTAGACCCTACGGGCTCGGGAACCATGTAGACATGACCGAGACAACTCTCCGGCCAATAACCAACAGCGGGATCTGGATACCCATGTTGGCTCCCACATGTTCCACGATGATCTCATCGGATGAACCACGATGTCAAGGATTCAATCAATCCCGTATACGATTCCCTTTGTCTATCGGTATAGCACTTGCCCGAGATTCGATCGTCGGTATACCGATACCTTGCTCAATCTCGTTACCGGCAAGTCTCTTTACTCGTTCCGTAACACATCATCCCGTGATCAACTCCTTGATCACATATTGTGCACATTATGATGATGTCCTACCGAGTGGGCCCAGAGATACCTCTCCGTCATACGGAGTGACAAATCCCAGTCTCGATTCGTGCCAACCCACCAGACACTTTCGGAGATACCTGTAGTGCACCTTTATAGCCACCCAGTTACGTTGTGACGTTTGGTACACCCAAAGTATTCCTACGGTATCCGGGAGTTGCACAATCTCATGGTCTAAGGAAAAGATACTTGACATATAGAAAAGCTCTAGCATACGAACTACACGATCTGTGCTAGGCTTAGGATTGGGTCTTGTCCATCACATCATTCTCCTAATGATGTGATCCCGTTATCAATGACATCCAATGTCCATGGTCAGGAAACCGTAACCATCTATTGATCAACGAGCTAGTCATCTAGAGGCTTACTAGGGACATGGTGTTTGTCTATGTATCCACACATGTATCTGAGTTTCCTATCAATACAATTCTAGCATGGATAATAAACGATTATCGTGAACAAGGAAATATAATAATAACCAATTTATTATTGCCTCTAGGGCATATTTCCAACAGTCTCCCACTTGCACTAGAGTCAATAATCTAGTTCACATCGCCATGTGATTAACACTCACAGGTCACATCACCATGTGACTAACATCTAAAGAGTTCACTAGAGTCAGTAATCTAGTTCACATCAATATGTGATTAACACTCAATGTGTTCTGTGTTTGATCATGTTATGCTTGTGAGAGAGGTTGTAGTCAACGGGTCTGCAACATTCAGATCCCTATGTACTTCGCAAAACTTTATGTCATATCGTAGATGCTGCTACCACGTTCCACTTGGAGCTATTCCAAACTGTTGCTCCATTATACGTATCCGGTATCTCCACTTAGAGTTATCCGGATAGGTGTTAAGCTTGCATCGACGTAACTCTTTACGTCGAACTCTTTATCACCTCCATAACCGAGAAACATTTCCTTACTCCTCTAAGGATAATTTTGACCACTATCTAGTAATCCACTCCTGGATCACCTTTGTACCCTCTTGCCAGACATGTGGCAAGGCACACATCAGGTGCGGTACTTAGCATGGCGTACCGTACAGAGCCTATGACAAAAGCATAGGGGACGACCTTCGTCCTTCCTCTTCCTTCTGCCGTGGTCAAGTTTTGAGTCTTACTCAACTTCACACCTTACAACTCAGGTAAGAACTCCTTCTTTGACTGATCTATTTTGAACTCCTTCAAAATCATGTCAAAGGTGTGTGTTCTTTTGAAAGTATCATCAGGCGTCTTGATCTATCTGTATAGATCTTGATGCCCAATATGTAAGCAGCTTTATCCAGGTCTTCCTTTGAAAAACTCATTTCAAACAACCCTTTATGCTTTCCAGAAATTCTACATCATTTCGGGTCAACAATATGTCATTCACATATACTTATCAGAAATGTTGTAGTGCTCCCACTCACTTTATTGCAAATACAAGTTTCCAACAAACTTTGTATACCCAAAAACTTTGATCACTCCATCAAAGTGTATATTCCGACTCCAAGATGCTTGCTCTAGTCCATGGAAGGATCGCTGGAGCTAGCATATCTTTTAGCATCCTTAGGATCGACAAAACCTTTCTGATTGTATCACATACAACCTTTCCTTACGAAAACTGGTAAGGAAACTTGTTTTGTCATCCATCTGCCAGATTTCATAAATGCAGCTAATGCTAACATGATTCCGACGGACTTAAGCATCGCTACGGGTGAGAAAATCTCATCGTAGTCAACTCCTTGAACTTGTGAAAAACTCTTCGCCACAAGTCGAGCTTCATAGACGGTGACATTACCGTCCACGTCCGTCTTAGTCTTAAAGATCCATTTGTCTCAATGGCTTGCCGATCATAGGGCAAGTCCACCAAAGTCCATACTTTGTTTTGATACATGGATCCTATCTCGGATTTATCGGCTTCTAACCATTTGTCGGAATACGGGCCCACCATCGCTTCTCCATAGTTCGTAGGTTCATCGTTGTCCAACAACATGACCTCTAAGACAGGATCACCGTACCACTCAGGAGTAGTACACATCCTTGTCGACCCACGAGGTTCGATAGCAACTTGATCTGGAGCTTCATGATCACTATCATTAGTATCCTCTTCAACTGTCGTAGGTTCCACAGAAACATCTTTCTGTGTTGCACTACTCTCTGGTTGAAGTGAGGGTTCGACAACCTCATCAAGTTCTATCTTCCTCCCACTCAATTCTTTCGAGAGAAACTCCTTCTCGAGAAAGGACCCATTCTTAGCGACAAACATTTTTGTCCTTGGATCTGAGATAGAAGGTATACCCAACCGTTACCAGTGGGTATTCCATGAAGATGTATTTGTCCGCTTTGGGTTCGAGCTTTTCCTGGCTGAAGCCATAAGCATCGCAGCCCCAAACATTTAAGAAAATGACAACTTTGGTTTCTTGCCAAACCACACGACGTCGTCTCAACGGACTTAGACGGTGCCCTATATAAAGTGAATGCAGCTGTCTCTAATGCATAACCTCAAAATAATAGCGGTAGATCGGTAAGACATACCATAAATCGCACCATATCTCATAAGGTTCGATTACGATGTCCGGACACACCATTACGCTGTGGTGTTCCAGGGGACTTCAACTGCGAAACAATTCCACAATGTCTTAAGTGATTGCCAAACTCATAATTCAGATAATATCCCCTTGATCAGATCGTAGGAACATGATCTTCTTGTTATGATGATTCTTAATCTTCACTCTGAAATTTTTTTGAACCTTTCAAACGTTTCAGACTTTTGCTTCATTAAGTAAATATACCATATCTACTCAAATCGTCAGTGAAGATGAGAAAATAACGATATCCACCACACGCCTTAATTCTCATTGGATCACATACATCAGCATGTATGATTTCCAATAAGTCACTTACCCGTTTCATTGTACCTGAAAACGAGATCTCAGTCATCCTGCCCATGAGGCATGGCTCGCATGTGTCAAGCGATTCAAAATCAAGTGACTCCAAACGTCCATCAGCATGGAGTTTCTTCATGCATTTTATGCCAAAATGACCTAAGCGGCAGTGCCACAAGAAAGTGGTACTATCATTTATTAACTCTACATCTTTTGGCATTAATATTATCATTATGTGTATTACCATGATCGAGATTCAACGAACCATTGGGTGCATGACCATAAAGGTATTATTCATGTAAACAGAATAACCATTATTCTCTAACTTAAATGAATAACCGTATTGCGATGAACATGATCTAATCATTTTCATGCTCAGCGTAGACACCTGATAACATTTATCTAGGTTCAACACTAATCTCGAAAATAGAGGAAGTGTGCGATGGTGATCTCATCAACCTTGGAAACACTTCCAACACACATCGTCACCTCGCCTTTAGCTAGTCTCCGTTCAGTCCGTAGCTTTTGCTTCAAGTCACTAATAGTAGCAACTGAACCGGTATCCAATACCCAGGTGCTACAAGGAGTACTACTAAGGTACACATCAATAACATGTATATCAAATATACTTTGTTGAAGTTGCCAGCTATCATATCTACCATGTATTTGGGGTGGTTCCGCTACCATGTGACCGTTCCCCTTACAATAGAAGCACTTAGTCTCGAGGTTTGGGTTCAACCATGGGTTCCTTCATCAGAGCGACAACAGGTTTGCCATTCATGAAGTTTCCCTTCTAGCCCTTACCCTTTTGAAACCAGTGGTCTTGTTAAACCATCAACACTTGATGCTCCTTCTTGATCTCTACTTTTGCGGTACTAAGAACCGCTGACAGCACCGGGATCATCTCCATCCTTTGCATGTCATAGTTCATCACGAAGTTCTAGTAGCTTGGTGATAGTGTCTAGAGAATTCTATCAACCACTATCTCACCTGGTAGATTAACTCCCACTTGGTTCAAGTGATTTTAGCACCCAGACATTCTGAGCACATGCTCACTAGTTGAGCTATTCTCCTCCATCTTTTTGGCAAAGGAACTTGTCAGAGGTCTCATACCTCTCAACACGGGCATTAGCCTGAAATCCCAATTTCAGCTCTTAGAACATCTCATATGTTCCATGGCGTTCAAAACGTCATTGGAATCCCGATTCTAAGCCGTAAAGTATGGTGCACTAAACTATCAAGTAGTCATCAGGACGTGTCTCTCAGGTGTTCACAACATCCACAGACAACGTTGTAGGGGTTTGCACATTGAGCGGTGCATCAAAGACGTAAGCTTTCTGTGCAGCAGTGAGGACACTCCTCGGACTACGGACCCAGTCTGCATCCTTGCTTACAATATCTTTCAACTTAGTCTTTCTCTAGGATCGTATTAAACAGGGAGCTACAACGCAAGCTATTGATCTACAACATAATTTGCAAAGGCAACTTAGACTATTGTTCATGATAAGTGAGTTTAACTAATCAAATTACTTATAACTCCCACTCAAATTGACATCCCTCTAGTCATCCGAGCGTGACATGATCCAAATCCACCAACCCAAGTCCGATCATCACGTGAGATGAGGTGGTGTCAATGGTGAACATCTTCATGTTGATCATATCTACTATATGACTCATGCTCGACCTTTCGGTCTTCCGTGTTCCGAGGCCATGTCTGTACATGCTAGGCTCGTCAAGTCTAACCCGAGTGTTCTGCATGTGCAAAACTGGCTTGCACCCGTTGTATGCGAACGTAGAGTCTATCACACCCGATCATCACGTGGTGCTTCGAAACGACGAACCTTCGCAACGGCGCACACTTGGGGGGAACACAATTTTATCTTGAAATTTTAGTGAGGGATCATCTTATAATGCTACCGCCGTCCTAAGCAAAATAAGATGCATAAAAGGATTAACATCACATGCAAATCATAAGTGACATGATATGGCCATCAACTCGTGCTTTTGATCTCCATCTCCAAAGCACCGGCATGATCTCCATCGTCACCGGCGTAACACCATGATCCCCATCATCATGATCTCCATCATCGTGTCGCCATCGGGGTTGTCGCGCGCCCACCATGCTCTTACTACTATTGCTACCGTTTAGCGATAAAGTAAAGCATTACATAGCGCTTAATGATTGACACGCAGGTCATACAAAAATTAAAGACAACCCTATGGCTCCTGCCGGTTGCCGTATACATCGACATGCAAGTCGATATTAACTATTACAACATGATCATCTCATACATCAAATATATCTCATCATGTCATTGGCCATATCATATCACATACATACCCTGCAAAAACAATTTAGACGTCCTCTAATTTGTTGTTGCATGTTTTACGTGGCTGCTATGGGTATCTAGCAAGAACGCTTCTTACCTACGCAAAGCCACAACGGTGATATTTAAGTTGCTATTTAACCTTCTACAAGGACCGCCTTTGTCTATTCCGATTCAACTAAGATAGGAGAGACAGACACCCGCCAGCCATCTTATGCAACAAAAGTCGCATGTCTGTCGATGGAACCGGTCTCATGTACGTGGACATGTAAAGTTGGTCCGGGCCGCTTCATCCCATAATACCGCTGAATCAAGAAAGACCAAGGAGGGAAGCAATCTAAACATCAACGCCCACAAACTCCTTTGTGTTCTACTCGTGATTGCATCTACGCAAAGACCTAGCTCATGATGCCACTGTTGGGGAACGTTGCATGGGAAACAAAAATTTTCCTACGCTCACCAAGATCAATCTAGGAGACGCACATCTACGAGAGGAGAGTTGGATCCACATACCCTTGTAGATCGCGATGCGGAAGCGTTGCAAGAACGCGGATGAAGGAGTCGTACTCGCGGCGATTCAAATCGCGGAAGATCCGATCTAGCGCCGAACGGACGGCGCCTCCGCGTTCAACACACGTGCAGCCCGGTGACGTCTCCCACGCCTTGATCCAGCAAGGAGAGAGGGAGAGGTTGGGAAGACTCCATCCAACAGCAGCACGACGACGTGGTGGTGGTGGAGGAGCGCGGGACTCTAGCAGGGCTTCGCCAAGCGCTGCAAGAGACGAGGAGGGAGAGGGGTAGGGCTGCGCCAAGAAGGAGACGTTCTCGTGTGTCTAGCAGCCCCAAAACCTCACATATATATAGGGGGAAGGGAGGGCTGCGCCCCCTTTAGGGTTTCCCACCCCTAGGGGTGCGGCCAGCCCTAGAAAACCCATCTAGGGTGCGGCCAAGGGGGGGGAGAGAGAGGGGGCGCCCTAGGGTGGGCCTTAAGGCCCATCTGGACCTAGGGTTTGCCCCCCTCCCCTCTCCATGCACCTAGGGACTTGGTGGGGGGGGCGCACCAGCCCCCTTGGGGCTGGTTCCCTCCCACACTAAGCCCACACAGCCTTCAGGGGCTGGTGGCCCCACCTGGTGGACCCCCGGGACCCTCCCGGTGGTCCCGGTACATTACCGATATCGCCCGAAACTTTTCCGGTGACCAAAACAGGACTTCCCATATATGAATCTTTACCTCCGGACCATTCCGGAACTCCTCGTGACGTCCAGGATCTCATCCGGGACTCCGAACAACATTCGGTAACCGCGTACATTCTTTCCCTATAACCCTAGCATCATCGAACCTTAAGTGTGTAGACCCTACGGGCTCGGGAACCATGTAGACATGACCGAGACAACTCTCCGGCCAATAACCAACAGCGGGATCTGGATACCCATGTTGGCTCCCACATGTTCCACGATGATCTCATCGGATGAACCACGATGTCAAGGATTCAATCAATCCCGTATACGATTCCCTTTGTCTATCGGTATAGCACTTGCCCGAGATTCGATCGTCGGTATACCGATACCTTGCTCAATCTCGTTACCGGCAAGTCTCTTTACTCGTTCCGTAACACATCATCCCGTGATCAACTCCTTGATCACATATTGTGCACATTATGATGATGTCCTACCGAGTGGGCCCAGAGATACCTCTCCGTCATACGGAGTGACAAATCCCAGTCTCGATTCGTGCCAACTCAACAGACACTTTCGGAGATACTTGTAGTGCACCTTTATAGCCACCCAGTTACGTTGTGACGTTTGGTACACCCAAAGCATTCCTACGGTATCCGGGAGTTGCACAATCTCATGGTCTAAGGAAAAGATACTTGACATATAGAAAAGCTTTAGCATACGAACTACACGATCTGTGCTAGGCTTAGGATTGGGTCTTGTCCATCACATCATTCTCCTAATGATGTGATCCCGTTATCAACGACATCCAATGTCCATGGTCAGGAAACCGTAACCATCTATTGATCAACGAGCTAGTCATCTAGAGGCTTACTAGGGACATGGTGTTTGTCTATGTATCCACACATGTATCTGAGTTTCCTATCAATACAATTCTAGCATGGATAATAAACGATTATCGTGAACAAGGAAATATAATAATAACCAATTTATTATTGCCTCTAGGGCATATTTCCAACACATCCGACATGCTAGGTGTACCGAGGGGACTGGCTGAGAACCATTTGTAGGTCGACCCGAAAGTGAAACCTATGAAGGAACATCTCCGGCGGTCTACCGTAGAGAAGAGGAAAGCAATTGGCAAGGAGGTGGCTCGGCTTCTGGCAGCTGAGTTCATCCGCGAGATTTACCACTCTGAGTGGCTCGCCAATGTAGTTATGGTCCCCAAGAAGGACAAGTCGCTCCGCATGTGCATCGATTTCAAACATATCAATCGGGCCTTCCCGAAAGATCATTTCCCTCTCCCCCGCATCGATCAAATCATTGACTCGACTACGGGTTGTGAGCGTTTGTCTTTTCTGGATGCATATTCCGGGTACCATTAGACCCGACTGTTTGGACCCGATGAAATAAAGACAGCCTTCATCACCCCATTCGGGTGTTTTTGTTATGTTACCATGCCTTTTAGTCTCAAGAATGCCGGTGCAACTTTCATGCGCATGATCCAAAAGTGTCAGCTAAAGCAAATCAGTCGGAACATGGAATAATACATGGATGACATCGTGGTCAAGTCACGTAAAGGTTCCGACCTACTGACTGACCTCGCTGAAACATTCGCAAACCTAGGAAGTTATGATATCAAGCTCAACCCGTCAAAGTGCACATTCGGAGTCTCGGGCGGCAAGTTACTCGGTTTCCTCGTTTCCGAACGAGTAATCGACGCTAACCCAAAAAAAGTCAGTGCTATCCTCTGAATGAAACGCCCTGTGCGTATACACGACGTTCAGAAGCTTATTGGTTGTTTGGCTGCATTAAGTTGATTCATCTCTCGTCTCGGTGAGAAGGCATTGCCTCTCTACCGACTGATGAAGAAGTCTGAAAAGTTCGAGTGGAATTCTGAAGCTGGAGCAGCATTCGAGGAACTCAAAGCCCTGCTTTACACCCAGCTGGTGCTTGCTGCCCCAGTAAGCAAAGAGCCTCTATTATTGTACATCGCAGCCACTTGACAAGTTGTCAGCACTGTACTCACGGTCGAGCGGGAAGAAGAAGGCAAAGCCTATAAAGTCCAACACCTAGTCTATTACATTTCCGAAGTCTTGACTCCCTCCAAGCAGAGATACCCGCATTATCAGAAACTTGTGTATGGGATCTACTTGACCGCCAAGAAAGTTGCACACTACTTCTCAGATCATTCAATTTCAGTTGTCAGCGACGCTCTGTTATCTGAAATTCTGAACAATCGGGATGCAACCGATCGAGTGGCTAAATGGGCGATTGAACTCCTTCCGTTTGATATCAAGTTTGAAGCAAAGAAATCTATCAAGTCTCAAGTAATAGCGGATTTTGTTGCCAAGTGGATCGAACAGGAGCAGCTGACTCAGGTTCAGTCGGATCCTTGGACCATGTTCTTTAATGGATCCAAGATGCTGAACAGATCTGGTGCAGGTGTGGTCTTGGTGTCCCCCAGAGGTGACAAGCTCATTTATGTCCTACAAATTCACTTTGATTCTTCAAACAACGAAGCTGAATATGAGGCGCCTTTGTACGGGTTGCGTATGGTCATTTCACTTGGCGTCCGTCGCCTAATGGTATACAACGACTCGGACTTAGTGGTCAATCAAGTAATGAAGGAATGGAACGTCAGGAGCCGAGCAATGACCAGTTATTGCAGTGCAGTACGGAAGCTAGAAAAGAAGTTTGAAGGTTTAGAGCTCCACCACGTGCCCAGAATCAACAACCAGCTTGTTGACGATCTCACGAAGATAGGATCCACTCGGAAACCTATACCCAAGAATGTGTTCTTGGAGCATCTACACACCCCGTTAGTCAAAGAAAACCCCTTCCCAGAGGAGCCCGCGCAACTGATAAGTGCATCTGATCCGACTGAAATTGAAGTCCCAACCGTGGTCGACCTAATCATGGAAGTCCTGGTGGTCACACCTGACTGGACAATGCAGTACATAGCGTACTTGCTTAGGCAGGAACTCCCACAGGATAAGGATGAAGCGCGTCAGATCGTCCGTCGATCCAAAGCCTTCATAGTGACACAGGGTCAGCTCTACAGAGAAAGTGTCATAGGAGTCGCTCAGCGCTGCATCACCCCTGAAGAAGGTCCGATGATCCTGAATGAGATTCACTCGGGAACCTGTGGCCACCATGCTTCCTCTCGGACCATCATGGCCAAGGCATACCGAGCCAGATTTTACTGGCCCCGAGCGAACGAGATGGTGAAAGATATCGTCGACAAATGCGAGGGCTGTCAGTTCTACTCAAACATGTCTCACAAATCTGCGTCTGCCTTGAAGACTATCCCATTGGTGTGGGCGTTTGCCGTTTGGGGATTGGACATGGTCGGGCCCTTCAAGACAGGCAGGAGTGGCTTCACTCACATGCTCCTAGCAGTCGACAAGTTTACCAAATGGATCGAGGCCAAGCCCATCAAGAACCTCAGTTCAAGCACCGCCATCAGCTTCATCAAGGAACTGTTATTCAGATATGGAGTCCCCCATAGCATCACAGATAATGGCTCCAACTTTGATTCAGACGAGTTCAGAGCATTGTGCTCTTCCCAAGGTACCCGAGTCGACTACGCATCTGTAGCACATCCGCAGTCGAATGGACATGCAGAAAGGGCGAATGGCTTGATCCTTCAAGGCCTGAAACCGCGGCTGATGCATGACCTCAAACACACTGCTGGTGCTTGGGAGACTGAACTGACATCTGTCCTATGGGGGCTGAGGACAACCTCGAACCGGTCGACTGATCGCCCCCCCTTCTTCATGGTGTATGGCGCCGAGGTCATACTTCCGTGTGATTTGCTGCACAACGCCCCTCAGGTGGAACTCTTCTTAGAAGCAAAAGTAGAACAAGCTCGTCAAGATGCAGTCGACCTCCTGGAAGAAGAACGCGAGATGGCCCTGATCCGCTCGACCATATACCAACAGGACCTGCATCGATTCCACGCCCGCAATGTTCGAGGCTGGGCATTCCAGGAAGGAGATCTTGTACTCCGAGTACATTAGAAACGACCTCACAAGCTTGCTCCAGCATGGGAAAGCCCCTTCATCATCACCAAAGTATTACACAATGGGGCATACCACATCTACAACGTAGCCAAGAAAAAAGATGAGCCACGCTCATGGAATGCGGATCTGCTCCACCGCTTTTACACTTAGGGCACTAGACCAGATGAGTTGTAATAAGAATCCTCAAGTTTGTTTTTCAAAGACAAGTTTGCGAGAATTCCATAATGATTGCTGTTCCAAAGGCACATGTTCTCAAATCCCCCAGTGGGTGGCTTAGCCGTGAATCCGATTCGCCTAAGTTTCAAAAACACTCCGAGTGAAGAGCAACCCTCTCACTCGGGGGCTTAGCTGCGACCCCGTAATCGCCTAAGTTACAAAAACACTCTGAGTGAAGAGCAACCCTCTCACTCGGGGCCTTAGCTGCGACCCCGTAATCGCCTAAGTCCCTCTCACTCGGGGGCTTAGCTGCGACCCCGTAATCGCCTGAGTTTCAAAAATGCTCCGACTTAAGAGCAACCCTCTCACTCGGGGGCTTAGCTGCGACCCCGTAATCGCCTAAGTTACAAAAACACTCTGAGTGAAGAGCAACCCTCTCACTCGGGGCCTTAGCTGCGACCCCGTAATTGCCTAAGTTTCAAAAAACACTCCGAGTGAAGAGAGACCCTCTCACTCGGGGGCTTAGCTGCGACCCCATAATCACCAAGTTACAAAAACACTCCGAGTGAAGAGCAACTGATACGTCTCCAAAATATCTACTTTTCCAAACACTTTTGCCCTTGTTTTGGACTCTAACTTGCATGATTTGAATGGAACTAACCCGGACTGACGATGTTTTCAGCAGAATAGCCATGGTGTTATTTTCGTGCAGAAATAAAAGTTCTCAGAATGACCTGAAATTCAACTGGGAATTATTTTGGAATATATAAAAATTATATGCGGAAAGAACCAAGCCAGGGGGCAACACCCTGTCCACGAGGGTGGGGGCGCGCCCCCTCCCCCTGGGCGCGCCCCCTGGCTCGTGGGCCCCCTGTTGCTCCACCGACGTCTACCCCGACTCCATACATTCACTTTCGGGGAGAAAAAAAATAGAGAGGAAGAATTATCGCGTTTTACGATACGGAGTCGCAGCCAAGCCCTAATCTCTCTTGGGAGGGCTGATCTGGAGTCCGTTTGGGGCTCCGGAGAGTGGAGATCGTTTCCATCGTCATCATCAACCTTCCTCCATCACCAATTCCATGATGCTCACCGCCGTGCATGAGTAATCCCATCGTAGGCTTGCTGGACGGTGATGGGTTGGATGAGATTTACCATGTAATCGAGTTAGTTTTGTTAGGGTTTGATCCCTAGTATCCACTGTGTTATATGATTGATGTTGCTATGACTTGGCCATGCTTAATGCTTGTCACTAGGGCCCGAGTGCCATGATTTAAGATCTAAACCTATTATGTTTTCATGAATATATGTGTGTTATTGATCCTATCTTGCAAGTCATAAGTCACCTACTATGTGCTATTATCCGGCAACCCCGAAGTGACAATAGTCGGGACCACTCCCGGTGATGACCGTAGTTTGAGGAGTTCATGTATTCACTATGTGTTAATGCTTTGGTCCGGTACTCTATTAAAAGGAGGCCTTAATATCCCTTAGTTTCCACTAGGACCCACTGCCATGGGAGGGTAGGACAAAAGATGCCATGCAAGTTCTTTTCCATAAGCACATATGACTATATACGGAATACATGCCTACATTACATTGATGAACTGGAGCTAGTTCTGTGTCACCCTAGGTTATAACTATTACATGAGGAATCACATCCGACATAATTCTCCATCACCTATGCAATGCCTATGAGCTTTTCACATATTGCTTGTTGCTTATTTACTTTTCCACTACCACTGTTACAAAAACTACAAAAACACTACCGTTACTTTTATTGCTGTTACCGCCATTTCCATATTACCTTGCTACTAAATTACCTTGCTGCAGATACTAAGTTTCCAGGTGTGGTTGAATTGACAACTCAGCTTCTAATACTTAAGAGTATTCTTTGGCTCCCCTTGTGTCGAATCAATAAATTTGGGTTGAATACTTTACCCTCGAAAACTATTGTGATCCCCTACACTTGTGGGTTATCAGCAACTCTCTCACTCGGGGGCTTAGCTGCGACCCCGCAATCGCCTAAGTTTCAAAAATACTCCGAGTGAAGAGCAACCCTCTCACTCGGGGGTTAGCGACCCCGTAATCGCCTAAGTTACAAAAACACTCCAAGTAAAGAGCAACCCTCTCACTTGGGGGGATTAGTTGTGACCCCGTAATCGCCTAAGTTACGAAAACACTCCAAGTGAAGAGCAACCCTCTCACTCGGGGGCTTAGCTTCGACCCTGTAATCGCCTAAGTTGCCAAAACACTCCAAGTAAAGAGCAACCCTCTCACTCGAGGGCTTAGCCGCGACCCCGTAATCGCCTAAGTTACAAAAACACTCCAAGTGAAGAGCAACCCTCTCACTCGGGGGCTTAGCTGCGACCCCGTAATTGCTTAAGTTTCAAAAACACACCGAGTGAAGAGCAACCCTCTCACTCGGGGGCTTAGCTGCGACCCCGTAATCGCCTAAGTTACAAAAACACTCCGAGTGAAGAGCAACCCTCTCACTCGGAGGCTTCACTACGACCCCGTAATCGCCTAAGTTACAAAAACACTCAGAGTGAAGAACAACCCTCTCACTCGAGGACTCGGTGGCACTCCGAGCTACGCCATAAGTACAATGTACCTTGGGTCTCCGAGCTCCGCCTCAAATACAATGTGGCTCGACCCTTCGAGCTACACCACAAGTACAATGAACCTTGGGTCTCCGAGCTCTACCACAAATACAATGTGACTCAAGACCCTCGCGAGCGGGCTAGGCCTCGCGAGGAGAACGTCACCAAGACCCCCTTAGGAGTGGCCTCGGCTAGGCTGCTCTGGAGGGGCGGAGAACCCAAGGCCAAGCCTGCCTCAGGAGGAGGCAGTGACGCAAGCAGTGACGCACCACGCCAGCAGGTGCCAGCACGTGCCAGCGGCGCAGTTGCCGTTTTAGTGCAAAGGAGACAGCCCAGGCGCATGTTCCTGAGGGGCGAGACAAAGGTTTCCCCTTCGGTGCAACAAGACCGAAGACCGCAAGGACGATAGGGAGGATGTCACCACCGAGACCACCACCGCGTCATCGTCTGATCTCTTTGCAGGCGAAGACCGCTTTTGTCAGGATAGGAGCGTCCTTGTGTTCCCGCTCAAAATGGCCATTGTGGGATCCCTTCCTGCCTAAACATTTCGGGGGAAGAGGACCCTGGCCGCCTATATAAGTAGCTAGGTCTCCACTGTGGAGGCGATCTGATTGACCCCGCCCTGACACCAAGGAGCAAGAACACTTGCCTCCTGACCCTCATGAGCTCTCCTCCAGAGCTCAGGAACCACTGTGCTTGTTCATAATCAAGCCCTCCTGAGGCTAATCCACCCAAGCAGGACGTAGGTTTTTACACCACAAGGTGGCCTGAACCTGGGTAAACTCGTGTGTGCTTTTACTTGTTGCTTGCTTGGATCTCACCACCGGGCGAGGGTGTGGCGCTAGGTAGATGTGAGTGGGAGAGATCTTCGTTCACGCCCCTATGTTCGAACTTCTTGGGTTTGTGGAGCCCATAATCCGACAACGGCCTCCTCTGGGTGTACCTGAGAGGTGTTGTTGGTGCCCGAGTACATCCACATCGGATGATCTCGAGCTTGGAGAGGCTGAATCCGCCATTTGAGGAACACCTCCAGCAAGTCCATCCAAGTGACTCCGTCGTGGACCAGCTGGACCACTCGCTCGACCATCATGTCTACCTCTACTTTTTCAGTCCGACTCACAAGCAATGGGGGTGGCTGACCGACTTGATCTAGGGTAAACGGAATGAGTCTGGTCGACTGACCGGGAGTCGAGATGTCCTTGCAGTAAAACCAAGTCGGCTGCCATCCCCTGACCGACTCAGGAAGGACCATGACATGAAAGGTACTCCTACCCCTAGTCTGAATGCCCAAGCCGCCGCACAATTGGATTACGTGCGTCTTCTCATCACTCGGATTTGCCTTCTTGATGGATTGGGAGTGACAAGTGAAAATGTGCTTAAACAAACCCAAGTGCGGTCGGCACCCCAGGAAGTTCTCACACAAAGAAACAAAGGCAGCAAGATACGTGATGGTATTGGGGGAGAAATGGTGCAGCTGGGCATCGTAGAAGGTCAAGAAGCCACGGAAGAAAGGATGCGGGGCAAGGAGAAACCTCGGTCGACGTGAGTCGCGAGGAGGACGCATTCGCCCTCTTGCGGCTGCGGCTCGAGCTTATCCCCCGGCAGCCTCCAAGAATCATGAGCAATCAACCCCCTCCACCAGCTCCTCCATGTCTTCCACCTGCACTGTGGACTTGATCCAATCACCCTGGATCCTACCAAGCGGGAGCCGGACGGTCCTCGACGTCGACCCCCGATTGGCTTTTTTGCCCTTCCCCGTCGCCACTGCTTTCTTGTACTTTCCCATGGGGGCGAACCGCACACGGGCAGAGCGGTGGTGAGCGAGGAGAGGAGATGCAGCGGAGGAGCAGAGGAAGAAGAAGGAGAAATTGGGCGCACAATGCCCTCGCATCGGCCGCGGCGCTGTTTTATAGCCCGACGATCGAGTGACTGACTTGTGGACCCAAGCAATACTGTCAAATCCCGCAATAGACGCGTGCCCGATATGTGGCGAAAAAGGCGGTGCGGAAATCGAGGTGTCCGGGCATATCTGATCCGATTACCATGACACGCTCGGTCCCGCACGCTTCCCCGAAATTCAAATCCCGCGAAGCCCAGAGACCACAGAGCAGCCAACCGTGTCGAAAGCCACGCGCCCCGCCGGTGCTCGAGACTATACACGAAACTTCACTCGACGGTTTCTAAATCAATTAAGGCGACTGAGTTAAGGTTGAAGGACCAGCCCGATCTCCAGGTTTGAGGAAGACGCCCCTGAAGCATCAAACTTAGATCAGAATCGACCTCAACCCTCTTCTTCACTCAGACCTCAATCCATTCGGGGGCTACTGATGATACCACAGACCTAGGGTAGGGTCACATGCCTGACCTAGATACCCTACCCAAGGTGACTGCCCTAGAAGCTCAAAGAAATTCCAAAGATGACAAAAGCCGCCGACCTATATGGCCCAAGAGAGCAATTCACTCGATGGCATACCTCACTCGGATAACTCAACTCCACTCGGCAGGATGAAGACACTCGATCGTACAGAAACCACTCGACTCCTAAATGTCAAAGGTCTCGTAAGGCCAGCAACGGTCGGGCATTCACTCCGTAGTAATGATAGCCTTTATTATCCTTAATTACAGGCGTTATCAGTAACATCCTGCCTTTATGTACATTGAACCCTCTGTAACGTGGGGCGGCTGGGGTCCTGGCGCACTCTATATAAGCCACCCCCTCCTCCGGTACTAGGGTTCACACCCCCTGTAACACACACACATATACATATTCCAGTCGACCGCCTCCAGACATCGAGACGTAGGGCTGTTACTTCCTCCGAGAAGGGCTTGAACTTGTAAACACCTTGTGTACAATCTCACTGTAGCTAGGATCTTGCCTCCTCCTATGTACCCCCTGTTCTTACTGTCAGACTTAGAACCACGACATAGCGCGCCTTACCCACCGCATTTTCCATGCTTAAAAGGGGCGGCGCTCCTCACGCCGAACTGTGCGAAGACCGTCATCCCAGAGGGCGACGCCTGCATAGGGTGAGGCCTTGAAGCCAAAGAGGACCATGAACACCAGCGAATCTTCAAAGAGGTATGTTTGTTTTGACACATGCTGGGTGGCGAAGTCTATATTACAACTTTCCGCTTTATTTTTCCTTGTAGGAGGAATACACACTGGATTGTTTCCGAAGATCATGCAAATCAAGCTCCAGCCAATCTGGCTTACGACCCATCAAGGGTTAATGCGGATTTAGTGCCGGATTGTCCCCCTCAAGAGGATTCGGATGGAATGTCAGTTACGAATTCCGAAGTGGAGGTTGCGATGGTTCACCGGTGGCGTAAAGCAGCCATGTGTGACCCAACCTTTTTTGAGGAGGCGTTTAATGCCCTCAGGTCTGCAGAAACTATGGAGGACTTGGTGGACTTGTTCAAAGGGGCTCGACGCCACTTCGAACTGTGGAAAGCAAAAGCATGTCGCATGGGTGCTCGAGAAGCCTGGGCCATGGTGAAAACGCGCTACACCCATCTTGATCCGAATGATATGGCCCGCGTGGGACCTCGAGGGTCTGATGGATAGGAAATCCATCTGCACTTGGTATATGAACAAGTAGAGACATCTGCCAAGTTTTCCCAATAGGAATGTAGACTAGACAGCCTTATAGAGGGAATAGAGAAAGAGTAGTCATTTGATTCTATGTATTAATGTACTTTTACCATCAAACTTATCTCCGACCAAAATTATAAAAAGGTTGTCATGGCCGACCTTCTGCTTTAACCTCCATAAACCCAAAGGCTGGAGTGTTTCTGAATACTATGTCTGTGGTGAACACGTGATATGTTCGGAAACCAGGCAATCCGGTCATAATTGCTTGAACTGACAAACTGTTTTCAGGGAGTTATGTTATATTACTGTTTAACATAAGAAACATCTTCCAGAGAGAATAATTCCGTTAGGGGTTCCTTTCCCTAGGTTAGCGTGCATACATATGCGGGCCTAGGCTTTTGATCCTGGAAAAAAGGATTGTAGGATGCCATATCCCATGGTAGTTTAAAACACATGCGTTAAAAGCGATATGTCGTGTATCCGCCGACCGATTATTCCCTTAAGAGCACTAGATTTCGGCTTCACCCAGTCTGAGGTACATGTCCGGATTACCCGGCTGTAACAATCGCAGAGGTGCTCCCTTTACGCCCTAGCCGAACAATCGGAAACGTAGGGGTAAGCATAGGAGCCAGGCAACCCAGCTTGGCCAGAACTTAAGTCATATTGGTGCATATAATGGAAAGGAAGGACTGTAAGAAACAGAAGACATATTAAGCAAGAAGCTTGTTGGGGAACGTGGTATTTCAAAAAATAAATCCTATGATCACGCAAGATCTATCTACTAGATGCATAGCAAAGAGAGGGGAGAGTGTATCCACGTACCCTCGTAGACCGAGAGCGGAAGCGTCTAGTGACGCGGTTGATGTAGTCGAACTTTATTCGCTATCCAACCGATCAAGCACCGAACGTACGGAGCCTCCACGTTCAGCACACGTTCAGCTTGATGACGTCCCATGAGCTCTTGATGCAGTAGAACCTCGCGGGAGAGTTTCGTCAGCACAACGGCGTGGTGACGGAGATGATGAAGCTACCGGCGCAGGGCTTCGCCTAAGAACTGCAACGATATGACCGAGGTGTGTTTCTGTGGAGAGGGGCACCGCGCACGGTTGGGAGAGATCAACTGATCAACTTGTGTGTCTATGGGGTGCCTCTACCCTCGTATATGAAGGAGTGGAGGAGGGGGAGCACCGGCCCTCTCTATGGCGCGCCCTAGGGGAGTCCTACTCCCACTGGGAGTAGGATTCCCCCTTTCCTAGTAGAACTAGGAGCACTTCCAAGTAGTAGGAGTAGGAGAGAAGGAAAGGGGAAAGGGAAGAGAAGGAAGGAGGGGATGCAACCCCTCCCCCTAGTCCAATTCGGACTAAGCCTTGGGGGGCGCAGCCTCCTCTCCCTCTTTCCCCTAAAGACCAATAAGGCCTATATACTCCCCGACGAATTCTCGTAACTCTCCGGTACTCCGAAAAATATCGGAATCACTCGGAACCTTTCCGTTGTCCGAATATAGTCGTCCAATATATCGATCTTTACGACTCGACCATTTCGAGACTCCTCGTCATGTCCCCGATATCATCCGGGACTCCGAACTACCTTCGATACATCAAAACACATAAACTCATAATACAGATCGTCATCAAACGTTAAGCGTGCGGACCCTACGGGTTCGAGAACTATGTAGACATGGCCGAGACTCATCTCTGGTCAATAACCAATAGCGGAACCTTGATACTCATATTGGCTCCTACATATTCTACGAAGATCTTTATCGGTCAAACCGCATAACAACATACGTTGTTCCCTTTGTCATCTGTATGTTACTTGCCCGAGATTCGATCATCGGTATCTCAATACCTAGTTGAATCTCGTTACCGGCAAGTCTCTTTACTCGTTCCTTAATACATCATCTCGTGACTAACTCATTAGTCATTTGCTTGCAAGGCTTATTATGATGTGTATTACCGAGAGGGCCTAGAGATACCTCTCTGACATTCGGAGTGACAAATCCTATTCTTGATCTATGCCAACACCACGAACACTTTCGGAGACACCTATAGAGCATCTTTATAATCACCCAGTTACGTTGTGATGCTTGATAGCACACAAGGTGTTCCTTCCATATTCGGGAGTTGCATAATCTCATAGTCATAGGAACATGTATAAGTCATGAAGAAAGCAATAGCAGTAAAACTAGACGATCATGGTGCTAAGATAATGGATGGGTCTTTTCCATCACATCATTCTCCTAATGATGTGATCCCGTTGATCAAATGACAACTCATGTATATGTCTAGGAAACATAACCATCTTTGATCAATGAGCTAGTCTAGTAGAGGCATACTAGGGACACTCTGTTTTGTCTATGTATTCACACATGTACTAAGTTTCCGGTTAATACAATTCTATCATGAATAATAAACATTTATCATGATATAAGGAAATAAATAATAACTTTATTATTGCCTCTAGGGCATATTTCCTTCAGTCTCCCAGTTGCACTAGAGTCAATAATCTAGATCACATCACCATGTGATTAACACCAATAGTTCACATCACCATGTGACTTAACACTTTATAGTTCACATCGCCATGTGACCAATACCCAAAAAGGTTTACTAGAGTCGGTAATCTAGTTCACATCGCCAGGTGATTAACACCCAAAGAGTACTAAGGTGTGATCATGTTTTTCTTGTGAGAGGATTACTCAATGGGTCTGCCACATTTAGATCCGTATGTATTTTGCAAATTTCTATGTCTACAATGCTCTGCACTGAGCTACTCTACCTAAATGCTCCTACTTTAAATATGTATCCAAATCGCGACTCAGAGTCATCCAGATCGGTGTCAAAGCTTGCATCGATGTAACTCTTTACGATGAACTCTTTATCACCTCCATAACCGAGAAATATTTCCTTAGTCATTCAGTAACTAAGGATAATTTTGACCGATGTCCAATGATCTACTCCTAGATCGCTTTTGTACCTCCTTGCCAAACTCATGACAAGGTACACAACAAGTTTGGTACACAGCATGGCATACTTTAAAGAGCCTATGGCTGAGGCATAGGGAAGGACTTTCATTCTTTCTCTATCTTCTGCCGTGGTCGGGTTTTGAGTCTTACTCAACTTCATACCTTGCAACACATGCAAGAACTCTTTCTTTGACTGTTCCATTTTGAACTACTTCAAAAACCTTGTCAAGGTATGTACTCATTGAAAAAACTTATCGAGCATCTTGATCTATCTCTATAGATCTTGATGCTCAATATGTAAGCAGCTTCACCGAGGTCTTTCTTTGAAAAACTCCTTTCAAACAATCCTTTATGCTTTCCAGAAAATTCTACATCATTTCCGATCGACAATATGTCATTCGCATATACTTATTAGAAAGGTTGTAGTGCTCCCACTCACTTTCTTGTAAATACAGGCTTCACCGCAAGTATGTATAAAACTATATGATTTGATCAACTTATCAAAGCGTATATTCCAACTCTGAGATGCTTGCACCAGTCCATAGATGGAACACTGGAGCTTGCACATTTTGTTAGCACCTTTAGGATTGAAAAAACCTTCTGGTTGCATCATATACAACTCTTCTCTAATAAATCCATTAAAGAACGTAGTTTTGTTATCCATTTGCCAAATTTCATATGGCAATTGCTAACATGATTCGGACAGACTTAAGCATCGCTACGGGTGAGAAAGTCTCATCGTAGTCAACTCTTTGAACTTGTCGAAAAACTTTCGCAACAAGTCGAACTTTCTAAACAGTAACATTACCGTCAGCGTGTGTCTTCCTCTTGAAGATCCATTTATTTTCGATGGCTTGCTGATCATCGGGTAAGTCAACCAAAGTCCACACTTTGTTCTCATACATGGATCCCATCTCAGATTACATGGCCTCAAGCCATGCGGAATCGGGGCTCATCATCGCTTCCTCATAGTTTGTAGGTTCATCATGGTCTAGTAACATGACTTCCAGAACCGGGTTGCCGTACCACTCCGGTGCGGAACGTACTCTGGTTTATCTACGAAGTTCAGCAGTAACTTGATCCGAAGTTTCATTATCATCATCATTAGATTCCTCACTAATTGGTGTAGGAATCACTAGAATTAGTTTTTGTGATGTACTACTTTCCAATTCAGGAGAAGGTACAATTACCTCATCAAGTTCCACTTTCCTCCCACTCACTTCTTTCGAGAGAAACTCCTTCTCTAGAAAGGATCCATTCTTAGCAACGAATATCTTGCCTTCGGATTTGTGATAGAAGGTGTACCCAACAGTCTCCTTTGGGTATCCTATGAAGACACGTTTCTCCGACTTGGGTTCGAGCTTATCAGGTTGAAGCTTTTTCACATAAGCATCGCAGCCCCAAACTTTCAGAAACAACAACTTTGGTTTCTTGCCAAACCACAATTCATAAGGTGTCGTCTCAACGGATTTAGATGGTGCCCTTATTTAACATGAATGCAGCTATCTCTAATGCATAACCCAAAACGATAGTGGTAAATCGGTAAGAGACATCATAGATCGCACCATATCTAATAAAGTACGGTTACGACGTCCGGACACACCATTACGCTGTGGTGTTCCGGGTGGCGTGAGTTATGAAACTATTCCATATTGTTTCAAATGAGGACCAAACTCATAACTCAAATATTCGCCTCCACGATCAGATCGTAGAAACTTTATTTTCTTGTTACGATGATTCTCTACTTCACTATGAAATTCTTTGAACTTTTCAAATGTTTTAGACTTGTGTTTCATCAAGTAGATATACCCATATCTGCTCAAATCATTAGTGAAGGTCAAAAAATAACGATACTCACCGCGAGCCTCAACACTCATCGGTCCACATACATCAATATGTATGATTTCCAATAAATCTGTTGCTCGCTCCATTGTTCTGGAGAACGGAGTTCTAGTCATCTTCCCATGAGGCATGGTTCTCAAGCACCAAGTGATTCATAATCAAGTGATTCCAAAAGTCCATCACTATGGAGTTTCTTCATGCGCTTTACACCAATATGACCTAAACGGCAGTGCCACAAATAAGTTGCACTATCATCATTAACCTTGCATCTTTTGGCTTCAATATTATGAATATGTGTATCACTACGATCGAGATCCAACAAACTATTTTCATTGGGTGTATGACCATCGAAGGCTTTATTCATGTAAACAGAATAACAATTATTCTATGACTTTAAATGAATAACCGTATTGCAAAAAACATGATCAAATCATATTCATGCTCAACGCAAATGCCAAATGACATCTATTTAGGTTCTACACTAATCCCGAAAGTATAGGGAGTGTGCGATGATGATCATATCAATCTTGGAACCACTTCCAACACACATCGTCACTTCACCTTTAACTAGTCTATGTTCATTCTGCAACTCTCGTTTCGAGTTACTAATTTTAGCAACTGAACAGGTATCAAATACCCAGGGGTTGCTATGAACACTAGTAAAGCACACATCAATAATCTTTATATCAAATATACCTTTGTTCACTTTGCCAGCCTTCTTATCCGCCTAGTATCTAGGGCAGTTCCACTTCAAGTGACCATTTCCTTTGCAGTAGAAGCACCTAGTTTCAGGCTTGAGTTTAGCTTTGGGTTTCTTCACGGGAGTGACAACTTGCTTGTCATTCTTCTTGAAGTTCCCTTTCTAAACATTTGCCCTTTACTTGAAACAAGTGGTCTCGTTAACCATCAACACTTGATGCTCTTTCTTGATTTCTACCTTCGCTGATTTCAGCATCGCGAAGAGCTCGGGAATTACTTTCATCATCCCTTGCACGTTATAGTTCATCACGAAGTTCTACTAACTTGGTGATAGTGACTAGAGAACTTTGTCAATTACTATCTAATCTGGAAGATTAACCCCCACTTGATTCAAGAAATTATAGTGCTGTAAGGACCGGTTTTTCAGTAAAATAATTACCGAGAGACCGACCTTTTTATCGAACCAGTAAGGAAGAATACTTCTTGCTGATAGACAATTCCTTGATACAGAAATCCAGAGTACTGAATATTATACATGGTTGAGCTGACGTCGCTCAACAATTTAGTACAAGCACGCCTTTATGATACATAAGGGCGGACATGACACACTGGTAGTGTGGCATACTACTAACTCGTAATAAAAAGGTGGTGGGTATGTCACAGTGGGGTGGGTGATGTGACTCCAATATCATATAGTTCATCTAGTGTCGGAGTGAGACCCGATGAATTTATTTGGTGGTTGGCGGAAGCGGTTATATAACAGTGATCAACTCCAGGATCGCAAGAGACTGACTGGGACTCCACTAGACGTCGGACTCGCTATCGAACTCGTCATCCATGAGATCGCCTTCGTCAACATCTGGCCAAATCAACAAGCCAGGTGAGTACTTTGAATGTACTCGCAAGACTGTTCGGACATAAGATATAATAAATGCAAACATGATGCATGAGAGTATTCTAGCAATATGTATCTGAATAATATAATTTCTGTGCTGCAAGAAGAATAGAAGTCTGGCGGTAATCCTCTCGAAATCCATAAGATAAATAAAAGCAAACCAAACGAGTGTCTGAGCGACGCCTTGTGAGGAACAAAGAATAAAAACATGCCACAGTCGGACGTCTGAGCGACATCACATAAAGGGCTTATAATGAAAATAAATAACGAGAATGCCACAGTCGGAGGTCTGGGCGACATCACATAAAGGGCTTATAATGAAAATAAATAACGAGAATGCCACAGTCGGACATCTGGGCGACATCACATAAAGGGCTTATAATGAAAAGAAATAACGAGAATGCCACAGTCGGACGTCTGGGCGACATCACATAAAGGGCTTATAATGAAAAGAAATAACGAGAATGCCACAGTCGGACGTTTGGGCGACATCACATAAAGGGCTTATAATGAAAACAAATAGCAAGAATGCCATAGTCGGACGTCTGAGCGACATCACATAAAGGGCTTATAATGAACAATAGTATAACGGTAAAGTACTTCAGGGGGTAAATCAATACAGAGATAACTGGTTAGTTCATCTACCAAAATGAACTTGGCAAAAATCACCACTCTTGTTACTATCATAAAATTACTAGAGACGGTCACCGGGGTTGACACGAAGACTGACTCTAGGCCATAAACATGGCTACTCAGAAGATTTGACTCTGCAGAGCTTGTACTATTAAATCACAGCCGACGGATTCCACTAGCCACAAGGACTAGTTCCGTCTACGGTGTTTTAGCAGAAACACAACTAACCAGTACACACCCATTTCACATCCTGCTGTCCGGAATCACCCGTGAAAACATTCATGAAAAACTTTAAGACGGGGAGGCTACAACCTCGAATAGCATGGGATCAAATTTCTATATGCGCGCTCTAAGGGGTGCCCCCCTCTCGGTCCCAACCGGAAACACCCATGCCCCTTGACCAGATGACAGGCTTTAATCCAGGGCCATGGAACCCTCATCCCGGCCCCTCTACTTGGTGTGTACACGGAAAGAGGTTTGCAACTGACTAAACCGTAATCTTAACAGACGGCATATGACAGTACGAAAAAGGAGACGAACGGAATCATGACTTGATCCATGGTGATACTAAAGTTAACCATCTACTAGCATGCTCCAACAATACCAGTACACAACCCATCATGTCACCACATGATCGAGGTGGTTCAACCATTATCATTCGAGGCTCACCCGAAGTTTACTTGCATGAAATATAATCATCCACAAATGCTTATATGATCATGCCATGAAGAAGAACTACTCGAGCAAACATGCAACACACTCATCATATCAAAGGTTCAAACATGCTTGCCTGGTTCGGAGTAGTCGGAGTCTAACTCGGTGAGGTTCGCGGCTCCGTCACGTCCTTCGGTATCTACGTATTCAAACAAAAACGAATACTAACATAAATGCCGCGCGTGAAAAAAAAGTTGCTCCAAATATTTTTCAGATAAATATGATAAAAAATCTAGACAGAAAACTGAAGAGGACAGAAAAGAATCAACTCAAAATCATCTTTAGTTAAAAAGATATTAGAGTTTCTGTCCAGGAACTCATCTGTAATGAAACAGAAAGTTTCCAGGGGCTAGAATACAAAACAGAAAAGCGAACCGGTACGCAGTACGCCAGCCGAATAGGAAGACATACTTTGCCCGAAGGCGCTTTCTAGAAAAACGTTTCGGAGGGAAAAGAGAGGCTGACGAGGGGGTCCCTCTCGTCAGGTTTAAAAATCAAAATAGAGCCGTGCCGGCGCCGATCCACGGCGAGGCAGGGGGAGGGAGTGGTACCTACGGGTTCCTGGTGTTCTTCCGCGTCGGTGGGTGGTGGAGTTGAGCGTCGGCGAGCCCCACGTGGACGGCGACCCTATCTCCGGCGGACGGCGGCTCGGGTGTTCGTGGGCCTCGTCGGAGAGAGCTTTTGGGGTCAAATTGGAGTGGGGGTTAGTCTCCTAGAGGTGCCAGGAGGTTACACTCGAGTCCATGGCGGCGAAGGAGTTCTCACGAGAGAGAACGTTGCTGGAGCCCGAGGCGGACGGAGTTGGCCGGAGTTGAGGAAGAAGGGCCCCTCGAGTCAGGGTGGCAATGGGGATTACCCACGCGGGTATTGGACTCCCATCCCCGTCCCCGCGATAGCCTTACCATGCCCGTCCCCGTCCCCATACCCGTCCGCGGGGATATAAATATTCCCATCCCCATCCCCGTCGGGTTTTTTATACCCGTGGGGAAACCCATATATGCTATCAGAAATACCATCATATAGCATTTTAGTAGGAAAAATAGCATTTCAGCGCAATAAATAGTATGTTGTGTATAGGTTAGGGTTTTCCTCGGGCTTTTTGGCCAAAGGGGTGGGATGGGTGAAAAAAATCAGTTGGTAAGGGCATGAATTACATGGGGTCTACTAATTTTTGAGCCTGCATGTAAGGCCTACATGGGTAAGGCGGGTAACGGGCATGGGTAATGCCATCCCATCCCCATCCCCATCATACACGCTGGGTAAGGTATTTGACCCACAAGCTTCCCCGTGGGTATTAAAGCTAGCACATCCCCGTCCCCTAATAGAGTAATTACCCACAGGGACACGGGTAACGGTTAACCATTGCCAGCTTGACCCTCGAGGCTCTTCCAGAGGCTAGGCGGGGTCTAGTGAGGTGGTGGAGGTGTGCGGGGTCGAGCGTGAGCTCGGGGTGCTATATATAGCCGGCCCGAGGCGGTTGCCGTGGAAGGGATAAGTCCGGCGATCAATTACGGCAGTGCTGTGGCTGGACGGCTGGTTTAGAAGCTTGAGCATCAACTAGGAGGTGCACTGGTTCCATTTCAGTGCCTAACTCAGCAAGGGAGGAGCGGTTACAGTCTATCCTCCACGGAATGGCCGTGCGGCACGTCGGCGGCAGAGAGCGCGCCCTGTGCGTGCCAGGCCACGGCGATGGTGCTGCAGGCGTGCGCTGGCGATGGAGAAGGCCACGCGGAGCCCCCTGGTGACTTGGGCGGTGCAGAACGGCGTTGTGCCGCAGGTTGCCTCCTGTCGGCCGCCACAGGAGGTTCTGTCGCCGCGGAAGACGCCGGCGTGGGCGGGCCAGGGCGTCACCGACGCCAGCAACGGGCCAAGCGAGTGTGCAACGCTGTGGATAAGTGCGAGGTGCAGTGAGCATCGCGCCAGGGCGGGCACTGGTGAGATTAACGCCACGGCTCTGACGAAACTGACGAAGCTGCACTGTCGACTGTGATCTTCAGTAGCTTTTTCTGAAACTGACAGAACAGTGCACGCCAGGTGTTTGACGAAATGATTTTGGCATGTGGAAAATATTGCTGGAGCTGATATTTGGTGGAGTGGCCTCTTGATGCATCTAGAAGCTGCCTGAATTTTCACAGAATTTTTGGAAGAAGGAAAATATGAATTTCACCAAAATTTGCAAATCTGGTCCAAACTTGCAGCAAGTGAAATTTGAAAATTTTGAAATGTGGACCAGTGAAACAAGATGGATCTAGGTTGTGGGTGCTAAGGACTATCCAGGGGAGTTGGCTTGGAGACAAAACTCAAAGGGAACATGGTGGTTCCTTTGTAAATCACCATGGTCCATTTAAATGGACAGAATTTGTTTTTGATGCAAAATAAATAGAAGAAAAATTCCAATAAAGTTGAAACTTCCTGGAATGGATGAGAGACTTGTCTCAAGGTGAAGGGGAGGTCTTGGAGAGAAAATATTTATTGGGTGTCATGGCAAGAGGAAAGTTGGAGAGGAAGACAAACCCAAGGTTATTCCTATGATGGTTAAACAAGAAGGGAAAAGAATCAAACAACTCCTATGAAAATCAACTTGTGTTTGAGCTAACACAAGAAGAAAACCTTCAAGACCAAAAATCAAGCTTGAGAAGAACACACAAACTTTGGTCAGAAAAGATTTTAGAAGGGTTTTCAAGAGAAGAACAAATACCCCTTTCCAAAATACCAAAAGTTTGGAAGAAAACAAAACCAAAAAAAATTGGGGTGTTACAACACCTACCCCCTTAGGAAAAATCTTGTCCCCGAGATTTCAGCTGATCCTCAAATAGGTGTGGGTGTTCTGTCCGAAGAAAATCTTCCCATTCCCATGTTGCCTCATCCTCTGTGTTATTACTCCACTGAACCTTGAGGAATTTTATTGTCTTCTGACGGGTTCTCCTTTCAGACTCCTCCAATATTTTTATGGGGTGTTCCCGGTAGGTGAGATCTGGTTGCACGTCAAGATTTTCATGCGACACATGCTTCTCCGGGTTGCTTACACACTTCCGTAGTTGCGAAACATGGAACACGTCATGGACGTCTGACAGCTCCTTGGGAAGGTCCAACTGGTAGCCCACTGTGCCTCTTCGTGCAACTATACGAAAGGGTCCGATAAATTGTGGTGCTAGTTTTCCTTTGACCTTGAATCGTTGCAGTCCCCTCATAGGAGATACACGTAGGTATACGTCTTCACCGGGTTCAAAACTTACTTCCTGATGCTTTTGATCGTAGTAGCTCTTCTGTCGACTTTGGGCTGTCTTGAGTCGATCCCGTATTATTTTAAATTTTTCCTCAGCTTCTTTCAACATGTCCGGGCCGAAGATACGACTGTCCCCTGTTTCCAACCAGTTTAATGGAGTACGGCATCTTTGTTCGTATAAGGCTTCGAAAGGTGCCATTTTCAGGCTGGCTTGGTAACTATTGTTGTATGCAAACTCGGCATATGGTAAGCTTGCCTCCCAACTGGTCCCATAGGTGAGGACACATGCCCTTAGCATGTCTTCTAGTATTTGATTTACTCGTTCCGTTTGTCCTCCAGTCTGGGGGTGATAGGCTGTACTGAACATTAGTTGCGTTCCCAGGGCTTGCTGTAAATGATCCCAAAATTTGGAGACGAACTGAGTGCCTCTGTCGGATATTATAGTCTTTGGAACTCCATGTAGGCATACTATACATGCGAGGTAAAGCTTTGCAAGCGTTTGGGTGGTGTGGGTTGTCTTGACTGGGATGAAGTGCGCCACCTTAGTCAGTCTATCAGTGATGACCCATATGTCATCATTTCCGTGTTGTGACCGTGGCAGTCCAACAATAAAATCCATCCCAATATCATCCCATTTCCACTCAGGTATCTTGTTTGGCTGTAACAGTCCTACGGGTTTCTGGTGCTCGGCTTTAATACGTTGACATGAGTCACAACATGCAATGTATGTGGCTATATCCCTCTTCATACCGTGCCACCAAAATCTTTCCTGAATGTCCTTGTACATTTTGTTCCCTCCAGGGTGAATTGAGTACGGAGCGGTGTGGCTCTCTGCTAGAATTTGCTGCTTGAGGTCTTCGCTATTTGGTACGCAAAGTCTGTCTCCAAACCATAATATTCCCTCACTGTCTATTGTAAATTCTGAGGCCTTGCCCTGACTTACTTTTTTTTATTCCTTCAATGCTGGTGTCAGGGATATACCCCGCGGTATGAACCGGCCGGAAATACGACCCGGTCGGACTTGGCAGTTTACTTAAGACGGTTTACACTTGGCAATTTACTGGTAACCCGGCAGGAGGATCATGGATGACAAGGCCCAAGGCCCAGAAGGCCAGTTCATGTATTGTGGGCCGGTTTATGAAGAAAGCACAAGGAATATTCTCCTACAAAGGAAGCAAGACTAGGACTCCTTGTAATAGATCAATCCTAATCCTACTAGGACTAGTCATGTAACCCGCCCCTTCAACATATATAAGGAGGGGCAGGGCTCCCCAAAGAGGGAGGAGTTTTTAGACAAGTTCTCTGAAGTTTCTAGGGCTAGACACCAAGAGCCGGTTTACCGGCGACACCATGAGGATCATAATGAGATCTAGCCTCAAACATCATGTATGGTTATTACCGAATAATGTTTCCCGGGGCCCGAAGCTGTCTAAACCTTTGTCTTACGTTGCCTCTCTCGATTCCGCTCAACCCCTCTCAAGCTACCAAATAGATGCGCGGCCTCACGACTAAGTTCGTTAAACCGGACATCTGCCGTGTTGATTCCACGACAGTTGGCGCCCACCGTGGGGCCTGCGCACGATGGTGTTGAGTTCTTGGAGGGATCTCCCAGGGATCATGAAGCTCGGAGTTAACCAGATAAAGAAAAGCCGGCGTGGAAAAATTCACATCAACTATGAGTTCATCAATCGAGATTGAAAAAGTATTCAGCGGCGATGTATATTGAGTTCATGGGAATTTAGGGTTTGGCGTTCTTCTGTGTATCGCCGATGCAGCGTGATCCGTCGAATCCGAATAGAAGACCAATTTTTTGAGGCTACAGTCGCGTGCCGCGAGACCGACAGGAGTTGTGCTGCAGCCGCCGTGTCAGATCATCAAGCTCCGAGGCAATTCTACTACAGCACTACTCCGCTGCTATTGCTCGTATAAAGTGGTCTAGCAAGTACTCCTACTTGAGTACCGTCCATGTAAAAGCTCAGATTTTTGGGGAGGAGTAATCTGTCTAGCAAGTTTTTTAATTACCAAAGCGAAGAAGGCCACGGCCTGGTCTGTTCGACGGGTTACGACTCAGGAACGGACGTGGGTTCATCCAACCAACCATGACTCGGGAATAGCTTCCACCGATGTGACCTCGCTGTACGGGCGCCCGACGTTGCCTCCGAGCTGGCCGCCTCTGTCGTCCACTCCAGAGCCGCCGCCGCTGGTGTGCCAAGCCGCCACCGCCTAGCGCTTCGCTGAGCACCATCTCCCTCACGACGGGTTCGGCATCCTCAAGCCACCGTGGTTTTCCAACAGCAAGATGCATGCGGCCTCCCGCCGGAACTAGCCGCCGTCAATCCGCCGACGCGTCTCCGCCTCCGGGCTGAGTCGCCACGGCCTCGCGACCGTTGCCGCTGAGAGCCGCCTCTTTACGAGTCGCCTCATGTCCGAGTCGCCGTTGAGCCGCCTTACCCTGTGTTATTCCCATCCTCACGGCAAACCGCCTCCATGCGCTGTACCTCTGTCCGTGGCTCACCTCAACGCCGCGACCTGAAGCAGGCGCCCTCACTCGGGGCACTGATCGACCCCCAGCACGCTCGTCGGAGCACCGATCGGCTGCTGTGTGACCTCGCCTCGTCTCCATGAACCGACCGCCATCCCAGATCCGATTCCGTCTTCAACTCTGCCTCCGAGTCGCCGCACCCAGTCCGAGTTGCCCAAGAACTTTTCTCTGGGCTCGGACTCAAGCCGCAAATCGCCGTCGTCTTCGTCCCTAAACCACCTCCACGTGACCCGGCCGTGGTCGCCCTCGCGAGGCCTCACTGACGTGCCTCTACTGACGCTCCACCACAACTGGCTGATTTCTGCTTGAAAATTGTTTCGAACCACCCGGCGTCGAAACGCCCTTGCTCCACCTCCATGCTGTATCAACCTCCACCGTTGAGCTGTGCTTTGCTGCTGCGGGCTCGCAGGCACGGCCGCTGCCGCCCTCCTCCGCGGCCTATTCAAGTGCCGCATAGGAGAACCGCTCCTACTTCCAGCCTTGATTTGCTAGGAGATCAGTGCTGTTATATATTCAGACGGTCGATTACATCGTTGCAAGCAATACTACAGAGATAGACCAAGGATCATCTAGTGCAGTTTCTAATGGCATGCACAGATGGGCCATACATCACCGAGATACGTACGGATGATACAGACAGATCATCTAGGGTCTGAAAATACCAGGTGCTATCTTTTCTATGTATTTTATTAGCACATATTACTTTTTGTCAAAGAACAATTACTTTGCTTTGTAATATTTTTTACGTAGGACGACCGTTAAAAGAAAAGGGGGTGGTGGTACGCCACGGATGCACGGTCAGCTGTGTTGCGCGGCTTCATGAACATGCGTGTCGCAGTCCGGTTTACATCAATGCGCCGGACGGCTCGTCTGTCCGCGCCCACGCGCGCTGGTCTCCAGCACCGCGGCCGAGTCCCTCGCCGATGGACGTGCGCATGTCACTACTTCCGCGGTCCGGTCTACATTAAACACGCAGATGTCTGTGCCTGCGATTAATTCGCCTGCACGCGCCGGTTTACAATACCACGGGCAACTCATCTGTTCTCCAGACGAATCAGGTGATATCTATCCTATTTATTTTTTACATATTAATTCATCCGAGCAAAAATACCTCGCCCTGCTGTATTTTATACGCAGGAAAATTATTCATTACAAAGCGGTATTATACCATGGAGATGGGGGCACGCCAACATCATTCTGCACAAGTGATCGCCGTTACTCAACAGACTCCCGCACCAGTTTACAATATCGGGACAATCTCTCGCGACCGCGTCGTTTTACAAATGCCGTGGCCGTCTCTCACGACCGCGTTGGTTTACAAACGCCGTGGCCATCTTTCGCGACCACGCCGGCTTAAAATGAGGAGGATAATTAGCCTATCAACGCCGGCCGACCCATCCGTTGTTCGAGCACATCAGATGTTATCCCTCCTATATATTTATCAGGACATTTTAATTCTTTTTAGCACCGTTACATTGCTCTATTGGTGTTTTTATACACAGATGAAGTTATTATTCTACTGCGGGAACAAAGCACACGCTGGCAATATTCTACAACGGCGTTTCCTCTGTGTCACACTGCCCGTTGAACGGATGGCCGGTTTACACATCCACACCGGTTTACACCCCGGAGGACAACTTGCTCATCTCCGCCGGATTACAATACCGCGGCCGATTCATGTGTCTGTGCTGCCTCTGATGCTGCGGTTGTTTTACAGTCCGCCCTACGATCCGGTCTATTCAACATACCGGTTTGGCTAACAGACATCGATGAGGATCATAAGGTCCAATACATCAGGTGATATCCATCTAAAATTTAGTTCTCTTGATATATATCATGGTCATCAGGAAAACAAGATGCTTTGATCAGTCTATTTTGCTATGCAGGACAATTCTATAAGGGACCAAACAGGACTTGCCATACAAGTGCAACTCTCTTATAGGTACCCTGCTTCCACGGTCACTAGGGGGCTACGGATCGCATTCGAATCCTAGCTTAATCCCTTCTGGTCCGGTTTACATGATTGTCTTCACATCAGCGCCCTTTGGATAAACTCCATCGATTGGCAAAAAACTGTTCTTGTCCCTAGGGAACCTTCCTTTGATGGCAGATGCAATATTTCCTGCCCCTTGGTTGATCATTCCCTTTGATGGCAAAAGAAAATCTGTTCTTGTCCCTAGGGAACCTTCCTTTGATGGCAGATGCAATATTTCCTGCTCCTTGGTTGATCACTCCCTTTGATGGCAAAAGAAAAAAAACCTGTTCTTGTCCCTAGGGAACCTTCCTTTGATGGCAGAAGCAATATTTCCTGCCCCTTGGTTGATCATTCCCTTTGATGGCAAAAGAAAAAACTGTTCTTGTCCCTAGGGAACCTTCCTTTGATGGCAGATGCAATATTTCCTGCCCCTTGGTTGATCATTCCCTTTGATGGCAAAAGAAAATCTGTTCTTGTCCCTAGGGTACTTCCTTTGATGGCAAATGCAATATTTCTTGCCCCTTGGAAGATACATCCCTTTGATGGCAAAAGAAAAAGTTCTTGTCCCTAGGAGTACTTCCTTTGATGGCAAATGCAATATTTCTTGCCCCTTGGAGTACATCCTTTGATGACAAAAGAAAAAGAGTCATAGCCCTTTGGGTCGCACCCATTGATTGGCACATATGGAGCCTGGTAGCTCGCAAAAAGCCTCGACTACATGGTCTTATTTGCAATAGTGTTTTGTGTTTTGTGATTTTTCAAAGTTTTCTATGGTTTTTTGATCCGGAACTGGGCAACTTCAAAGTTGACCACGTAAGTACAAAAAGTCTGGGTCATAGAGCACCAGCAAGATTTAGACCGGTAGTTATTATAACCAAGAACAATTATTGGGCAAACGCCAAGAGGGCCAAGAGCCTCATCAGAATCTACACGTTCAATTATGCCTACCGGATTAAGGATGTCAAGCACACTTAATTAAAGGTATGAAGTATTTTATTTTTTATTGGCAGTACATGATCAATTATAATGACCGGTGTTTATTAAACCGGCCTGGCTTTGACTATAAGTCGCCAGTATGAGATAAAATAATGACCGGTGTTTATTAACCCGGCCTGGTTGTGATCAAATATCACTGGAACCGGTTTTCAAACCGGATTATATTATTTCTTTAATAGCCAACATGGCTGGACTTTTATTATGGTTATCAATATTATGATTGAGGTTTTCAAAGTCGCTTTAAGTGCAATGGATATTATTTCATTGATGGAAGTGCTTTATTCTACAAAGGAATAGTCCCGAGTTGCTGCAGGCTTACAACCCGGCACTTGGGGGCTACATTATTCAAATTGAGATTACATCAAATACACAAGTCTCATGTCGCTGCAAGCATGCACCATGACACTTTGGGGCTAATGCAAAGTCATTTTTTGCTCACCTTATCGAAGACCCGACTCATCATATCATATTGAGCCGGCCCTTGGGGGATACCAATCGCTCCTGTCAACAATTCAAGGTACACAAGTATTAATCCATTATATTGAAGGGTCCACTGCTCAGTTGGTAAAGCACAAAGCTCTTAACCTTGTGGACGTGGGTTCAAACCTCATGATGGAAGTTACATTATATAATGTTATTTTCAATGATTATATCTACAAAGTCCCTGCTCATTATTGCATAATGACCCGGCCCTTAGGGGCTACACATTACTATTCAAGTTTACATGATTATATCTACCAAAGTCCCTGCTCATTATTGCATAATAACCCGACACTTGGGGGCTACATGTTGATATTCAAGTTTACATGATCATATTTTCAAAGTCCCTGCTCATTATTGCATAATGACCCGGCACTTGAGGGCTACATAATATGGAATATTCAGTTTCAAAGTGATTGGGATGAGCAATCCAGATTTTTCAAGATTACAACATTTATAAGAAACAAGTCTTAAGCTAACACTATGTTCTCCTCTTAAGACTTGGGGGCTACAGGTAATACGCATATCAAGGAGGAACATCTCCAAATTCTCAGTTTTGGGTAAGTCCGGAAGATTAATTGTGTGACCCGGCGTTGGCAATAATCATAACCCGGCATCTATAAACAGTCATGACCCGGAATTATCATTTTTTTATAAACCGGCAATGGTGGTAATCATAAACCGGCATCCTCAAGCCGGCTGGATATCAATTGAATATTTGAAGACCAATATTTTTATTAAGTCAGAGCATTGAAGGCCGATTCAAATGGATTCTTTATTTACAAAATATCTTCTGCAAGCAAATTGATTATGAAGGTGGTCTATTGACCCGGAGTTTTCAGAAGAAGTGCCTGGATTTTTTGCATTCGTAATGTTTGAACATATCTGCTAAGGGGATTTGCTATGAGATCATGGATACATATCAAGGAGGGAATGACAAGGATTTAAAGATGATCAGATGCCGGTTCAGGAAAATATTTTTAACCCAAAGCACAACCTATCAAATTTGTTCTCGCAGGAAGGATCAAGTTTACCATGGATAAATCCAAGCTAAACTGGGGGCTAATGTCGGGGATATACCCCGCGGTATGAACCGGCCGGAAATACGACCCGGCCGGACTTGTCAGTTTACTTAAGACGGTTTACACTTGGCAATTTGCTGGTAACCCGGCAGGCGGATCATGGATGACAAGGCCCAAGGCCCAGAAGGCCGGTTCATGTATAGTGGGCCGGTTTATGAAGAAAGCACAAGGAATATTCTCCTACAAAGGAAGCAAGACTAGGACTCCTTGTAATAGATCAATCCTAATCCTACTAGGACTAGTCATGTAACCCGCCCCTTCAACATATATAAGGAGGGGCAGGGCTCCCCAAAGAGGGAGGAGTTTTTAGACAAGTTCTCTCAAGTTTCTAGGGCTAGACGCCAAGAGCCGGTTTACCGGCGACACCATGAGGATCATAATGAGATCTAGCCTCAAACAACACGTAGGGTTATTACCGGATGATGTTTCCCGGGGCCCGAAGCTGTCTAAACCTTTAATGTCGGGGATATACCCCGCGGTATGAACCGGCCGGAAATACGACCCGGCCGGACTTGGCAGTTTACTTAAGACGGTTTACACTTGGCAATTTACTGGTAACCCGGCAGGAGGATCATGGATTACAAGGCCCAAGGCCCAGAAGGCCGGTTCATGTATAGTGGGCCGGTTTATGAAGAAAGCACAAGGAATATTCTCCTACAAAGGAAGCAAGACTAGGACTCCTTGTAATAGATCAATCCTAATCCTACTAGGACTAGTCATGTAACCCGCCCCTTCAACATATATAAGGAGGGGCAGGGCTCCCCAAAGAGGGAGGAGTTTTTAGACAAGTTCTCTCAAGTTTCTAGGGCTAGACACCAAGAGCCGGTTTACCGGCGACACCATGAGGATCATAATGAGATCTAGCCTCAAACAGCACGTAGGGTTATTACCGGATGATGTTTCCCGGGGCCCGAAGCTGTCTAAACCTTTGTCTTACGTTGCCTCTCTCGATTCCGCTCAACCCCTCTCAATCTACCAAATAGATGCGCGGCCTCACGACTAAGTCCGTTGAACCGGACATCTGCCGTGTTGATTCCACGACAGCTGGGGTGTCCATGATGAGCCTTCTTTATTTGTTCTATTAGCATAGGCCGTATTTCCGCATTTGACACTTCGCCTTCAGTGACCATCATTAAGTTGAGCTTGGCGAATTCTCGCTGAAATTCGGGTCTCAGGTTCTGTAGGCTGCCGTTGTCCGGGCTGGGGTTACGGCTGAGAGCATCTGCTACCACGTTTGCCTTTCCTGGGTGATAGTGGATGCCGACGTCATAATCTTTTACCAGTTCCACCCAGCGTTGTTGTCGTAAATTGAGTTCTGGTTGTGTGAAAATATATTTGAGGCTCTTATGGTCCGTATATATTTCACAACGATTCCCAAGCAAAAAGTGCCTCCACTCCTTGAGTGCATGGATGACTGCTGCCAATTCCAAATCGTGAGTAGGATAATTTTCTTCATGTTTCCGTAGTTGCCGGGAAGCGTAGGCGACTACTTTGCCTTCTTGCATTAGTACGCATCCGAGGCCTTTCCGGGATGCGTCACAATATACTTCAAAGCATTTGTGTATGTCGGGTACGACCAATACTGGGGCCGTTATTAATTTCTTTTTTAGTTCCTGGAAGCTTTTCTCACACGCTTCGGTCCACACGAATTTCTTATCCTTCTTGAGTAACCGTGTCATTGGTTTGGCTATGGTGGAAAATCCTTCAATAAACCTCCGGTAATATCCAGCCATTCCGAGGAAACTTCGTATGTCTGTTATATTGGCTGGTGACTTCCAACCCAGTACAGCATTGACCTTTTCCGGGTCCACAACAACTCCCTCTTATGTCAATACGTGGCCTAGAAAACCAACTTGTCTTAACCAAAATTCACATTTGCTGAATTTGGCGTAGAGTTGATGTTTCCTTAATTCTCCCAGTACAATACGGAGGTGTTCAGCATGCTCTTCTGGTGTCTTTGAATATACCAAGATATCATCAATAAATACTACCACAAATTTGTCCATAAATTTCGTAAACACTTTGTTCATGAGGTGGACAAAATATGCGGGGGCGTTGGTCAGTCCAAACGGCATTACTGTAAATTCATATAGTCCGTATCTGGAGGTGAATGCTGTTTTCGGGATATATTCTATCCGTACTTTTAATTGATGATAGCCTGACCTTAAATCAACTTTTGAGAAAACCTTGGCTTGCGCAAGCTGGTCAAATAAATCCCTTATCCGTGGCATTGGATATTTGTTCTTGATAGTGACCATGTTGAGTGCTCGGTAGTCTATACACAATCTCATAGTACCATCCTTCTTTTTGGCGAATAATACCGATGAACCCTAAGGTGAGCAGCTGGCCCGTATAAATCCTTTGTCCAGTAATTCCTTTATTTGGTTCTTTAGTTCAACCAACTCGGACGGTGCCATTCTGTATGGTTTCTTGTATATGGGGGTGGTTCCAGGCGCTAGCTCAATGATGAATTATATTTCTCTGTCTGGTGGCATGCCATGCAGTTCTTCAGGAAATACGTCTGGAAACTCACATACTACTGGAACCTTGCTCAATTCCGTAGTGTGTACCTTGTTTAATTTTGGTTGCTGCGATACTGGTCTTTCTTGAGCTGCGACTCTTATTGTCTTTCCGTGATGATGAGTAAGAATCACAGTTCGGTTGAAGCAGTCGATAAATCCTTTGTTGGTGGTTAGCCAGTCCATACCCAGCATAACATCCAGTCCCTTGTTTTCCAACACGATGAGGTTTGCATGAAACTTTAACCCTTCAATTTCAATGGTTATACCTTGGCAGTAATTTTGAGTGATCTGCTTACTTCCGGGGGACTTGATGGTCATTGACTTTCCCAAGGGAAGAATAAAAAAACCATGTTGCAAAGCAAAACTCTTCGAAATGAACGAATGAGAAGCTCTAGAATCAAACAAAACCGTGGCAGGTTTTGTGTTGACAGGGTACGTACCGAGTACGATATCCGGGGCATCCTGTGCTTGCTCCTTGGTCACATGGTTCAGGTGGCCTTTCTTGTGGTTGTTATTAGGGTTGAAGTTGTTACGCTTGGGCGCGGAATTGTTTCCGTTGCTGTTAGGCTTCGGTGCTGAGTTTCTTGGCTTTGGGCACTGTTTAGCATAGTGTCCCTCTTCTCCACAAGCGTAGCAAGTAACACCTGGGCGATACGTGAAATCCTTGTCCCTTGCATGAATTTTTTTGCTTGGACGTGTGTCATTTGTCATGGATTTGTTTGCCCCATTTTTCTAGAAATTTACCTTATTCCTGTTGTTGCGAGTGTGGTTGGTCTGGTCCCTTTTTCTCTTGCGAATGTCTTCCAGACTGCGGCGCTCATTTTCCGAGGTAATAGCCTTGTCCACCAGTGTCTTGAAATCTGGAAAAGTATGTACGACTAACTGGCATTTAAGTGCTGGTGCCAGACCGTCCAGGAATTTTTCCATCTTCTTATTTTCAATCATACGCTCTTCGTTGGCACAACGGGATAATTGAGTAAACTAGCTGTTGTACTCAGTTACAGTCATGCCCCTTTGCTTAAGGTCATCAAACTCTCTTTTCTTGATCTTCATAATGCTTCTAGGGATGTGCGCCCCACGAAAGCCTTCCTTAAAATCTTCCCAGGTGATATCATTTTCGTTGGGGTGCATATGCAGAAAATTCTCCCACCATGAAGCGGCTGCTCCAGTAAGATAATGTGGTGCGTAAAGTACCTTTTCACGGTCTGAGCATTGTGCCACAATTAATTTTCTTTCAATGTCTCGAAGCCAATCATCGGCCTCAAGAGGCCTGTCTGTGTGAGAAAATGTTGGCGGACGTGTCTTTTGTAATTCAGATAACTTTGAATGCTGCTGGTGTGGCTCAGGTTGATTCCCCATATTAATGACATGGTTCATCATTTCCTGATGCTGTTGCTGACTTTGCTCGTAAAGACGGCATACTTGACAAAATGTTGTTTCGCTGCCCTGCTGACTCGACTGCCCCTGCGTGAAATTGTTACCTGATTGTGTGCCGTAATTTTCCTCTGGCGGACTTGGCATGGAACGTGTCGAGGGACGAGTCATTTCTCACTCTGGTGGTATTATTGCAGAAATCATGAGAAGAACTGAGCGGCAAAAAAAATAAACCAAGATTTGCAAAAGCAGCAAAAACACGAGCTCCATAGATTTTTTAAATAAAAGCTTGATTGCGCACGGAGAAGGATCGCTTAGTACTTACCTTACAAGCGAGTCGTAATCATACATACGTCACTCAGGATGTGCGTACACATTCCTGACATGATATTTATGCTAGTACACTTCTCCAAGTTCCTACATGATGCGCAAACAGACTACTCCCCAACAACCTATTTTACATATCATACAAATCATTCAAGCGTGCATAACGCGTTGCGGACAGGCGCACTAATCGGAGATGTTGAAGACTTCCCTTGGCCTGCCGAGGGTAAGGCCCACTGGTGATGGAGACTCAACTTCCTCCTCACTAATAGTCTCCAGGTGTGGAGTACTGGTACGAGGTGTTGATGCGGGTGCGGCAGGTGCTGTAGCTCTGACTGGGGTAGGAGCAATGACCTGGTCAAACTCCTCAGTGGTTGGCAGACGGCGAGCGGTGACTAAGATGGAAGGTGCATAAGATGCGGAGGACGAGACAAAAGTCAGCGGTGGTGAAGTATGGAGTAGCTCCCTCCTGTTGGCGGAGCCACTCTGGACCAAGTCCATACGAGCAGCCACCAAGTCGTCCACAAGATTATCAAAGGCTGCGTCAAGAGCCTTGAGGTACTCAACCATTGATTCGATGGCTTCATCACGCTCCCCATTTGCGCAAGCAAACACATAGTGGCACGTGTAAGGCACGTGACATGGGAGATAACGGTAGCGACGAGTCTTCATTGAAGGAAGAACATCCCGGAGACGAGCTATCGCCTCACGGGCAGCCATTTGCATGGCATGCCTCTCTGTAGGTATGGCCCTGCCCACAAATCGGAGGCGGCGCGCTTTAGAACGCCCCCTCTTGAATTGCACCACGGCCTGGTGCATTGACACGCTGTCGCTGAGCTTGTGACGGTAGAGTGTAAACTCTGGACGGGTCGATGGCCCGATCGCGACCTTGGTGATGGCGACGAGGAGCTTGATAAACCCCTCAGGAATGTTGGCGAACACTTGTGATTCGCAGTCGCCGCTGGCCATCTACAAAAGTAGACAAAATTTCCGAATAGTCAAGTCATAAATTTATGATGACTAACAGAAAATTGCTACAAATGCAAAAATGCTGAATAGCACTAAATACGCTAATAACCGATTAGCGATCACACCTAGCGGCCTCCTAAAGTCAGCCTGGCTCTGGTACCAAGGTTGTCAGGACCGATTTTTCTGTAAAATAATTACCGAGAGACCGACCTTTTTATCGAACCAGCAAGGAAGAATACTTCTTACTGATAGACAATTCCTTGATACAGAAATCCAGAGTACTGAATATTATACATGGTTGAGCTGAGGTCGCTCAATAATTTATTACAAGCACGCCTTTATGATACATAAGGGCGGATATGACACACTGGTAGGGTGGCATACTACTAACTCGTAATAAAAAGGTGGTTGGTATGTCACAGTGGGGTGGGTGATGTGACTCCAATATCATACAATTCATTGAGTGTCGGAGTGAGACCCGATGAATTTATTTGGTGGTTGGCGGAAGCGGTTATATAACAGTGATCAACTCAAGGATCGTAAGAGACTGACTGGGACTCCACTAGACGTCGGACTCGCTATCAAACTCTTTATCCATGAGATCGCCTTCGTCAACATCTGGCCAAATCAACAAGCCAGGTGAGTACTTTGAATGTACTTGCAAGACAGTTCGGACATAAGATATAATAAATGCAAACATGATGCATGAGAGTATTCTAGCAATATGTATACGGATAGTACAATTTCTGTGGTGCAAGAAGAATAGAAGTCGGGCGGTAATCCTCCCGAAATCCATAAGATAAATAAAAGAAAACCAAACGCGTGTCTGAGCGACGCCTCGTGAGGAACAAAGAATAAAAACATGCCACAGTCGGACGTCTGAGCGACATCACATAAATAGCTTATAATGAAAATAAATAACGAGAATGCCACAGTCGGACGTCTGGGCGACATCACATAAAGGGCTTATAATGAAAATAAATAACGAGAATGCCACAGTCGGACGTCTGGGCGACATCACATAACCTGCTTATAATGAAAAGAAATAATGAGAATGCCACAGTCGGACGTTTGGGCGACATCACATAAAGGGCTTATAATGAAAAGAAATAACGAGAATGCCACAGTCGGACGTCTGGGCGACATCACATAAAGGGCTTATAATGAAAATAAATAGCAAGAATGCCACAGTCGGACGTCTGAGCGACATCACATAAAGGGCTTATAATGAACAATAGTATAACGGTAAAGTACTTCAGGGGGTAAATCAATACAGAGATAACCAGTTAGTTCATCTACCAAAATGAACTTGGCAAAAAATCACCACTCTTGTTACTATCATAAAATTACTAGAGACGGTCACCGGGGTTGACACGAAGACTGACTCTAGGCCATAAACATGGCTACTCAGAAGATTTGACTCTGCAGAGCTTGTACTATTAAATCACAGCCGACGGATTCCACTAGCCATAAGGACTAGTTCCGTCTACGGTGTTTTAGCAGAAACACAACTTACCAGTACACACCCATTTCACATCCTGCTGTCCGGAAGCACCCGTGAAAACATTCATGAAAAACTTTAAGACGGGGAGGCTACAACCTCGAATAGCATGGGATCAAATTTCTATACGCGTGCACTAAGGGGTGCCCCCCTCTCGGTCCCAACCGGAAACACCCATGCCCCCTGACCGGATGACATGCTTTAATCCAGGGCCATGGAACCCTCATCCCGGCCCCTCTACTTGGTGTGTACACGGAAAGAGGTTTGCAACTGACTAAACCGTAATCTTAACAGACGGCATATGACAGTACCAAAAAGGAGACGAACGGAATCATGACTTGATCCACGGTGATACTAAAGTTAACCATCTACTGGCATGCTCCAACAATACCAGTACACAACCCATCATGTCACCACATGATCGAGGTGGTTCAACCATTATCATTCGGGGCTCACCCAAAGTTTACTTGCATGAAATATAATCATCCACAAATGCTTATATGATCATGCCATGAAGAAGAACTACTCGAGCAAACATGCAACACACTCATCATATCAAAGGTTCAAACATGCTTGCCTGGTTCAGAGTAGTCGGAGTCTAACTCGGTGAGGTTCGCGGCTCCGTCACGTCCTTCGGTATCTACGTATTCAAACAAAAACGAATACTAACATAAATACCGCGCGTGCAAAAAAAGTTGCTCCAAATATTTTTCAAATAAATATGATAAAAAAACTAGACAGAAAACTGAAGAGGACAGAAAAGAATCAACTCAAAATCATCTTTAGTTAAAAAGATATTAGAGTTTCTGTCCAGGGACTCATCTGTAATGAAACAGAAAGTTTCCAGGGGCTAGAATACAAAACAGAAAAGCGAACCGGTACGCAGTACGCCAGCCGAATAGGAAGACATACTTTGCCCGAAGGCGCTTTCCAGAAAAACGTTTCGGAGGGAAAAGAGAGGCTGGCGAGGGGGTCCCTCTCGTCAGGTTTAAAAATCAAAACAGAGCCGCGCCGGCGCCGATCCACGGCGAGGCAGGGGGAGGGAGTGGTACCTACGGGTTCCTGGTGTTCTTCCGCGTCGGTGGGTGGTGGAGTTGAGCGTCGGCGAGCCCCACGTCAACGACGACCCTATCTCCGGCGGACGGCGGCTCGGGTGGTCGTGGGCCTCGTCGGAGAGAGCTTCTGGGGTCAAATTGGAGTGGGGGTTAGTCTCCTAGAGGTGCCAGGAGGTTACGCTTGAGTCCAGGGTGGCGGAGGAGTTCTCACCAGAGAGAACGTTGCTGGAGCCCGAGGCGGACGGAGTTGGCCGGAGTTGAGGAAGAAGGGCCCCTCGAGTCAGGGTGGCAATGGGGATTACCCACGCGGGTATTGGACTCCCATCCCCGTCCCCGCGACAGCCTTACCATGCCCGTCCCCGTCCCCATACCCGTCCGCGGGGGTATAAATATTCCCATCCCCATCCCCGTCGAGTTTTTTATACCCGTGGGGAAACCCATATACGCTATCAGAAATAACATCATATAGCATTTTAGTAGGAAAAATAGCATTTCTGCGCAATAAATAGTATGTTGTGTATAGGTTAGGGTTTTCCTCAGGCTTTTTGGCCAAAGGGGTGGGATGGGTGAAAAAAATCAGTGGGTAAGGGCATGAATTACATGGGGTCTACTATTTTTTGAGCCTGCATGTAAGGCCTACACGGGTAAGGCGGGTAACGGGCATGGGTAATGCTATCCCATCCCCATCCCCATCATACACGCTGGGTAAGGTATTTGACCCACAAGCTTCCCCGTGGGTATTAAAGCTAGCACATTCCCGTCCCCTAATAGAGTAATTACCCACGGGGACACGGGTAACGGTTAACCATTGCCAGCTTGACCCTCAAGGCTCTTCCAGAGGCTAGGCGGGGTCTAGTGAGGTGGTGGAGGTGTGCGGGGTCGAGCGTGAGCTCGGGGGTGCTATATATAGCCGGCCCGAGGCGGTTGCCGTGAACGGGATAAGTCTGGAAATCAATTACGGCGGCGCTATGGCTGGACGGCTGGTTTAGGAGCTTGAGCATCGACTAGGAGGTGCACTGGTTCCATTTCAGTGCCTAACTCAGCAAGGGAGGAGCGGTTACGGTCTATCCTCCACGGAACGACCGTGCGGCACGTCGGCGGCAGAGAGCGCGCCCTGTGCGTGCCAGGCCACAGCGATGGTGCTGCAGGCGTGCGTTGGCGATGGAGAAGGCCACGCGGAGCCCCCTGGTGACTTGGGCGGTGCAGAACGACGTTGTGCCATAGGGTGCCTCCTGTCGGCCGCCACAGGATGTTCTGTCGCCGCGGAAGACGCCAGCGTGGGCGGGCCAGGGCGTCAGCGACGCCAGCAACGGGCCAAGCGAGCGTGCGGCGCTGTGGATAAGTGCGAGGTGCAGTGAGCATCGCGCCAGGGCGGGCACTGGTGAGATTGACGCCGCGGCTCTGACAAAACTGACGAAGCTGCACTGTCGACTGTGATCCTCAGTTAGCTTTTTCTGAAACTGACAGAACAGTGCACGCTAGGTGTTTGACGAAATGATTTTGGCATGTGGAAAATATTGTTGGAGCTGATATTTGGTGGAGTGGCCTCTTGATGCATCTAGAAGCTGCCTGAATTTTCGTAGAATTTTTGGAAGAAGGAAAATATGAATTTCACCAAAATTTGCAAATTTGGTCCAAACTTGCAGCAAGTGAAATTTGAAAATCTTGAACTGTGGACCAGTGAAACAAGATGGATCTAGGTTGTGGGTGCTAAGGACTATCCAGGGGAGTTGGCTTGGAGACAAAACTCAAAGGGAACATGGTGGTTCCTTTGTAAATCACCATGGTCCATTTAAATGGACATAATTTGTTTTTGATGCAAAATAAATAGAAGAAAAATTCCAATAAAGTTGAAACTTGCTGGAATGGATGAGAGACTTGTCTCAAGGTGAAGGGGAGGTCTTGGAGAGAAAATATTTATTGGGTGTCATGGCAAGAGGAAAGTTGGAGAGGAAGACAAGCCCAAGGTTATTCCTATGATGGTTAAACAAGAAGGGAAAAGAATCAAACAACTCCTATGAAAATCAACTTGTGTTTGAGCTAACACTAGAAGAAAACCTTCAAGACCAAAAATCAAGCTTGAGAAGAACACACAAACTTTGGTCAGAAAAGATTTTAGAAGGGTTTTCAAGAGAAGAACAAATACCCCCTTCCAAAAGACCAAAAGTTTGGAAGAAAACAAAACCAAAAAAAATTGGGGTGTTACAACACCTAGCCCCTTAGGAAAAATCTCGTCCCCGAGATTTCAGCTGATCCTCAAAAAGGTGTGGGGGTTCTGTCCGAAGAAAATCTTCCCATTCCCATGTTGCCTCATCCTCTGTGTGATTACTCCACTGAACCTTGAGGAATTTAATTGTCTTCTGACGGGTTCTCCTTTCAGACTCCTCCAATATTTTTATGGGGTGTTCCCGGTAGGTGAGATCTGGTTGCACGTCAAGATTTTCATGCGACACATGCTTCTCCGGGTTGCTTACACACTTCCGTAGTTGCGAAACATGGAACACGCCGTGGACGTCTGACAGCTCCTTGGGAAGGTCCAACTGGTAGGCCACTGTGCCTCTTCGTGCAACTATACGAAAGGGTCCGATAAATCGTGGTGCTAGTTTTCCTTTGACCTTGAATCGTTGCAGTCCCCTCATAGGAGATACACGTAGGTATACGTCTTCACCGGGTTCAAAACTTACTTCCCGATGCTTTTGATCGTAGTAGCTCTTCTGTCGACTTTGGGCTGTCTTGAGTCGATCCCGTATTATTTTAACTTTTTCCTCAACTTCTTTCAGCATGTCCGTGCCGAAGATACGACTGTCCCCTGTTTCCAACCAGTTTAATGGAGTACGTCATCTTCGTTCGTATAAGGCTTAGAAAGGTGCCATTTTCAGGCTGGCTTGGTAACTATTGTTGTATGCAAACTCGACATATGGTAAGCTTGCCTCCCAACTGGTCCCATAGGTGAGGACACATGCCCTTAGCATGTCTTCTAGTATTTGATTTACTCGTTCCGTTTGTCCTCCAGTCTGGGGGTGATAGGCTGTACTGAACATTAGTTGCGTTCCCAGGGCTTGCTGTAAATGATCCCAAAATTTGGAGACGAACTGAGTGCCTCTGTCGGATATTATAGTCTTTGGAACTCCATGTAGGCATACTATACATGCGAGGTAAAGCTTTGCAAGCGTTTGGGTGGTGTGGGTTGTCTTGACTGGGATGAAGTGCGCCACCTTGGTCAGTCTATCAGTGATGACCCATATGTCATCATTTCCATGTTGTGACCGTGGCAGTCCAACAATAAAATCCATCCCAGTATCATCCCATTTCCACTCAGGTATCTTGTTTGGCTGTAACAGTCCTACGGTTTTCTGGTGCTCGGCTTTAATACGTTGACATGAGTCACAACATGTAATGTATGTGGCTATATCCCTCTTCATACCGTGCCACCAAAATCTTTCCTGAATGTCCTTGTACATTTTGTTCCCTCCAGGGTGAATTGAGTACGGAGCAGTGTGGCTCTCTGCTAGAATTTGCTGCTTGAGGTCTTCGCTATTTGGTACGCAAAGTCTGTCTCCAAACCATAATATTCCCTCACTGTCTATGGTAAATTCTGAGGCCTTGCCCTGACTTACTTTTCTTTTTATTCCTTCAATGCTGGTGTCGGGGATATACCCCGCGGTATGAACCGACCGGAAATACGACCCGGCCGGACTTGGCAGTTTACTTAAGACGGTTTACACTTGGCACCCGCTAGCCACCTGTGTGCGAAGCACGTCGGTAGAACCAGTCTTGCGTAAGCGTACGCGTAATGTCGGTCCGGGCCGCTTCATCCAACAATACCGCCGAATCAAAGTATGACATGCTGGTAAGCAGTATGACTAGTATCATCCACAACTCACTTTTGTTCTACTCGTCCATATCATCTACGCATAGACCTGGCTCATGATGCCACTGTTGGGGAACGTAGTATTTAAAAAAAAAATCCTATGATCACGCAAGATATATCTACTAGATGCATAGCAACGAGAGGGGAGAGTGTGTCCACGTACCATCATAGACCGGGAGCGGAAGCATCTAGTGACGCGGTTAATGTAGTCAAACTTTCTTCGCGATCCAACCGATCAAGCACCGAACGTACGGAGCCTCCGCATTCAGCACACGTTCAGCTTGATGATGTCCCACGAGCTCTTGATCCAGTAGAACCTCACGGGAGAGTTTCGTCAGCACAACGGTGTGGTGACGGAGATGATGAAGCTACCGGCGCAGGGCTTCGCCTAAGCACTGCAATGGTATGACCTAGGTGTGTTTCTGTTGAGAGGGGCACCACACACGGTTGGGAGAGATCAACTGATGAACTTGTGTGTCTATGGGGTGCCTCTAACCCCGTATATGAAGGAGTGGAGGAGGGGGAGGGTCGGCCCTCTCTATGGCGCGCCCTAGGGGAGTCCTACTCCCACTGGGAGTAGGATTCCCCCTTTCCTAGTAGAACTAGGAGCCCTTCCAAGTAGTAGGAGTAGGAGAGAAGGAAAGGGCAAAGAGAAGAGAAGGAAGGAGGGGTGCAGCTGAAGGAAATATGCCCTAGAGGCAATAATAAAGTTGTTATTTATATTTCCTTATATCATGATAAATGTTTATTATTCATGCTAGAATTGTATTAACCGGAAACTTAGTACATGTGTGGATACATAGACAAAACAGTATGTCTATAGTATGCCTCTACTAGACTAGCTCATTGATTAAAGATGGTTATGTTTCCTAGCCATAGACATGAGTTGTCATTTGATCAACGGGATCACATCATTAGGAGAATGATCTGATGGACAAGGCCCATCCGTTAGCTTAGCACTATGATCGTTTAAGTTTTACTGCTATTGCTTTCTTCATGACTTATACATGTTCCTATGACTATGAGATTATGCAACTCCCGAATACCGGAGGAACACTTTGTGTGCTACCAAACGTCACAACGTAACTGGGTGATTATAAAGGTACTCTACAGGTGTCTCCGAAGGTACTTGTTGGGTTGGCGTATTTCGAGATTAGGATTTGTCACTCCGATTGTCGAAGAGGTATCTCTGGGCCCACTCGGTAATGCACATCACTATAAGCCTTGCAAGCATTGCAGCTAATGAGTTAGTTGCGGGATGATGTATTACGGAACGAGTAAAGAGACTTGTTGGTAACGAGATTGAACTAGGTATTGAGAAACCGACGATCGAATCTCGGGCATGTAACATACCGATGACAAAGGGAACAATGTATGTTGTTATGCGGTTTGACCGATAAAGATCTTCGTAGAATATGTGGGAGCCAATATGAGCATCCAGGTTCCGCTATTGGTTATTGACCGGAGACGTGTCTCGGTCATGTCTACATAGTTCTCGAACCCGTAGGGTCCGCACGCTTAAGGTTTCGATGATAGTTTTATTATGAGTTTATGAGTTTTGATGTATCGAAGGAGTTCGGAGTCCCGGATGAGATCGGGGACATGACGAAGAGTCTCAAAATGGTCGAGACGTAAAAATCGATATATTGGACGACTATATTCGGACATCGGAAAGGTTCCGAGTGATTCGGGTATTTTTGGAGTACCGGGGAGTTACGGGAATAGAGGCGAGAGGCCAAAAGGAAGGAGGCGTGCACACCCCTTCTGGTCCGAATTGGACAAGGGGTGCAGCCCCCTTTTCCTTCTCCCTCTCCCCCTCTTTCCTTCTCTCCTACTCTGGAAAGGAAAGGGGAATCCTACTAGGACTTGGGAGTCCTAGTAGGACTCCCCACACTTGGTGCGCCCCCTCTAGGGCCGGCCTCTCCCTCCCTCCTTTATATACGGGGGTAGGGGGGCACCTCTAGACACAACAATTGATCTCTTGATCTCTTAGCCGTGTGCGGTGCCCCCCTCCACCATAGTTCTCCTCGATAAATATTGTAGCGGTGCTTAGGCGAAGCCCTGCGACGGTAGAACATCAAGATCGTCACCACGCCGTCGTGCTGACGGAACTCTCCCTCGACACTCGGCTGGATCGGAGTTCGAGGGACGTCATCGAGCTGAACGTGTAATAGAACTCGGAGGTGCCGTAGTTTCGGTGCTTGATCGGTCGGGCCGTGAAGACGTACGACTACATCAACCGGGTTGTTCTAACGCTTCCGCTTCCGGTCTACGAGGGTACGTAGACACACTCTTCCCTCTCGTTGCTATGCATCTGGTAGATAGATCTTGCGTGATCGTAGGAAAATTTTAAAATACTACGTTCCCCAACAGCAGCCCCTCCCCCTAGTCCAATTCAGACTAAGACTTGGGGGCGCAGCCTCCTCTCTCTCTTTCCCCTAAAGCCCAATAAGGCCCATATACTCCCCGGCGAATTCCCGTAACTCTCTAGTACTCCGAAAAATACCAGAATCACTCGGAACATTTCCGTTGTCCGAATATAGTCGTAAAATATATCGATCTTTACGTCTCGACCATTTCGAGACTCCTCGTCATGTCCCCGATCTCATCCGGGACTCCGAACTACCTTCGGTACATCAAAACACATAAACTCATAATACCAATCGTCATCAAACGTTAAGCGTGCGGACCCTACGGGTTCGAGAACTATGTAGACATGACCGAGACTCATCACTGGTCAATAACCAATAGCGGAACCTCGATGCTCATATTGGCTCCTACATATTCTACGAAGATCTTTATCGGTCAAACCGCATAACAACATACGTTGTTCCCTTTGTCATCGGTATGTTACTTGCCCGATATTCGATCGTCCGTATCTCAATACCTAGTTGAATCTCGTTATCGGCAAGTTACTTGTTCCATAATACATCATCTCGTTACTAACTCATTACTCATTTGCTTGCAAGGCTTATTATGATGTGTATTACCGAGAGGGCCCAGAGATACCTCTCCGACATTCGGAGTGACAAATCCTATTCTTGATCTATGCCAACACCACAAACACTTTCGGAGACACCTGTAGAGCATCTTTATAATCACCCAGTTACGTTGTGATGTTTGATAGCACACAAGGTGTTCCTCCGGCATTCGGGAGTTGCATAATCTCATAGTCATAGGAACATGTATAAGTCATGAAGAAAGCAATAGCAGTTAAACTAAACGATCATAGTGCTAAGCTAACGGATGGGTCTTGTTCATCACATAATTCTCCTAATGATGTTATCATGTTGATAAAATGACAACTCATGTCTATCGCTAGGAAACATAACCATCTTTGATCAATGAGCTAGTCTTGTAGAGGCATACTAGGGACACTCTGTTTTGTCTATGTATTTTCACATGTACTAAGTTTCCGGTCAATACAATTCGAGCATGAATAATAAACATTTATCATGATATAAGGAAATAAATAATAACTTTATTATTGTCTCTAGGGCATATTTCCTTCAAAGCTTTATTGGTAATGGGCTTCATTAAAGAAGCCCCCAAGTATATTTGAGGTAGATACATTCAAAGATGTACTTATCCTGTGGTAGTTCGGGCGAGCCGAATACTTACCAATGAGAGAAAATGTAAGAAAAAAAAGATAAGGAGAAAAAAAATTAAAAGTAAGAGACAAGACCTAACTTGAAAGGAGGAAAAAAATTCTAAAGAACTATCCATAAAATCGTCGTAGCCTGGCAGCGTTCCACGGGTTTGGCTCAAGGCAGTTGTCGTGTGCATTCCGAAGGCGATAGGCTCCACCGGTGAGTACTTCATCTATAATGAAGGGGCCCTCCCATTTTGTTTTGAGCTTTTCCTTCTTATTCTCTAGGAGGCATAAAACGAGTTCGCCGATGTTGTATGTCTTTGCCCGCACTTCTCTGCTCTGGTATCGCCTGGCCTGTTGTTGATAAAATGCGGAACGGGCTTGCGCTGTATCGCGCTCCTCTTCAAGTCCATCTAGGTCGTACTTCCGATGTAGCTCAGCTTCTCTCTCCTCGTACATGCGCACTCGAGGTGAGTCATGAATAATGTCTCAGGGCAGAATAGCCTCTACGCCGTACACCATGAAGAAATGTGTGTATCCGATCATCCGATTAGGTGTGGTCCGCAGCCCTAGAGTACGGAGTCAAGCTCTTCAACCCAGTGTTTATAAGACTCCCGTAGGGAGCGCACTAGTCGGGGTTCAATGCCACTCATTATCAGACCATTGGCTCTTTTGACTTGACCGTCTGTTTGAGGATGGTACACAGAAGCGTAATCAAGTTGAATACCTAACTTTGCGCACCAATTTTTTACCTCGTCAGCTGTGAAGTTGGTGCCATTATCTGTGATAGTACTGTGCGGGACACCATAACTATATACTACACCGGATATAAAATCTATCATTGGCCCTGCCTCAGCAGTTTTTACTAGCTTGGCTTCTATCCATTTAGTGAATTTATCTACCATCACCAGCAAGTATTTCTTTTTATGGCTTCCCCTTTAAGGGGTCCGACCATATCAAGCCCCCAGAGCGCAAAAGGCCAAGTAATGGGGATTGTTCTCAGAGCGGTGGGAGGCATGTGACTTTGATTTGCAAAGAGCTGGCAGCCAACGCAGTGTTGGACTAAGGTCTGGCCATCTGCTCGGGCCGTGGGCCAGAAAAAGCCAGCTCAAAAAGCTTTGCCTACGAGCGCCAGGGCTGCGGCATGGTGGCCACCCATTCCAGCATGTATTTCAGTGATAATTTTCCGTCCCTCTTGTTCGGAGATGCGCCTTTGTAGAACACCAGTAGTGCTTTTCTTATATAGGTCACCTTCATGAACTATGTAGGCTTTAGAACGCCGGACTATGCGACGGGCCTCATTTTGGTCATCAGTGAGCTCCTGCCTTTTAAGGTAAGCTAGGAAGGGCTCTGTCCAGGAGGCTATGACGGCCATGATCTCGTGAGCCGAAGGAGTTATCTCCATGTCTGGGTCTCCGATGACGTCCTGGTTAAGTTCGGTCGGGGGTGTGTTCGGATCCGAATTCGTGTCGCCGCCGGCGTCCTGCCATGTTACTGATGGCTTAAATAGCCTTTCCACGAAGGTGTTAGGCGGGACAGGGTCGCATTTAGCGCCCATACGAGCGAATATGTCAGCGGCCTGGTTATTATCCCGGGCTACGTGATGGAATTCCAACCCCTCAAATCTAGCCGATATTTTCAATATAGCATTGCGATAAGCTGCCATTTTGGAATCCTTCGCATCAAAATCTCCATTAATTTGGGAGATAGTGAGGTTTGAGTCTCCGCGTACCTCCAAGCATTGTATGCCCATGGATACAGCTAGGCGGAGACCATGCAATAGGGCCTCATATTCGGCCGCATTGTTCGAGTCCGTGTACATAATTTATAGGACGTACCGGACTGTATCCCCAGTTGGAGATATCAATATTACGCCGGCTCCCAATCCGGCTAGCCTTTTGGAACCGTCGAAGTACATTGTCCAGTGGGAGTATGAGCCGTACTCTTTAGGGAGTTCGGCTTCAGTCCATTCTACGACAAAGTCAGCCAATACCTGGGAATAATTAGTCCGGCGTGGCTTATAAGATATTTCGAACGGTAAGAGCTCGATGGCCCATTTGGCTATGCGTCCAGTGACATATTTAGTGTTAATAATATCGCTGAGTGGTACCTCGCCACTGTGATCGAACACTCTTGAAAATAGTGTCGAAGTTTACGAGATGACATGAAGACCGCATAGGCAATTTTCTGATAGTGGGGGTACCGTAATTTGCACGGTGTTAGAACCTCGGATACGTAGTATACGGGTTTTTGAATGGGGAATTTATGTCCCTCATCAGCTCGTTTGACGACGAGTACGACACTCACTACCTGGTGAGTGGGTGATATATACAACAACATTGGCTCGCCAACACCGGGAGTGGCTAGGGTTGGGTTGCTCTCTAGTAGAGTTTTTATTTCTTCCAATCCAGCTATGTCCGTGTCCGTCCATTCATAATTGTCAGTGCGTCGTAGCAATCTATAAAGTGGCAATGCCTTTCCTCCTAACCTGGAGATTAAGCAGCTTAAGGCCGCTACATAGCCTGCTTGTTTTTGCACTTGTTTGAGGTCGGTTGGAATATTGAGTTATAACAAGGCCCAGATTTTAGCTGGGTTAGCTTCGATTCCTCTATGGGATACGATGAACCCTAGTAGCTTTCCGGCTGGAACGCAAAAAACACATTTTTCCGGATTGAGCCTTATGTCGTATTCTCGAAGGTTGGCAAACGTAAGATGGATATCTTCCACCAAGGTCTCGACGTGTTTTGTCTTAACGACTACGTCGTCAACATATGTCTCCACTGTCTTGCCAATTCGTTTTTGTAAGCATGTTTGAATCATGCGTTTATATGTGGCGCCAGCGTTTTTAAGTCCAAAGGGCATAATGTTGAAACAAAAAGGACCGTACGGGGTGATAAATGCCGTTGCGGCCTGATCGGATTCCTTCGTCTTTATCTGATGGTATCCGGAGTAAGCATCAAGGAAGCACAACGAGTCGTGTCCGGCCGTTGCATCGATAATTTGATCAATGCGGGGAAAAGGGAAGGGATCCTTGGGGCAGGCTTATTTAGGTCTGTAAAGTCGACGCAGAGGCGCCAGGATTTATCCTTCTTCGGCACCATGACTAGGTTGGCTAGCTAATCTAGATGTTTAATTTCTTTGATGAATCCCGCTTCCAATAGCTTGGCTAACTCTTCTCCCATTGCTTGTCTTTTGGGTTCGGAAAACCGTTGCAGTGACTGCTTGATTGGTTTGAATCCTTTGATAATATTGAGGCTATGTTCGGCCAGCCTGCATGGGATTCCCAGCATATCTGAAGGGTGCCAGGCGAATATATCCCAATTTTCCCAAAGGAAGGCGCGTAACCCGCTGTCTACCGCCGGATCCAGCTGTGCCCCGATAGACGCTGTCTTGTTAGGGTCCGTTGGGTGCACTTGGAATTTTATAATTTCATCTGCTGGCTTGAAGGAGGTAGATTTTGATCTTTTGGCAAGGATTACATCATCCCTGTCCACCATTGATCGTAAGGTAGTTAATTCTTCGGTCGCGAGTGCTTCGGATAATGCCTCTAAGGCTAAGGATGCCGTTTTGTTCTCGGTGTAGAGTGCTCTATCCAGATAACTTGTTAATGTGATCACTCCATTGGGCCCTGGCATTTTAAGCTTCATGTACCCGTAATGGGGTATAACTTGAAAATGTGAAAAAGTGTCCCGTCCTAAAAAGGCGTAGTATCCGCTATGGAAGGAAAAAATGTGAAAGAGCAGTTCCTCTGACCTGTAGTTATCGGATGTGCCGAATACATCGAACTTAATGCTTCCCGAACACCAGGCTTCACGGCTGGGTATAATTCCTCTAAAGGTTGTGTTAGTGTGCAAAATGCGGGATTTGTCGACTTGCATTTTTGCAAGCGTTTCCTCATATATGAGGTTTAGTCCGCTTCCTTCCGTCCATAAGTGCTTTAGTGAGGCGAAAACCATCCACTATTGGGTCTAGTACAAGAGCTGTTGTTGCTTGGATCGGCTGGACTCGGGTGCGTCTTCGGCAGAAAAACTAATTGTCGTGTCGCTCCATGGGCTTGCAGAGCTAATTTGGTAGACCTCGGCAAGTTCGCGATTCGCTCTCTTGCGTCGGCTATTTGAGGAGAACGTCTCAAAGATAGTAAATACACCGACGTCTTTCTCCCCTGATAAGGCGGTGGCAAGGATTGCCGCACCGCTCTTAGCTACCTGCTGGAGTACCCAACATGCTCTAAGGCAGTGGTTTGGGATATTGTCCAGGGCTGCGTGTATTTGCAAGGTTTATCGAGCAGTTCATCTAGTACGGACTTGTGTCTTAAAAAAGGTTTGTTCTTCTTGCCAATAGGCATATTATCGGATGACCTGCTAGCGTATGTACGTTTAGCCTTATAAGTGTGTTGTCCGAATATGGACTGTTCGAGAGGTATGTTCTGGGCTTTCCAAGTGTTTTCCATTGCACAATACTTTCGTACTAAACACGATAGTTCTGTGAAACTCAGAATGCGATGTCGGTTGTGGGAGTTCAAGACTCCCTCGTCCGTGCAGTTGCGGTAAAATAGGGAGACCGCCTCGTCGTCATAGTAGTCCTTAATCTTGTTCTTGACAAGCAGGAATCTGGCCCAGAAGTGGTTGACCGTTTCCTCGGGCTGCTGCTGTATGTTCGCGAGATCATCTATGTCCGGGTGTCTGGATTTACTTGGATAGTTTTTCCCAGGGTGGGTAGGTGTTGGTATTTTTGAGTCCCGACCCAAAGTGGTATTCAGAGTTTTGACAACCTCCAATGTGGACGATCCGGGCTTAGCGGGACCTGAACGTTCCAGGAGCCTGGCGTCAATCCCAGAGCTCGAAAAACACAAAGTGCCTCCCGACAGGGGCATGTTCGGCTCGGTGGGTTCGGAGATCCGAACTGTGATGGTCTCCGTCTCAAGAGGGGTGTCTCTTCGGCTCCGTCCTCAACTGCTGCCACTAGATGAGTGATCAGGATGGGATCGATCTCATCATGACCGGATTTAGTTCCGATCTGATCTCCTGGCGATGAAAGCCCCAGGGTGGCGATGCAATCTAGCAGCTCGTTTAAAGGCGAGAGATCTGCCGAGGTTGCGTCATCGGAGTGGCCGGAGTCAACATAAGGGTGGTGATGACCGCATGGAGTGCGACTGGCCCTGATGTGACGCCTCGAGACCGATGCTTCAGACCCCTTCCATTTATTTTTGTTGCAGCCGTGTGTTTATTTTGGTTGTTGCATTGTCATAATTATTTTGCATATTCATTCCTATATGTTGATGCCATAACCATGTTGGGTGCCTTGTCATATTTGCTTCTTCCTTCATGATCATCCTTGTTTATTTTGCTTGTTGCATTTCATCATGGCATCATGTGCATTGCATTTGCATGTTTTCATAAAACTCGTAGTTATTCATGGTTGCCGCTTCTTCCTTTTTTCTGTTGACCTTCTCTCAAACCAACCGGACCGCTCTCTACTCTCTTGTCTTCTCCGTGGCCCAATTGTCTTTGTCGACCTCTCCCAGACACCCTCGCATGCGCGTCCGAAACTGCCCCGAACCCGCCCCGTATTGTCGTTACCGATGTGTCGGCGTTCCGGGAAGGGGGGTACCTAGACTTTCCTGCCTGCGGCCCAGAGCATGGCTCGCAAGGTGGCCTAGTAAGGCCCAGCATCTTTGGCAACACTCAAGACCCTCGCGAGGGGCCAAGCCTCGCAAGGCGGATGACACAGGACATCCCCTGGGGCGGCCTCGCCAGGCCGGCTCATGAGGATCAGAGATATCAAGGCGAGGGGCACCTCGCGAGGTCCTCATGATGTAAGCAGTGACGACCAAAGCCAGGTGGGTGCCAGCAGGTGCAGAGTGCCAGTTTCCTCTCCGCTGCTAAAGGAGTAGGTGCAAGCGCGGAGTCCCGAGGCATCAGGCAAAGGTTTCCATATCGGTGCAACAAGACCAAGACCAGCGGGACAACAGGACGGAGGTCATCGCGGAACCCGCGGCGGCGTCACCACCAGAGCCTTTGGCAGCAAAGACCACCTTTTGTCTGGATAGCTTGTACTAGTTGTCCCCCTTCGAATTGGGCCAATGTGGGATCCCTTCCCGCTCAATATTTGGGAAGAGGACCCTGGCCACTATAAATAGGACTAGCCACCACCATAGGCAGGGGATCAGATCATCAAGACCTCTCAGACACTGCAAGCTCATCTGAGCTCAAGAACACCCCCAAGGAGACAGTTCATCCATGTACTAGTTCTTCCCCTACCTACAAGGCAATCCACCACACACACTGGATTAGGGTGTTAGACCACAACGGTGGCCCGAACCAGTATAAATCTTATGTCTCTTGTTCATTGGATCTGACGAGCTAGGCTTTGGTTTGTTGAGTAGACGGGCTAGGGCGGAAGGAGAGATCTTCATGCGCACCCCAGAGTTCGAACCTTAAGGGTTTTGCTGGAACCCTAAATCCGACATTTCGCGTGCCAGGTAGGGGTGCGCCGGATCTGTTCTTCCGTCGCCCACACCGTCATCACTCAGCATCCTGATGGCCGGTGACCAGGGGGCTCATGCCAACCGCTGGGCAACCTGGCCAGCGCGGACAGCGCCGCCCGACCACTGAGATCTTGTTGGAAATATGCCCTAGAGGCAATAATAAAATGGTTATTATTATATTTCCTTGTTCATGATAATTGTCTATGGTTCATGCTTTAATTGTATTATCCGGAAACAGTAATACATGTGTGAATACATAGACCACAACATGTCCCTAGTGAGCCTCTAGTTGACTAGCTCGTTGATCAATAGATGTATACGGTTTCCTGACCATGGACATTGGATGTTATTGATAACGGGATCACATCATTAGGAGTATGATGTGATGGACATGACCCAATCCTAAGCCTAGCACAAGATCATGTAATTCGTATGCTAAAGCTTTTCCAATGTCAAGTATCCTTTCCTTAGACCATGAGGTTGTGCAACTCCCGGATACCGTAGGAATACTTTGGGTGTGCCAAACGTCACAACGTAACTGGGTGGCTATAAAGGTACACGACGAGTATCCCCGAAAGTATCTGTTGGGTTGGCATGAACCGAGACTGGGATTTGTCACTCCGTATGACGGAGAGGTATCTCTAGGCCCACTCGGTAATAAATCATCGTAATGAGCTCAATGTGACTAAGGGGTTGGTCACGGGATGATGTGTTATGGAATGAGTAAAGAGACTTGCCATAACAAGATTGAACAAGGTATCGGTATACCGACGATCGAATCTCGGGCAAGTACTATATCGCTAGACAAAGGGAATAGTATACGGGATTGATTGAATCCTTGACATGTGGTTCATCCCATGAGATCATCGTGGAACATGTGGGAGCCAACATGGGTATCTAGATCCTGCTGTTGGTTATTGGCCGGAGAGAGGTCTCGGTCATGTCTGCATGGTTCCTGAACCTGTAGGGTCTACACACTTAAGGTTCGATGATGCTAGGGTTATAGGGAATAGATGTATGTGGTTACCGAATGTTGTTCGGAGTCCCGGATGAGATCCCGGACATCACGAGGAGTTCCGGAATGGTCCGGAGGTAAGGATTTATATATGGGAAGTCATCATACGGTCACCGGAATAATTCGGGGGGTTACCGGTATTGTACCGGGACCACCGAAGGGGTCTCGGGGGTCCACCGGCAGGGTCCACCTGCCCCGGAGGGCCCTATGGACTGTATGTGGAGAGGGACCAGCCCCTAAGTGGGCTGGGCACCTCCCCCCTAGGGCCCGTGCGCCTAGGATTTGGGGGGAAACCCTAAGGGGGGAGCCCCCCTTGCCTTGGGGGGCAAGGCACCCCCCTTGTCGGGGATATACCCCGCGGTATAACCCGGCTGGAGTTATAACCCGACGGACAGCTAAACTAGATGGTAAACCGGTTGACCGTTAAGACAGATGTTAAACCAGATGGTCAACCGGCTGACAGTTAAGACAGATGTTAAACCAGATGATAAACCGGCTGACAGTTAAGACAGATGTTAAACCAGATGGTAAACCAGCTTACAGATAAGTCAGATGATAAACCAGATCATAAACCGGCAGACAATCATAAACCAACAGACCGTGATAACTCGGTGGCCAGGGTTTATGAAGCCCGAGACATTATGAAGCCCAAGATGTTATGAAGCCCAAGACGTTGAAAGCTCGTGAAGAGAAGTCAGAATAGTTAAGTCTTAAAGTCCGAGTTCGACTCTACATGTAACCCGCCCCTTCGACATATATAAGGAGGGGCACAGCTTCCCAAAGAGGGACGAGTTCTCACAAGTTAGAGGCGCTATATTCTTTAGGGCTAGACACAAAGAGCCGGTTTACCGGCGACACCATGAGGGGCATAATGAGATCTAGCCTCAAATAGTATGTCGGGCTATTTCCAGATGATGTTTCCCGGGGCCCGAAGCTGTATAAATCTTTGTCTTGCATGTTGCATTTCTCGATTCCGCTCAACCCCTCTCAATCTACCACATAGATGCGTTGGCCTCACGACTAAGTTCTTATCCTAGGACATCTGCCGTGACAATTCCACGACAGTTGGCGCCCACCGTCGGGCCTGCGCACCATGGTGTTGAGTTCTTGAAGGGATCCCACATAGGGATCGAGGAGCTCGCAATTTCTGGATGAAGGAAAGAGCCGGAATAGAAGGATTCACATCAAGCCTAACTTCGTCCATTGAAAAGAAAATTATCAAGTCGCCATGGATGGTCTTTGCAATTTTTTGATCCGATCTGGATAGGCGGATTGGAATAAATGCTGCAGGGGTAGTCTATCTAGTTTACAGCGAGGACAAATCGGGTTAAAAAGAAAATTGGGTTAAAGGAATTACGATCCGAAAACCGAACCGGCCACGATCTGGATTCCTCCGGACACCCGCGGCCTCGTCTTGAGGCGCCCGTTTCTGCTGCCTCGCAGGCGCCTCGGCGGCTTCCGAGTTATAACCCGAACCGCTTATCCTTGCTGCAAGATCCTCGAGCCGCCGGCCTACCGCTTCAATCTGATTTCTCAGGCCCTCCTAAGACACTCGGCCTCGCCTTTGCTTCGCGTGGGCCACCAATATAGCGTTGACCCGCTGCCCCCGTGAGTCGCCTCCCTAAAGCCCATCTGGCTGGATCAGCTGCAGTTTTTCACGGTCTCGAGCCGTCTCGTTCCACCACTCTGAGCCGCCCCTGCCTTGGAGCCTCTCCGTGTTAAGACGCCTGAAGCCACCGTCGCTGGCCGTTACCTCTCCTACAGCGCTGCTCAAGCCACCCGGTGCTGACCCGCCAAGCCACGGTTGCTACCGCCGTTTTCACTTCAACGGCGGTGCCTTGAACTTCCCTGGCAAGCCTCGCATCACCTTCAAGTTGCTGCTCCAAGTTGCCGTCGCCATGACCACGAGCTGGCCCGCTTCAACTGCAGCGTGGATAAATCCGCCATCCAACTCGAGCCGCCGCCCGCGAGCCGGCGCCGCTCTAGCCGGGTCATACAGCGGTTTGGCTTTACCTCTTCCTCCAGCCTCCATGCAAACCCGCATCCCGCAGGTTCAACCTAAAGGCTTCGCCTCGTCCTCAAGCCGCCGTCCGAGGGCCACAGTTGCCACGAGCGAGCCGCCGCGACTCCAAGCCGCTGCTCCTCGACCCACCGTCTGCGCCACGCCCTGTGCCGGATCCGCCTCGGCCCCACTCCTCTTGCATGCCCTGTGACCCGCCCTCTGGCCCTGCCTGGTACTCTTCCTACCTGAACAAATGAACCAATGCCAGATGCCATGTCGGAAAAGAAACAAGATCAACTCCTATTCATCACGTGAAGACGCAAAGAGTATCTAGGGGAGATGCCAGCGTAAGATTATTGAACAAGCCCGTTGTTTTCTTCGTCGTAGCTATGGTGAGTGATCTCACCTTCACTGCGTTGAGTCACCTGATGCCCTCACCACAATGAGTCGCCCTGGTTGGAGAGTGGTCTCCGTTGCGACAGGGTCGCCGCGGCTTCACGCGCCGTTAAACCGCCTCCCACTGACCAGGTTCGCCGTCATCAACTTCAAACAACCATGTCGCTGACTTTGACCGCGCGGCGCCCGACGCCTAAACCGTCGCCGTTCGAAGACGAGCTGCCTTGGCCTCCGAGCCGCCCCGTCGCATATGTCCCGCCGCCGCGAATTCGCCTTGATCCGCCGTCCCAATGGAGCCGCTCCAAATTTACCGCCCTCGTCGGCGGGCCTGAATCGCTGTTGTAACCCGGTCTCTGCTGAATCGCTGAAGCCCCTGCTCCCCCGCTATTCTGAGCCTACCGGGATACCTCCGAATCGCCCATGGCTGTGATCCGCCTTCTGCCACCGGGATGTTACATCGAGCCGCCTGCGCCCAGGGATTATTTTTGCTCGTGAAGGAGAGCATGTATATGGCCTGCGGGCTCTAACCCGCTGCCGGTCGCAGTTCCCGTGTGCCCGTCTCCCAAGCCCCCGGGCGGTTTACCTGGCCTCAGCGTCAAATATTCTGCTAACTCACCGGACCGGCTACCGTGGAAATAGGAGTCAAACAAGTGGCCATCGCAGGGAATAAGAACATGGCAGATGTGTACAGGCCCGCCACAGTTACTATTGCACACCACAAGAGTTGGGATTAGTCGCTGACCAACATGTCATAATAACCGCCTGCCTTGCGATGAACAGTTGCAATCCCCGGATTGATAAGACCAGAGGTCATTACGTGTGTAACGGCATAACCCGTCTGAGGAAAAATCATAAAGACAAAGAAGTAAAAGCAGGCACGCAGAGGTTGTGCCAGCGCTTGTAACGCACTGGATCCCTGATGGACACATACTGCATTGTTAACCCGGGAGTCCGGTTTGCATGCACACATCAGGGTATCCGGCGGAGCCGGGTAAAATTAGTGTTATATGGTTCAATCAACAAATTGAAGACGGCGCCAAATATTCGCCCGCATTGAGTTGTCCAATGGACAGCGGCAATAAGCATAAATCTTGATGCCTGATCAATTTATAGTTATCTAAACATGGTTTGCGCCATCGGTATCACCCAACACCAGTATCATGTTCATCTGGCAAAAGTATCAGGTGATATCTATCTAAATCTATTATATTAGCATATGTTATTTTTTGTCAAAGAACAATTTATCTTTACCATGGTCTGCAATGTTTTTATGCAGGATAAATATTTATGACAAAGGTATTGTTATAGCACGGACATGGAGCACATGCCAGCATAATTTTTTTTCATTGGCGTTCTTCCGGACCAAGCTGTTGACGGATACACGTGCAAATCGCCGCCTCCGCTGTTCGGTCTACATCTGTCCGCGCATGTGGCCGACTCATTGTTTGCGCCGGCTTACAAATACCAGGCCGACTCACCCGTCCGCACCGGCTTACAATGACGCGGCCGACTCATCTGTAGTCCGGGCGAATCAGGTGATATCTATCCTATTTTATTCTTAATACATATTGATTCATCCAAGCAAAAATACCTCGCCCCGCTGTATTTTATACGCATGAAAATTATTCATTACAAAGTGGTATTATACCGCGGAGATGGAGCCACGACAACATCATTCAGCACAGACGGTCGTCCTTATTCAACGGATCCCCGCACCGGCTTACAGCGCCGTGGCCATCTCTCGCGATCGCGCCGATTTACCTCGCCGTGGCCGTCTTTCGCGACCACGTCGGTTTACGATGCGGAGGACAACTTGCTCATCTGCGTCGGCTTACAACACTGCGGCCGACTCATGTGTTTGTGCTGCCTCTGATGTTGCGGTCGTTTTATTGTCCGCCCTGCGGTCCGGTCTATTCAACATACCGGGTTGGCTAACAGACACCGATGAGGATCATAAGGTCCAAAGACATCAGGTGATATCCATCTAAATCTATTTTCTTGGTATATATTGTTTTCATCAAGAAAACAGTTACTTTGATCCGTATATTTTGATATGCAGGATAGTTATTTATTAAAGGGATCAAAGAGAGTTTGTTGCATAGCACAACTCAAACATAGGTACCCGGCGAGCACAGCTCAGAAATATGTCACATGGGGGCTTCTGTTTATAAAGTGCAGTTCTGACTACCCTCCTGATCCGGCGAGCAAACCAAGACCATCATAAGAGTATCACATGGGGGCTCCTGCATGCAAGGAGTTCTTATGGCCTCTTAAACCGACGCCCTTGATAAATCAAGGAATCAGCCATCCTTTCTGTACAAAAAAGAATCACATGGGGGCTTCCACGGGCAAGGAAGTTTCCCATGGCCTCTTAAACCGGCGGCCATATGAAGACCATCATAAGAGCACTGCTCTGGTTGCTTCAGTAATTTCCACATGATGATGAGGGGAAAAAGAGGGTTTGATGCCTAGCACAACTCAAACATATGCCCCGAAGAGCAATGCTCACATGCTACCTGGGGGCTCCTGATGCAAGTTCATCAGTGAGTTAAAAACTCTTGTAGTGAACACGGCTTGGAAGCCCGGTGTATACACCTAAAACCCCAGATTAACCTGCCTGCATCAAGTAAATCGCGCCGTCCAGGTAAACCTGGTATGACCCGTCGAACGTATCACAAGTCAATCCTTCGGGACCCTGAACTTGGTCACGTTAAATTGACGATCATCAAGTGATTACACAAGCCAAAATCTTTATGAGATTTTGAACATTGGTAGCATTTGACATTGATGATTTGGTTAAAGATAGCAGATCATCTTAACAGGCTTTGCTAAAATGGTTAATGACAGTAGCCTGGCAGCTCATAAAAAGCCTCAAATTTGGAGCCTGGCAGCTCGTAAAAAGCCTCGACTACATTGTCTTATTTACCCAAAAACTTTATTTTTCATTTTTTATGTTTTCTCAAATCTTTATCTTCAAGGTCATTGGTTTTTAACCAAGTCCATCGATTCAGGGAGTGGATGACTATAAGTTGCCACTACACCTGCGTTTACAGAGCCTTAGTCTGGGTTACAAACACCAGTACTAACTAAAGTTAAACCAGACTTCATCATAACCCAGTTCGGTTTCATAATGAACCGACAAATAATCAAGGGAGTCATCAACACTTGTGCCTTGGATCATTATCTTTGACTACCGGATTAAGGTTAATTGTGAGACACTTAATTAGAGGTATGATACATACTTTATATTTTGTACACACTTCAAGTTATAAACTTAGATCATGTGTTTGGGCACTATGACCCGTCTGGCGATAAACCGCCAGGACACTTTAAACATTGTTTTATTCAGAAGCAGGTAAGATAATGACCGGTGTTTATTAAACCGGCCTGGCTTTTGACTATAAGTCGCCAGTATGAGATAAGATAATGACCGGTGTTTATTAACCCAACCTGGTTTTGTTTATAAACTGGCAATCAATGGTAATCACCAATGTTCAAATTTTGGGTTATCACCCCTACTACACTGGCTTGGTAAAACCAACGGTGTGATCAAATATCATTGGAACCGGTTTTCAACCGGGTTATATTATTCAAATCTTTAAATATCCAACATGGCTGGATTTTTATTATGGTTATCAATAACCAATATTATGATTGAGGTTTTTAAAGTCGCTTCAGCGCAATGGATATTATTTTATCAATGTTATGATTTATTCTACAACTGAAGGAATAGTCCTGAGTTGCTGCATGCTTATAACCCAGCACTTGGGGGCTACATTATTCAAATTCTGATTATATCAAATTGGCAAGTCCCATGTCACTGCCAGCATGTACCATGACACTTGGGGGCTAATGCGAAGTCATTTTACTGGCCTTATTGAAGACCCGACTCATCACATTGTAATGAGCCGGCCCTTGGAGGCTACCAATTGCTCCTGTCAACAATTAAAGGTACACAAGTCTTTATCCGTTATATTGAAGGATCCACTGCTCAGTTGGTAAAGCACAAAACTCTTAACCTTGTGGACGTGGGTTCAAGCCCCATAATAGGGGTTACATCATATGATGTTCTTTTCAAAGAAGTATATATAAAGTCCCAGCTCAATATTCTTTTACTGAGCCGGCGTGGGGGCTCCACGTTGTTGTTCAAGTCTACATGATCATATTTACAAAAGTCCCTGCTCATTATTACATAATGACCCGGCCCTTGGGGGCTACACTGGTTGAAGTTTTTTGAGCATCAGGCAATTACAAGTCCCAGGTTGCTGCAAGCATGACAACCCGGCACTTGGGGGCTACATAATATGGAGTATTCAGTTTTTACTAGTGATTGGGATGAACAATCTGGATTTCTTCAAGGTTGCAACATTTATATTCAAACAAGTCTTAAGCTATCACTATGTTCTCCTCTTAAGACTTGGGGGCTACAGGTAATATCTATATAAAGGAGGAACTTTTTCAAATTCTTAGTTTCAGGCAAACCAGGAAGATTAATTGTGTGACCCGGCATGGGCAACAATCATAACCCGACGTCTATAAACAATTATGACTCGGGGCCATCAATATTTGTAAACCAGCAGTTCTAGGAGATGATAAATCGGCAATTTTTGCAATGATAAACCGGCAAGCTCTACATTCCTAAACCGGCTGAAGAACAGATGAGTATTTCAAAGACCAATATTTTTTATTAAGCAGTGGGAGATGAGTCAAAGGAGTTATTCTTCACAATATTTCTCTGTAACAAGCCAATGTTAGCAAATTGATTATGAAGCTGGCCTATTGACCAAAATTTTCTAAGAAGAAGGAAATGACAAGGACTTAAGGACGATCAGGATCAGTTTAACATGGATAAATCCAAATTAAACCGGGGGCTAATGTCGGGGATATACCCCGCGGTATAACCCGGCTAGAGTTATAACCCGGCGGACAGCTAAACCAGATGGTAAACCGGCTGACAGTTAAGACAGATGTTAAACCAGATGGTAAACCGGCTGACATTTAAGACAGATGTTAAACCATATGATAAACCGGCTAACAGTTAAGACAGATGTTAAACCAGATGGTAAACCGGCTTATAGATAAGTCAGATGATAAACCAGATAATAAACCGGCAGACAATCATAAACCAGCAGACCGTGATAACTCAATGGCCAGGGTTTATGAAGCCCGAGACATTATGAAGCCCAAGACGTTATGAAGCCGAAGATGTTGAAAGCCCGCGAAGAGAAGTCAGAATAGTTAAGTCTTAAAGTCCGAGTTGGACTCTACATGTAACCCGCCCCTTCAACATATATAAGGAGGGGCAGGGCTCCCCAAAGGGAGACGAGTTCTCACAAGTTAGAGGCGCTATATTCTTTAGGGCTAGACACAAAGAGCTGGTTTACCAGCGACACCATGAGGGTCATAATGAGATCTAGCCTCAAACAGCATGTAGGGCTACTACCGGATGATGTTTCCCGGGGCCCGAAGCTGTCTAAATCTTTGTCTTGCATGTTGCGTTTCTCGATTCCGCTCAACCCCTCTCAAGCTACCACATAGATGCATTGGCCTCACGACTAAGTCCTTATCCTAGGACATCTGCCGTGACAATTCCACGACACCCCTGGCTGCCGCCCCCTCCTCAGATTGGATCTGAGGGGGCCGGCCCACTCTCCCTTGCCCCTATATATATGTGGGGGGTGGGAGGGCAGCCGCACCCAAGCCTTGGCGCAACCCTCCCCCTCTCCCAACTACTCCTCCTCTCCTGCGGAGCTTGGCGAAGCCCTGCAGGATTGCCACGCTCCTCCATCACCACCACGCCGTCGAGCTGCTACAGGACGGAGTCTTTCCCAACCTCTCCCTCTCTCTTTGCTGGATCAAGGCGCGAGAGACGTCACCGGGCTGCACATGTGTTGAACGCGGAGGCATCGTCGTTCGGTGCTTAGACCGGAATCGGCCGCGATCTGAATCGCTTCATGTACGACTCCACCGACCGCGTTCTTGCAACGCTTCCGTATCGCGATCTTCAAAGGAATGAAGATGCACTCGCATATCGTTGCTAGTAATCTCCATAGATAGATCTTGGTGATGCGTAGGAATTTTTTGATTTTCTACAACGATCCACAACAGTGGCGTCATGAGCTAGGTCCATGCGTAGTTACTATGCACGAGTAGAACACAAGATTGTTGTGGGCGTAGATCATGTCAATTTACTTGCCACTACTAGTCTTATGTTGATTTGACGGCATCGTGGGATGAAGCGGCCCGGACCGACCTTACACGTACGCTTACGTGAGACAGGTTCCACCGACTGACATGCACTAGTTGCATAAGGTGGCTAGCGGGTGTCTATCTCTCCCACTTTAATCGGATCGGATTCAATGAAAAGGGTCCTTATGAAGGGTAAATAGTAATTGGCATATCACGTTGTGGTTTTGGCGTAGGTAAGAAACGTTCTTGCTAGAAACCTATAGAAGCCACGTAAAAACTTGCAACAACAATTAGAGGATGTCTAACTTGTTCTTGCAGCATGTGCCGTGTGATGTGATATGGCCAAAAGGATGTGATGAATTATATATATGTGATGTATGAGATTGATCATTGTCAGGACCGGTTTTTCAGTAAAATAATTACCGAGAGACCGACCTTTTAATCGAACCAGTACGGAAGAATACTTCTTGCTGGTAGACATATCCTTGATTCAGAATTCCAGAGTACTGAATATTATACATGGTTGAGCTGAGGTTGCTCAACAGTTTATTACAAACATGCCGATATAATACATAAGGGCGGATATGACACAATGGTAGGGTGGCATACTACTAACTCGTAATAAAAAGGTGGTGGATATGACACAGTGTGGTGGGTGGCGTGACTCCATTATCTTAGAGTTCATCGAGTGTCGGAGTGAGACCCGATGAATTTATTTGGTGGTTGGCGAAAGCGGTTATATAACAGTGATCAACTCCAAGATCGCAAGAGACTGACTGGGACTCCACTAGACGTCGGACTTGCTATCGAACTCTTCATCCATGAGATCGCCTTCGTCAACATCTGGCCAAATCAACAAGCCAGGTGAGTACTTTGAATGTACTCGCAAGACAATTCGTACATAAGATATAATAAATGCAAACATGATGCATGTGAGTATTATGTATCCGAATTATAATTTCTGTGCTGCAAGTAAAAATAGAAGTCGGGCGGTAGTCCTCCCGAAATCCATAAAAATAAATAAAAGAAAACCAAACGAGTGTTTGAGTGACGCCTCGAGAGGAAAAAGAATAAAAACATGCCACAGTCGGACGTCTGGGCGACTTCACATAAAGGGCTTATAAGGAGAAGTAAATAACAAGAATGCCACAGTCGGACGTCCGAGCGACATCACATAAAGGGCTTGTAATGAAAATAAATAACAAGAATGCCACAGTCAGACGTCTGAGCGACATCACATAAAGGGCTTATAATTAATAAGAATGCCACAGTCGGACATCTGAGCGACATCACATAAAGGGCTTATAAATAACAAGAAATGCCACAGTCGGACGTCTGAGCGACATCACATAAAGGACTTATAAATAACAAGAAATGCCACAGTGGGACGTCTGAGCGACATCACATAAAGGGCTTATATAAACAATGGTATAACGGTAAAATACTTCAGGAGGTAAATCAGTACAGAGATTACTAGTTAGTTCATCTACCCAAAATGAACTTGACAAAAATCACCACTCCTGTTACTATCATAAAATTACTAGAGAAGGTCACCGGGGTTGACACGAAGATTGACTCTAGGCCATAAACATGGCCACTCGGAAGATTTGACTCTACAGAGCTTGTACTCTTAAGTCACAGCCAACGAATTCCACTAGCCACAGGGACTAGTTCCGTCTACGGTGTTTTAGCAGAAACACAACTGACCAGTACACACCCATTTCACATCTTGCTGTCCGGAATCACCCGTGACAACATTCACGAAAAACTTTATGACGGGGAGGCTACAACCTCGAATAGCATGGGATCAAATTTATATATGCATGCTCTAAGGGGTGCCCCCCTCTCGGTCCCAACCGGAAACACCCATGCCCCTTGACCAGATGACGGGCTTTAATCCAGGGCCATGGAACCCTCATCCCAGCCCCTCTACTTGGTGTGTACACGGAAAGAGGTTTGCAACTGACTCAACCGTAATCTTAATAGACGGCATATGACAGTACCAAAAAGGATACGAACGGAATCATGACTTGATCCATGGTCATACTAGAATTAACCATTGACTGGCATGCTCCAACAATACCGGTACACGACCCTTCATGTCACCACATGACCGGGGTGTTTCAATCAACATTCGGGTTCACCCGAAGCATGCTTGCATGAAATATAATCATCCACAAATACTTATATGACCATGCTATGAAGAAGAACTACATGAGCAAACATGCAACACACTCATCATCTCAAAGGTTCGAACATGCTTGCCTGGTTCGGAGTAGTCGGAGTCTAACTCGGTGAGGTTCGCGGCTCCATCACGTCCTTCGATATCTACGTATTCAAACAAAACGAATACTGACGTAAATACCGCGCGTGCATAAAAGTTGTCCCAAATATTTTTCCAATAAATATGACAAAAAACTAGACAGAAAACTAAAGAGGACAGAAAAAGAATCAACTCAAAATCATCTTTTGTTTAAAAGATATTAGAGTTTCTATCCAAGGACTTATCTCTAGTGAAACAGAAAGTTTCCAGGGGCTAGAATAGAAAACAGAAAAATGAATCGGTACGTAGTACACCAGCCGAATAGGAAGACGTACTTTGCCCGAAGGCGCCTCCTAGGAAAACATTTCGGGCGAGAAAAGAGAGGCTGACGAGGGGGTCCCACTCGTCGGGTTTAAAAACAGAACAGAGTCGCGCCGGCACCAGAAGGCCGCGGTGGTCGCCGGCGCCGATCCACGACGAGGTAGGGGCAGAGAGTGGTACCTACGGGTTCCTGGTGTTCTTCCGCGTCGGTAGGTGGTGGAGTTGAGCGTCGGCGAGCCCCACGTGGACGGCGACCCTATCTCCGGCGGACGGCGGCTCAGGTGGTCGTGGGCCTCATCGGAGAGAGTTTCTCGGGTCAAATTGGAGTGGGGGGTAGTCTCCTAGAGGCGCCAGGAGGCTACGCTCGAGTCCAGGGCAGCGGAGGAGTTCTCACCAGAGAGAACATTGCTGGAACCCGAGGCGGACGGAGGTGGCCGGAGTTGAGGAAGAAGGGCCCCTCGAGGCTCTTCCAGTGGCTGGGCGTGGTCTAGTGAGGTGGTGGAGGGATGCGGGCTCGAGAGTGAGCTCGGAGGTGCTATATATAGCCGGCCCGAGGCGGTTGCCGTGAACGGGATAAGTCAGGCGATCTATTACGGCGGTGCTGTGGCTGGGCAGGTGCATTAGGAGCTTGAGCATCGACTAGTAGGTGCACTGGTTCCATTTCAGTGCCTAACTCAGTACGGTAGGGGTGGTTACGGCCTGTCCCCGACGGAACGGTCGTGCGGCACGTCGGCATCAGAGGGCGAGCCCTGTGCATGCCAGGCCACGACGATGGTGCTGCAGGCATGCGCTGGCGATGGAGAAGGCCACGCGGAGCTCCTAGGCGGTGCAGAACGGCGTTGTGCCGCAGGGCGCCTCCTGTCGGCCACCACGGGTGGCTCTGCCACCGTGGATGACGCCGGCCTGGGCGGGCATGGGCGCCACCGACGCCAAGAACCAGCCAAGCGCGCGTGCGGCGCTCTGGATAAGAGCGAGGTGCAGTGCAGCATCGAGCCAAAGAGGCACTGGTGAGATTGATGACCGTTCACTGACAAACTGACGTAGCTGCATTGTCGCCTATAATTCTTCAGTTAACTTTTTCTGAAACTGACAGAACAGTGCACGCCAGGTGTTTGACGAATGATTTTGGCATGTGGAAAATCTTTCTGGAGCTGATATTTGGTGAGTGGTCTCTTGATGCTTCTAGAGACTGCCTGAATTTTCACAGAATTTTTGGAAGAAGGAAAATATGAATTTCACCAAAATTTGCAAATCTGGTCCAAACTTGCAGTAAGTGAAATTGGAAAATTTTGAACTATGGACCAGTGAAACAAGATGGATCTGGGTTGTGGGTACTAAGGACTATCTAGGGGAGTTGGTTTGGAAACAAAACTCAAAGTGAACATGGTGGTTCCTTAGTAAATCACCATGGTTCACTTCAATGGACATAAATTGTTTTTGGTGCAATTTAATTAGAAGAAAAAATTCCAATAAGGTTGAAACTTGCTGGAATTGATGAGAGACTCAAGGTGAAAAGGCGGTTTTGGAGAGAAATATTTTCATTGGGTGCCACGGAAGAGAAAAGTTTAAGAGGGAAGACAAGTCCAAGATTCTTATAAGATGGATATTCATGGAGGGAAAAAAATCAAATAAACCCTTTGAAAATCAACTTGTGTTTGAGCTAACACAAGAAGAAAACTTTCAAGACCAGAATCAAGCTTGAGAAGAATACACAAACTTTGGTCAGAAAAGATTTTAGAAGGGTTTTCAAGAGAAGATCAAATATCCCCCTTCCAATAGACCAAAAGTTTGGAAGAAAAAAAATCCAAAATTTTGGAGTGTTACAACACCTACCCCCTTAGGAAAAATCTCGTCCCCGAGATTTCAGCTGATCCTCAAATAAGTGTGGGTGTTCTGTCCGAAGGAAATCTTCCCTTTCCCATGTTGCCTCATCCTCTGTGTGATTACTCCACTGAACCTTGAGAAATTCAGTTGTCTTCTGACGGGTTCTCCTTTCAGACTCCTCCAATATTTTTATTGGGTGTTCCCGGTAGGTGAGATCTGGTTTCACATCAAGATTTTCATGCGACACATGCTTCTCTGGGTTGCTTACACACTTCCGTAGTTGCGAAACATGAAACACGTCGTGGACGTCTGACAGTTCCTTGGGAAGGTCCAACTGGTAGGCCACTGTGCCTCTCCGTGCAACTATACGAAAGGGTCCGATAAATCATGGTGCTAGTTTTCATTTGACCTTGAATCGTTGCAGCCCCCTCATAGGAGATACACGTAGCTACACGTCTTCACCGGGTTCAAAACTCACTTCCCGATGCTTTTGATCGTAGTAGATCTTCTGTCGACTTTGGGCTGTCTTGAGTCGATCCCGTATTATTTTAACTTTTTCCTCAGCTTCTTTTAACATGTCTGGGCCGAAGATATGACTGTCCCCTGTTTCTGACCAGTTTAATGGAGTACGACATCTTCGTCTGTACAAGGCTTCGAAAGGTGCCATTTTCAAGCTGGCTTGGTAACTATTGTTGTATGCAAACTCGGCATACAGTAAGCTTGCCTCCCAACTGGTCCCATAGGTGAGGACACATGCCCTCATCATGTCTTCTAGTATTTGATTCACTCGTTCCGTTTGTCCTCCAGTCTGGGGGTGATAGGCTGTACTGAACATTAGTTGCGTTCCCAGGGCTTGCTGTAATTGATCCCAAAATTTGGAGACGAACTGAGTGCCTCTGTCGGATATTATAGTCTTTGGAACTCCATGTAGGCATAATATACGGGCGAGGTAAAGCTTGACAAGTTTTTGGGTGGTGTGGGTTGTCTTGACTGGAATAAAGTGTGCCACCTTGGTCGGTCTATCTGTGATGACCCATATGGCATCATTTCCGTGCTGTGACCGTGGCAGTCCAACAATAAAATCCATCCCAATATCGTCCCATTTCCACTCAGGTATCTTGTTTGGTTGTAACAGTCCGGTGGGTTTCTGGTGCTCGGCTTTAATGCGTTGACATGAATCATAGCATGCAATGTATGTGGCTATGTCTCTCTTCGTACCGTGCCACCAAAATCTTTCCTGAATGTCCTTGTACATTTTGCTCCCACCAGGGTGAATTTAGTATGGAGCGGTGTGGCTCTCTGCTAGAATTTGCTGTTTGAGGTCTTCGCTATTTGGTATGCAAAGCCTGTCTCTGAACCATAATATTCCCTCGCTGTCTATGGTGAATTCTGAGGCCTTGCCCTGACTTACTTTTCTTTTTATTCCTTCAATGCTGGGGTGTCCATGATGAGCCTTCTTTATTTGTTCTATTAGCGTAGGCCATATTTCCATATTTGACACTTCACCTTCCGTGACCATCATTAAGTTGAGCTTGGCGAATTCCTGCTGAAATTCGGGTCTCCGGTTTTGTAGCCTGCCGTTGTTCAGGCTGGGGTTACGGCTGAGAGCATCTGCTACTACGTTTGCCTTTCCAGGGTGATAGTGGATGCCAACGTCATAATCTTTTACTAGTTCCAACCAGCGTCGTTGTCGTAAATTGAGTTCTGGTTGGGTGAAAATATATTTGAGACTCTTATGGTCCGTATATATTTCGCAACGATTCCCAAGCAAAAAGTGCCTCCACTCCTTGAGTGCATGAATGATTGCTGCCAATTCCAAATCATGAGTAGGATAATATTCTTCATGTTTCCGTAGTTGCCGGGAAGCGTAGGCGACTACTTTGCCTTCTTGCATTAGTACGCATCCGAGGCCTTTCCGGGATGCGTCACAATATACTTCAAAATTTTTGTGTATGTCTGGTACGACCAATACTGGGGCTGTTGTTAATTTCTTTTTGAGTTCCTGGAAGCTCTTCTCACAAGCTTCGGTCCATACGAATTTCTTATCCTTCTTGAGTAACTGTGTCATTGGTTTGGCCATGGTGAAAAATCCCTCAATAAACCTTCGGTAATATCCAGCCATTCCTAGGAAACTTCGTACATCTGTTACATTGGCCGGTGACTTCCAACCAAGTACGGCCTTGACTTTTTTCGGGTCCACGACAACTCCTTCTGGTATCAATACGTGGCCTAGAAAACCAACTTGTCTTAACGAAAATTCACATTTGCTGAATTTGGCGTAGAGTTGATGTTTCCTTAATTCTCCCAGTACTATACGGAGGTGTTCCGCATGTTCTTCTGGTGTCTTTGAATATACCAAGATATCATCAATAAATACCACCACAAATTTGTGCATAAATTTCATAAACACTTTGTTCATGAGGTGGACAAAATATGCGGGGGCGTTGGTCAGTCCAAACGGCATTACTGTAAATTCATATAGTCCGTATCTAGAGGTGAAGGCTGTTTTCGGAATATCTTCTGTCCGTACTTTTAATTGATGATAACCTGACCATAAATCATTTTTTGAGAAAACCTTGGCTTGCGTGAGCTGGTCAAATAAATCATTTATCCGTGGCATTGGATATTTGTTCTTGATAGTGACCATGTTGAGTGCTCGGTAGTCTATACACAATCTCATAGTCCCATCCTTCTTTTTGGGAAATAACACCGGCGAACCCCAAGGTGAGGAGCTGGCCCGTATAAATCCTTTGTCCAGTAATTCCTTTATTTGCTTCTTTAGTTCAACCAACTCGGACGGTGCCATTCTGTATGGTTTCTTATAAATGGGGGTGGTTCCAGGTGCTAACTCAATGATGAATTCTATTTCTCTGTCTGGTGGCATGCCTGGTAGTTCTTCGGAAATACGTCTGGAAATTCACATACTACTGAAACCTAGATTAATTCCGTAGTGTCTACCTTGTTTAATTTTGGTTGTCGCGATATTGGTCTTTCTTGAGCTGTGACTCTTATTGTCTTCCCGTGATGATGAGTAAGAATCACAGTTCGGTTGAAGTAGTCGATAAATCCTTTGTTGGTGGTTAGCCAGTCCATACCCAGGATAACATCCAGTCCCTTGTTTTCCAACACGATGAGGTTTGCGTGAAACTTTAACCCTTCAATTTCAATGGTTATACCTTGGCAGTAATTTTGAGTGATCTGCTTACTTCTGGGGGACTTGATGGTCATTGACTTTCCCAATGGAAGCATCGAAAAACCATGTTGCAAAGCAAAACTCTTTGAAATGAACGAATGAGAAGCTCCAAAATCAAACAAAACCGTGGCAGGTATTGTGTTGACAGGGAACGTACCGAGTATGATATCCGGGGCATCCTGTGCTTGCTCCTTGGTCACATGATTCAGGTGGCCTTTCTTGTGGTTGTTATTGGGTTGAAGTTGTTACGCTTGGGCGCGGAATTATTTCCGTTGCTGTTTGGCTTTGGTGCTAAGTTCCTTGGCTTTGGGCACTGTTTGGCATAGTGTCCCTCTTCTCCACAAGCGTAGCAAGTAACACCTGGGCGATACGTGAAATCCTTGTCCCTTGCATGCAATTTTTTGCTTGGACGTGTGTCATTTGTCATGGATTTGTTCGCCCCATTTTTCTGAAAATTTACCTTATTCCTGTTGTTGCAAGTGTGGTTGGTCTGATCCCTTTTTCGCTTGCGAATGTCTTCCAGACTACGACACTCATTTTACAAAGTAATTGCCTTGTCCACAAGTGTTTTGAAATCTGGAATAGTGTGTACGACCAGCTGGCATTTGAGTGTTGGTGCCAGACCGTCCAGAAATTTTTCCATCTCCTTATTTTCACTCATACGCTCTTCGTTGGCATAACGAGATAATTGAGTAAACTGGCTGTTGTACTTAGTTACTGTCATGCCCCTTTGCTTGAGGTCATCAAACTCTCTTTTCTTGATCTTCATATTGCTTCTAGGGATGTGCACCCCACGAAAACCTTCTTTAAAATCCTCCCAGGTGATATCATTTTCATTGGGGTGCATGTGCAGAAAATTCTCCCACCATGACGTGGCTGCTCCATTAAGATAATGCGGCAGATAAAGTACCTTTTCGCGATCTGAGCATTGTGCCACAATTAATTTTCTCTCAATGCCTCGAAGCCAATCATCGGCCTCAAAAGGTCTGTCAGTGTGGGAAAATGTTGGCGGACGTGTCTTCTGTAATTCAGACAATTTTGAATGCTGATGGTGTGGCTTACGGTGATTCCCCATGTTAATGACATGGTTCATCATTTCCTGATGCTGTTGCTGACTTTGCTCGTAAAGACGACATACTTGAGAAAATGTTTTTTCGCTGCCCTGCTGACTTGATTACCCCTGTGTGAAACTGTTACCTGTCTGTGTGCCATAATTTTCCTCTGGCGGACTTGGCATGGAACTTGTCTAGGGACGAGTCATTTCTCACTCTGGGGTATTAATGTAGAAATCATAAGAAGAACTGAGCGGCAAATAATAAACCAAGATTTGCAAAAGCAGCAAAAACACGAGCTCCAAAGACTTTCAAAATAAAAACTTGATTGCGCACGGAGAAGGACCGCTTAGTACACATCTTACACGCGAGTCGTAATTATACATACGTCACTCAGGATGCGCGCACACATTCCTGACATGTTATTTATGCTAGTGCACTTCTCCAAGTTCCTATATGATGCGCAAACAGACTACTCCCATCATCCTGTTTTACATATAACACATATCCAACAAGCGAACACATCACGCCGCGGACAGTCGCACTAGTCGGAGATGTTGAAGACTTCCCTTGGCCTGCTGAGGGTAAGGCCCAGTGGTGGTGGAGACTCAACTTCCTCCTCACTAATAGGCTCCAGGCATGAAGTACTGGTACGAGGTGTTGATGCGGGTGCGGTAGGTGGTGCAGCTCTGACTGGGGTAGGAGCAATGACCTAGTCAAACTCCTCAGTGGTAGGCAGACGGCGAGCGGTGGCTAAGATGGAAGGTGCATAAGATGCTGAGGACGAGACGAAAGTCAGTGGTGGCGAAGTATGGAGTAGCTCCCTCCTGTTGGCAGAGCCACTCTGGACCAAGTCCCTATGAGCAGCCACCAAGTCGTCCACAAGGTTATCAAACACTGCCTCAAGAGCCTTGAGGTACTCAACCATTGATTCGATGGCTTCATCACGTTCCCCATTCGCGCAAGCAAACGCATAGTGGCATGTGTAGGGCACGTGGCATGGGAGGTAACGATAGCGACGAGTCTTCATTGAAGGAAGAGCATCCCGGAGACGAGCTATCGCCTCACGGGCAGCCATTTGCATGGCATGCCTCTCCGTAGGCATGGCCCTGCCCACAAATCGGAAGCAGCGCGCTTCAGAACACCCTCCCTTGAATTGCACCGCAGCCTGGTGCATTGACACGCTGTCGCTGATCTTGTGACGGTAGAGTGTAAACTCTGGCCGGGTCGATGGCCCAATCGCGACCTTGGTGATAGAGACGAGGAGCTTCATAAACCCCTCGGGAATGTTGGCGAACACCTGTGAATCGCAGTCGCCGCTGGACATCTACAAAAGTAGACAAAAAAATCCGAATAGTCAAATCATAAATTTATGATGACTAACAGAAAATTTCTACAAATGTAAAATGCTGAAATAGCACTCAATACGCTAATAACCGATTAGCGATCGCACCTAGTGGCTTCCTACAGTCAGCTTGGCTCTGGTACCAAGGTTGTCAGGACCGGTTTTTCAGTAAAATAATTACTGAGAGACCGACCTTTTAATCGAACCAGTACGGAAGAATACTTCTTGCAGGTAGACATATCCTTGATTCAGAATTCCAGAGTACTGAATATTATACATGGTCGAGCTGAGGTTGCTCAATAGTTTATTACAAACACGCCGATATAATACATAAGGGCGGATATGACACAATGGTAGGGTGCCATACTACTAACTCGTAATAAAAAGGTGGTGGATATGACACAGTGTGGTGGGTGGCGTGACTCCATTATCTTACAGTTCATCAAGTGTCGGAGTGAGACCCGATGAATTTATTTGGTGGTTGGCGGAAGCGGTTATATAACAGTGATCATCTCCAAGATCGCAAGAGACTGACTGGGACTCCACTAGATGTCAAACTTGCTATCGAACTCTTCATCCATGAGATCGCCTTCATCAACATCTGGCCAAATCAACAAGCCAGGTGAGTACTTTGAATGTACTCGCAAGACAGTTCGGACATAAGATATAATAAATGCAAACATGATGCATGTGAGTATTATGTATCCGAATTATAATTTCTGTGTTGCAAGTAAAAATAGAAGTCGGGCGGTAGTCCTCCCGAAATCCATAAAAATAAATAAAAGAAAACCAAACGAGTGTCCGAGTGACGCCTCGAGAGGAAAAAGAATAAAAACATGCCACAGTCGGACGTCTGGGCGACATCACATGAAGGGCTTATAAGGAGAAGTTAATAACAAGAATGCCACAGTCGGACATCTAAGCGACATCACATAAAGGGCTTGTAATGAAAATAAATAACAAGAATGCCACAGTTGGACGTCTGAGCGACATCACATAAAGGGCTTATAATTAATAAGAATGCCACAGTCGGACGTCTGAGCGACACCACATAAAGGGCCTATAAATAACAAGAAATGCCACAGTCGGACGTCTGAGCGACATCACATAAAGGACTTATAAATAACAAGAAATGCCACAATCGGACGTCTGAGCGACATCACATAAAGGGCTTATATAAACAATGGTATAACGGTAAAATACTTTGGGAGGTAAATCAGTACCGAGATAACTAGTTAGTTCATCTACCCAAAATGAACTTGACAAAAATCACCACTCCTGTTACTATCATAAAATTACTAGAGAAGGTCACCGGGGTTGACACGAAGATTGACTCTAGGCCATAAACATGGCCACTCGGAAGATTTGACTCTGTAGAGCTTGTACTCTTAAATCACAGCCAACAGATTCCACTAGCCACAGGGACTAGTTCCATCTACGGTGTTTTAGCAGAAACACAACTGACCAGTACACACCCATTTCACATCTTGCTGTCCGGATTCACCCGTGACAACATTCACGAAAAACTTTAAGACGGGGAGGCTACAACCTCGAATAGCATGGGATCAAATTTATATATGCGCGCTCTAAGGGGTGCCCCCCTCTCGGTCCAACCGGAAACACCCATGCCCCCTGACCGGATGACGGGCTTTAATCCAGGGCCATGGAACCCTCATCCCGGCCCCTCTACTTGGTGTGTACACGGAAAGAGGTTTGCAACTGACTAAACCGTGATCTTAATAGACGGCATATGACAGTACCAAAAAGGAGACGAACGGAATCATGACTTGATCCATGGTGATACTAGACTTAACCATTGACTGGCATGCTCCAACAATACCGGTACACGACCCTTCATGTCACCACATGACCGGGGTGTTTCAATCAACATTCGGGTTCACCCGAAGCATGCTTGCATGAAATATAATCATCCAAAAATGCTTATATGACCATGCTATGAAGAAGAACTACTTGAGCAAACATGCAACACACTCATCATATCAAAGGTTCGAACATGCTTGCCTGGTTCGGAGTAGTCAGAGTCTAACTCGGTAAGGTTCGCGGCTCCGTCACGTCCTTCGGTATCTACGTATTCAAACAAAACGAATACTAACGTAAACACCGCGCGTGCATAAAAGTTGTCCCAAATATTTTTCCAATAAATATGACAAAAAAACTAGACAGAAAACTAAAGAGGATAGAAAAAAATCAACTCAAAATCATCTTTTGTTTAAAAGATATTAGAGTTTCTGTCCAGGGACTTATTTGTAGTGAAACAGAAAGTTTCCAGGGACTAGAATAGAAAACAGAAAAACGAATCGGTACGTAGTACGCCAGCCGAATAGGAAGACGTACTTTGCCCGAAGGCGCCTCCCAGGAAAACAATTCGGGAGAGAAAAGAGAGGCTGACGAGGGGGTCCCACTCGTCGGGTTTAAAAACAGAACAGAGTCACGTCGGCGCCAGAAGGCTGCGGTGGTCGCCGGCGCCGATCCACGGCGAGGTAGGGGGAGAGAGTGGTACCTACGGGTTCCTGGTGTTCTTCCGCGTCGGTAGGTGGTGGAGTTGAGCGTCGGCGAGCCCCACATCGACGGCGACCCTATCTCCGGCGGATGGCGGCTGGGGTGGTCATGGGCCTCGTCGGAGAGAGTTTCTGGGGTCAAAATGGAGTGGGGGTTAGTCTCCTAGAGGTGCCAGGATTCTACGCTCGAGTCTAGGGTGGCGGAGGAGTTCCCACCAGAGAGAACGTTGCTGGAACCCGAGGCGGACGGAGGTGGCCGGAGTTGAGGAAGAAGGGCCCCTCGAGGCTCTTCCAGTGGCTGGGCGTGGTCTAGTGAGCTGGTGGAGGGATGCGGGCTCGAGAGTGAGCTCGGAGGTGCTATATATAGCCGGCCTGAGGCGGTTGCCGTGAACGGATAAGTCCGGCGATCGATTATGGCGGTGTTGTGGCTGGGTAGGTGGATTAGGAGCTTGAGCATCGACTAGGAGGTGCACTGGTTCCATTTCAGTGCCTAACTCAGTACGGTAGGGGTGGTTATGGCCTGTCCCCGACGGAACGGTCGTGCGGCACGTCGGCGGCAGAGGGCGTGCCCTATGCGTGCCAGGCCACGGCGACGGTGCTGCAAGCGTGCGCTGGCGATGGAGAAGGCCACGCGGAGCTCCCATGCGACTTGGGCGGTGCAGAACGGCGTTGTGCCGCAGGGCGCCTCCTGTCGGCCGCCACGGGTGGCTCTGCCACCGTGGTTGACGCCTGCGTGGGCGGGCCAGGGCGCCACCGACGCCAAGACCCAGACAAGCGCGCGTGCGGCGCTCTGGATAAAAGCGAGGTGCAGTGCAGCATCGAGCCAAAGAGGCACTAGTGAGATTGACGATCGTTCTGTGACGAACTGAGGAAGCTGCACTGTCGCCTGTAATTCTTCAGTTAACTTTTTCTGAAACTGACAGAACAGTGCATGCCAGGTGTTTGACGAAATGATTTTGGCATGTGGAAAATCTTTCTGGAGCTGATATTTGGTGGAGTGGTCTCTCGATGCGTCTAGAGGCTGCTTGAATTTTCACAGAATTTTTGGAAGAAGGAAAATATGAATTTCACCAAAATTTGCAAATCTGGTCCAAACTTGCAGTAAGTGAAATTTGAAAATTATGAACTGTGGACCAGTGGAACAAGATGGATCTGGGTTGTGGGTACTAAGGACTATCCAGGGGAGTTGGTTTGGAAACAAAACTCAAAGTGAACATGGTGGTTCCTTAGTAAATCACCATGGTTCACTTCAATGGACATAAATTGTTTTTGGTGCAATTTAATTAGAAGAAAAAATTCCAATAAGGTTGAAACTTGCTGGAATTGATGAGAGACTTGCCTCAAGGTGAAAAGGAGGTTTTGGAGAGAAATATTTTCATTGGGTGCCATGGAAAAGAAAAGTTTGAGAGGGAAGACAAGTCCAAGATTCTTATAAGATGGATATTCATGGAGGAAAAAAAATCAAATAAACCCTTTGAAAATCAACTTGTGTTTGAGCTAACACAAGAAGAAAACTTTCAAGACCAGAATCAAGCTTGAGAAGAACACACAAACTTTGGTCAGAAAAGATTTTAGAAAGGTTTTCAAGAGAAGATCAAATATCCCCCTTCCAAAAGACCAAAAGTTTGGAAGAAAACAAATCCAAAAATTTGGAGTGTTACAATCATGTTCTTGTAATAGGAATCACGACTTGCATGTCGATGAGTATGACAACCGGCAGGAGCCATAGGAGTTGTCTTATTTTATTGTATGACATGCGTGTCATTGAAAACGCCATGTAATTAATTTACTTTATTGCTAACCGTTAGCCATAGTAGTAGAAGTAATGTTTGGCGAGACAACTTCATGAAGACACGATGATGGAGATCATGGTGTAATGCCGGTGACGATGATGATCATGGAGCCCCGAAGATGAAGATCAAATGGAGCAAAATGATATTGGCCATATAATGTCACTATTTGATTGCATGTGATGCTTATCATGTTTTACATCTTATTTGCTTAGAACGACGGTAGTAAATAAGATGATCTCTCATTAAAATTTCAAGAATTGTGATCCCCCTAACTGTGCACCGTTGCTAAGTTTCATTGTTCTGAAGCACCACATGATGATCGGGTGTGATAGGCTCTAACGTCCACATAAAACGGGTGTAAGCCAGATTTACACACACAATACACTTGGGGTTGACTTGACGAGCCCAGCATGTACAGACATGGCCTCGGAACACGGAATACCGAAAGGTCAAACATGAGTCGTATAGAAGATACGATCAACATAAAGATGTTCACCGTTGATGACTAGTTTGTCTCACGTGATGATCGGACACGGCCTAGTCGATTCGGATCATCTATCACTTAGATGACTAGAGAGATGTCTATCTGAGTGGGACTTCATTAAATTTGTTTAGATGAACTTAATTGTCATGAACATAGTCTGAAAATCTTTACAATATGTCTTGTAGATCCAATGGCCCATGCTAATGTTGCCCTCAACTTCAATGCGTTCCTAGAGAAAACCAAGTTGAAAGACGATGGTAGCAACTATACGGATTGGGTCCGTAACTTGAGGATCATCCTCATAGCTGCCAAGAAAGCATATGTCCTTGAAGCACCACTAGGTGATGCACTCGTTTTCCCAGCAACTCAAGACGTTATGAACACTTGGCAGTTGCGTAGTGATGATTACTCCCTGGTTCAGTGCGGCATGCTTTACAGCTTAGAATCGGAGCTCCAAAGTGTTTTGAGCAGCACGGGGCATATGAGATGTTCCAAGAGCTGAAAATGGTTTTCCAAGCTCATGCCCGAGTCGAGAGATATGAATTCTCCGACAAGTTCTACAGTTGTAAGATGGAGGAGAATAGTTCTGTCAGCGAACATATACTCAAAATGTCTGGGTTGCACAACCGCTTGTCTCAACTGGGAATTAATCTCTGAGATGACGCGGTCGTTGACAGAATCCTCCAGTCACTCCCACCTAGCTACAAGAGCTTCGTGATGAACTTCAATATGCAGGGGATGGAGAAGTCCATTCCCGAGGTATATTCAATGCTGAAATCAGCGGAGGTGGAGATCAAAAAGGAACATCAAGTGTTGATGGTAAATAAAACCACTAAGTTCGAGAAGGGTAAGGGTAAGAAGAACTTCAAGAAGGACGGCAAAGGAATTGCCACGCCCGGTAAGCCAGTTGCCGGGAAGAAGCCAAAGAATGCACCCAAGCCTGAGACTGAGTGCTTTTATTGCAAGGGAACGGGTCACTGGAAGCGGAACTATCCCAAATACTTAGCGGATAAGAAGGCTGGAAACGTCAAAGGTATATGTGATATACATGTTATTGATGTGTACCTTACCAGCGCTCGTAGTATCTCCTGGGTATTTGATACCAGTGCAGTTGATCACATGTGTAACTCAAAGCAGGAGCTGCGGAATAAGCGGAGACTTGCGAAGGATGAGGTGACGATGCGCGTCGGGAATGGTTCCAAGGTCGATGTGATCGCCGTTGGCACGCTACCTCTGCATTTACCTTCAGGATTAGTTTTAAACATCAATAATTGTTATTTAGTACCAGCTTTGAGCATGAACATTGTATCTAGATCTCGTTTAATGCGAGATGGCTACTCATTTAAATCTAAGAATAATGGTTGTTCTATTTATATGAGAGAAATGTTTTATGGTCATGCCCCGCTGGTCAATGGTTTATTATTAATGAATCTCGAACGTGATGTTACACATATTCATAGTGTGGATGCCAAAAGGTATAAGGTTGATAATGATAGTCCCACATACTTGTGGCACTGCCGCCTTGGTCATATTGGTGTCAAACGTATGAAGAATCTCCATGCAGATGGACTTTTGGGGTCTCTTGATTATGAATCATTTGACACGTGCGAACCATGCCTCTTGGGCAAGATGACCAAGACTCCGTTCTAGGGAACAATGGAGCGAGCAACCAACTTATTGGAAATCATACATACTGATGTGTGTGGTCCAATGAGTGTTGAAGCTCGTGGTGGCTATCGTTATGTTCTCAGCCTCACAGATGACTTAAGTAGATATGGGTGTGTCTACTTGATGAAACACAAGTCTAAGACCTTTGAAAAGTTCAAGGAATTTCAGAATGAGGTTGAGAATCAACGTGATAGAAAAATAAAGTTCTTACAATCGGATCACGGAGGAGAATATTTAAGTCACGAATTTGGCACGCACCTAAGTAAATGTGGAATTGTTTCACAACTGACGCCGCATGGAACACCTCAACGTAATGGTGTATCCGAACGTCGTAATCGTACTCTGTTGGACATGGTGCGATATATGATGTCTCTTACCGACTTACCGCTATCATTCTGGGGTTATGCTTTAGAGACTGCCGCATTCACTTTAAATAGGGCACCGTCTAAATCCGTTGAGACGACACCGTTGAACTATGGTTTTGGAAGAAACCTAAGTTGTCGTTTCTAAAAGTTTGGGGATGCGTTGCTTATGTCAAGAAACTTCAACCTGAAAAGCTCGAACCCAAATCAGAAAAGTGCGTCTTCATAGGATACCCTAAGGAAAGTATTGGGTATACCTTCTACCTCAGATCCGAAGGCAAGGTCTTTGTTGCCAAGAATGGATCCTTTCTAGAGAAAGAATTTCTCTCGAAAGAAGTAAGCGGGGGGAAAGTAGAACTTGCTGAGGTGATTGTCACCCCTTCCAAACCGGAAAGTAGCGCAACACAGGAAGATGTTTCTGTGGTGCCTGCACCGACTAGAGAGGAAGTTAATGATAATGATCATGAAGCTTCAGATCAAGTTACTGCTGAACTTCGTAGGTCCACAAGGACACGTTCCACACCAGAGTGGTATGGCAACCCTGTCCTAGAAATCAAGTTGTTAGACAACGGTGAACCTTCGAACTATGAAGAAGCGATGGCGGGCCCGGATTCCAACAAATGGCTTGAAGCCATGAAATCCGAGATCGGATCCATGCATGATAACAAAGTATGGACTTTGGTTGACTTGCCCGATGATCGGCAAGCCATAGAAAATAAATGGATCTTTAAGAAGAAGACTGACGTGGATGGTAATGTGACTATCTACAAGGCTCGGCTTGTCGCTAAAGGTTATCGACAAGTTCAAGGAACTGACTACGATGAGACATTCTCTCCCGTAGTGATGCTGAAGTCCGTCCGAATCATGTTAGAAATTGCCGCATTCTTTGATTATGAGATATGGCAAATGGACGTCAAAACAGCATTCCTTAACGGCTTCCTTAAGGAAGAACTGTATATGATGCAGCCGAAAGGTTTTGTCAATCCTTATAATGCTAACAAGGTATGCAAGCTCCAGCGCTCCATCTATGGGCTGGTGCAAGCATCTCGGAGTTGGAACATTCGCTTTGATGAGGTGATCAAAGCATTTGGGTTTATACAGACTTGGGGAGAAGCCTGTATTTACAAGAAAGTGAGTGGGAGCTCTGTAGAATTTCTCATATTATATGTGGATGACATATTGCTGATGGGAAATGATGTAGAATTCTTAGAAATCATAAAGGCCTACTTGAATAAGTGTTTTTCAATGAAGGACCTTGGAGAAGCTGCTTACATATTAGGCATCAAGATCTATAGAGATAGATCGAGACACCTCATTGGTCTTTCACAAAGCACATACCTTGACAAGATATTGAAGAAGTTCAATATGGATCAGTCCAAGAAAGGGTTCTTGCCTATATTGCAAGGTATGAGATTGAGCACAGCTCAATGCCCGACCTCGGCAGAAGATAGAGAAAAGATGAGTGTCATCCCCTATGCCTTGGCCATAAGTTCTATCATGTATGCCATGCTGTGTACCAGACTTGATGTGAACCTTGCCATAAGTTTGGTGGGGAGGTACCAAAGTGATCCCGGTATGGAACACTGGACAGCGGTCAAGAACATCCTGAAGTACCTGAAAAGGACCAAGGATATGTTTCTCGTTTATGGAGGTGACGAAGAGCTCGTCGTAAAGGGTTACGTCGATGCTAGCTTCGACATAGATCTGGATGACTCCAAGTCACAAACCGGATACGTGTATATTTTGAATGGAGGGGCAGTCAGCTGGTGCAGTTGCAAGAAAAGCGTCGTGGCGGCATCTACATGTGAAGCGGAGTACATAGCTGCTTCCGAAGCAGCGCAGGAAGGAGTCTGGATGAAGGAGTTCATCACCGACCTAGGCGTTATTCCAAGCGCGTCGGGCCCAATGACTCTCTTCTGTGACAACGCTGGAGCTATTGCCATTGCCAAGGAGCCCAGGTTTCACAAGAAGACCAAGCACATCAAGCGCCGTTTCAACTCCATCTGAAATTATATTCAAGATGGAGACATAGATATTTGTAAAGTGCATACGAATCTGAATATTGCAGATCCGTTGACTAAACCTCTTCCACGAGCAAAACATGATCAACATCAAAACTCTATGGGTATTCGGTTCATCACAATGTAACTAGATTACTGACTCTAGTGCAAGTGGGAGACTGTTGGAAATATGCCCTAGAGGCAATAATAAAATGGTTATTATTATACTTCCTTGTTCATCATAATTGTCTATGGTTCATGCTTTAATTGTATTATCCGGAAACAGTAATACATGTGTGAATACATAGACCACAACATGTCCCTAGTGAGCCTCTAGTTGACTAGCTCATTGATCAATAGATGGTTATGGTTTCCTGAGCATGGACATTGGATATTGATAACGGGATCACATCATTAGGAGAATGATGTGATGGACAAGACCCAATCCTAAGCCTAGCACAAGATCGTGTAGTTCGTATGCTAAAGCTTTTCCAATGTCAAGTATCCTTTCCTTAGACCACGAGGTTGTGCAACTCTTGGATACCATAGGAATACTTTGGGTGTGCCAAACGTCACAACGTAACTGGGTGGCTATAAAGGTACACTACGGGTATCCCCGAAAGTATCTGTTGGGTTGGCATGAACCGGGACTGGGATTTGTCACTCCGTATGACGGAGAGGTATCTCTGGGCCCACTTGATAATATATCATCGTAATGAGCTCAATGTGACTAAGGGGTTGGTCACGGGATGATGTGTTACGGAGCGAGTAAAGAGACTTGCCATAACGAGATTGAACAAGGTATCGGTATACCGACGATCGAATCTCGGGCAAGTACTATAACGCTAGACAAAGGGAATCATATACGGTATTGATTGAATCCTTGACATCATGGTTCATACGATGAGATCATCGTGGAACATATGGGAGCCAACATGGGTATCCAGATCCCGTTGTTGGTTATTGGCCGGAGAGAGGTCTCGGTCATGTCTGCATGGTTCCCGAACCCGTAGGGTCTACACACTTTAGGTTCGATGACGCTAGGGTTATAGGGAATAGATGTACCTGGTTACCGAATGTTGTTCAGTGTCCCGGATGAGATCCCGGACATCACGAGGAGTTCCGGAATGGTCCGGAGGTAAAGATTTATATATGGGAAGTCATCATATGGTCACCGGAATAATTCAGGGGTTACCGGTATTGTACCGGGACCACCGAAGGGGTTCCGGGGGTCCACCGGGAGGGTCCACCTGCCCCGGAGGGCCCTATGGGCTGTATGTGGACAGGGACCAGCCCCTAAGTGGGCTGGGCGCCTCCCCCCTAGGGCCCATGCGCCTAGGATTTGGGGGGAAGCCCTAAGCGGGGCGCCCCCCTTGCCTTGGGGGGGAAGGCACCCCCCTGGCCGCCGCCCCCTCCTCAGATTGGATCTAAGGGGGCCGCCCCCATCTCCCTTGCCCCTATATATATGTGGGGGGTGGGAGGGCAGCCGCACCCAAGCCCTGGTGCTGCCCTCCCCCTCTCCCAACTACTCCTCTCCCGCGGAGCTTGGGGAAGCCCTGCAGGATTGCCACACTCCTCCATCACCACCACGCCATCGTGCTGCTGCTGGACGGAGTCTTCCCCAACCTCTCCCTCTCTCCTTGCTGGATCAAGGCGTGTGAGACATCACCGGGCCACACGTGTGTTGAACGCGGAGGCACCGTTGTTCGGTGCTTAGATCAGAATCGGCTGCGATCTGAATCGCTTCGAGTACGACTCCACCGACCGCGTTGTTGCAACGCTTCCGCATTGCGATCTTCAAAGGTATGAAGATGCACTCTCCTCTCGTTGCTAGTAATCTACATAGATAGATCTTGGTGATGCGTAGGAAATTTTTTGATTTTCTACAACGATCCACAACAGACCTCAACCCTGCGCTCTAGGCTTCCCCGACACCACCCAACGCCGCCGGCCGCGGGCGATGCGGGCCGGTGGCCACCGCTTCGGTGTCCCAGCGCGCGCGCGCTCCATGGCGCGCTATGCAAACCACGCCATGGCGACGACACCTTACACCCTACGGGAGCAGGCAAACATGAGGGTTGCGCTCATCGTGGTGCGGGAGCTGCTACGATGCAGGCTAGCCAAGAGCGGCTGTGACGTGCTGCTGGGACGAGTTGCTGAGCTACGGGGTTGCACTTGCGGAGGCGCACCGCCTTTCTACTCCTCACCCCTGCCCCAGGTTGTAGGTGGGGCACTGGTGAGGCCCCGATCGGCGTTGCCACCCCCCGGAACGATTGGAAGACTCGGTGACACCAGCAGGCGCGCCGATAACCTCCTTACAACTGCAACAACCCCATCACCGGCAAGAGCAGACACCGGCGGCCCTTCGAGAGGGTACGACGGTGTTCAACCCAGCGGGTGCCAAAACCAGGTGCTGCAACCGGGGGCTCATGGCGTGGGGCACGGGGCTGCGTCCTTGGTGGGGCTACAGACGAAGCCTATGTGCCCCACATGGTGGACCTGACATACGTGTTCGGGGAGGGCCCCATTGCTTTCCACGGGCAAGGTTGGAACGGCGAGGCTCACGAGGAAGTAGATTACCGTGGGTTACCCGGGGGCACCGTGGACCCCTTCAGCAACGATGACAGAGCACCACAGGTATCCAAGTAGCAGGCGTACGCTAACCATGGCCTGTAGGTGAATCAAATCATGGCGATGGTCGACGACCCGAGAGCGACCGCTCCGCCCTCAACCTGAGCGGAACGCCGGGGGCTGCGCGTAGAAGGCCTAGAGCCGCGGACTCCCCAGCGGCGCAAGGAGCAAGGAAGTATGCGCAAGTAGGTCCTCTGTCGGGGCGAGCCTCGCCAAGCTCCCCCCGGCAGAGGGCCCGTGGTCGCCGAGGGCGCCGTTGGCATCGCCTTTCTGCCTCCTTGGTCCTGTCCTGGTTTCCGGTCACCCCAACGAAGGTCGAGGGTGGCGCAAGGTGGGGCCCCCGTCTTGCGATATGAAGTAAGGCTCATGCCTGTGAAGATCTCTGCCCGTGACGCTCTCACGTAATAATGAGTGGGGCTGTACACGCCCCAGAGTCTCCGGAGAGCCGCCCTCGGGCCTCGGGGGCTCCCTCCCATGTCCTAGTGGCAGCACTTAGCTCCGCGCTGGTGAGAAGACTGAAGACTAGATCGGAGCCGGACGCGGCTATTTGCTTTCCTCGCCTTCCTTTTTGTATTTGGATTCGCCGTGTCTTTCGAGTTGAATTTGAAGTCTCGCTTATTGCCAAAACGG
>LR738715.1:292762390-292828062 GCA_902687465.1 Secale cereale | reverse complement strand
TTCTGTTGGATTTTTCCACTTCTGGCCATATCAAAAATCTTACTCCGGGCCCTCAGGCCCGGGGGCCAATCCCACTTGGCATGCCGCTGCAACCTCGGTAGGACCCTCCTGGGGCAATAGCCTACACACCGCAATTATGCCGAGTAGGCATCCTGCCGTGGCCAACGGAACGCCACTGGCCCTGTTCCCCGGAGTAGGGCCAAGCACTGCTCAGGAGGCCTACGGCGCGGAGCAACAACCGACCATCTCAGGAGGAAGGCGGTCTCACGGCCTCACAACCCTCATGAAGGCGGGGAAGATCTAGATAAGGTGCCACAACAACTAAGCTAGAATGGCTTGAGGGCACACGCCGTAGGTTCGGATTCAACCACCAAACAAAAAGGAAGAAAGCGGAATACTGGTTTACACGCATAGGGGGCTCCCCCCGTCAAAATGCTCTCATACCCCAGGGGGCCCTTTGTAAGTTTACACGTGCAGGAACATGTCATAAGAATACGAGCTCAATCGGACATATCACTCGCCGAGCCATCCAAGCCACCCTCGTATGCGCTACCAATGCTAACGCTGGACACATCTCCGGTGTCTTCAATTGTGCCCCCTTCATCCGCCAAGACCACGACATCATCATCATCGGTGGGGAAGGCTTGGACTAGGGCATCCACGCGGTCATCCACCCAGTGCGCCAAGTTGTCTCGGACAGCTCCGGGCACGGGGACGATGGCAGCATCAAAGTCGAAATCAGGATCAATGTTCTGGAGGTTGCTGAAGACCCGCGAGAACGCACGACCCAGGAGGCCGTGGCTTTTCTCCTCGACAAGGCGGCGGGCCGTCACGGCCCGGTTCTCCAGGCGCGTCACAATCTTGGTGAAGAAAACAAGATGACCGGCGTAGTCCTCCGTGTGGGGGTCAGGGGCGTTCTCCTTGCAGATGGTTCCCAGCGCCCGGTTCGCCCTCGACCGAAGGGTCCGGAGCATGGGGCCTTGCTCATGCTGTAGCACGAGTCGATGGTCTTCATCATCCTCGTGTTGCCTGCAAGGACAACGGCCTCATCAACCTGTCTTCGTAGCAAAGCCAGCTCTGTCTGCGCGGAGGCCAACTCAGCCTGGGCGGAATACTAGGCAGCCGCGGCGGCCCCCTCGCGCAGCTCTGCCTCCCTCAGCCTCGTCCTGAGGGCGACAGTCCTCCCATCGGCCTCCGCTTGCTGGAACTCCAACTTTAGGTTATACCCCTCGGCGAGGTCCGCGCGGGCCTTCGCCACCCTCCAATCGATTTCCTCCTGAACCATGGACTCGCGAGCGGAGACGACGTCCTCAGCTAGGGTCACGTGGCGCTTTCTCGCCTCCAGTCAATCAAGCTCCAGGTTGCGCTCTGTGGCCTCTAGCATCAGTGCCTCCTCGCACCTCAAGACCTCCGCCTCATCGAGGGGCATCCCCCGCATCAACGCCATGGCGGCCCTACGCACCTCATCGCGGTCCTCCAAGTCGGCATTTAAGACCTGAAGCTTCAGGAGGCGCCTCTCCGCGGCCTCACGTCAGACATCAGCTTCCCGGGCCTCTTCCATAGCTCGGGCATAGGCCTCTCGCAAGGCGGCTAGGAACGCGTCTGCCTTCGCGCTGGCGCTCTCATGCTGGAGGCGCCCAAGTTTGATGGCCACCCTTAGCCGGCACCACTCGTCTAGCAGTTGAAGACCTTCAGCCTCATGACGAGCGTCAGCCCCTTCAAGCTCCTCCCCAAGCCGGCCCAGCGCGTCCGCCGCCCCCCGGAGAAGCTTGTGGCGTGCAGCTCTGCGCCTGCGCACCAACTGAAGTAGGAGACCAGGGCCGTCCTCGGCACCAGGAGCAGTTGAAGAAGTCTGAGGAGACCCGTCTCTCCCCGGAGGTGGAGCCGGTGACTCCTCAGCCCCAGGTGTCTCTCGGGCCTCAGCCGGGGCCCGGAGGGGCTGGGGCCCACCGCCTGAAGAAGACGCTAGAGCCGAAGTGGCCCCAACGCGGTAAACAACCAAGGGGGGAGCCCTTGGAACACTCCCCAGCCCCCAGGCGGGGTCGCGACGAAGGAACAACGAGAATGCGGGGTCGAGGCGCCAAGCTGGTGCACTCGGCCTCATGGGCAGCCTCACAACCAAGGAAGTGCATCGCCCAGGGGCGCCCTGAGCAGGCGAGAGGCTCAGGGCCGCAGGAGCCCTCCCCTCGGGGGGCGTCGCAGTCTTGGCAGGCGAGACCCTGAGGAATCACAGTCAGGAAGGAAGGCAACACACAATAAATCAAAAGAGCAAGCTACTCACTCCTTTATGGCGATGAGCTTCCTCAGCTTCAGCGGTCCGGGGGCAGCATCGCAATCGCCAGGGACCCTCCCCCTCTTGCGGAGAACGTCAAAATTCGACCCGAGCCGGCCTAAGCCCCGGAAGCTGTCGGCAACATCGGGCACAACTGAGGCGCCTCGTCCCAAGGCACCAGCACCCCCCCTCAGGACGGGGCGAAGATCCCACGTGGGCTTCGGCCTCAGGAGCATCCGGTGGCACCTGCACTCCAACCACTCCTTCGGGGCAACTCCCTTGAACTCAGGAGGGTGGCACTTCAGGTACCTCAGGAGGCATCGGAGCAGAGGCAGCAGTGCCATCAGCACTCGGCAGCAGTTGTCCCCCACCACCCACCTCTGGGGCAACTGCCTCAACAGCAGCAAGCGAGGGAGCTACGTAGACTGGGTTCTCGCGAGAGCCAAAACGCCTGGGTGGGCGAAGCCCCCATTCGTCGAAAGAGGGCATCTGCCTCACGAACTCCATCTTGTTCGAGCAGCAGTACAAGTGCGCCATGCCTCGGGAGGAAGAGCGGGCGCCTGAAGCTTCATATGGTCTCCGTGACCGAAGAAGGCCCACATCGACCGAGAATGGCACTGGAGTGGCGCGACACGGCACAGGATGAACTCCCTCACCACCATCGACACCGTCACACCAAGCCTCCACAGCATGGGGAATCGGAACCAAACAGGAGCTAGCTTCGGGCTAGCAAACCTCACATGGCACCAGCCAGAGCTCGGAGTGGCTGGGCTCCGGGGCGGGAGCCACAGAGGGCTACGCACCCCGTCATCGACGAACACCCACTGTTTCCTGAAGCCACCAACGATCGGCTCAAGGTCGAAATCTATGCCCGCGTTGGCCCGCAGTGGTTTGGAAGGACACACATCCAGAGCATTGGAGCACGCCCGTCAGATGGAGCGAGAAGAAGTGGCAAAACAATGCCACGGAGGGAGCAATGCCCACCATGGCCTCACAGACGAAGGCAAAAATGGCAAGGAGAGTGATGGACTGAGGATCAATGAAAGGATCAATATGGTTGACTAGAGGGGGTGGGGTGAATAGGCAACTAACAATTTTTAGCTTTTCTTTACCACTTTAAATTAAGCGTCAAAGTAAGTTGTCTAGATATACTATTATGATGACAACTAAGGGAAAGAAAGGAAAACAACAACACAAGCAAGCTATAGGAATTAAACAAGTAAAGCTTGCACAAGTAAAGGTAAGAAATAACCACAAGTGGAGACGGTGAAGACAAGGATGTGATATCGAAGTTCCTTCCCTTTGAGGGGAAGTACGTCTCCGTTGGAGCGTTGTGGAGGCATAATGCTCCCCAAGAAGCCACTAGGGCCACCGTATTCTCCTCACGCCCTTACACAATGCAAGGTGCCATGAATCCACTAGTGGTGCCCTTGAAGGTGGCAACCGGACCTTTACAAACAAGGTTGGGGCTCTCTCCACAACTTAATTGGAGGCTCCCAACGAAACCCCGGAGTTTCACCACAATGGATTGTGGCTCAGAAGTGACCTCTTCCGTCTAGAGTGCTCAAACACCCAGGAGCAACAAAATCCACACAAGAAAGTATGGGGGAATCAAGTTTCCTTTGGTGGAAGTGTAGATCTAGGTCTCCTCCTTCAATCCCTAGGAAATCAACAAGTTTGGTTGGCTAGGGAGAGAGATCGGGCAAGAAAGCTTCAATGATTAATGGTGGAGAGGGAGAGAGGTAAGAGATAAGGTGGAGGTGGGAGAAGGGGGTCCTTAAATAGGGTCACCACAAATCCAACCGTTATGTGCAGATTTACATAGGACCGGTAGTTCCGCTGCTCCAACCGGTAGTACCGGTGAGTGAAGAAACCTGCGCCCGTGCCACTAGAGCGGTACTTCCGGTGGCTTGCCCGGTAGTACCGGTCTTCCGGAGAAAACCGGAACTACCGCCCAACCTCCGGTCAACTACCGCTTGGAAACCAGAAGGTTTCAACCAGGGGCGGTAGTTGGGACGATGGTTGGGCCGGAACTACCGCCTGGCAGATAGTTTCTGCGTGGTGGCAGTCAGAGCGGTATTACCGCTCGGAACACCGGTAGTACCGGTCTTACCGGTACTTCCGGGCCACCACCGGTCTACCACCGCACCCAGTACAGAGGGTATCACCCCTGAGCGGTACTTGGGGTGGTGGTTTGACCGGAACTACCGGCCACCGGTACAACCGCCCAATAGGGCGGAACTACCGCTGTGGAGAAATCTACAATAAGGAGAAATGATATGGGACCTCTCTCTCCACGAACGGAGGCAATATGGTGGGTGCAAAGAATCTGTGTGCGTGACTTGATTCACCAATTACCTTTCGATGTGGGTTCCCTCTTAATAGTACGGATTTCCTATGACCAAAAGAAATAGAAAGGCAACGGAAACTCCGTCTTCGATCTTTTCCTTAAGAGAGAAAGTCTAACCGTCTTGTGCCACATGTTATCAACCTGAGTAATATTGACACATGATTAGACCAAACACGGATTGTCATCATCACCAAAACCTTAGGAAAGAGATGCTCTTACAATCTCCCCCTTTTTGGTGAATGATGACAACCACAAAACGATCACGGGAGTTTATAGAATAAAGGTAGAGCTCCCCCTGAATGTGAGCACTTAATATAGTTTGCTTTTGGAATGCAAAAGTGCTGACAGTAGGATCTATGCTCCCCCTAGGTTTTATAAACCAACCAGTGACTTAACATTAAAACAGATAAATAACAGATCATATGAAAGCAAAGTGCATGGATAATTAAGATAGTAGCACATGTATTACACCATGCAACAGGAGTTCACAGTAACGAAGTTCAAAGAGCATAGAAACTAAGGAAGTTCACAGAGACTAAGGAAGTTCACAGAGAAGCACAAATAAACACAAGCACCAAGAAACACTCCCATGCAACTCCCGTGACCTAGCAATACTCAACTCCCCCCCTTTGGCATCAAGCACCAAAAAGGAAATGAGCGAGACTAACGCCCCAGGGCTCAGTATAGCTCCTCGCCAGTCGCCAGAGAGTCATCGGAGTCACCATCATTGGAGTCTTCAGTGTCCTCGTCGTCCTCAGCAATCTTAGCATCAGTCTCCATTGCATCCACCGTCGCTCGAGTGGTGGAGGTGGTAGGCTCATCATCTGACCACTGACAGTTGGCAAAGCACCACTTGTCCTCAGGGGTGATGCTCTTCTCGGAACCGCTCTTCACATCAGGCACATTAAGGTGCCTCATCAACTGAATCTGCCGGCGTCGTGCCATCTTTTCATTCACATGGGCCTTGTAGAGCTTCTTCTGGATGTGAGCCTGCAGACAGAAGGTCTTCTTGACCTTGGCAGTAAGTTTCTCCACCCAGGAGGGCTTGGCCCCAGCCTCTAACTCAAAGTCATCATCATCTGAGGTAGCAAAGACATCCTCCTCATTGCCCGCAGCGAACCTAGGAGTCTTATGCTTCTTCTGTCTCAGTACCTTAACCTCATGCTCCGTGAGCCTGTCCGGAGTAGAAAGAGGCACTCCAGGCCTCCTCACTTCCCACACTGAGTAAAGGAAACGCATCACAAAGGGAGCGTAGATTGGTACCTTGCGGTACCAGACACAGTTGTACATCTCCTCCCACATCCATTTGGAAACATCAAAAGTAATGCCCTTGCCACGCTTTGTCTTCATTGCTACAAGCAGATCCACAAGATAGCCATAGATATCATCCTGGTTCCCAACTTTGGGCAGCAGCACACACCAGAACACACGGTGAAGGATGTCATAAACAGGCAGGAGGTCATTGGATTTACCTACTATGCCATAACCAGGGATATAGAGAGGAGCAAGCTTCACTTTATCCATGGGTTGGGCCCGGTCGTGAGGACGGAGACCACCTTGGCCCTCTGAGCCAGTGTCCTCATAACCCAAGGCATTGCAGAAATCACTCCAGGGAACACGGAAGAACTCATCCCGGCACATAAACGAGAGGTGACGCTGATCGTCACTGTTGAAGTGGACAGTAGCATAGAACTGATGAATGAGTTCCACATCAAAGTCACAACGCAGCTCCATGAGCTTGACCAAATCAAACTCCTCACAGACTTCCAGAGCCTCTCCAAAGTAAGCAGGGTTGCTTCTCCACTTGGCAAGGTCAATAGACCACATACGGGTGAACTTGTTCTTGTGGTGCTCAAAGATGTCATCCACAATCCTCAACTGCATCTCATTGCGGAAGCGAGGATGATTCCAACGAGGAGGAGGTGGTGCGGTGTAGGGGTCTTGAAACCGAAACTTCTCCGAGTCGGAAAGCTTCCATTTGTGCATAGGAAGTGCTGCACGCTGCTTGGCTGCCACTGACTTCTCTCGGCATGTTGTTTTGGAGGGAATCACAACCTCGGGAACATATTCATCATCGGCTGGACTCTTGCCCCTACGGGCCTTCCTTTTCGCAAACTGACCAGAGCGAGAGCTAGAGCCACCTGCAAACACACACGGAGAACACATAGCAACCCAGAAAAGATGAGAGGAATGTACACAAGAGTGGAAGAATAATTCACTAGTACGTACGAAGAATAGAGGCATTGCATATAAGTTCAGAGCAACCGGTAGTTCCGGGATTAGCACCGGTAGTTCCGGCCAGCGGTAGTACCGGTCGAGAGACCGGTAGTACCGCTGAGAACGGATCTACGAAGATGGAGGAACCTACCCGATCTCAAAAACTACATGCACGGTGTCTATTCTAATTACGCACAAGTGAATAGGAAACTATACGGACCTCTCCCTCAAATCATTTAGCCAAAAATGAAGGACTACACGCATTGCCCTAGAAAGAGTATTCAAGAAGAACCCTAAAACCAAGAAGAAGCAGGGCAATACCGGTGTCCATGGGAGGAGATCGAAGGAGAAGCGGCCTCCACGGAGCAGATCCAGTGAAGGGCCGACGGATCCGTAGAGCCGGAGGGCGCTACGGGGCAGTGAACGGAGTAACCGACGGTTGGGGCGGAATAATGAACGGGTGAGGAAGAAAACCTCTTCACCCCGTGCTTTATATACCCGCCCAGATCAGCACCGGTAGTACCGGTCCGGCTGCTGCCAGGTGGTGGAGCGGTACTTCCGCGCCAGGCGGTAGTTCCGCTACGCAACACCGGTAGAACCGGCTGGGGGTACAGGTCAGAGCACCAGCGGTAGTACCGCCTGCTCTAGACTGGTACAACCGCTGGGCTGAAAACCAGTGATTAAGCGGTAGAACCGCTCGAACCACCGGTTGTACCGCCAGGGTATGCCCACTCACTCCATGATAACAAGCTTGTGTACATTTGGAGTCGATGGCTGGGATGGGATGGCTTGGGATGGAGCAAGTCACTGTAGTACGAGAAAAACATGAAGACCAAAAACCAACCAGAAAGAAAACGGAGGGCGGTTGCCGGAGCCACCAATGTTAGAGTCAACTGGTATGGCACCGCAAAGAATTATCCTTGGGCCCATAACCATAACTCGTCTTTGAAACACAAGTGTCATCATAAATGACGAATGTGAAAAGCGTATCAATTTATGCATAGTGGGGGGAGGGTGAGTTCATTGAGAGAACACCACTCACCCTATTTCCATGCCTACACCTAGACTAGACAATATGATGAGTATGGTGGGGTGTGCACGTGCTCAAGCCACATTGCTCAAATCAATGATATTTAGCTCATGCATTAACTCGTGAAATCTTGCTTCATCCAATGGCTTCGTGAAGATGTCTGCAAGGTTATCATGAGTGTTGACGTAGTGAAGCTCGATCTCTCCTTGCCGAATGTGATCCCGGATGAAGTGATACCGAATCTCAATATGCTTCGTCTTGAAGTGTAGCACCGGGTTGAGAGAAATCTTGATGGCACTTTCATTGTCACACCAAAGAGGCACTTTGTCACAAGTGACACCGTAATCCTTTAAAGTTTGCCTCATCCATAAAAGTTGAGCACAACAACTGCCAGCAGCCACATACTCTGCTTCGGTGGACGAGAGAGATACACAACTTTGCTTTTTGGAAGACCAACTAACAAGAGAGCAACCAAGAAATTGGCACCCTCCCGAAGTGGACTTCCTATCCACTTTGTCTCCCGCCCAGACAGAATCAGAAAAACCTACAAGGTTGAAATTTGCTCCTCTCGGGTACCATAAGCCAAAGTTTGGGGTATGAGCCAAATATCGAAAGATTCGCTTGACAGCCACAAAGTGACTCTCCTTAGGTGAGGCTTGAAACCGTGCACAAATTCCAACACTCAACATAATATCCGGTCTAGATGCACAAAGGTAAAGCAAGGATCCGATCATAGAGCGATATACCTTTTGATCCACCGCTTTACCATTGGGATCAATGTCAAGTTGGCATTTGGTTGGCATAGGAGTAGTAGCCGGCTTGACATCACTTAAATTGAACCTCTTGAGCATGTCTTGAGTATACTTGGATTGTTTGATGAAGATGCCCTCTCTTCTTTGTTTGATCTCAAATCCAAGGAAGTACTTCAACTCTCCCATTGTGGACATCTCAAAATGTGTGGTCATGAGTGCGGCGAACTCATCATTGAAAGCTTTGTTAGGAGAACCAAAGATAATATCATCAACATATAGTTGGCATACAAACAACTCCCCTTTGACCTTCTTAGTAAAAAGAGTGGGATCAATTTTCCCAATTTCAAACCCACGATCTTGTAACAACTCGGTAAGATGCTCATACCACGCACGCGGGGCTTGTTTACGGCCATAGAGTGCCTTATCGAGTTGGTACACGTGATTGGGGAACTTAGGATCCTCGAACCCTGGGGGTTGTTTAACATACACCAACTCATTAATGGGACCATTAAGAAATGCACTTTTCACATCCATTTGTTGCAATTTAAAGTTATGATGGGAAGCATAGGCAAGCAACAAACGAATGGATTCAAGACGAGCAACGGGGGCAAAGGTTTCACCGTAGTCGATACCCTTGACTTGGGAGTAGCCTTGAGCCACCAGACGTGCCTTGTTGCGGATGACAATGCCATGGGCATCTTGCTTGTTCTTAAAGATCCATTTAGTTCCAATGACGTTATGGTTCTCCTTTGGTCTTGGCACCAGACGCCACACCTTGTTGCACTCGAAGTTATGGAGTTCTTCATGTATGTCATTGAGCCAATCAGGGTCTTCGAGCGCCTCATAAACCTTCTGAGGTTCAACACACGAGACAAAAGCTTGATGAGCACAATAGTTTGCTAATTGTCTACGAGTGCTTACCCCCCTTTTGATGCTTCCTAAAATGTTCTCGATGTGATGCTCGTTGGAAGCAAGCCTGGAGGCAACTTTTGCCGCACGACGCTCTAATTGCTCTTCAAGTGTTAACTGAGGAGCACTGAGTTGATCATCTTGAGCGTCGTCAGGAGCTAGATCTTGATCTTGAGCTTCCTCTTGACCTTGATCTTGCTCGGGGGACAGAACTTGGCCTTGTGCATCATTTGGTGGCTCCCCACCAACTTGAGATTGATCTTGCACTTGGCCTTGTTCATCAGGTTGAGGGCCTTCACTTTGTTCTTCGGAAGCGTGTGGGTCTTGGGTTGGTGATGGTTCCACTTGAGTGGAACATTGTCCTTCTCCTTCGGCCACAAGGGGTTCCTCAATGGGTAGGATATATCCAACACCCATTCTTCTTATGGCTTGAGGAGGAATTTCATCACCTGCATCACAAGTACCACTTTGCTCCACTTGGGAGCCGTTATTTTCATCAAACTCTACGTTACTCGTCTCCTCAATGAGTCCATTGGACTTGTTGAGGACACGGTAAGCATGAGAGTTTGTAGCATAACCAACAAATATGCCCTCATGAGCTCTAGATTCAAATTTAGACAAACGAACACCTTTCTTGAGAATGAAACACTTACACCCGAATACCCAGAAGTACTTGAGATTGGGCTTGTTTCCGGTAAGAATCTCATACGGAGTTTTGTTCAAGCCTTTGCGGAGATAGAGATGATTTGAAGCATGGCAAGCGGTGTTGATGGGTTTGGCCCAAAAGTTGTATGGAGAATTGAATTCAGCCATCATGGTTCTTGCAGCATCTATTAAAGTTCGGTTCTTTCTCTCCGCTACACCGTTTTGTTGAGGGGTATATGGGGCTGCATATTGGTGTTTGATCCCCTCATCACCAAGAAACTCATCCAAGGTGTAGTTCTTGAACTCGGTGCCGTTGTCACTTCTGATCATCAAAATCTTTGCTTCATGTTGTCGTTGAGATTCATTTGCAAAGTTGATGACGGTTTGTTGGGTCTCACTCTTCTTCTTGAAGAAGTATACCCAGGTATATCTTGAGTAATCATCTACAATCACCAAGCAATACTTCCTACCTCCAAGACTATCAAAAGTAGGAGGCCCAAAGAGGTCCATGTGGAGGAGCTCTAGAGGTCTCTTTGAATAGATGATAGTTGTGGGAGGGTGAGCCTTCTCATGTAATTTTCCTTCAATGCACGCCCTGCAAGCACGATCTTTGGCGAAGCTAACATTTGTTAGTCCTCGGCCATGGTCCCCCTTGAGAAGACTTTGCAAAGATCTCATATTAACGTGGGCCAAACGACGATGCCAAAGCCATCCCACATCAACTTTAGCCATTAGGCATGTCGCGACCTTAGTGGATTGCTTCGAGAAGTTAACCACATATAGACCATTCTCGACATGCCCAACATAGGCTACTTTAAGAGTCTTGCTCCACAAGAGGGCCACAGAATCAATATCAAAGAATGTAGCAAAGCCCATGAGTGCAAGTTGGCGAACAGAAAGTAAATTGTATGCAAGGGACTCAACAAGCATGACTTTCTCGATCGTGAGATCATGAGAGACAACAACCTTGCCAAGTCCCAATACCTTAGAAGATGAAGCATCACCCCATTCGACGTTGGTGGCCATAGATGAACCGAGATGCACGTCCACCACCAAGTCTTTGCTTCCAGTCATATGATTTGTGGCTCCGCTATCGAGCAACCATGATCCCCCACCGGAAGCAAACTCCTACAATAGATCAATGCTTGGATTTAGGTACCCATTTGGTAATGGGTCCTTTGAGGTTAGTAACAAGGGTCTTAGGAACCCAAATGGACCATTCAATGTACTCATAAGAAGAACCAACAAATTTAGCAAACACATGGCCATCACTGGCACGACATAAAACATATGAAGGATTAAAATCGCCGGCCATGTTTGATGGTATGGTGGAGTTTTTCTTGATACCACCACTTTTCTTCTTGGTTGACGTGCCCTCTCCTTCTTTCACAAAGGATTGTCGGAGAGGGGGTGGTTGCTTGGTCTTGTCATTCTTCTTCTTCTTGGACTTAGGAACAAACCCAATTCCTTCCTTTGCCACAACTTCCTTTTGATTGCTCAAAAGGGCGTTGAGGTTCTTCTCACCTTGTATGCAAGTCACAAGGCCTTTCTCAAGTTGCTTCTTCAACTCGGCATTATCTTCAACAAGATGCACATGCTCGCAACATGGGTTAGTAGCATTTGCATTATCAATTAAAACCATGCGAGGAAAGATAGCCTTTTCCTTGGTTAGCGAAACTTGGAGTTGATCATGAGACTCCTTGAGAATAGCATGCATTCCTTTCAAGGCCTTGTGAGCCTTGTAAAGTATGTCAAACTCCTCTTTGAGTTTAGCATGATCAACCTCAAGTTTTGCCTTCTCGGAGTTAAGGACGCGAGAGACAACTAAAGCATGATCAAGATCTTTCTTTAATTTAGCATGACCATCGTTGTGTGACTCCTCAAGAGCCAAACGAAGACCACGCTCTTCCTCTAGGGCGTTAGAGAGATCTGATATCTCATCGGCATAGTCTCGACTATGTCCTTCCATTTTAGTAATGGTTTCCTCGTGAGCCTCGATCGTGTCATTGGCTTCACCGAGTTGTTCCAAGAGAGCAACAAAATGCTTCTTGGGTTTGCCCTTGAGATTTTTCATGAACAACTCAAATTCATTTTCTCCCTCCTTAACACCCTCACCCTCATCAATACAATTGGTCAATGAGGGATTAGAAGAGATAGTAGTATTGATGTTTGGGGTTACCTTGTTGGTGGCCTTAGCCATGAGACACTTGGCGGTGATGTTCTCGTTTGGTGAGTCGAAGAGAGATGAGTGCGGAGTAGTTGCAATTGCAATTGTGGCCATAGTGGTCACCTCATCGTCTTCATCATTATCATCATCCTCCACATATTCTTCTTGGGCCACCAACACTTTCGGAGGAGTCTTCTTGATGAAGTTGTTCTTGTTGGGATAGGACTTTGACTTGTCCTTCCGAATAAGCTTGCCTCCAAATTCTTCTCTCTTCTCATAAGGGCAATCCACAACGAAGTGACTTACATTTCCACAGTTGAAACATGTCCTTACTCATTGCTTCCCTTTGTTTCCACTGGAGTTGTTCCTGTTGAAGTTTGATTTAGTGTTCTTCTTGCCCCAGAATTGCCTTGAAGCAAGAGCCATGTGCTCATGATAGGCATATTTGGTGTCCTCGGGGCTACACTCATCATCATCTTCTACTTCCTCCTCTTCCACACAAGCCTTGGCCTTCAGTGCAAGATTGGGCTTCTTTGATCGTTGAGCTCTTAAGACAGCATTGTCGGCGATCACATCCAAGATCCTCATGGCAACAAATTCAACCAACACTTCATTTGAGGATAAAGTGTGGAAGTCCGGTCTCTGACGTATGACAGAGAACATGGCCTTATGATAGGGCATCATGGCCTTGAGGAACTTGCGCTTGATCCAATTGTCATCCGTATCCTTGCTGCCATGATCTCGAAGAGAAACCGCAAGGATAGTTAATCTTCGATAAAGTTCACGAGGATCTTCATCTTCGATCATAGCAAACTCATCAGCTTCATCTTGCACCACTTCATAGTTGGATCGTTGAATACTTGTGCTTCCCTTGTACATCGTGCCAACATGCTCCCAAGCTTCCTTGGCCACAGTGAAGGGTCGAAGGTGTGCAATGTCTTCTGGAGGGTTAGAATCTTGAAGAATGCAAAGAGCCGACTCATTGAACTGATGATCTGTAGTTTCTCTTGGAGTCATGTTGTCGGGATCATATGGATAAAAACCTTGCTCAATGATTCTCCAAAGGTTAGTGGAACAATGATTAATATGACGTTTGAAACGAAACACCCAAGTAGCAAAATCAGTATTTTTGATAAACTTGGGAGGGGGCCCAACGGAATTTAAATGCGGTGTGGGAACGGGTCTTCCATAGTGAGTAGGAGGAGCGGATTGGGCAAATTTCCCACTCCCATTCTTAGTAGCCGGGGCTTGTTCACTACTAGCTTCCCCCTTGTCGGGATTAGCCTCCGACACGTTGGTAGCGGGATGAGCCACTTCCAACGGTGTGGTGGATAATTTAAGCCCCTCAAGCAAATCTTTAAACATGACTTTGACCTCGCTCGCAAGTGATTCTTTCAATGTGGTCAAGGCCACATTGAACTCTTCACGAGAGACCGAGGCTCCCCCATCTGACGTAGGCAAGGACGGAGTTCCACCGGAATGGTCCTCCGTCTCGACTATGTTGTCACCCATACTCTTTGGACGGTAAAGTCCTTAATAAAGAGACGAGGCTCTGATACCAATTGAAAGGATCGATATGGTTGACTAGAGGGGGGGTGAATAGGCAACTAACAATTTTTAGCTTTTCTTTACCACTTTATATTAAGCGTCAAAGTAAGTTGTCCAGATATACTATTATGATGACAACTAAGGGAAAGAAAGGAAAACAACAACACAAGCAAGCTATAGAAATTAAACAAGTAAAGCTTGCACAAGTAAAGGTAAGAAATAACCACAAGTGGAGACGGTGAAGACAAGGATGTGATATCGAAGTTCCTTCCCTTTGAGGGGAAGTACGTCTCCGTTGGAGCGGTGTAGAGGCACAATGCTCCCCAAGAAGCCACTAGGGCCACCGTATTCTCCTCACGCCCTTACACAATGCAAGGTGCCGTGAATCCACTAGTGGTGCCCTTGAAGGTGGCAACCGGACCTTTACAAACAAGGTTGGGGCTCTCTCCACAACTTAATTGGAGGCTCCCAACGAAACCCCGGAGCTTCACCACAATGGATTGTGGCTCCGAAGTGACCTCTTCCGTCTAGAGTGCTCAAACACCCAAGAGTAACAAAATCCACACAAGAAAGTATGGGGGAATCAAGTTTCCTTTGGTGGAAGTGTAGATCTAGGTCTCCTCCTTCAATCCCTAGCAAATCAACAAGTTTGGTTGGCTAGGGAGAGAGATCGGGCAAGAAAGCTTCAATGGCATTAATGGTGGAGAGAGAGAGGTAAGAGATAAGGTGGAGGTGGGAGAAGGGGGTCCTTAAATAGGGTCACCACAAATCCAACCGTTATGTGCAGATTTACATAGGACCGGTAGTTCCGCTGCTCCAACCGGTAGTACCGGTGAGTGAAGAAACCTGCGCCCGTGCCACTAGAGCGGTACTTCCGGTGGCTTGCCCGGTAGTACCGGTCTTCCGGAGAAAACTGGAACTACCGCCCAACCTCCGGTCAACTACCGCTTGGAAACCAGAAGGTTTCAACCAGGGGCGGTAGTTGGGACGGTGGTTGGGCCGGAACTACCGCCTGGCAGATAGTTTCTACGTGGTGGCAGTCAGAGCGGTATTACCGCTCGGAACATCGGTAGTACCGGTCTTACCGGTACTTCCAGGCCACCACCGGTCTACCACCGCACCCAGTACAGAGGGTATCACCCCTGAGCGGTACTTGGGGCGGTGGTTTGACCGGAACTACCGGCCACCGGTACAACCGCCCAATAGGGCGGAACTACCGCTGTGGAGAAATCTACAATAAGGAGAAATGATATGGGACCTCTCTCTCCACGAACGGAGGCAATATGGTGGGTGCAAAGAATCTGTGTGCGTGACTTGATTCACCAATTACCTTCCGATGTGGGTTCCCTCTTAATAGTACGGATTTCCTATGACCAAAAGAAACAGAAAGGCATCGGAAACTCCGTCTTCGATCTTTTCCTTAAGAGAGAAAGTCTAACCGTCTTGTGCCACATGTTATCAACCTGAGTAATATTGACACATGATTAGACCAAACACGGATTGTCATCATCACCAAAACCTTAGGCAAGAGATGCTCTTACAATCAAGACGCACCACACTAGTTTTATAGTGCGACAACACCGCATTGAAGAAGTCGGAGAAGGGAGGAGTCAGGCCAGCCCAAAGTGTGTGAAGATGAAGGGGGACCTCGGTGGCAGACTTGTCAGTCGCGGCGCGCGAGGCAGGCCAGGCCACCGTCGCCCCCACTCGTTGGAGAAGGCGGTGAGCACTCGGCGCACCTTCTCCATCATCTCTTCATTAATCACCACCGGCCGCTCGGTGGCAGGCATGAAGGCGGGTGGCAAAGAGGCCGAGGCGCTGGGCCCCGCTCCCTCTTCCCCCTCTCTACCAGAAGCCATGGCGGCAGAGGGATTTGTTGTTGGATCTGTCCAGGCAAGAAGGTTCAAGAGATGAAGAAAACCGTCGGGCGCGCCGCTGACAAAGGAGTCAGAATCGAGCAGGTAACAGTGGTCGCCGGCCAGGCAAAAATCGAGGCTATATGGGGAAGTGGAGATGCCCACGTCCCGTCAATCGCCATACATCAGTTAGGACCGCATGCTTTGGGGCCCGCGACACTCCGAACTTTGCCCTTGGCTTCGCCGCGAAGCCAAGCCCGAGCACACCTTGGGCCCGAGGGCTACTATCAGCGTTCTGGGAATGGCGGTACCCAGACTTGCCTACCTGCGGCCCAGAGGGTGGCTCTCAAGGTGGCCTAGTAAGTCCCAGCATCTTCAGCAACACTCAAGACCCTCTCGAGGGGCCAAGCTTTGCGAGGCGGATGACACAGGACATCTCCTAGGGCGGCCTCGCCAGGCCGGCTCAAGAGGATCAGAGATATCAAGGCGAGGGGCACCTCGCGAGGTCCTCATAACGTAAGCAGTGATGACCAAAGCTAGGAGGGTGCCAGTGGGCGCAGAGTGCTAGTTTCCTCTTTGGTGCTAAAGGAGCAGGTGCAGGCGCGGAGTCCTGAGGCGTCAGGCAAATGTTTCCATATCGGTGCAACAAGACCAAGACCAACGGGACGGCGGGACGGAGGTCATCGCGGAGCCCACGGCGGCGTCACCACCTGAGCCTTTGGCAGCGAAGACCACCTTTTATCAGGATAGCTTGGACTAGCTGCCCCCTTCGAATTTGGCCGTTGCGGGATCCCTTCTCGCTCAATATTTGGGAAGAGGACCCTGTCCACTATAAATAGGACTAGCCACCACCATAGGCATGGGATCGGATCATAAAGACCTCTCAGACACCGCAAGCTCATCTGAGCTCAAGAACACCTCCCCCCAGGAGGCAGTTCATCCATGTACTAGTTCTTCCCCTGCCTACAAGGCAATCGACCACACACACTGGATTAGGGTGTTACACCACAATGGTGGCCCGAACCAATATAAATCTTGTGTCTCTTGTTCATTGGACCTGACGAGATAGGCCTAGGTTTGTTGAGTAGACGGGCTAGGGCGGAAGGAGAGATCTTCGTGCGTACCCCAGAGTTCGAACCTTAAGGGTTTTGGCGGAACCCTAAATCCGACACAATGGGTCCGGATCATCCCCAAACATCCCTAAAATATCATCGGTTCTTTGTTGGACTCTCCTAGCCTATTTTTCTCGTCCGTCCGATTTAGATCTAACGGATTTCATTAGTCTGCTTCTAGACCCACTTGCTATAGATATCAGCCTAACACTAGATCCTAGGGGCTTGTCCCATCCACCAAATCCCCTCACCCGCCGCTACCAGTCCTCTTCCACCTCGGGATCACCATTCCACCAACAGCTAGCCTCCCTGATCCAAATCCCTCCCTGACCAATCAACCTCCTCCATCCCTATGTTCCCCAGCCAACCACCAAGCTCCCTCCTCCGGATGGAGTAGGAGGCTCGATGCCGAGCTCCCGATGCCGCCAAGCCCCACACCTCCCTTTGCGCCCCTGCTCTGAGCAGGAGCTCGTCCTCGAGCTCCACCCTATGGCTAGCCTCCAATAGAACCTGGCGCGAGAGCTTCTATGACGCATCCCCCCCGAGCTCCTCGTCCAGTCCATCCCCGACTCCGGCAGTCCCCTGCCTCACCGGAGCTGCGTCGTCCGCCCGCATCCGAGTTCTCCTCCTCGCCTCACCCCGCTTGTACCTCCCCGTTCGAGCGCCACCGAAGCCGCTCCATCCGTCGTTCCCCACGTCTCAGGTGAGAACCCCGTTGACCCGCGGGAGCAGCAGCTCCTTGTGTTCCATTCTTTTCCTCCCTTATTTTTCCTTCCCCTGCCTTCTACTCCCTCCACTCACATCTCTCTCTCTCTCTCTCTCTCTCTGAACCAGGAAACCGCATGGAGCTGCCATGAGCGCCCGACCCAGCTTCGTGCCCAACTCGTCTTTTCGCCGTCGAACCGGTCCTCCTCGACCTCCTGAGCCAGTTCCCGCCGCCCGACCCACCGCGTCAGCATCTGCCTCGGTGTCGCTGGAGTTCTCAGCCCAGCCGCTACCGTTCCTGAACTCCCCTGCTCCGTTCCTTGCCTCTCTGCTTCTGCTTCGAGCAGGGAGGACGTGCCCCTATTCGCTCTCGGCTCCGCGTCGACCGCAGGTCCTTGCCGACCAGTTCCAGCATCAAGCACCGCCGCCGGCGACCAAGACCCCAACTGCGCCGCCGGGTCGCTGCCTCGTCGTCCCCTGCAGCGTTGCCTCGAGCCGGCGGGTCGAGTGGGAGGATGTCGACCGCGCTCGGGTCTGCCTCGATGTGAGAAGCCACCCCAAACCCCAACTGTTCCTGACGGGCCAACCAGATTCAGCCCAGTGCATGTTTTTTCATGTCTGCGAATTTCGCTATTTATCCATAAAACTGTAGTTTTGCAGTTCAGTCCCTAGTCTTCATGCATATCATAAATCACAAACTGTGCATCATATGTAAAAACTTTATATATGAAAATTGCTTAGAATTATGTGTAGATTCTTAATAACCAACTTTCATGCATTTTTAAAATGTTTAAAAATGTTCTTTGCATTAGTTTGTAAAATGAAATGCTAAAATGGTTTTATTCATAACTGAATAACCGTAGCTCCAAATTTAATAAACTTTATATGTAAATGCGGTAGAAAAATGAGTAGATTAACTTGGTTCACTTACTTTTGCTGTTTGATAATGTTAAAATTGTGTTATAGGAAAAAAAGTAGCAAATACAAAATATGCATATGGGGATTTTTCGGAATTGTTGTTTATTGTTATGGCCTCATTTAAACTTGTCTAAATAGATAGTTTATGTATGCTTCACCTCTTGCCATGGTTAACAACATTTAAACTTGTTGTGTACATCAACGAGATCAAACTTAATATGTGAATGTGGTGTTTCGTTAATATGCAACTCGTTGCATATTGAGCTCCACTTAACTTGTAGTGTTGTTTGTGCACTTTGCCATGTCATGCATATTTAAACCATACATGCATCATACTTGTTTGTGCATCATGTTCCATGTTTATGCTTGTGTGTTTACCATGTTGTTTGCTTCTTTCCGGTTTGGTTCTCTCGATAGCTTCGGGTTCATTTCGGAGTTGTGAGGATTCGTTCGACTACACTTGGTTCGTCTTCGTGGCTTCTAATTCTTCATGGATTTGTTCTTCTTCCTTGCGGGATCTCAGGCAAGATGACTGTCACCTTGGATCACATCACTATCATCGATATGCTAGTTGTCTTGATGCCATCACTATATGTTGTGCTACCTATCTATTTGTCAGCCTCTCATTGTTGCCATGAAACCTTTAACCTTTGACACCATCCTAGCAAACTGTTGTTTGGCTATGTTACCGCTCGCTCAGCCCCTCTTATAGTGTTGTTAGTTGCAGGTGAAGATGAAGATTGCTCCATGTTGGAACTTGGTTGTTGGAATATCACAATATCTATTACTATAATTAATGCACCAATATACTTGGCAATGGGTGGAAGGCTTGGCCTTTTTCTCAGTGTTTTGTTCCACTCATGCCGCCTTAAGAACTGATAAACCGTTGTTATGTTCCTTGATTTTGCGTTCCTAACGTGGTTGGGTATATGGGGACCCCTTGACAGTTCGCTTTAAATAAAATTCCTTCAGCAAGGCCCAACTTTGGTTTTAATTTGCAACATAATAAAAACTTAATTAATTAATGAAATTGCATAGGGAGTTAGCGCTACCCGAGGATTCTTCTACATATAGGGAGGGGCCAGTGCCGATGGTGTTGGTCCCAACTAGAGCACTTTGCAGGGCCGCCCCTTGGCAACTCGGGGTATCTGGCTCCCGTACGCGTCGCTCATCCGGACGTGGCCTGAGACGAGTTACGCGCGACTACTATCAGGGTGTCGGCACACTGGGAGGTCTTGCTGGACTTGCTTTACCATTGTCGAAATGTCTTATGCACCGGGATTCCGAGTCTGATCGGGTTGTCCCCAAGATAAGGGGTTGTTTACCTCAGCTGATCGTGAGAGCTTGTGTTGGGCTAAGTTGGGACACCCCTGCAGGGTTATGATCTTTCGAAAGCCGTGCCCAAGGTTATGTGGCATATTGGAATTTGTTAATATCTGGTTGTAGAAAACTTGATAGAGGTTCTGAAATAAAACACACCAAACGTGTGAGTAACCATGACCGTCTCTTTTCACTTTGAGAAGAGAACACGGTGGGGTTATGTTTGACTCATAGGTAGTTCAGGATCTCTTAGCGATCATTACTAGTTTGCGACCGTTCGCCTAGATGCTCATATTATTCTTGTACTCGTAAGTTAGTCACCATACATTGCTTAGCCGCTGCTATAACCTCACTACTTAACCTCTCCATACCCATTAAGATTTGCTTGTCTTGATACCATGGTTATGGGATTGCTGAGTCCTCGTGGCTCACAGATACTACAACCACAGTTGCAGGTGCAAGTTTCTGATGATGTGACGTGAGAGCGCCGTTTACTTGTGTTGGAGTTCCTTCTTCTTCTTCTTCAGTCTTGGGTTAGGTTCCTGGTCGGTAGCCTGGTATAGCAGGATGGATGTCGTTGTGCTTTTCATGTTTTTCATCCGTAGTCGGATGTCTTGTGTATAATGTGTTGTATTCATGTGACTATTGTATGACTTGTATGTATCCCCCATGTATGTATGTAATGGTACGATGTAATGATATCCATCTTGCTAAGCGCCTGAAATGCGGTTGTGCCCCAATCATGAGTTGTCACGTGATCGGGATAGAATCGCATCTTGGGCGTGACAAGTTGGTATCAGAGCCTCAACCGACAATAGGAGCCCCCTTGATTGATCGTAGTTTGGCCGTTGTCGAGTCTAGCAGAAAACTATTTTGGATTCTAGTTATATCGGAGAGTAGGAATTATTCTTACTCCTCAACCCCTTCGTCGCTCTGGTGTGGAATCTTGACGTAGGTGTTTTGAATTACTCCTCTTCCCCTTCAATTTCTCTAGGATCACGCAGTTAGTTTTCCGATCGTTGCGATGTCTACACTTTTCATTTAGTGCATCTCTCGTCAAGTCGATTTGACCCTCCTCGTCTTTTGCTAGTTCAATCCTTAGTTCTTTCCAACCGGTGTTGTTTCCCCTTCCGAAGTTGTCTTTCTTTTCCCCACCCACCCACCCATTTTCCTTCTCAGAGCCGGAGTCCTTAATAGTGTATCCATCCTACTCGTGCGAAGCCTTTGCATTATGTCCTTAATTATTTCAACTGGTGAATTCTCATCTAGTTCGTCATCCTTCACCTCTTTTCTTCTCCTATGAATTCTCCTCTCGTTCGACAATCTTATCTCTTTTCTTTTCCGGTGGTTCCAATTCAATTTGTATTCGGTGCTCATCATATTATTTCCGTCGGCTCAAATGATTCCAATTGCTCGCTCGCCTCTCACCATTTAATCATTCCGGAGTTCCGAAGATATCTCACAAGATTTGTGTTTGCCTTAAAATTAATCCGAGGTTGTCACCTCATTCAAGTCTTTTAATCGTTCTGGTGCATTATCTCCTTTTCAATCCTTTCCAACGATGTTTTCTCTTCGGTGGGCTCATAACCACAGGTTTATTCCCAGGATCTTACCTAACTCTTCTAATATTTTTCGGAGTTATTCTCAAATGCTTTCAAAGTGTGACGTAAGAATGGATTCCATCAGTCGTATGCCTTCTCCAAGATTGCTTTCAAATTCTTTTCGATATTGGTTCAACTTATCCTCTTTTCATTCGTCCGGGGTATCTCAACAATTTTGATGGTATTTATCGTCGTCATTTGTAGACCGAAGAAGAGTTTTACTCTAATTCTTGTCCGTTCTCTCGAAGATTCGTGGTTCGAGCTTCATGTTATCCTCTCAACTTATTCCATTTGTCATAATTATTTTCCTTACCCATTCGGAGCTTTTCATGAATTATTTCCATTGTGATCCTTCGAAGGCCATCATTTCAGAAGATTTCTCCGTTCTCAGTTTCCAACTTTGCCCTTCGACTATTCTTCATTGATGCCTCTTCGTTCGTCTCCATATTCTTCGGGTGCTTCGTCCAAGTATCATTTAATCAGTTCGCGATCTCTTCGTTCTCTGGCATCTAAATTCCACCAAGTTCTCTATTCATTTTCTAATTCTTCCAACGATTCATTCTCTTGTATTCGCTCAATTTCAATTCTTCCCGGTGGATCATTCTTTTATTCACTTGGCTTTAATTTTTACGGTGGTTTCCTCAAGAGTTCTTTTCATGTGTGATCATATCAATTCTTGTGTTCTTTCCAATCCTACCGGTTGTTCATGAAGACTTTCTCAAGTTTTGCGTCATATATCCCCTTAATCAATTTCAATGAGAATAAGTGGTATGCGATTCCATTGCTTCACATCAATTTAATTGATGGAGGATAAGCATAACATAATTCTTATTCTTTAAGTTGTGTAATCCCTCCTTCAGAGTTTATTCATGATGAACAAATTCCAATTCCAACTATTTCGTTTTTTCTTTTCCGGAGTTCAAAGTTTTCCTCGGCCTTATCGTCGGAACCCCTTCTAAATCACTACAAGGCTTTAATCTTATTCTTTCATCCTCATTTCTATCTCATAATCGTTTTATTACCGGAGTTCTTCATGGTGGCTCTTCATGATTTAATCATTCTTCAATTGTTCTTCATAATTCTTGTTGGAGTAGCTCAAATATTATTATTATTTTTGCTTCTCGAGATGCAATTAATGCTCCGTATTCTTTTGAAGTGGAGTTTTGCATTTCTTCATTCTTCTCAGATATTCAATCTTTTGATAGTGGCTGAGATTCTCCTCAAGTTTCAAGATGTTTTCCATAAGTCCACAGCAAGCTTTTTCTTTTGTTGTTGATTTTCTCAACAACTTCGTTCAATCCTTCCTTATAAGGATGATTTTCCAATTCATTTGTGCTGGAAGTTGTTCTTATCTTATCCGTTCTTTTCATTCTACTCTTTAAATTCTTCCGGAGGCATTGTGTTGTTGCTCTCGTCGAGTATCATTCATCTTGTCAAGTTCTTGTTCTATTCCATTCATATTCAACCGGAGTGTTGTCTAATTTTATCTTGTTCTTATCCCTCATCTATTTTGCTTAACCAAAATAGTTTCAATGCCTCTCTTGTCATTTAAGCTCTTGATTCTCGTTGTATGCCTTGTTTCCTCATTTTTCCGGAGCTTCTCAATCTCGTCCATCCCGGTTTTGTTCTTTCTTTCAACCTCTCAACGTATTTGGTTTCACCTTCTTCCTTTTTCTCTTCCGTCTCGTTCTTAAGACTTCGGGACGAGATCTCTTGTTAGTATGGGAGTGTTGTGACGCCCCGAGACCAATGCTTCAGATCCCTTTCATTTATTTTTGTTGCTGCTGTGTGTTTATTTTGGTTGTTGCATTGTCATAATTATTTTTCATATTTATTCCTATATGTTGGTGCCATAACCATGTTAGGTGCCTTGTCATATTTTGCTTCTTCCTTCATGATCATCATTGTTTATTTTGCTTGTTGCATTTCATCATGGCATCATGTGCATTGCATTTGCATGTTTTCATAAAACTCGTAGTCGTTCATGGTTGCCACTTCTTCCTTGTTTCTGTTGTCCTTCTCTTAGACCAACTAGACCGCTCTCTACTCTCTTGTCTTCTCTGTGGCCCCGTTGTCTTTGTCGATCTCTCCCAGACCCCCTCGCATGCGCATCCAAAACTATCGCGAACCCGCCCCGGACTGTCGTTACCGATGGTTCTGGATCATCCACAAACAACCCTAAAATATCATCGATTCTTTGTTGGACTCTCCTAGCCAATTTTTATCGTCTATCCGATTTATATCTAAGGGCTTTCATTAGTCTGCTTATAGACCCACTTGCTATAAACATCAGGCTAATCATAGATCCTAGGGGCTTGTCCCATCCACCAAATCCCATCACCCGCCTCCGCCAGTCCTCTTACACCTCGGGATCTCCATTCCACCAACAGCTAGCCTCCCCGATCCAAATCACTCCCCGACGAATCAACCTCCTCCTTCCCTCAATTCCCCAGCCAACCACCAAGCTCCCTCCTCCGGATGGAGCAGGAGGCTCGATGCCGAGCTCCCGAAGCCGCCAAGCCCCGCACCTCCCTTTGCGCCCCTGGTCTGAGCAGGAGCTCGTCCTCGAGATCCACCCTACGGCTAGCCTCGAGCAAAACCTGGCGCCATAGCTTCCATGGCGCATCCCCTCGAGCTCCTAGACCAGTCCATCCCCGACCTCCGGCCGTCCCCTACCTCGCCGGAGTTGCGTCGTCCGCCCGCGTCCGAGTTCTCCTCCTCGCCTCACCCCGTTTATGCCTCCCCGTTCGAGCGCCACCGGAGCCGCTCCATCCGTCGCTCGCCACGTCTCTGGTGAGAACCCCGTTGACCCGCCGGAGCAGCAGCTCCTTGTGTTGTTGTTCTTTTCCTCCCTTCTCTTTCCTTCCCCTGCCTTCTACTCCCTCCGCTCACATCTCTCTCTCTCTGAACTAGGAAACCGCATGGAGCTGCAATGAGCGCCCGACCCAGCTTCGCGCCCAGCTTGTCTCTTCGCCATCGACCCGGTCCTCCTTGACCTCCTGCGCCAGTTCTCGCCGCCCGACCCACTGCGTTAGCATCTGCCTCGGTGTCGCCGGAGTTCCCAGCCGCGCCGCTGCCGTTCTTGAGCTCCCCTGCTCTGTTCCCTGCCTCTCTGCTTCTGCTTCGAGTAGGGAGGACGTGCCCATGTTCGCTCTCGGCTCCGCATCGATCGCAGGTCCTCGTTGACCCGTTCCAGCGCCATGCACCGCCACCGGCTACGAAGACCCCAACTGCGCCGCCGGGTTGCAGCCTCATCGTCCCCTGCAGCTTTGCCTCGATCCGGTGGGTCGAGCGGGTGGACGTCGACCGCGCCCAGGTCTACCTCGACCCGATCCAGCAAACGAGCTGGCCTCGCCCGACTCCTCCGCGCCTGGGCCGCACCTCGTCCAAGGCCCAGCTTGCCCCAGCCTTGCCAGATCCGACCGGCCCATTTTGCCCCGATGTGAGCAGCCACCCCAAACCCCAACTGTTCGTGACGGGCCAGCCAGATTCAGCCCAGTGCATGTTTTTTTATATGTGTGCGAATTTCGCTATTTATCCAGAAAACTACAGTTTTGCAGTTCAGTCCCTAGTCTTCATGCATATCATAAATCACAAACTCTGCATCATATGTAAAAACTTAATATATGAAAATTGCTTTGAATTCTGTGTAGATTCTTAATGACCAACTTTCATGCATGTTTAAAATGTTAAAAATTGCTGTTTGCATTAATTTGATAAATGAAATGCTAAAATGGTTTTATTCATAACTAAATAACCGTAGCTCCAAATTAAATAAACTTTATATGTAAATGGGGTAGAAAAATGAGTAGATTAACTTGGTGCACTTACTTTTGCTCTTTGACAACGTTAAAATTGTGTTATAGGCAGAAAAGTAGTAAATACAACATATGCATATTGGGATTTTTCGAAATTGTTGTTTGTTGTTCCGGTGTCATTTAAACTTGTCTAAATAGATAGTTTATGTATGCTTCAGCTCTTGCCATGGTTAACAACATTTACACTTGTTGTGTACATAAACGAGATCAAACTAAATGAATGTGGTGTTTCGTCAATATGCAACTCGTTGCATACTGAGGTCCACTTAACTTGTAGTGTTGTTTTTGCACTTTGCCATGTCATGCATATTTAAACCAGACATGCATCATACTTGTTTGTGCATCATGTCCCATGTTTATGCTTGTGTGTTACCATGTTGTTTGCTTCTCTCGATAGCTTCGGGTTCATTCCACAGTTGTGAGGATTTGTTCGACTACACTTGGTTCATCTTCGTGGCTTCTTCTTCTTCATGGATTCGTTCTTCTTCCTTGCAGGATCTCAGGCAAGATGACCATGACCTTGGATCTCATTACTATCATCGCTATGCTAGTTGTCTCGATGCTATTGCTATATGTCGCGCTACCTATCTATTTGTCAGCCTCTCATTGTTGCCATGAAACCTCTAACCTTTGACACCATCCTAGCAAAATGTTGTTTGGCTATGTTACCGCTCGCTCTGCCCCTCTTATAGCGTTGTTAGTTGCAGGTGAAGATGAAGATTGCTCCATGTTGGAACTTGGTTGCTGGAATATTACAATATCTATTACTATAATTAATGCACCTATATACTTGGCAATGGGTGGAATGCTTGGCCTTTTGCTCGTTGTTTTGTTCCAGTCATGACGCCTTAAGAACCAATAAACCGGTGTTATGTTCCTTGATTTTGCGTTCCTAACGCGATTGGGTATATGGAGACTCCTTGACAGTTCGCTTTGAATAAAACTCCTCCAGCAAGGCCCAACTTTGGTTTTAATTTGCAACATAATAAAAACTTAATTAATTAATTAAATTGCATAGGGAGTTAGCGCTACTCGAGGATTCTTCTACATACAGGGAGGGGCCAGTGCCGATGGTGTTGGTCCCAACTAGAGCACTTTGTGGGGACGGCCCTTCGCAACTTGGGGTATCTGGCTCCCGTACGCGTCGCTCATCAGGGCGTGGCCTGAGAAGAGTTACGCGTGGCAACTATCAGGGTGTCAGCACGATGGGAGATCTTCCTGGACTTGTTTTACTATTGTCAAAATCTCCCGTGCACCGGGATTCCGAGTCTGGTCGGGTTGTCCCTAAGATAAGGGGTTTTACCTCTGCTGATTGTGAGAGCTTGTGATGGGCTAAGTTGGGACACCCCTGCAGGGTTATGATCTTTCGTAAGTCATGCCCGCGGTTATGTGGCAGATTGGAATTTGTTAATATCCGGTTGTATAAAACTTGACAGAGGTTCCAAAATAAAACACACCAACCGTGTGACTAACCGTGACCGTCTCTTTTCACTTTGAGAAGAGAACACAGTGGGGTTATGTTTGACTCGTAGGTAGTTCAAGATCTCTTAGCGATCATTACTAGTTTGCGACCGTTCGCTTAGATGCTCATCTTATTCTTGTACTCGTAAGTTAGCCACCATACATTGCTTAGCCGCTGCTGCAACCTCACTACTTAACCTCTCCATACCCATTAAGCTTTGCTAGTCTTGATACCCATGGTTATGGGATTGCTAAGTCTTCGTGGCTCACAGATACTACACCAACAGTTGCAGGTGCAGGTTTCCGATGATTTGTCGTGAGAGCGATGTTTACTTGTGTTGGAGTTCCTTCTTCTTCTTCTTCAGTCTCGGGTTAGGTTACTGGTCGGCAACCTGGGATAGCAAGATGGATGTCGTTGTGCTTTTCATGTTTTTCATCTGTAGTCGAATGTCTTTCGTATAATGTGTTGTATTCATGTGACTATTGTATGACTTGTTTGTATCCCCCATGTATGTATGTAACGGTACGATGTAATGATATCCATCTTGCTAAGCGCCCGAAATGCGGTTGTGCCCCAATCACGAGTTGTCACGTGATCAGGAGAGAATCGCATCTTGGGCGTGACACCTGAGGCCGCGCGGGCACATACAGTGAACCCGCCGAGCTGGAGAACCTGGCCGATGGCCAAGTTGTTTCCAAGGGTGATCCCGCCATTGAAGACGAGATGAGCCATCGACCGCTCATCGTGAGCGCACATCGGAGCTCTCAATGAAAGCACCATTGTCGGTGTCAAGACCGGCAGATCTCGGGTACGGGGGGCAAGCTATGCGTTTAGAGGATCGATGGTAACAGGAGGCTGGGGACACGATGTTTACCCATGTTCAAGCCCTCTCGATCAGGTAATACCCTACTTCCTGCTATATTAATATGAATGAATACGATTACAAGAGTGGATCTACCTCGAGATAGGAATGGCTAAACCTTAAAGTCTATCCTATGAGGATATTGTGATGTCAATGATCCCCTCTACAGACTAAACCTCTTGGCTTATATACACGCCAGAGAGGGCCTTGGGTTACAAGGGTGACTTAGGGAGGAAGTAATAGATACATCCGGACTCTATGCTTGCCTTTCTACGTACATAGGAGTCCTGACCGAATACGGGGGAGAGTCTTCTGCTTCTTCTCTTGTGGCCCATCAATACGGCCCAGCTTCATTGACCAGGATGCCTGAGGATCCCTGAATACAGGACTCCCTCAATACTTGCTAGGCCACAAAAATGATATGCATATGCTGTCGGATCTCGAGTTCCGGCAAAACCCTTAAGGTTCGAACTCTGGGGTGCGCACGAAGATATCTCCTTCCACCCTAGCTCGTCTACTCAACAACACTAGGCCTAGATCGTCAGATCCGAAGAACAAGGGACACATGATTTATATTGGTTCGGGCCACCGTTGTGGTGTAATACCCTAATCCAGTGTGGTGTGGTGGATTGCCTTGTAGGCTGATGAAGAACTAGTACATGGATGAACTGCCTCCTGAGGAGAGGAGTCCTTGTGCTCGGGTGAGCTGGTGGTGTGTGGCCTTCTATGTGATCAACTCAAGACGAGATGATCCCAATGGTGGTGGCTAGTCCTATTTATAGTGACCCAGGTACTCTTCCCAAATATTGAAAGGGAAGTGATGACCCACGAGTGTAGGGGATCTATCTTAGTCCTTTCGATAAGTAAGAGTGTCAAACCCAACGTGGAGCAGAAGGAAATGATAGGCAGTTTTCAGTAGGGTATTTTTTGCAAGCACTGAAGTTATAGGTAACAGAAAGTTTTGTGATAAGGTAATTGGTAGCAAGTAACAAAAGGCAAAAGTAAATAAGGTGTAGCAAGGTGGCCCAATCCTTTTTGTAGCAAAGGAAAAGCCAGTACAAACTTTTATATAAAGGAAAGCGCTCTCGAGGACACATGGGAATTATCGTCAAGCTAGTTTTCATCACGATCATCTGATTCGCCTTTGGTACTTCGATAATTTGGTATCTGGGTGGACCGGTGCTTGGGTGATGTTCTTACTTGGACAAGCCTCCCACTTATGATTAATCTCTAATGCAAGCATCCGCAACTACAAAAGAAGTATTAAGGTAAACATAACCATAGCATGAAACAAGTGGATCCAAATCAGCCCCTTACGAAGCAACGCATAAACTCGGGTTTAAGCTTCTGTTAGTCTAGCAACCCATCATCTACTTATTACTTCCCAATGCCTTCCTCTAGGCCCAAATAATGGTGAAGTGTTATGTAGTCGACATTCACATGACACCACTAGAGGAGAGACAACATACATCTCATCAAAATATCGAACGAATACCAAATTCACATGACTACTAACAGCAAGACTTCCCCCATGTCCTCGAGAACAAAAGTAACTACTCAAAAGACATAATATTGTTCATGATCAGAGGGGTATTAATATGCATAATGGATCTGAACATATGATCTTCCACCAAGTAAACCAACTAGCATCAACTACAAGGAGTAATCAACACTACTAGCAACCTACAGGTACCAATCTGAGGTTTGGGTACAAAGAGTAGATACAAGAGATGAACTAGGGTTTGAGAGGAGATGGTGTTGGTGAAGATGTTGATGAAGACAGCTCTCCCCAAGATGGGAGAGTTGTTGGTGATGACGGCCGTGATGATTTCCCCCTCCTGGAGGGAAGTATCCCCGGCAAAACAGCTCTGCCGGAGCCCTAGATTGGTTTCCGCCAAGGTTCCGCCTCGAGACGGCGGCATCTGGTCCCGAAAGCCTCCTTATGATTTTTCCAGGTCAAAACACCTCATATAGGTGAAGATGGGCATTGGGGGGCCATCGGGGAGCCCATGAGGCAAGGGGGCGCGCCCAGAGAGGGGGGGGGGCGCTCCCCCACCCTCGTGGACAGCTGGTGGCCCCATGGTGATCTTCTTTCGCCAGATATTTTTTATATTTTTTGAAACGGAGTCCTGTGAAGTTTCAGGGCTTTTAGAGTTGTGCCGAATAGGTTTCCAGAGTTTTCCCCTTTTCCAGCCTAGAATTCCAGTTGCCGGATTCTCCCTCTTCATGTAAACCTTGTAAAATAAGAGAGAAAAGGCATAAGTATTGTGACAAAACGTGTAATAACAGCCCATAAAGCAATAAATATCCAGATATAAGCATAATGCAAAATGGACGTATCAACTCCCCCTAGCTTAGACCTCGCTTGTCCTCAAGCGAAAGCCGATATTGAAAAATATGTCCACATGTTTAGAGATAGAGGTGTCGATAAAAATAAAATACAGACATGAGGGCATCATGATCATTCTCATAACAACAACATATATATGATTCTTTTGCTATAGTAACAATTCATTCACAAATCGAGCATGAGTCATAAACTTCATTGAAAACTAACAAACTTTGATCTCGGTCATTGAAGCAATTGCAATTTATCGTAACATTGGAAAGAGTCAAAATAAGAGCTTTTCAGCAAGCCTACATACTCAACTATCATATAGTCTTTCACAATTTCTCACACTCACGCAATACTTATGGTTATGAGGTTTTAATTGAACACAGAGAAAGATAGGGGCTTATGGTGTTGCCTCCCAACCTTTTACCTCAAGGGTAATGTCAACAGTAATAGACCATGAAAACTTACATCCAAGTGGGTATATATGTTAGTATCTTTCCAACACAATGTGCTTGCCAAACGATAAAATTTAAAAGGAAAGGTGAATTTCACCTTGACTATTATAAGGCAAGAATAATAGATAGGCCCTTCGCAGAGGGAAGCAGAGGTTGCCATGTGTTTTTATGGTTGGATGCACAAAGTCTTAGCACAGAAGAACGTCACTTTATATTGCAACTTGTGATAAGGACCTTTATTATGTAGTCCATTGCTTTTATTACTTCCATATCACAAGAACGTATAAAGCTTATTTCCTCCATACTAATAAATCATACATATTTTAGCGAGTTTGCAACATGACAACTTACTTGGAAGGATCTTACTCAATCCATAGGTAGGTATGGTGGACTCTCATGGCAAAACTGGGTTTAAGGATATATGGAAGCACAAGTAGTATCTCTACTTGGTGCGAGGAGTTTTGGCTAGCATGAGGGGGAAAGGCAAGCTCAACATGTTGGATGATCCATGACAATATACTTTTTTCAGATATAAGAAGACATAACACATTATGTTGTCTTCCATGTCCAACATCAACTCTTTAGCATGACATAGTTTAATGAGTGCTCACAATCATAAAAGATGTCCAAGATAGCGTATTTGTATGTGAAGCCTCTCTTCTTTTATTACTTCCTATTAATTGCAACGATGACCAAAACTATGTTTGTCAACTCCCAACAACTTCTATTCATCATACTCTTTATATGTGAAGTCATTACTTCCCGTAAGATCAATATGATCTCTTGGATACTCTTTATGTTTTCTTTCTTTTTATCATGACGAATGTGAGGAAATCAAGCCCTTGACTCAACACTAAACTTTATTATATAGCTCACGGACTCGATTACAAAGGGTAAAGATCATAAACCAAAAGCTCACAACTAGATCATGCTAACTTTATTCTACTAGATCAAGATACTACCAAAAGGATCAAACTAAGAAAAACGGTAAAGATAGGAGTGACGGTGATACGATACTGGGGTCACTCCCCCAAGCTTGGCAGCTGCCAAGGGGAGTGCCCATACCCATATGATTATGTCCCCTTCTTCGGAGGTGATGACAATGGCTTCTTCCTTAACTTGCGCTTAAGGGCAGAATTTTGCTCCCTTAGGTCATTGATCTCCTGTTCAAGGTATATTATTTTCTTGCATAGTGCCTGCTTGTTTTCCTGCAAGAGATGAAAAGGGATAAATTCGATCTTAGATTTGTTTGCTTTGTCGGGGAGGCTTGAATTTTTGAACTCCACATGCATGTCTCCAGGTTGAGGTAGTGGGACTTCGTCTTCATCTGAGCTAGTCCAATCCTTCCTCTTTGAATCATAGTCTTCTTCTTCCTCCGTGGTCCAACCATAATGCTCCCAGTCCCCATAGATCTTAGGGTCAGCAAGGGAATCAGCCACATAGCTTTCTCCCTCTGAATCCTGGGACGACATGTTGCTTTTATCTACGACAAAACAACTCGAAACAAAAATAGAGGATTTTTGCGTGATACACAGGTCAAAACCTTCGGGAGTATATATAATGAATTTTTACCAACCAAAAGGAGTAACATGATGTCGGGGAACGACACCTATGGGATCACAAGAATCCCTACTACGGTTGCGGGGCGCGGGGTTGAGAGAAGAGCGGATCAAACAGATAGCACACGGTTCGTTTACCCAGGTTCGGGCCGCGAGGATGCGTAAAACCCTACTCCTGCTTTGGTGGATTGTATATCTGTGTTCTTCAGCTAGCTACGGGGCGTGAGGAGCTCCAAAAAGCCGAATCCCCCTCCTAGTCGCCTCGGGCCTCCTTTTATAGGGAAAAGGGGTTGCCACACTGGCACAAAGGAGGTGGAAAGGGTACAGTGATGCGAGGTTATCCCTCGTATTACATGACAAGGCGCATTTAATGCGTCTTGCTTAGGTGTCCTTGCTTTATCGGGGACGGGGGAGACATCCATCTTGTCCGTCGCCGCTCCTTCTTGTGTCGACACGCGCCCTGGCCAGCGATGCCTGAGATACCATGTGTTGGGGAACGTAGTATTTTAAAATTTCCTACGATCACGCAAGATCTATCTACCAGATGCATAGCAACGAGAGGGAAGAGTGTGTCTACGTACCCTCGTAGACCGGAAGCGGAAGCGTCAAGTGACGCGGTTGATGTAGTCGAACTTCTTCACGATTCAACCGATCAAGCACCGAACGTACGGCACCTCCGCGTTCAGCACACGTTCAGCTTGATGACGTCCCACGAGCTCTTGATCCAGTTGAGCTTCACGGGAGAGTTTCGTCAGCACGACGGCGTGGTGACGGATATGATGTATTTACCGGCGCAGGGCTTCGCCTAAGCACTGCAACGGTATGACCGAGGTGTGTTTCTGTGGAGGGGGGCACCGCACACGGCTGGAACAATTCAACTTGTGTGTCTTTGGGTGCCCCCCTGCCCCCGTATATAAAGGAGCAAGAGGGGAGGGCCGGCCGGCCTCCTATGGTGCGGCTAGGGCAATCCTACTAGGAATAGGATTGCAATCCTATTCCTAGTAGGAGTCCACCAAGAAGGAAGAGAGGGAAAGGAAAAGAGGGAGAGGTGGCGCCCCCCAATCCTAGTCCAACTAGGATCCCTAGGTGGGGCGCCGGCCAGCCTCTATGGGCTGCCTCTCTCCTTTCCTCAAGGCCCACTATGGACCATCCCCCTCGTAGGGGGTTCCGGTAACCCCCTCCGGCAATCCAATTAAATCCGAAACTTTTCCGGAACACTTCCGGTGTCCGAATATAGTCGTCCAATATATCAATCTTTATGTCTCATACATTCCGAGACTCCTCGTCATGTCTGTGATCTCATCCGGGACTCCGAACTATCTTCGGTACATCAAAACTCATAAACTCATAATACCGATCGTCATCAAACGTTAAGCGTGCGGACCCTACGGGTTCGAGAACTATATAGACATGACCGAGACTCATCTCCGGTCAATAACCAATAGCGGAACCTGGATGTTCATATTGGCTCCTACATATTCTACGAAGATCTTTATCGGTCAAACCGCATAACAACATACGTTGTTCCTTTTGTCATCGGTATGTTACTTGCCCGAGATTCGATCGTCGGTATCTCTATACCTAGTTCAATCTCGTTACTGGCAAGTCTCTTTACTCGTTCCGTAACACATCATCTCGTGACTAACTCATTAGTCTTTTGCTTGCAAGGCTTATTATGATGTGTGTTACCGAGAGGGCCCAGAGATACCTCTCCGACACTTCGGAGTGACAAATCCTAATCTTGATCTATGCCAACACCACGAATACTTTCGGAGACACCTGTAGAGCATCTTTATGATCACCCAGTTACGTTGTGACGTTTGATAGCACACAAGGTGTTCCTACGGTATTCGGGAGTTGCATAATCTCATAGTCATGGGAACATGTATAAGTCATGAAGAAAGCAATAGCAGTAAAACTAAACGATCATAGTGCTATGCTAACGGATGGGTCTAGTCCATCACATCATTCTCCTAATGATGTGATCCCGTTGATCAAATGACAACTCATGTCTATGGCTAGGAAACATAACCATCTTTGATCAATGAGCTAGTCTAGTAGAGGCATACTAGGGACATACTGTTTTGTCTATGTATCCACACATGTACTAAGTTTCCGGTTAATACAATTCTAGCATGAATAAAAGACATTTATCATGATATAAGGAAATATAAATAACAACTTTATTATTGCCTCTAGGGCATATTTCCTTCACCATGTAGGTAGGCAGGCAGCTGAGGTGGCGCTATGGTGGGTCTTCACGAAGATCTGCATGTTGCCACGCAGGTGCCTGCCCAGCTGGTTGGGTCGGTAGCTGCATAAGGCGGTGGAGGTTTAGTTGGCGTGGGCTTGACGGTGGCCCCGCGGATGTCCTCGGCAAGGGTCTTGCCGCGGCGCCTGCTGTCATCCCTGGCAAAGTGCTTGCCGGAGGTCTTGTGGTCTTCCTTGGCTGGGATCCCGCCAAGGGTCGTCGTCTTCTTAGTATGTATCTGATCTTGAATGTCTTCACAAAGATCTGCATGCCACTACGGGGACATCTCCCGAATCCTTGCCCCATGGGGGCAGTGGACTCAAGGGTGATCTGCTCCGTTGGCGTGGGGCGAGTTGCCGCAGCAAGGGTCTTGCCGGGGCTGCTAGAGCCGGCCCCGGCAAGGATCTTGCCGGGGCTGCTAAAATTGGCTCCCGGCAATGATCTTTCCGGGGGGAACCCGCTTTGTCCCTTTGCTCTTTGTGGTCTTGGCTTTGGGCTTCAGTCTTACCCTGGCTTACCTCCATGGCCTTGCTTAGTGCGGCGGTGCCCGTGGCTCAGACTGCCCGTGCACAGTCATAGGGGTACAAAAAGTGTACCCCTATTTTTGTACACCGACAGGAGCCCCCGGGCCTGGGCCACACATAAGCGCGACGCGTTCTTGGGCTAGGCCCAGAAAGGTGCGCGGGCAGGCGGGACGGTTTTTACCGTGGTAAGATTTTCCGCGCGCTTCGCCTCCCACGATCCGCGCGCACCACGCGGCGTGGAGGGGTGTGCGTGACGTGGGCGGCATGCGCGGGGCGGTTTCCACACGCATGCGTCACGTCGGGAAAGGAGGCGGCCCGCGTCCCCCCCCATAAGAAGGAATAACCGCGGGCGCGCTGCTCACTTCCTCCGCTTTCCTCGCGCCTGTTCCAATCTCAGAAACGTCGTTTCCTCTCTTCCTTCCTTCTGAAGCTTCCGCCGTCGCGTGCCGCCGTTTCTTCGCCCTCCCCCTCTCTCAGTCCTCTAACTTTCTCAACCGCCATGGCGTCCAAGTCCGTCAAGGGCAAGGGGGTGGCCAAGGGCGCCGGGACTGTGGAGCCGCCGGAGAGCGCGCTATTGGGGGACCGGACGAAGTCCGCCTTCTTCTTCCCGTCGACGGTTGACGTCCACGAGCTCCGGGCCGCCTTCAAGCCTCTTTGGGGGGTGAAGACGGGGGGAGAGAATTTGGGACATCCGGCTACGCGCGTCATTCCTGCCGCTTGCGCCGAACCTGGCCCAAATCGGTATCCCTTCTTCGTCGACTACTTTTCTTGCGGGTTATGTCCCCCTTTCTCCGATTTCTTCTGCGATATCATGCACACCTTCGGCTTCTGCCGCTTGGATTTTACTCCGAATGCGGTGGCGTGCATGGCTTTCTTTGCGCACCTTTGCGAAGGCTTCTTCGGGGTGCATCCCAACACGACGCTCTTCCGCCACTATTTCTCCCCTCGGATCCAGCCGGGAGGTGTCGTCTCTGGATGCATCACCTGGATCCCAAGATCCAAGGGGGCGTACCCGGACGGTGCCGTGAAGGAGAGGTGGGATGAATGGCGTGGCCAGTGGTGCTGGATTGAAGACGAAGACCCGCCAAGATTCTACAGGGTCCGCCGAGTGCCGCCGGTCCGTGGCAGTGATTGGAGCGATGTCGACGCCGCCGACGAGAGGCTCACTGTCGGCACCACCTGGATTCTGCGACTCACCCAGGCCGGACTCACCGTTGAGATGATTGGGGCGGACTTCATTCGCCGTCAGATCCCATTGCACAACAAGGGGAACCCAGCCTGGCTCTTTAAGAATCCGGCTGACGTTATGCGGCTCCGCCCTGGCCTCGACCACAACTTCACAGTGATGGCACATGCCCATTTCTGCCAGCGGCTTTTCCAGCTTGACGTGGGTCGTGATGGCGAGGTCGAACGGACCGGCAAGGCCGCAAGGGCTGCCGTGAAGGCCGGCAAGGCCATCAAGGGGCCGTTTTTCAAGCTGTCAGCGGGGGTGGTCCCGCTATGCAACAATTCGCGCTGGTCCGAGATCATCGCTATGATGCCAGACTGCAACGCGCACGGCCATGTTCCGAGCTGGAAGCAGCCGGCGGATGCTAATGTGCAGGAATTCTTCGACTCTCTAGTTGAGGTGTATGTCAGCGCTAACGCCGAGCGGTGGCTTGTCATGGACACCACCCAGGTAGAGATGGACTACATCTCCACTAGGGTGAGGGAGGCGCAGCTTGCCATGGAGGCCGGCAGTGCCGGGGGTGTGGAGGACAAGGCCGCGACAGCTGCGGAGGAGGAGGAGCTCGCCCAGTGGGTGGCGGCCGCCGGGGAGGCTAGCAACACCAGCACCGGAGCTCGGCTTGTCGAAGATGTGGCCGACGAGTCGTCATCGGAGGAGGACGTGGCGGCGGGCTCGGCGCCAGCCAGGGGAAGAGGGCGAGTCCTGCGGCGGGCTAGTTTCGGTGAGCCGGTCCGGCCCGACAGGGCCACACAGCCTCAATTGACCCTGGAGGGGTCTGGGCGCCACACGAGGGCCACGTCAGCGACGAAGCTGACGAAGGCCGCTAAGAAGAAGAAGAAGGCAACAGCCCCTTCTCCAACTGGGCGCGCACAAACTCCGCCTTCTTCGCCTCCCCCGGCAGACGTTGACTCGGATGTTTACGTGGATCTCCCTTTTGATCTTGGGCCTCTCAGCCCGAAGAGGAAAAGGAAAGCGGTGGAGGAGGAAGAGATGGACGACGAGTAAGTACTCCGTTCCTTACTGCTATTTACACTCCCCTGAATTAAGCCACTCATCTTGATCCGCTTTCCCTTTTGTAGGGATGCAGAGACGTTGGCCCAGCGGGTGAAGAGGGCGAGGGCCTCGGCGAGCGGTCAGCCCTCGGCTGGGGCTTCAGAGACGCCACTGGTGGTGTTGAGCAGCCCGGACAGCAGCCCCCGGCACAGCCCCCAGCGTAAGTTTGTCACCCTCTTCTTACTCGACATGTGGTAGCTGTTCGATGCTATGGTGGTGACCTTGCCGGGTTTGTAGGAAGGGAGCTGCAGCAGGAGGAGCCGTAGAGGGCTACCCCCAACACACCACCCCCATCGACTACGCCGCCGCGAGGGGCGTCCCCGGCAAGGGCACCAAGCACGGAGCGCACACCCATGGAGGAAGAGAGGAACTTGGGCGCTGGTGGCTCTGCCACGGCGCCTAATACTGGCGGGGAGGGGACTTCTGCTTCACAGCTTGGCACTAGTGAGTCGCCTGTCCTCTGTCTCTGTTTTTCCCTTATTCTTTTTCTTGGCTTCATTGCTCCCATTACTGCCCAGGCCCTCCTTCAGATATGGAGGACGTGGACGCCGTTTTCGGGAACATTGCTGAGGAGGCCGCGGCGGAGGCCGACAGGATCGCCGCCGAGTAGGCCGCCAAGGATGCTGACAAAGACACCGCTGCGGGGGCCGCCAAGGCGACCGGCAAGGCTTCTGCCGAGGGTGCCAGCGGTGGGCCTGTCGGGGAGGCCGACAAGGCCACAGCCGAGGAAGAGGTGGTTGATGATCAGCCTTCTACCTCCGCAACCTCGGGCCCCGGCAGATATCTGAAGGTGGGCGACGATCTCTTTGTCCATCTTGCAGGGGCGTCAAGTTCCCGAGCGCCCACCGGAGTGGAAGTCTTCGACGGCGAGGTGCTCGCCGCCACCGGGCTCAAGGTGGTCGATGAACCAGGCGTCAGCGGCGATGGTTCCCCAGAAGAGCAGCTCTTTCGTGCTATTGGGGCCAATTTCTGAAAGCTCCAAGCGCTCTACCGTGCCCGTCTAGACAAGGTTAAATCCAGGATGGCAACGGTGGACGAGGCGGAGGTGGACTTCAAGGTGTGCGTTGCTGAGGCACAGACCTGGTTTCACCAGACCCGCGAGGAGCAGAGGGCCTTCCAGGTTGAATTGGCCAAGCACGATGTAGAGCTCACCATGAAGATGTCTGACATCGAGAAGGCCCAGGAAGAGGCGGTGAATTTGGATGCCGCGGCCGAGGCCGCCCGGAACCAGCATCAAGCCGCCTTGGATTCCTAGGAAGAATACCTCTCCACGCGTGAGGCGAAGCTTGCCGCAACACTCCGCGGCAAGGATGAGGAGCTCGAGGCCCTTGTCATGCGGCGGACTCGCGAGCTGGAGCAGAGGCACAAGGAGGCACTTGATGCCCAGGCTCTGGCCCACGCCGGCAAGGTGAAGGATCTGGAGGTAGAGCGGGACGAGCTGAAGGAAGATGCCCTCAAGCTGTCCGACAAGAAGAGCACGCTCAACTGTGCCTAGGCAGAGGCGCAAGGAGCGGCCATCAGCAGGGCTGGGGAGCTCTCCGAAGCGCAAAACTCCATCAGAGATCTCAAATTGAAGTTGGAGAATCTCGAGAAGATTTTGTCGGAGAGCTCGGCTCGGGAGGAGACCTTGAACAGGAGCCTGGAGGAGGAGAAGCAGTTGTGGGCGGACGAGGCCGCCTCCCACCAGGAATACGTGGCGGGCGAGAACAGATGGATCAGCCGGCTGGAGGACGTCGCCGGCAGGGTTACCTCGTAGTTGGCCCTCATGGGGATGCCAAACGTGAGGTATGCCCCTGAGTGGAGCGGGACCGTCAACGCCAAGCTGACCCTGTTCTTCGAGAGCGTCCTTGGCGCCTTGGCTGATCTTCACTTCAACAGAACGGCCATGCTGGCCGGGGAGGCCCGGCGACTTTGCCGGGGGGTCATGACCAAGGTCCTCACCAAGATGGCATACTGGAATCCCGCCCTTGACTTTGAAGCCGCGATGGATAGCTTGCCGGAGGGTACTGACCTCACAGTGCTCAAGGAGCGCATCAAGCCCGTCATCAGCTGCATCGACGAAATCAAGAGGGTGGAAGGCCAGCGCCGGGATTAGGCATCCCGTTCTTCTTCGCCGCTGCGGGTTCATGACCAAGACAAATTTTATCTTTAGTTAGAACCGCAACAATGATGTGATGTAACATAACTTTGAAGTAGTTTTGGGATTATGCATGCTATTTCCCTTTTTGTTGCCTCTTTGTATGTCCACCCTACACTAGCTGGGTAGGCCTGCCGGCGCGGAAACCCAGGGCGGCGTCTTGGGGATGGGTCCCCATTGGCCTGCCGGGCAAGCGTGCTGCCGGGTGAGCCAGCTTACCGCCCTTAACGCAGCCGTACGAACTGTCGAGTTTGACTAGAGTCAGAGTCGAGAGCCTTGCCAATTGCGGAAGGCTACCCTACCATTTCCAACGCATCCGTTTGAACTGTTGAGCGGACTCAAAACAGAGCAAAGGCATTACCGATCGGGAAGGGCCCCATTCGCGTACATGTTTCTTTTTGTACAAAGAACGACAACTCCGAGGATAATAACCTTAAATAAAAGAATGGAAATATCCGGAGCTCAATGTAACTTAGCTTCTGTTTGTAGCCGCTCGAGTGCTAATCTTCCGGCCTCCTTCCTTCTCAAAGAGCCACGAAGACGAAAGAGTGCTGGGCTAACTGCTGGAGCCGATTCTCACAACTGCGCCCCCTACCTGGCGCGCCAAAGATTTCCGGGAACGACACCTATGGGATCACAAGAATCCCTACTACGGTTGTGGTGCGCGGGGTTGAGAGAAGAGCGGATCAAACATATAGCACACGGTTCGTTTACCCAGGTTCGGGCCGCGAGGATGCGTAAAACCCTACTCCTGCTTTGGTGGATTGTATATTTGTGTTCTTCAGCTAGCTACGGGGCGTGAGGAGCTCCAAAAAGCCGAATCCCCCTCCTGGTCGCCTCGGGCCTCCTTTTATAGGGAAAAGGGGTTGCCATAGTGGCACACAGGAGGTGGAAAGGGTACAGTGATGCGAGGTTATCCCTCGTATTACATGACAAGGCGCATTTAATGCGTCTTGCTTAGGTGTCCTTGCTTTATCGGGGACGGGGGAGACATCCGTCTTGTCCGTCGCCGCTCCTTCATGTGTCGACACGCGCCCTGGCCAGCGATGCCTGAGATGCCATGTAGGTAGGCGGGCAGCTGAGGTGGCCCTATGGTGGGTCTTCATGAAGATCTGCATGTCGCCATGCAGGTGCCTGCCCAGCTGGTTGGGTCGGCAGCTGCATAAGGCGGTGGAGGTTTAGTTGGCGTGGGCCTGACGGTGGCCCCATGGATGTCCTCGGCAAGGGCCTTGCCGGGGCCCCGGCAAGGGTCTTGCTGCGGCGCCTGCTGTCATCCCCGGCAAAGTGCTTGCCGGAGGTCTTGTGCTCTTCCTTGGCTGCGATCCGCCAAGGTTCGTCGTCTTCTTAGTATGTATCTGATCTTGAATGTCTGCACAAAGATCTGCATGCCACCACAGGGACATCTCCCGAATCCTTGCCCCATGGGGGCAGTGGACTCAAGGGCGATCTGCTCCGTAGGCATGGGGCGAGTTGCCGCGGCAAGTGTCTTGCCGGGGCTGCTAGAGCCGGCCCCGGCAAGGATCTTGCCGGGGCTGCTAAAACTGGCTCCCGGCAAGGATCTTGCCGGGGGGAACCTGCTTCGTCCCTTTGCTCTTTGTGGTCTTGGCTTAGGGCTTCAGTCTTACCCTGGCTAACCTCCCTGGCCTTGCTTGGTGCGGCGGTGCCCGTGGCTCAGACTGCCCGTGCACAATCATAGGGGTAAAAAAAAGTGTACCCCTCTTTTTGTACACCAACACATGAGCTGCCCACGAGGCAGGGGCGCGCCCTCCACCCTCGTGAACAGCTCGTGTCTCTTCCGGACTGCTACTTATTTTTCTATTTTTCTAAATATTCCAAAACGGAGAAAATTTGCCTTTAGAACTGTTTTGGAGTCAGTTTACTTACCGTACCACATACCTCTTCCTTTTCGGAGGCTGAATCGTCCTGGAAAGTGTCCGTTATGTACTCCTCCGGGGTTACGGTTTCAATGACATTGGTTTCAACATTTATAGGATTACCTGAGATATAATGTTTGATCCTTTGACCGTTCACCACCTTCGGATTTGTGCCTTCGAAATTGTTGATTTTTATGGCACCGGAATGATAGACCTCCTCGATAACATAAGGTCCTTCCCACTTAGAGAGAAGTTTTCCTGCAAACAATCTTAAACGAGAATTGTATAGCAAGACATAATTACCTACGTTAAACTCACGCTTCTGTATCCTTTTGTCATGCCATCTTTTAACTTTTTCTTTAAACAACTTGGCATTCTCATAAGCCTGGGTTGTCCATTCATCAAGAGAGCTAATGTCAAATAACCTCTTCTCACCGGCAATTTTGAAATCATAATTGAGCTCTTTAATAGCCCAATATGCATTATGTTCTAGTTCAAGAGGTAAGTGACAAGCTTTTCCATAAACCATCTTATATGGAGACATACCCATATGATTTTTGTATGCAGTTCTATAGGCCCATAATGCATCATCAAGTTTCTTGGACCAATTCTTTCTAGACCTATTAACTGTCTTTTGCAAAATTAATTTCGACTCTCTATTACTTAGTTCTACTTGACCACTAGTCTGTGGGTGATAAGGGGATGCAATTCTATGATTGACATCATACTTTGCAAGCATTTTACGGAAAGCACCATGAATAAAGTGTGTACCACCATCAGTAATTAAGTATCTAGGGACTCCAAACCTTGGGAAGATAACTTCTTTAAGCATCTTAATAGAGGTGTTATGATCAGCACTACTAGTTGGAATAGCTTCTACCCACTTAGTAACATAATCAACAGCAACTAGAATATGTGTGTACCCATTAGAGGAAGGAAACGGTCCCATATAATCAAAGCCCCAAACATCAAATGGTTCAATAACAAGTGAATAATTCATAGGCATTTCTTGATGTCTACTAATATTACCAATTCTTTGACAATTCATCACAAGATAAGACAAACTTACGGGCATCCTTGAAGAGAGTAGGCCAATAAAAACCGGATTGCCATACTTTATGTGCAGTTCTATCTCCCGCATGGTGTCCTCCATAAGCTTCGGAGTGGCACTTGCGTAGGATCTTTGATGTCCTTGGGGCACAACATCTTTTCAATAGCATCAACTTTAGCCTTGTCAACTTCAATACCTCTTTCAAAAATTTTATGTCCCAGGACAATGCCCTCATTAACCATAAAGTAGGACTTCTCCCAATTCAAGAGAAGATTAGTGTCTTCACATCTCTACAAAATTCGATCAAGGTTGTTTAAGCAATCATCAAAAGAAGTTTCGTAAACGGAGAAATCATCCATGAAAACCTCAACAATCTTTTCAAAAAAATCAGAGAATATAGCCATCATGCATCTTTGAAAGGTAGCTGGTGCAATACATAAACCAAAATGCATACGTCTATAAGAAAAGGTACCGAAAGGACAAGTAAAAGTGGTATTTCCTTGATCCCCTTTTGACACATATATTTGAGAGACACCAAAATAACCATCTAGAAAGCAAAAATGAGTATGTTTGGATAACCTTTCTAGCATTTGATCAATAAAAGGCAAGGGGTAATGATATTTCTTAGTAGCTTTATTTAATTTACGGAAATCAATTACCATCCTATAACCTGTAACCATTCTTTGAGGGATCAATTCATCTTTATCATTAGGAACAACAGTCATACCTCCCTTCTTAGGGACACAATGGATAGGACTTACCCACTGGCTATCAGCAACTGGATAGATAATACCTGCCTCTAGAAGCTTTAGTATTTCCTTCCTTACCACTTCTTTCATCTTAGGGTTCAACCGTCGTTGATGGTCAATAACCGGTTTAGCGTTTTCTTCCAACTTTATCTAGTGTTGTCATAAAGTGGGACTAATGCCCTTAAGATCATACAGAGTATATACAATAGTAGCACGGTGCTTCTTCAGAGTTTTCAATAGTTTTTCGTCTTCCTGTTCTGAAAGGTTAGCACTAATAATAACAGGATATATCTTGTTTTCATCAAGATAAACATACTTAAGATTATCAGGTAAAGGTTTAAGTTCAAACACGGGATCACCCTTGGGTGGAGGGGGGTCCCCTAGGATTTCAACAAGCAAGTTGATTTTCAATACGGGTCCCTGATTAAAGAATATTTCATCTATTTCCCTTCTCTCATTCATATGCATATCATTTTCATGATCTAGCAAATAATGTTCTAAAGGATCATTAGGAGGCACATCAATAGAAGCAAGACCAATAATTTCATCCTTACTAGATAATTCTTTATCAAGGGGTTGTCTACGGAATTTAGCAAAGTTAAAATCATGAGACATATCCGCTAAACCAACAGTAACAATATCTTTCACACAGTCTATCTTAGCATTGACAGTATTCAAGAAGGGTCTATCAAATATAATGGGACAAAAGTCATCTTGTGGGGAACCAAGAACAAGAAAATCAGCAGGGTATTTAACTTTCCCACACAAGACTTCAACATCTCTAACAATCCCAATTGGTGAGATAGTGTCTCTATTAGCAAGCTTAATAGTAACATCTATACCTTCTAGCTCAACGGGTGCAATATCGTGCATAATTTCATCATATAAGGATATAGGTATTACACTCGCACTAGCACACATCACATAAACCATGATAGCAATGATCTCCTATTTTAATAGAGATGACAGGCAGGTCTACAATAGGTCTATGTTTATTCCTAGCATCGGGTTTAGCTATTCTAGGAGATTCCTCTTGGAGGTAAATAACTGTCCATCTAAATCTTCTACCAAGAGATCTTTAACCATAGCAACACTAGGTTCAACTTTAATTTGCTCAGGGGGTGTAGGTGTTCTAGTATTACTTTTACGAACTATAGTTGAAGCTTTAGCATGATCCTTTATTCTAATAGGGAAAGGTGGTTTCTCAATATAAGTAGTAGGAACAATAGGATCAACATTATAAGTGGTAGTCTTTTCTTCAACCTTAACAGGTTTAACTACTTTTTCTTCAATGGGAGGATGGTATTTAAACCACTTCTCCTTGGGAAGATCAACATGAGTAGGAAATGATTCACAGAAAGAAGCTACTATCTCAGAGTCAAGTCCATACTTAGTGCTAAATTCACAAAAAACATCGGTATCCATAAAAGCTTTAACACAATCAAACTTACGGGTCATACCTTACTCCTTACCTTCGTCGAGATCCCAATCTTCAGAGTTGCTTTTAATTCTTTCCAATAAATCCCATTTGACTTCAATAGTCTTCATCATAAAAGAGCCAGAACAAGAAGTATCGAGCATGGAGCGATTATTAAGAGAAAGCCGAGCATAAATTTTTTGAATAATCATTTCTCTTGAGTGCTCATGATTGGGGCATTAATATAACATTGACTTAAGCCTCCCCCAAGCTTGAGCGATGCTTTCTCCTTCGCGAGGCCTAAAATTATAGATATAATTACGATCACGATGAACGTGGTGCATAGGGTAGAACTTCTGATGAAATTCCGACTTCAGACGATTGTAGTTCCATGATCCAATATCATCACATAGCCTAAACATGTCAATGCATCTCCCTTCAAAGATAAAGGGAAGACCTTCTTCTTGATAACATCCTTGGGCATACCTGCAAGCTTAAATAATCCACAAACTTCATCCACATAGATTAGCTGTAAATTGGGATGCAGTGTTCCGTCTCCTGTAAAGGGATTATCTAGCAGTTTCTCTATCATACCCGAAGGAATTTCAAAGCAAACATTTTCAATAGGCGCAGTAGGTTGAGGAGCAACTCTTTGCTCTTCTGGTCGGGGTGAAGATACCCCGAACAAGCCCCTCAAAGGATTATGAGCCATAGTAACAAGTGCAATAAATTTTAGCACACTATATAAATTTTTCCTTACCAAAGGCACTTCACTCCCCGGCAACGGCGCCAGAAAAGAGTCTTGATGACCCACAAGTGTAGGGGACTATCGTAGTCCTTTCGATAAGTAAGAGTGTCGAACCCTACGAGGAGCAGAAGGAAATGATAGGCAGTTTTCAGTAAGGTATTTTCTGCAAGCACTCAAATTATAGGTAACACATAGTTTTGTGATAAGGTAATTCATAGCAAGTAAAAAAAGGCAAAAGTAAATAAGGTGCAGCAAGGTGGCCCAATCCTTTTTGTAGCAAAGGACAAGCCTGGACAAACTCTTATATAAAGGAAAGCGCTCCCAAGGACACATGGGAATTATCGTCACGCTAGTTTTCATCATGATCATCTAATTCGCATTCGGTACTTTGATAATTTGGTATGTGGGTAGACCGGTGCTTGGGTTCTGTCCTTAGTTGGACAAGCCTCCCACTTATGATTAACCTCTAATGCAAGCATCCACAACTACAAAAGAAGTATTAAGGTAAACCTAACCATAGTATGAAACAAGTGGATCCAAATCAGCCCCTTACGAAGCAACGCATAAACTAGGGTTTAAGCTTCTGTCACTCTAGCAACCCATCATCTACTTATTACTTCCCAGTGCCTTCCTCTAGGCCCAAATAATGGTGAAGTGTCATGTAGTCGATGTTCACATGACACCACTAGAGGAGAGACAACATACATCTCATCAAAATATCGAACAAATACCAAATTCACATGACTACTAATAGCAAGACTTCTCCCATGTCCTCAGGAACAAAAGTAACTACTCACAAGACATAATATTGTTCATGATCAGAGGGGTATTAATATGCATAATGGATCTGAACATATGATCTTCCACCAAGTAACCCAACTAGCATCAACTGCAAGGATTAATCAACACTACTAGCAACCCACAGGTACCAATCTGAGGTTTGGGTACAAAGATTGGATACAAGAGATGAACTAGGTTTTGAGAGGAGATGGTTCTGGTGAAGATGTTGATGAAGATAGCTCTCCCCAAGATGGGAAAGTTGTTGGTGATGACGGTGGTGACGATTTCCCCCTCCCGGAGGGAAGTATCCCCGGCAAAACAGCTCTTCCAGAGCTCTAGATTGGTTTCCGCCAAGGTTCCGCCTCGAGACGGCGGCGTCTAGTCCCGAAAGCCTCCTTATGATTTTTTTTCCAGGTCAAAACACCTCATATAGGTGAAGATGGGCTCGGGGGGCCATCGGGGGGCCCACGAGGAAGGGGGCACGCCCAGAGAGGGGGTGCGCGCCCCCCACCCTCGTGGACAGCTAGTGGCCCCCCTGGTGATCTTCTTTCGCCAGATATTTTTTATATTTTCTGAAACGGAGTCCTGTGAAGTTTTGGGGCTTTTTGAGTTGTGCGGAATAGGTTTCCATAGTTTGCCCCTTTTCCAACCCAGAATTCCAGTTGCCGGCATTCTCTCTCTTCATGTACACCTTGTAAAATACGAGATAAAAGGCATAAGTATTGTGAAAAAACATGTAATAACAGCCCATAATGCAATAAATATCCACATATAAGCATGATGCAAACTGGACGTATCAGGAAGTGATCCCACGATGGCTAAATTTCAAGGGGCACAGCTAGTAGAAGCTATCCTGACAAAAGGTGGTCTTTGCCTGCCAAAGGCTCTGGCGGTGACGCCGCCGTGGGATCCGCGATGACCTCCGTCCTGCCGTCCTGCTGGTCTTGGTCTTGTTGCACCGATATGGAAACCTTTTCCTGACGCCTCGGGACTCTTTGTCTGCACCTGCTCCTTTAGCACCAAAGGGGAAACTGGCACTCTGCGCCCGCTGGCGCCCGCCTGGCCTTGGTTGTCACTGCTCACGTCACGAGGACCTCGCGAGGTGTCCCTCGCCTCGATATCTCTGATCCTCATGAGCCAGGTGGCGAGGCTGCCCCAGGGGAAGCCTTGTGTTGTCCGCCTCGCGAGGCTTGGCCCCTCGCGAGGGTCTTGAGTGGTCGCTGAAGACGTTGGGCCGCACCAGGACGCCTGCTAAGCCACGCCCTAGGCCGTAGGCAGGCATGTCTGGGTACCCCCGTTCGTAGAACACCGATAGTAGCCCCTGGGCCCAAGGTGCGCTCGGGCTTGGCTTCGTGGTGAAGACAAGGGCCAAGGGTGGAGCGCCACGGGCCCCAAAAGCCTGCGGTCTTCTCTGACGCGTGGCAATTGATGGGACGTGGGCGTCTCCACTTCACCACGCAGCCTCGGCGACTGCGTGTGTTGACAAGTCCCTGCATGCATAGCAGATCATCATTACCTGCGATTACGGGGGCCGACGGTTGGCCTTCTCCAGGCTATAAATAAGGCGGCGAGCGGAGCCCCCTCTGCCCATCTTCTTCCTACATTCCCCTCGCATCTTCTTCTTCCTTGCCCAGTGCTCGGCTGAGCCGCTCATGGCACCGATCCGACGATTTTCCGACGCTGAGAAGGGTAAGACTCCTTGCGAGGAGCCACAGGTACTCCCTCCAAAGAAAAGACCATTCCGCCCTCATGGCGCCGCCATGAAGCCGTAAGTGACGAGGCCTTGGCATGAGCGGCCTCCCCCCAGATACCCGCTGCCCCTTTACGCCAGGGAACCAGGCCATAGAGGGGAGGTCGGCGCCCCGCACCGCCTGCGCCATGATCACGTCGACCGTGCTGTAGTGGTGCGCGCCGCCATCTCGCGAGCACACGCTAGAGGCTTATCGCGTGAGTTCGCGGTATGGGCGGCGATGCCTCCAAGATCCAGGATATGCTTCCCGCCATTCTTCGCTGCAGAGATGCCACCGAGGGGGGCGCTCGACTTGTGGTTGCGACACTCTGAGTGCCGGACCCCGGCGAAGAGGGTAGAGGTGGAGGTCGTCTCCTCGGGCAAGGTCTTCATGACCCGTGGATGGGGCGAGGTTGCCCGCGTCGGCGGCTCGGAAGGCGCCCTCGCCGTCCACTTCGAGTATGATGACGCTTTCATGTTGTGCTTCAAGGTGTTCGGCGAGGAGGGACGCCGCCTGGAGTGTTGCTCTGGAGGGGGCCGTCGGGACGTAGCTGCGGCTGGTGCTGCACCAGACATCGATCCCGCCACTAGCTCATCCAACGGCAGCGATGGCGTCCGGAGGTCCAGCAGCTCTTCTAAGTCTGACGAGTCTCCGGAGACAAGCGACAACAGCTACGTGCCCCTGAGCTCATGGCGCGCCTGAAACGCGTCGGGCTCGCGAGCACGTCGCTGGTGGTGACCCACCCAGGGTCGGATGTGGGCCATCATGGCCCACTGTTGATGATGGCATCGGCGATGTCGGTCGTAGTTAGGATCCCCTAAAGGCCTTTTGCGGCGTTCCCTACGAGGATTCAAAGCCAACCCCACGGGGGTATGTAAAGAACTTGTAATGCTTTTGCTTCTATACTGCTGTTCTTGCTAGTACACCCTAGTCGCGAGCCTTGTTTCAGCAATATCGCCCCTTTTTTACCATTTCGGTTGCATAGTGCTCTACGTCGGCAGGCCCCAGTCCCAAGGCAAGCTGCAGCCGTTGCTGGTATGCCAGGTCGCATGCCGTGGTCAAGGCCAGGAGGTGAGTGGCCCAAGGTCCAGTAAGAGCTTCTGAGGCACGATGCTCAAGAGGTCCCCCTTGGCGTGCAAGCGGCTCCCGGAGGCTAAAAAAGCGAGGCGGCGTTGCTGACGCGCGACTACCGAGTCCCGCTCTGTGAGCGAGGATGGGGCATCAAGGAATTAACGACTTATCTTGACGATCGTGAGGTGGTTCTCCAAACGGCGCGCCTGGTTTGTTCATGAGGCTGAGATTTCGCGATTCCCTCCTGCTGGGCCTAGAGTTCTGCGTCGGCAGGGCCCGGCCCCGCGCGTACCTCACCCACTGCTGGCCTTGACCAGAAACCAAGACAAGACCAGGGAGTGAGGGGCTACAGGACTAGTTAGGACCTTGGGTAACGATGCCCAAGGGTCCCCCTTGACGTACGAACGACCCTTGGGAAGGGAATGCTGGACTCAGGCCTTGATGTTCTACGTCGGTAGGGCCCGGCCCCGCGCATACCTCAGCCACCGCTGGCCTTGACCGAAAACCAGGATAAGACCAGGGAGTGAGGGGCTACGGGACCAGTTAGGCTCTTGGGTCGCGATGACCAAGGGTCCCCCTTGACGTACGAACAGGCCCAATCTCTCTGAGCCGGCTCCCCCCTCTCGTTCTTCTTGATGCTCTGCGTCCTCGGGTCCCAACCCTCGAGCGAAGCTCAACCACCGTTGGTATGCCAGGGCGCGATGCCGTGGTCAAGGCCAAGGGGTGAGGGCTGGAGAATTAGTAATAGCCCCTGAGACAAGATGCTCAGGGACCCCCCCTTTAACGCACAAGTGAACTACGTGAGGAGGGGAGACCGGCGGGACTGCCTATCGCCGTGCTCGTGAGACTCTGGTGGGTTAGCCTGCAGCAAACGACTTAGGGCCATGCCCGCGCTAGGCTTTCGATAATTCTGCAGGGAGATGAAGGCATCAAGGACTTGGTGGGGTGACGCTTGCAGAGCGGGCCGCAGGTCAGAGCTCGGTCCCTCGGGTTTGTCAGCGTTGTATGGACGAACCCAAGCACAAGCGTCGTGCCAACGTATGCAGCCCCCGTTGCAAGATGAGCAGAAGTCCATTATGTGGCGAAGGAGACCCGAAGGGGTGATGGTCAAACAGATGAGTGATTCAAATGCAACTGACAATGATAGTAACGCTAGCTCAGTAAGATGCGAGGGAAATTCATGCCACAAGGACGGACCTGTGCGGCCTGGGGATGATGTAGCCCGAGGGGCGCCCCCAACAAGGTGAACAGAGATGCAAAAGGATACACGTCGCAGGGACAGGCCCGTGCGACCTGGGAATGATGCAGCCTGAGGGGCGCTCCTAGTTTAACAAAAACCGGAAAGTGTCACCTGGAACAGTTGCTGAAGCAGTGTTGGTGTTGCTGAAGACGTTCGACGCAAATGTTGTTCCTTACGTGTCGCCTGGCTCCGACGCCTCATGAGGCTCTGGGGTTCCCCAGATCTCACAGAGGGCCGAGTACAACTCCGCCTGGATCTCCTTATGCCTGACCTCGCGAGTCGCCAGGACTTCCCACGTGTGGCGCTGGTGCAGGGCCGCCTGGTTCGGCAGGCCGAAGAGCATGCGCACGTAGCTGTGAGGGGGACCCTGCATCGGCCCACCTAGGAAGTCTAGTAGAGCTCCTGAGATGCGATCCTGTTGAGTGCGGGGACGTTGATGCAGACGCGCAGCCCGTCTCCTGATCTTGGGCCGACAGCCGCCCTCAGAGGAGCCGGGCGGCGCTCGCACCGCATTGCTCTTGGCTCCTATAGGTCTTCAATGGTCTGGCTGATGAACTCCTGAGCACTTGGTGCCTCATGCCTTGAGACCTCTGGAGGAAACTGCGCGGCAAAGCCCTCCTCCACATGGTGCCCGAGCGCCTCCCTCGTGACATTGGCTAAGTCTGAGGCCCTCTAGAGGACAGCCCCCGAGCCCAGCCTGATGGGGGCGCCGGGCATGTCTTCCTATGCGAGAGAGGGAGGAGGCCCCTCCCTAGGTGTAGGTCCCGCGGTGCTGCCACCCTGTGCTGCATCCCCATGGGGCTCCAGGGCGAGCAGCTGCTTATTCTTCTTGGGGATGACCTCAGGTGGGTAGATGACGTTGTCGCTGTCCGGATCCTCGATTGTTGCCGCCTGGTAAGCATGCTCGAGTGAGCACACTGCGTCCTTTTCCTCACATGCGATGGTGATGATGTCGCCACTCCCTGGCATCTTGAGGACGTTGTAGCCGTGGTGAGTCACCACCATAAACTTGGCCAGGGCCGGGTACCCGAGGATGGAGTTGTAATGGAGATGTATGTGGGCGGCATCAAAGTCGATGAGCTCAGTGTGGTAGTTATCACGCTTGCAGAAGGTGACAGGTAGGCGGACCTGCCCTACGGGGGTGGTGGAGCCGTCAGTCACTTCGGAGAAGGGCTTGGTAGGCAGCAGTTGATCGTAGGGTACTTGGAGGCTGTGGAATGTCTTGATGGACAGGACGTTGAGCCCTGCTCCACCGTCGATGAGGGTCTTGGTAACTTGGACGTTGCTGATGAAGGGTGAACAAAGCATCGGGAGGGCGCCAGCCGTAGCCGCGCACTTGAGCTAGTCGGCTGAACTGAAGGTGATGGGGCATCTGGACCACCTGAGTGGGCGAGTAGCCTCGAGCTTAGGAAGAGCTGCATTTACTTCACGGGTGAATTGCTTGAAGAGGCGCTGAGAAGCTGGGGCATGTGCTCCGCCCAAGATGCAAGCAATGGCACGTGGCTCCTGGAAGCCCCCAGCCCCCTCGTCCTGGTCATCGTTTCTCCTTAGTGGTGGTAGAGGTGGAAGGCCGACCCTGCCCTGTGGATGGTACTCCGAGGCTGGTCCCTCCAGGCGTCCTCATAGGGCTGGCTGCGGCAACGGTCCTCCCAAGGTTGATCACGCCACTCCTGGCGGGGGCCGCGGTCATCCCAGCGTCCCCCGGTCCAACTTCCCCCGCGGTCATAGCCATGGTTGCCGCGCTCGAGGCATTGGATGATGCGTCCTTCGCGGAGGGCCCTGAGCTCTTGACAGTCGTGAGTGTTGTGGCTGTGCACATTGTGGAAGGCGCAAAATTCCCGACCGTTCTTGGGTGGCTCTGGATAGTCGGGGCCACACTTCATTTCTAGTTCGGCAACAAGCACTGTCGCTCCCTTGCGCTTTACGTCCTTGCTCTTGGCCTTCTTGTCTTCGGGTTCAGCAGCGGGGAGCTCGACGAGGGAGAGGCGCCCCTCCTCCTCTCTGGCGCACTTGGTCGCAAGGTTGAACAACTCCAGGGACGTGCACAAATCCTCGTGGATGGCGAGCTACTCCTTCATCTTGACGTCGCGGACACCATCTGAGAACGCCGAAATGATGGCCTCGTCCGTGACCTTGGGGATCTTGATGCAGACACTGTTGAAGCGCTGGATGCACTTTTGTAGGGTTTCTCCTGGTTGTTGCTTGATACGCTGCAGGTCACCTGCAGCCGGGGGACGGTCTCGGGTGCCCTGGAAGTTGGCGATGAACCACTTGCGCATCTCACTCCAGGTGGAGATCAATCCCACTGGCAGGTTCAAGAGCCATGAGCATGCGCCATCCTTGAGGGCCATGGGGATCCAGTTCGCCATGATCTTCTCGTTGCTGCCGGACACTTCGATGCTCAGCTCATTGAGCTGCAGGAACTCCGCAGGGTCGGGTTTGCCGCCGTAGCGTGGAGGCAGGTCGGGCTTGAACTTCCCAGGCCAGTTCACATTGCAGCTCGGGCGCGAGGGCCTTGCAGCCTGCTGTCCACACCTGTGCTTCTTGGGGAGGTGGAACTTGATCTCGGTCCTCACGCGCCAGCGCGGCAGGGGGCACGCAGTCTCAACGCAGCAGTGGAGGGAGTGCGGGCGCTCCCCCACGGGGCCGCTGGATCTCTTGGCAGTTTCCTTCTTCGTGCATCGGCCCACGCGTGGTCGGTCACGCCACGGGGCCACGTGCCTTGGGTCTTGGACGATGCCTTGACGTGGAGGTAGTAGTGGAGCTTCATGGGCCTCGTCATCCGCATGGGGAGGCGGACGAGGCAGGGAGAGGGACAACGCTAGAGAGCCCCCAGCGGCATTGACAAGCTCCACGATGCGGTCAAGCCATTCTTCGTAGAAGTCGTCGTCGGGGCGGTAGTGCAAGAGCTCGCGTGCCATGTGCAATACATCCCGCGGTGTCCGCGGGTCCGCGGCGAGCATGGGATGAAGAGACCCCGCTGGATTCAGTGACAGGGTAGCGGTGCATCCGTCACGCCGCACTGAGGGGTGCAGAGACGAAGCTTGTTGTTCATTCCGCGTCGGGCCGGTGGAGGCGTTGGGGGCAGGCGATGGAGAACGGTGGGGTGGTCCGCCGACAGGAGCAGTCTGAGTGACGCGGGCAGCAAGGGCAGCCCGCCGCTCAGCACGGGCTCTGCAAGCGTCGGCCATGGAACTCCTGGGACGATGGAGCACTGATCGACGGAAGGGAAGTTTCGGCACACCCCTACCTGGCGTGCCAAATGTTGGATCTTGGGTTCCGGCAAAACCCTTAAGGTTCGAACTCTGGGGTGCGCACGAAGATCTCTCCTTCCGCCCTAGCTCGTCTACTCAACAACCCTAGGCCTAGCTTGTCAGATCTGAAGAACAAGGGAAACAAGATTTATACTGGTTTGGGCCACCATTGTGGTGTAATACCCTAATCCAGTGTGGTGTCGTGGATTGCCTTGTAGGCTGATGAAGAACTAGTACATGGATGAACAGCCTCCTGAGGAGAGGAGTCCTTGTGCTCGGGTGAGCCGGTGGTGTGTGGCCTTCTATTTGATCAACTCAAGATGAGATGATCCCAATGGTGATGGCTAGTCCTATTTATAGTGACCCAGGTCCTCTTCCCAAATATTGAGCGGGAAGTGATCCCACAATGGCCAAATTTAAAGGGGGACAGCTAGTACAAGCTATCCTGAGAAAAGGTGGTCTTCGCTTGCCAAAGGCTCTAGCGGTGACGCTGCCGTGGGCTCCGCGATGACTTCCGTCCTACCGTCCTGCTGGTCTTGGTATTGTTGCACCGATATGGAAACCTTTGCCTCACGCCTCAGGACTCTTCGTCTGCACCTCCTCCTTTAGAACCAAAGGGGAAACTGGCACTCTGCGCCCGTTGGCGCCCGCCTGGCCTTGGTCCTCACTGCTCACGTCAAGAGGACCTCGCAAGGTGTCCCTCGCCTCGATATCTCCGATCCTCACGAGTCGGCCTGGTGAGGCCACCCTAGGGGATGCCTTGTGTCATCTGCCTCGCGAGGGTTGGCCCCTCGCGAGTGTCTTGAGTGGGCGCTGAAGACGTTGGGCCGCACCAGGCCGCCTGCTGAGCCCCGCCCTGGGCTGCAAGCAAGCAAGTCTGGGTACCCCTGTTCCCAGAACGCCGACATATGCATGAAAGAAATGAAATAGAGAAGATGTTCTTTGAACAACAACGTATTCTCAAGCACAAGTTGCCTATTGAAAATCTAGGAGGTCCTCCTCCACCTAAAGGTGATCCTGTGTTTTAACTAAAGCAATTAGCTCACACTTTGAAATATGCTTATCTTGATGAAAAGAAGATATGTCATGTTATTATAAATGCTAACCTTACAGAGCATGAAGAAAAGATATTATTGAAAACTCTGAGGAAGCATCGTGCTGCTATTGGATATACTCTTGATGACCTTAAGGGCATTAGTGCCACTCTGTGTCAGCACAAGATTAATATGGAACCAGATGCTAAACCTATTGTTGATCATGAGAGGTGACTAATTAAATCCCAAAATGAAAGAAGTGGTAAGAAATGAAATATTAAAGCTTCTTGAAGCAGGTATAATTTATCCTATAGATGATAGTAGATGGGTAAGCCATGTTCATTATGTTCCTAAGAAATGAGGTATTACTGCTGTTCCTGATGATAAAAATGAACTTATTCCACAAAGAATTGTGACTGGCTATAGGATGGTAATTAATTTTAGAAAATTAAATAAAGCAACTAGAAAATATCATCACCCCTTGCCTTTCACTGATCAAATGCTAGAATGATTGTCAAAGCACACACACTTTTGCTTTCTCGATGGATATTCTAGTTTCTCTCAAATACCCGTTTCACAACCTGATCAAGAGAAAACCACCTTTGCTTGTCCTTTTAGACCTTATGCTTATAGACGTATGCCTTTTGGTTTCTGCAATGCACCTGCTACCTTTCAAAGATGTATGCCTGCTATATTCTCGGACTTCTGTGAAAAGATTGTTGAGGTTTTCATAGATGTTTTCACCGTTTATGGAACTTCTTTTGATGATTGCTTAAGCAGCCTTGATCGAGTTTTGCAGAGATGTGAGCAAACTAATCTTGTATTTAATTGGGAGAAGTGCCACTTTATGGTTAATGAAGGTATTATCTTGGGTCATAAATTTTCTAAATGAGGTATTGATGTGGATAAAGCTAAAGTTGATGCAATTGAGAAAATGCCATGTCCTAAAGATATTAAAGGTATTTGTAGTTTCCTTGGTCATGCTGGTTTCTATAGGAGGGTTATCAAAGACTTCTTCAAAATTTCTAGGCCTCTTACCAATTTATTGCAGAAGGATGTTCCTTTTGTTTTTCATGATGATTGTGTAGAAGCCTTTGAAACAGTTCAGAAAGACTTAACGATTGCACCTATTGTTCAACCACCTGATTTGAACTTGCCTTTTGAAATTATGTGTAATGCTCGTGACTATGCTATTGGTTCTGTTATAGGACAAAGAATTGATAAGAAATTAAATGTTACCCATTATGCTAGTAAAACTCTAGACAGTGCTCAAAGAAATCATGCCACTACTGAGAAAGAATTTTTAGCAGTTATGTTTTCTTGTGATAAATTCAGATCTTACATTGTTGATTCCAAAGTGATTGTTCACACTGATCATGATGCTATTAAATAACTCACTAGTACAGAGAGGTGCTATACAAACGGGTTTTATCCCCTTTCCACGAAGGTATTTGGAACCATCGCCTAGTGAGTGTGGGCGATAGGGGGGGGGGCTCCTTCCCACATGACCCAGAAACCGTTGGGGATATGCCCTCCTGGCACACACGCTCAACAAAATGAGGTCGTGTGCGGCCGACGAGCGACCAAATACGGTTATACATACAGTAGTGCTCAAAAAATTAAAATTATACAGGTGAAATCATTTCCTGTCGTCAGTACATCCCACATAGTCAGTTCCCGGTAAACGTTTCCATCCGTATATACATCCCACACAGTCGCTCCAAGGAAAACATTTCTGTTCACAGGTATATCACACACAATTTTCCCCGTTATATCGTTTGTGATAGCGTTTCCATTGCACACGGTATTAAGAATTTTATCGTTTGCGTTATTGAATCCATCACACATAGTTTTTATGTGGTAAATGTTTGCGTGAGGTGGCCTAACGCAAACGGTTTATTCCTAGAAACTGTGTGCGTTATTGAATGCATCACACGTGGTGTTTCACAATAATTGTTTGCAATAGAAAAACCCAATTAGCAGGCTAATTATCCTATTATTAATAATCCATTTATTAATCTAATTAACATTTCATATTAAGCGCACAATATATTTCATTTTCATAATTGAAATACATCAGAGTACAACATCATATAGCTTCAGCACTCAGCTACCCCATTATAGAACTGCATCAGCACCAAGTTTCACATGCAACATCTATAACCTTTCGAAATTAGCAACATATAAGGTACATAGACAGATGCATCTCATCTGGAAAACTACTAAAGTAGAAGGCGAATATTGAGCCTTCATTGATGTTGAAGTTCTTTGCAACTTTAGGCCAGTGCCTGTCGATGATTGACCGTCCATCCTTCGTCCTCTTCAGGAACACTTCAATGTTGAACAGTGGGTGTTGTATGAATACCTTCCTCGCCCCCTGACCATGCATGTGGTTCGAGAGGTAATCATCAGTGAACTGCTTTGGAAAGGCCTGAAAACAAGGATGTGCATAAATATCTTCTCTATATTGGAAATGGGGCAAAGGAATAAAATAGGCAAGGTATAATAGTTAGTACCATCCTGTAGTGAACTGACGTCTTCTTGATTGTACAGACAAAGATCTTGTTGTTTTTTGTCGCTAATTTCTTTATCCTAACAATCTTTCTGAGTTTCTTGACTTGACTGATATTTATGGACAACTCATTTCCCCATATGCAAAAAGGGTCGAACAGTGGGTCAAAACCTCTGACAGCAGGACCTACATGTGCAAGACCAAATTGTTTAAAACCTAAATATTAGAATGGTTCCTGCAATTGCACAATAATATGCTATTAGATAAAGGACCATGCACGTGCTAACCTTGATTGTAAACCTCAGTGCTTCCCATTGTTTCCCTGCAACACATATAAGATAGTGAGTCATCAGGTTAAGTAAGGTTTCACATGCTATCAGTACAATATGTTGATGAAAAATAAGCATATTGCAGATTCATCAGATTAATTCAAGCCACCTAGAAAACCCATTTATCCAAACCATGCATTATTAAGAACTAGGAAATATAGCACTTGTATATGTTTCTCATGTATTAAGTGCAGCCAAATTCGATTTATTCCTCACATGCACAATACAAAATTCTACCCATGACAATTGGACATCGCATTGCAGAATTGAACCAAGCAGTTAACTAAACACCAAAACAAATGAACCAACCATTAACTCAGCACCACATTGCAAAATATAACATAATCCTAATAGAAGATTAGACAGTTAACCAAACCAAGCATGCTTAATAACTTGGAAATATAGCAACTCTATTTGTTTCTCATGTATTTACTACAGACAAATTCAATTTATTCCTCACAAGGTATACAATAACAGAATGCACCCACAACTATTGAACATCGCATTGCAGAATTGAACCAAATAGTTAACTAAACACGACAATAAATGAACCAAACATTAACTGAGCACCACATTGCACAATATAACATACTCCTAATAGAAGATCAGACAGTTAACCAAACCAAGCATGCTTAACAACTTGGAAATATAGCAATTGTATTTGTTTCTCATGTATTTAGTACAGCCAAATTCTATTTACTTCTCACATGGTAGACAATAATAGAATGCACCCACAACTATTGATCATCACATTGCAGAATTGAACCAAACAGTTAACTAAACACCACAACACAAATGAACCAAACATTAACTGAGCACCACATTGCACAATGTATAACCAAACCAAGCATGCTTGACAACTTGGAAATATACCAATTGTATTCGTTTCTCGTGTATTTTGTAAAGATAAATTCGATTTATTTCTCACATGGAAGACAATACAAAATTGCAGCCTGAAGAATTATACATCACATTTGCAAAATTGAACCAAACAACTAACTAAAGACGACAACTAATTAACCAAACAGTTAATAAGTGAGCACCACACTGCACGACATATAGAACATATACACTAGAGCAATAGATTGCATGGTAAAATTTGATAGCACAATGTCGGTGTACTAAGATAGGGGTACCTTAGTACCCCAACTTGTGCACGGGCAGTAGCAGCTTCCCGTGGCAGGGCTTACCACGTGCTCGCCAAGAACCGTTCTGGTCCCTATGAAGCCATTCAAGAACAAAGTATACGAGTCAGAAGATCAAGGCCCCGGCAAGAGGAGCTTGCCGGGAAGGCCGCACCAGGCTCAAGATTATCACTTTAGCACAAGACCCTGGCAAGAGGAGCTTGCCAGGAAGGCCAAGGAATACATATCTCAAGAGATGCCTCGGCGCATCATGCGCCCCGGCAGGACCCGGAGAGCGACAAGCTTCCGGGCCCGGCAAGATCACGACCCCGGCAAGGTGCTTGCCGGGGAAACCTACGCTGTGTGCCCGCGCTCCAGCTCATCTGCCCACGCGTGCCCTGGGGCCCTTCCAGGGACGCGTGGCAGACGGCTGTGCAGCCTGGGGCACACGGTGGCAAGCCACGGTGACGAGGCTACCGCCATGGCGAACGGAGAAGCATGGACGGACGCTTTTGGGGGCGACGGCGACGGGCATTTAATGCCCTTGTCCCCCACTGTCAAAGTTAGGTGAAGACCACTATTCATATACTGTTCATGCACTGTTACAACTGCCACCAAATTTACACTTTTACCCTCCTCTACGTTGACACCTGTCGGTGACCCCTTTGAGCTATAAAAGGAGGCCCATGCACAACGTAGAGGGGGTTCGAAACCTAGACAACTCTCTCGCTCGGTGTAGCTAGCACTGTAGATCTTCAAGCTCCCGAGCTCAAGAACTCAATACAACCTAAGAAGGAGTAGGGTTTTACGCGTCCGCGCGGCCCGAACCTGGGTAAAACTGCCCGCGTGCGCTCCTCGATCTGCTCTCCGTGCTCCCTCCGCTCCCTTACCGCAACGTAGAAGGGGCTCCGGTCCCATAGGTGCTCGTGGGAGGACAGTTTCCCCTGACATCTTTGGCGCGCCAGGTAGGGGGCGTCGAGGTTGTGCGAACCTGATCCGGCGCTCACGCGGGCGCAACCTTCAGCAACTTCACCAGCTTCATCAACCTCATCGACAGCATCAACATGCCTCCGAAGAAGAAGGCTTCGGAGGTCGGAGGCCCGTCTGCGTCGATCCCACCGCCACCAGAACCAACGGTTGGTGGAGGAGACGCCGGCGGAAGGGTGACCACCGGGGAGGAGACTCACGGCACCACCAAGTCCAAGGACAAGACGGACGACCGGGCAAATTCCAAAGCCTCGGTATCAGTACACGCCCCACGTCCCTCCCAGGAGGTGCAAGACCAGCAGCGGCGTGGTACGGGAGGTACCATACGCTTGCTGGGGCGTGGCCAAGCCGGAGGATCGCGGGATGCTCAAGGCCAGGGCGCTGGTACGAGCAAGGCGCGGTCGCCGGGGCGGGAACATGCTCCTTCTAACGTGGTTAGAAGTCCAAGCGTGTCCCGCTCCTCGCACCGTTCGCCACCGTTTCCCTCCTCTCCAGCAGAAGCTCTAGCAAGAGCACAGCTGCTCCTCGACTTCCCTCTAGCGGCGGACAAGGCCGAAGACTGGAGGGCGACGATCCAAAGCCTCATCGCCTTCGCAAACAACAATGCGCCGCAGCAGCCGGCAAATTCACGGCCGCGGCAAGTAGACCAAGCGAAGGCCGATGGTGACAAGACCGCCGGGGGTGCAACTACCGTGCACTCCCCGCCGCGGAAGCAGAAAACGCCGCCTCGCCGGATCAACATCGACGATGACTCCACGGCGTCGTCGGATCCGCGGGCTCGCCGCGATCAGCGCCAAGTCCTCGACGACAGGCGACAGGAGGACGCTCGGACTCGCATCGAGCGTCGACGAGAAGCCCGAAGATAGTCTGATTAGCGCGCTGGGATCGCTATTGACATGCACGCGCCCGATGAACCAGGCGACTTGCCGTACGCGGCAGGCTGCCCTGCGTTCACCCGAGAGCTGCGGCAAGTCCAGTGGCCCAGCATGAAGAATTTCAAGCCCGACGTACCCGAGAAGTACGACGGCAAGACGCACCCCTCGGAGTTCCTCAGCATCTACACCATTGCGGTGCAGGTTGCCGGGGGACGCGACGAGAAGACCCTAGCCAACTACTTCCCGCTAGTGCTTAAGCCTAACGTCCGGTCTTGGCTTATGCACTTGTCGGAGAACTCCATCTCCTCATGGGCAGATCTGTGCCACCAGTTTGTTGGCGCCTTCACGGGCGGCCACAAACCCCACGGCCAGGAGAGCGATCTCCACATCCTCGCCCAGAAGGAGGGAGAGTCCCTGCGCAAATACATCCAAAGATTCAGCCATGTCCAGCACAACATTCCCGACGTCCACCCTGCCGCGGTTATCAGCGCGTTTCACCAGAACGTGCGTAACCGCCGGATGAGGGAGGAGATGGCCATGACCAAGATCCGGGATGTCAGCGAGCTCTACGCTCTGGCTGACAAGTGTGCGCGCGCCGAAGAGGGGAGGAGACTCCCCGGAGAGGATACTGGCGCGGGAGGAAGCGACAGCGAGGATGCCGCCCCAGCAAGGAAAAACCGGCGGCGGAATAACAGAAAGAAGAAGAGCAAGGAGGTGCTGGTTGTCGAGCAGTCCGGCAAGGAGGCTCCCGCCAAGAAGGCACAGGCTGGCGGTTCCGGCAAGGAGCCCGCCATTGTAGCGGCAGCCGACAAGCAGGACGGCTCCGACAAGCAGTACTGCAAGATCCACCGCACCAAGGGCCACGATCTTCAGAACTGCAAAAGAGTCGAGTACCTCGTAGAGCAGCAGAAGGCTGAATACGAGCGTCGCGACAAGGAGAAGGCCCAAGGAGGCGGAGGAGAACCCAGCAAGAAGCGGCCGTTCAATGGCCGGGGAGGACGCCGCGGCAAGGCCAAGCAGCGGCAAGGTGACAGACCTCCCCGGGGCCGCGACAAGGATGAGGATGAAGACGACGATCATGACATGGAAGAAGGAGACAACAGCGAGCAGGAGTTCCAGAAGGCCACAGAGGTTCTGTTTGTCGACGGAGGTGCCTCTCTGCACACTTCCCACCGCCAGCTCAAGCAGTGGGTGCGAGAAGTGAATGCAGCTGAGCCGCCCGTCGAGTCACGCAGGCTGCTGAAGTGGTCCGGCACGCCCATCATCTTTGACCTTGAGGACCACCCTGACCGCATCACCGCGGTCGGGTGCTTGCCGATGTTGGTCTCACCAACTATCCGCAACCTCAAGGTCACCAAGATGTTGGTTGACGGCGGGGCCGGCCTGAACTTGATCTCCTCAGCTGTGATCAAGAAGCTACAGATCCCAGACGGCGAGCTCGAAGAAACCGGGTCGTTCCAAGGGATCAACCCGGGAAGGAGCAAGCCGAAGGGGAAGATTACGCTGCCAGTGACCCTTGGCGGGGAGCTCAACTTCAGGACGGAGAGGATCACATTTGATGTTGCTGATATCCCATTGCCATACAATGGGATACTTGGTCGTCCTGCCCTCGCCAAGTTCATGGCAGCTTCCCACTATGCATACAACGTACTCAAGATGCCGGGGCCGATAAGCGTCATCTCTGTCCCCGGCGACAAGAAGGGCGCGCTTATCTGCGCCGACAAGATCTACCGGGATGCAGCAGCCGCAGCAGAGAGCAACACACTTGCCGCTGAAGCTCCCGGGGGGAAGACCAAGACCAAGTCCGGCAAGAGCTCTGGAGCCCACTCCGGCAAACGCACCTCTTCGGAGTGCTGCGCTGCCGTCGAGGACGCACCATTGAGCTCCACCGGCAAGTGTAAGAAAGGAATGGCAGCTCCACCGGCAACCAAGAAGGTGTCCGCCAAGGAGGACGGCACTGGTGGTACCTTCGCCATCAGTGCTACACTCGACCACAAATAGGAAAGCGCGCTCATTGCCTTCCTGCGGGCGAATGTCGATGTGTTTGCATGGCAACCATCTGACATCCCCGGCGTTCCCAGGAAGGTAATTGAGCACAAGCTTGCTGTTTGCCCTCATGCGCGGCCCGTTAAGTAGAAGGTCAGAAAGCAAGCCGTGGAGCGCCAAGAGTTCATCGCCGAAGATATAAAGAAGTTGGAAGCAGCATGCCTGGTTAGAGGCGTAATCCATCCTACGTGGTTGGCCAATCCAGTTGCCGTGCGCAAGGCCAATGGGAAGTGGAGACTTTGTATAGACTTCACTGATGTGAATAAAGTGTGTCCCAAGGATCCATTTCCCTTGCCGCGTATTGACCAGCTTGTTGACTCCACCGCCGGATGTGAGTTGCTTTCATTTCTTGATGCATACTCAGGTTACCACCAGATATTCATGGCCAAGGAAGATGAAGAAAAGACTGCATTCATTACTCCATGTGGCACATATTGCTTCATACGCATGCCCTTTGGATTGAAGAATGCATGCTCGACATTTGCAAGGGTGGTGCACACCGCTTTTGAGCCACAGATACACAGAAATGTAGAAGCCTACATGGATGATATAGTGGTCAAGAGCAAAAGCAAGGATACTCTGATCCAAGACTTTGAGGAAACCTTTGAGAATATGCGCAAGATCCAGCTCAAGCTGAACCCCGAGAAGTGCGTCTTCGGAGTTCCCTCCGGCAAGCTTCTCGGGTTCTTTGTGTCCCGGAGGGGGATTGAAGCCAATCCCGACAAGATAAAAGCCATCGAGCAGATTGAAGCCCCGAAGCGCGTCAAGGACGTAAGAAGACTTGCTGGTTGTGTGGCTGCCCTCAGCAGGTTCATTTCAAAGTCTGCAGAGCACGCCCTGCCTTTCTTCAAAATTTTGAAAAAGGCAGGTCCTATGAAATGGACTCCGGAAGCAGAGGCAGCGCTGCAAGACTTGAAAGGATACCTGTCCTCCACTCCGATACTTGTCGCACCTAGGCCACAAGAGAAGTTGCTGATGTACCTAGCGGCAACCAATCAAGTGGTTAGTGCTGCATTAGTAGCGGAGAGGGAGGCGGATGAGGAACCCACATCCCCGACAAGCGAATCCAGTGACAAGCAGGGGGCTCCCCCGACAAGCTCTGGCCCCGACAAGGACAAGTCTGCGCAGGAGCAAGGAGAAGTGCGAAGGAAGATGGTGCAGCGCCCAGTGTATTTCGTCAGTTCCCTTCTACAGGGGGCTAGATCAAGATACTCTGGGGTGCAGAAGTTGCTTTTCGGCCTCCTCATGGCCTCAAGAAAGCTGCGCCATTACTTCCAAGCACATGAGATAACCGTGGTCACTCGCTTTCCGTTGAAGAGGATATTGCAAAATCCCGAAGCAACAGGCAGGATCGTCGAGTGGGCACTGGAGCTGTCGAGCTTTGATCTCAAGTTTGAGAGTACTTCAACCATACAGAGCAGAGCTTTGGCAGAATTCATAGCAGAATGGACCCCAACGCCAGATGAAGAAGTCCCAGAGACAAGCGTCCCCGTCCAAGAAGCGAGCAACGAATGGATAATGTACTTTGATGGTGCTTTCTCGCTGCAAGGCGCCGGTGCCGGCGTGGTACTCATAGCGCCCACCAGAGAGCACCTCAAGTATGTTGTCCAGATGCACTTTCCCAAGGAGCAAGCGACAAACAATACTGCTGAGTATGAAGGTTTGCTTGCCGGCCTCAGAATTGCGGCCGAGCTTGGGATCAAGAAGTTGATTGTGCGGGGGGATTCACGGTTGGTGGTCCGACAAGTGAATAAGAGTTACCAGAGCCCTTTGATGGAAGCTTATGTTGATGAAGTGAGGAAGCTTGAAGAGCACTTTGAAGGTCTGCAAATGGAGCACGTCCCAAGAGCTCAGAATGATATTGCAGATGGCCTCTTAAAGTGTGCTGCAATGAAGTTACCTGTGGAATCAGGGACCTTCGTGCTCAAGTTAACTCAGCCATCCGTTACACCATCAGTTGGGCAAAACAAGAAGAGGAAATTGGTCTCCGGCGACTACTTGTCGGCGGATCTTCCAGAAACCGCCGCCAAGGTCCCCAAGATCAACAGCCAAGATGCTGAGGAACAGTTTGCTCCTGCGGATCCAAGGGTCTGTACAGTTGAAGCAGGCGTTCCCGACAAGCCTTGCCCCGGCAGGCTTGCCTGGGGACCATCAGCTCCGGCAGAGCCGCAGGTTCTTGCCGTGGAAGCTGAGGTTCCCGCAGCAGCCCTCATGCCTTTAGTCCTTGTTGTTGAGCCTCAGGCTCCAGCATGGGCACAGCAAATCGTCCACTTTCTGCAAACTGGAGAACTTCCCGACGAGCCAGAAGAGATAGAGAAAATAACAAGGCAGTCGAGTATGTACCAGTTCGTTGGCAATGAACTGTACAGAAGAAGACTCAACGGGGTCAGGTTGAAGTGCATTTCCAGGGAAGATGGACAGAAGCTGTTGGCAGAGATACATGGAGGCATATGTGGCCACCACATTGGCGCAAGGGCACTTGCCGGGAAGGCGTTCCGGCAAGGGTTCTTTTGGCCAGAAGCCCTCCAAGATGCAACTGCACAAGTAACCAAGTGTGAAGCGTGCCAGTTCCATGCCAAACAAATTCACCAGCCAGCTCAAGCTCTCCAGACGATTCCTTTGTCCTGGCCCTTCTCGGTCTGGGGGCTCGATATTCTCGGCCCCTTTCCCCGCGCAGTCGGGGGCTTTGAGTACTTGTACGTTGCAATCGACAAGTTCACAAAGTGGCCAGAAGTGGAACCAGTGAGGAAGGTGACAGCACAGTCAGCAGTCAGGTTCTTCAGATCGATTGTTTGCCGTTTCGGAATCCCTAACAGGATCATCACCGACAATGGCACACAGTTTACAAGTCGCACCTTCATGCAGTGCGTCCAAGACCTTGGCGCCAAGGTCTGCTTCGCTTCTGTTGCTCACCCGAGGAGCAATGGTCAAGCGGAGAGGGCTAATGCTGAAGTGCTGAGCGGACTCAAGACAAGAACCTTCGACAGGCTGCACATGTGCGGAAGAAACTGGATAGAGGAGTTGCCGGCGGCTCTTTGGTCAATCAGGACGACACCAAATCGAGCCACCGGACAGACACCCTTTGCTCTTGTCTATGGAGCAGAGGCAGTTCTCCCCACGGAACTCGTATACGGATCTCCTCGAGTGCTCGCTTACGATGAGCTCGAGCAAGAGCAACTGCGACAAGATGACGCATTGCTCCTTGAGGAGGAACGTCTCCAGGCTGCTGTACGAGCTACTCGATACCAGCAAGCCTTGCATCGCTATCATAGCCGCAAGGTCAGGGCCAGGAGTCTCGAGGAAGGCGACCTTGTTCTTCGGCGTGTTCAGTCCGCCAAGAATTCCAACAAGTTGACGCCGAGGTGGGAAGGCCCTTATCGGGTGAGACAAGTCACAAGGCCCGGTGCTGTCCGCCTTGAGACCGAAGAAGGCTTACCGGTGAGCAATTCCTGGAACATAGAGCATCTTCGCAAGTTTCACCCGTAAGGCGCGGTTGCCGTGATCCGCTCCGGCAACCACCTTTTGTACAAGTCTTGCCGCTGTTGCATGTAAACCTTTGTACAAAGCCGGGCGCAGATCCCGTGCATCAGTAAAGCTTTTGTGCTTCGCACTAATTGTCATTTCCATGCTTTTCTTTGTTATTTGCATGCATCATCTGACACCCTGTGCAGCGCACATCCCCGGTAAGCACTAGCAAGCCATGAGGCCCTATACTTGTTTTTCCTCCTCTTTTTCTTTCCCTCTTAAGCAGAAGGAGTATTCCTC
>LR738715.1:292743255-292761057 GCA_902687465.1 Secale cereale | reverse complement strand
AGTACTGTTCAAGAAAGAGAAGCCTTGTCGGGGAGCAAACAATCTATGAAAGCTAAGTTACCAAAGTTTGAGTAATTCAAATTTTTCAAATTTTTTAGTTGTCTTCCTTGAACAACCACACTTTGTATGGAAAACCTGTGCGCGGAGGAACCTACCCGTGGCTAGCCGCACCCTTACTTTGTTTCGAGCACACTCAACGACTTAAGTGAGCTGCGACAAGTGTCGCGCCCTTACTTCGTTTTCGAGTTCGCTCAGCAATCTAAGAGTGCTGCGACTAGCTGCGGCAAGGTTTCTTGCCGGCAAAGGTATTGCCAGCAGGCTGCTAAGAGTCTAGCACTCAGCGCTCGCGGCAAGGGTCCTTTGCCGGCAAGTTCCCTAAAAACGTAGGGTGGAATGCATACAAAGTGAAGGGACCAAAGCAAGGGAGATATCACTGCATTGATAGCTCAAAATAAGATTGTATATTACAAAGATAACTTGCCACAATACTAACAGATTCTTGTCCGTAACACGCTTTGCAGCGGCAAAGGAAGCAGAAAGAAAGGAATCTAATCTACGCGGTCGCCTTCAGGCCTCGTGATCTTGCCCACCTTGGCGACGATGTGGGCAACTTGCGCCTTCAACGCCTCCTGATCAGCTTCGGGCGGCAGGGTGCGGAGGACGTTGACGAGGTTGATGCCGGGGTTGCGGTAGACGATCTTTGACAAGACCCGCTCCATGGTGCCCATGCAGAGCCGACGCGCCTCGTCGGCCAGCTGCACGGGGATCTTCTCCCGCAGCCGCGCAAGCGCCGGCGCGATTCCCCTGAAGAACAGACTCAACTTGGCGCTGTGGGGGAGACTCTCGTCCGGGGAGTACACGAGATGCTCCGCCCTCAGCGCCATCATCTCCATGTCAATATTGGCAGCGGAGGTGACCAGCTCGTCAGTCCACTGCTCCACTGCCTGGTTGAAGTTGTTCGCCGAGACGGCGGCGCTCTCCACCAAGGCCCTTTCCTTGCGGAGTTTGTCCTTCAGCTTCGTCTCGCGGTCCCGGGCGGCGTCGAGCGAGTCAGTCAAGGTGGAAACCTTCAGCTCTAAGTCAGCGATGGAGTTCCTGGCGTCAGAGAGCTCTTTTCCCTTCTCGGAGAGACGTACCTGCAGCCCAGAGTTGGTGTGGGCATCCTTCTCCCGCTCCACGTTGAGCGCAGTGACCCTCTCCTCGCTCGCCTTCAGGTACAGCTCCGTCTGCGCCACCTTGCCCTCCGGGTCCTTCTTGGCGGTCTCTGCGGCGGCTGCGGCGTTCCTCGCCTCCTTCAGAGCCCCGCCAATGGCCTGCTCCCGGGCGGCGAGGTCGTCCTCGTGGGCGTTGAGGTCGACCTTCCGCTGGTTGAGTACTCCTTCCCGCCGAGACAGCTCCTCGGCGGCCAATCGTTGCTGCTCCTCGGCCTCAGCTTTTTCAAGGAGGAAGGCTTGCTGCGCCCCAGCAAGCTCTTCACGCTCCTCCGCCAAGTTGCGGAGGGCCGCCTGGTTGGCGGCGCGGAGCTCCGCGGCGCGCTTCTCCAGATCAGCTCCAGCCTTGGCAGCCAGAGCCTCCCGAGACTCCAACTTCGCCTGCCTGGCCCGATACAAGGCCAGGAGCCGACGAAGGAGTCTCTCCTCTTCGGGCTCGTCGCTGCTGCCAGACGCTTCAACAACCTTCAATCCGGCGGAGGCGAGGACCTCACCGTCAAAGGTCTCTCCCTCCGCGGGTGCCCGAGACGAGGACGCCCATGGGACTTGAATAAAGACCCCATTGGCGGCCTCCAAGTAGACGCCCGACCGGTCCGCGGAGGCGGAGGGGTCGGCGGCCGGTGCAGCGTCCGGCGCTCCCGCAGCCTCCGGGCCAGCGGTATGGTCGCCGGTCCCTTCCCCAGCCGCGGCATCGGCGGTTGGGGCGGTCTCCTCGACGGCCGGCTCGTCAGCTCCAGCCACCTCCTCGGCGGTAGTGGCATTACCGCCATCGCCATGCACGCCCTCCTCGCCGGTGGTCTCCGTTTCCATCCGTTCCGGTGCAGGAGGATCTAGCAGAAGAAAAAGAAAAGAAAGAATCAAGCAAATATCCAAAAAAGACGAATTCGAGAAGAAGAAGTCACAAGGGTTACCTTCGCGGACTTCTTCGACGACGGGGTCCCTCGCCGGGGAATTCTCCCTTGGCGACGGAGTAGTGGCCCCTGCTGGCGGAGGGCCGCCTGTGCCCTCCCTTGGCGGGGTGCTCACCCTTGTCGGGCTGCTCACCCTTGGCGGGGTACTCGCCCTTGGCGGAGTGCCCGTCCTTGGCAGAGCGTTCTCCCTTGCCGGGGAGTTCATCCTCGGCGGGGAGGGTGGAGCAAGTGGCTCGTCGGGGGCGACCTCCTGGTGCTCCTGCGGCTGCGGCTCCACTTCTGCACAAGACAACAAGACATCAACCAAGATGATAACCTCAAGCGCACCCGTCAAGCAGAAAGATAAATACCAGACTTACGCTGGGGGCTGCGCTGGGGGCTGCTCCTCGGAGCAGCAGGCTGATCCGGCAAGCTCATCGCCGGCGCGTCGCTTGTCGCCGCGACGGGCTCGTCGTCCTCGATATTGACCACAGGGATCTTGGCCCTCTTCGCCATCCGCTGGGTCAAGGTCCTGCGAAGCAAAACAAAAGCAAGATCAGAACCAACCAAGGAAAATCAAGACAAAATCAAAGAAACTAAAAGAATTGCAAGTACTTACTCCTCTTCCTCTTCGTCGGAGCTGAGGGCGGAGAAGTCAAACTCCGCCCGGTGTGCTCCCGCGCGAGGAGCTGGAGGAGAAGGCTCCCTCGGGCGCTTGGCGGGCTCCGGGGCTGTGGGCTGTGAAGACCCGGCCCCCGTCGTCGCCGAGGACCGAGGGGCAAAAGGAGCACCCGTTCCGCTCCGAGAAGATCCTCCTCCGCTTGGCGCACGAGCACGGGGTGCCTCCTTGACGACCTCGCTCGTCTTGGTGGCACGCGTCGCACGGCGCTTCGGCTGCTGTCGAGGTGCCTGTGGCCTCGCCGTCTCAGCGGCCTTGCGGAGGCGCTTCTTCTGTTGCTGCGGAGGGCTTGGCGGAGGCGGAGAGTTCTCCGAGGACGAGGAGGCATCGTCGTCAAGATTCAGAGATCCACCAGAGTCTTCATCAGAATCTCCAGCCTCGGCGTCCTCCTCCTCGGCGGGCCTGCTGGACTCAGTGCCATGACCGGCGGCCTCGCTCCCCCCGGCAACCTCGCTCGTCCCGGCAAGCTTCATGGAAGGCTCCCCGGCAAACTCCTCGGGCGCAATCTTCAGCAGCTTGAGGATTTCCGCATCCTCTGCTTGACTCACTGCGTCCGCGGCCTGTGCCTCGTCCACAGTGTATCCAAATTCGCCCACAGCCGCAGCTGCGGCGGCCTCCTCCATCCTGGAGGCGATGTAAGCTACATCCCGGTCAGTAGTATCCCGGGTGAGACCCTTCTTCTCCTCGGCGTTGCGGGGCTTCTCGACCAAGTTGTCGAAGAAGGTCAGCACGGTCTCCGGTGGAGGCTCCAGCCAAGTGGGGACGACGCCATGGGAGTCGCACTCGGGCATCATCGCACGTATGGAATCACGGGCAGTGTTGTTGCACAGCGGCACCACTCCCCGGGAAGGTTTGAGCCACTCCGGGTGGGCGGGGTCATGCTTGAAGAGCTCCCGCACCATCCCCTTCAACTCCAAGACGGTGAAGTTGTAGTTCAATCCAGGGCGCAGCCTCATGATGTCTGCCGCATTGCCGAATTCCCAGGCGGGCCTCTTCCTTTCTTGTAAAGGGGCGATGCGGCGGCGGAGGAAATCTGCTCCAACTTCTCCAACAATCAGATTGGCGACCCGGAGACGAATGATCCTAATGAGGGCGATCTGAAGCTTGCTGTCCTCCGGGGCCAATTCACTCCAGTCCCTGCCGTGCACTATGGCAGTCTTGCGCGGCGAGGTAAAGGGCTCAGGATTAGCTTCCAGCACCCAGCACCAATCGGCTCTCCACTCCTCCCACTTGCCGCGGAGCTCTCCCTTCAAGTACGTGTCCTTCTTGTTCAGCCTGAAGATCCAGGAGATGCCGCCATAGAGGGGAGCACCGGACTCTACTCTAGGCATGAAGAAGTGGCGGAAAAGAGCTACATTTGGATGAACCCCAACATAGTTTTCGCACAGATGTGCGAAAACGGCCATCGTAAGGATGGCGTTGGGGGTGAAATCTAGGAGCTGGAGGCCATACGTATTCATTACATCACAAAAGAACTCCGAGTACGGAGGGCACAGACCACAATGGAAGAATGCGGCAAAGAAAAAGTACCCGCCGGGGAACATGTCAGCGGCGACGGCGGGGAGGACTCTAGTGCGTGGATGAGCTTTGGTCTCCCTCGCCCAGAACAAATAGTATTTGTGCCGCAGCTCCCACGCGCCAAGCCTCGGCGCGAAGACCACGCACTTCTTCCGCAGGGCTGCCAGCTTCGCTGCCTGCTCGGACTTCTCCTTCTTGGCCTTGTCACTCTTCGCCTTGTCGCTCTTCAGAGCCATGGCGGGGGCGGCGAGGAAAGAGGCGAGGAGGTCGACGGTGCCGCGGATGCGGGAGACGGCGGAGGAAGGGAGGGGCTTGGCTCTCTGTCGACCTTTGGGAGGCGGAGGGCGACGGGGGTTTCTGGAGAATCAAGGCGCAACGAAAACGATGGAGGGAACTGCCCCTGCTTCCTCTGCTTTTAAGGGGGAAGTGGGGGACGTTCCGCATTTCCCATTAAAGAACAGGCCACGATCTCTCCCACGACACCGCAATCGACGCGTGCCGTTAGGGAGGGATGCGGCAGATACGGAAGGGGATACGGCTTGCCGTGGGCCGCGTGTGCCCATGCACTGTCTTGGGCCTGGCCCAATAGCGCTCGGCACCGTGTGTGGCCCAGGCCCGGGGGCTCCTGTCGGTGTACTAAGATAGGGGTACCTTAGTACCCCAACTTGTGCATGGGCAGTAGCAGCTTCCCGTGGCAGGGCTTACCACGTGCTCGCCAAGAACCGTTCTGGTCCCTATGAAGCCATTCAAGAACAAAGTATACGAGTCAGAAGATCAAGGCCCCGGCAAGAGGAGCTTGCCGGGAAGGCCGCACCAGGCTCAAGATTATCACTTTAGCACAAGACCCTGGCAAGAGGAGCTTGCCAGGAAGGCCAAGGAATACATATCTCAAGAGATGCCTCGGCGCATCATGCGCCCCGGCAGGACCCGAAGAGCGACAAGATTCCGGGCCCGGCAAGATCATGACCCCGGCAAGGTGCTTGCCGGGGAAACCTACGCTGTGTGCCCGCGCTCCAGCTCATCTGCCCACGCGTCGCCCTGGGGCCCTTCCAGGGACACGTGGCAGACGGCTGTGCAGCCTGGGGCACACGGTGGCAAGCCACGGTGACGAGGCTACCGCCGTGGCGAACGGAGAAGCATGGACGGACGCTTTTGGGGGCGACGGCGATGGGCATTTAATGCCCTTGTCCCCCACTGTCAAAGTTAGGTGAAGACCAGTGTTCATATACTGTTCATGCACTGTTACAACTACCACCAAATTTACAATTTTACCCTCCTCTACGTTGACACCTGTCGGTGACCCCTTTGAGATATAAAAGGAGGCCCATGCACAACGTAGAGGGGGTTCGAAACCTAGACAACTCTCTCGCTCGGTGTAGCAAGCACTGTAGATCTTCAAGCTCCCGAGCTCAAGAACTCAATACAACCTAAGCAGGAGTAGGGTTTTACGCGTCCGCGCGGCCCGAACCTGGGTAAAACTGCCCGCGTGCGCTCCTCGATCTGCTCTCGGTGCTCCCTCCGCTCCCTTACCGCAACGTAGAAGGGGCTCCGGTCCCATAGGTGCTCGTGGGAGGACAGTTTCCCCCGACACACAATTCACTAGAATTTGTTATGGAAAGGCGGGAGCAGCACACGCAATGGGTAAACCGAGCATGCTTAACCGACGTAGCTAGCAAATGGCAAGGTGCTCCTCCAAGATCTGGGGGTCGTCACGAATGGCAGCCATTGCGACCTCATCCGTGCGTGCGGCCGCGATTTCCTTCTCCGCTGCCAAATCCTCCTTGAGATGTTGACTATACTATGTGCACCATGGCTTAGGGCGGCGCTTATTTGGTGGAGGGGTCGGTGATTTGGGTGGAAGGTGTCGCGCTCGCGCCGGCCATCGGGCATGTGGGATGTGGAAGGAGGAGGAGGATGGGGGTCGGGTGTGGATTACCTGCCTGGATAGATGAGGTCGAGCAGCGTGAAGGAGGTTGCCAATGAGGAGGCGGCACTGCAAGCAAGGAGTGAAGTTTTCAACTTGGAAAGGAAGGCGGAAACAGGGGGAATGTGGCTTTTGGTAAGGGGGAGGGGGTGGGGAGGTAGATATTTCCGCGGAAGCCGAAAATTTGTAATCGTTTGCGAAAAAACTGGCGCGCAAAGTGTCATCAGACACGGTCCCTTATTCAGAACTGTGTACGATATGTGAACATCACAAATGATTCAGAATGTGGTTTTTAAATTCTAGTAAATCCAAAACTTGCCTGGAATTCATGGAACTTGGCATGCTATCATGGAGCCGCATCAACATGCTGTGGTAAAATTCATGTCCCATTTGGGGCAGGTTTGGGTATAAGCTTCTCACAACAAGCGTGATGGTTTTGGTAGGGAAGGTGCCACCTTTGGGGACGAAACGATATCCGTTGCCTCTTGTTGCTTTCAAAAAAATTCTTGTGTCAACATAGAACAATAGGAATGTTGTGTCTAATTTTGGAATTTTTCGGGGTTTGTTTGGACATTTTTATACATTAACTGGGTTTCTAGGCATTTTATCTGCATAATTCAAATTTGAACTACATGCACATGCTCCAGTGCATATAAACGGGTTGAAAATCAAATATGTGTCCTTCGGTGCATGCTTAGGACCCATGCAAGAAATGAGAATGAATTTCAAACACCCTGCCACCGTCACTCTGCCGGAAACATTGAGATACCTGATTTTTAAATTCTAGTAAATCCAATACTCGTCTGAAATTCCTGGAACTTGGCATGCTAGCATGGAGCGGCATCAACATGCCGTGGTAAATTTTATGTCCCATTTGGGGCAGGTTTGGCTATAAGATTCTCACAAACCAGAGCTTCTCACAACAAGCGTGATGGTTTTGGTAGCGAACGTGCCACCTTTTTGGACAAACGATATCTGTTGCCTCTTATTGCTTTCAAAAAAATTCTAGTGTCAACATAGAACAAGAGGAGTGTTGTGTCTAATTTTGGAATTTTTCGAGGTTCGTTTGGACATTTTTTTACATTAACTGGGTTTTCTAGGCATTTTATGTGCATAATTCAAATTTGAACTACATGCACATGCTCCAGTGCATATAAACGTGTTGAAAAATCAAATATGTGTCCTTCAGTGCATGCTTAGGTCGCATGCAAGAAATGGGAATGAATTTCAAATATGAGGGCATTGTTGATTGCCAAGAAAACTTTGAGATACTTTGTTTTTAAATTCTAGTAAATCCAAAACTCATCTCCAATGCAGGATTTGCGTAGCTCTTAGTCGCAAATGTTTTAGTTAGAACACCCGTATGCAAACCGATAGCTTCCCCATGAAGCCAAGAGAAAATGTGTCGAGCAGGATTTCTGCAGCTCTTGATCGCAAACGTTTTAGGTAGAACACACGTATGCAAAGTGAGAGCTAAGGTCTTCCCCGCTTAAGTCGAGGGAAAATTCACAGCGCATGATTTGTGTATCTCTTCAACGCAAACGATTGTTTTGGATGAGCCGTGTGCAATTATACGTCTCCAACGTATCTATAATTTTTTATTGTTCCATGCTATTATATATGATGTTTTGGATGTTTAATGGCTTTATCATGCACTTTTGTATTATTTTTGGGACTAACCTATTAACCCAAAGGCCCAGTCCATATTGTAGTTTTTTTGCCTATTTCAGGGTTTCGCAGAAAAGGAATATCAAATGGAGTCCAAACTGAATGAAACCTTCGGGAGAGCTATTTTTCGAACGACATCTTCATGAGAGACTTGAGAACCAAGGCAGAGGAGACACGGGGTGCCCACGAGGGTCCAAGACGTGCCCCCTCCGCCTGGGCGCGCCCCCCACCCTTGTGGGCCCCATGTTGCTCCACCGACGTACTCCTTCCTCCTATATATACCCATGTACCCTGAAAACATCAAAGCAACAGAGAAAACCCTAATTCCACCAACGCAACCTTCTGTTCCCGTGAGATCCCATCTTGGGGCCTGTTACGAAGCTCCGCCGGAGGGGGATCTTCCATGGAGTGCTTCTACATCAACACCATCGCCTCACCATGAGTTGTGAGTAGTTTACCACAAACCTTCGGGTCCATAGTTAGTACCTAGGTGGCTTCTTCTCTCTTTCTGGATCTCAATACCAAGTTCTCCTCGGTCTTCGAGGAGATCTATTCAATGTACTCTTTTTGCGGTGTGTTTGTCGAGATCCGATGAATTGTGGGTTTATGATCAAGATTATCTATGAGAAATATTTGGTTCTTTTCTGAATTCTTTTATGTATGATTATAATATCCTTGTAAGTCTCTTCGAATTATTGGTTTGGTTTGGCCTACTAGATCTATAGTTCTTGCAATAGGAGAAGTGCTTGGCTTTTGGTTCAATCTTGCGGTGTCCTTTCCCAGTGACAGCAGGGGTAGCAAGGCACGTATTGTATTGTTTCCATCGAGGATAAAAAGATGGGGTTTATATCATATTGCTTGAGTTTATCCCTCTACATCATGTCACCTTGCTTGAAGCATTACTCTGTTCTTATGAACTTAATACTCTAGATGCATGCTGGATAACTGTCGATGTGTGGAGTTATAGTAGTAGATCCAGAATCGTTTCGGTCTACTTGTCACGGATGTGGTGCCTATATATAATGATCATGCCTAGATATTCCCATAATTATTCGCTTTTTAATCAATTGCTCGACAATAATTTGTTCACCCACTGTAGAATTCTGCTATCATGAGAGAAGCCACTAGTGAAACCTATGGCCCCCGGGTCTATTCTGAACATATCAATCTACAATCTACTTTACTTTCTGTTCTTATATCCAAAAATACCAAAAATATCAAACTATCCTATCTATCAGATCTCACTTTCGTAAGTGACCGTAAAGGGATTGACAACGCCTTATCGCATTGGCTGCGAAGTTCCTATTTGTTTCTGCAGGTGCGAGGGACTCGCGCGTGGTCTCCTACTGGATTGATACCTTGGTTCTCAAAAACTGAGGGAAATACTTACGCTACTGTGCTGCATCACCATTTCCTCTTCGAGGGAATACAACGCAAGCTCGAGAAGTAGCAAGAATAGTTTCTGGCGCCGTTGCGGAGGAGGCTTACGCAAAATTCATATACAAAGTACCTATCACAAACCCTTATCCTTCGCATTACATTTATTTGCCTCTCATTTTCCTCTCCCCCACTTCACCCTTGCCGTTTTATTTGCCCTTCTTTTGCTGTGTGTTTATCGTTCGCTTGCTTCTTGTTTGCTTGTGTGTTGGATTGCTTGCTTGTCACTATGGCTCAGAACAATACCAAATTGTGTGACTTCTCCAATACCAACAATAATGATTTATTAGCACTCCGGTTGCTCCTATTACCGATGTTGAATCTTGTGAGATCAATGCTGCTCTGTTGAATCTTGTCATGAAAGATCAATTTTCCGGCCTTCCTAGTGAAGATGCCGCTACCCATCTAAACAACTTTGTTGATTTGTGTGATATGCAAAAGAAAAGGGATACGGATAATGATATTGTTAAATTGAAGTTATTTCCATTTTCACTTAGAGATCATGCTAAAACTTGGTTTTCCTCTTTGCCTAGAAATAGTATTGATTCCTGGAATAAGTGCAAAGATGCTTTCATCTCTAAGTATATTCCTCCTGCTAAGATTATCTCCCTTAGGAACGATATATGAATTTTAAGCAACTAGATCATGAGCATGTCGCACAAGCTTGGGAGAGAATGAAATTAATGATACGTAATTATCCTACACATGGTTTGAACTAATGGATGATTATACAAAGATTTAATGTTGGCTTGAATTTTGCTTCTAGAAATCTTTTAGATTCGGCCGTCGGAGACACTTTCATGGAAATTACCTTAGGAAAAGCTACCAAACTCCTAGATAATAATATGGTTAATTATTCTCAATGGCACACCAAAAGATCTACTAGTAAAAAAGTGCATGCTATCAAAGAAATTATTGTTTTGAGTGGAAAGATGGATGAACTTATGGAATTATTTGCTACTAAGAGTGCTTCTTCTGATCCTAATGATATGCCCTTATCCACGTTGATTGAAAATAATAATGAATCTTTGGATGTGAATTTTGTTGGCATGAATAATTTTGGTAACAATGCTTATAGAGGGAATTTTAATCCTAGGCCTTTTCCTAGTAATTCCTCTAACAATTATGGTAATTCCTACAATAACTCTTATGGAATTTTGGTAAGATGCCTTCTGAATTTGAAACTAGTGTTAAGGACTTTATGATTTCACAAAAGAATTTCAATGCTTTGCTTGAAGAAAAATTTCTTAAGATTGATGAATTGGCTAGAAGTGTGGATAGAATTACTCTTGATGTTGATTCTTTGAAACTTAGATATATTCCTCCTAAGCATGATATCAATGAGTCTCTCAAAGCCATGAGAATTTCCATTGATGAATGCAAAGAAAGAACCGCTAGGATGCGTGCTAAAAAAGAAAGCTTTATGAAAGCGTGTTCTTCTAGTTATCATGAAAATAAAGATGAAGATCTGAAAGTTATTGATGTGCCTCCAATTAGATCCTTGTTTTCTAGTATGAATCTTGATAAAGATGGGACTGGAGATGAGTCTACTTTAGTTAAAAGGCATCCCAATGATTCAGAGTTTTTAGATCTTGATGCTAAATTGTTAAAAGTGGGATTGAAGAGATTAAAACTTTGCATAGTGATGAACCCACTATTTTGGATTTCAAGGGATTCAATTATGCTAATTGCTCTTTGATTTATTGTATTTCCTTGTTGGAATCCGTACTAAATTCTCCGCATGCTTATAGTAAAAATAAAGCTTTTACCAAACACATAGTTGATGCTTTGATGCAATCTTATGAAGAAAAACTTGAACTAGAAGTTTCTATCCCTAGAAAGCTTTATGATGAATGGGAACCTACCATTAAAATAAAAATTAAGGATCATGAATGCTTGGCTTTGTGTGATTTGCAAGTGTTTCCACTATCCCAAAAACTTTGTGTGATTTGTTAGGTTTCCATGAGCTTGATGATTGTTCTTTAAATTTGCATCTGGCGGATTCTACTATTAAGAAACCTATGGGAAGAATTAATGATGTTCTTATTGTTGCCAGTAGGAATTATGTGCCCATAGATTTCGTTGTTCTTGATATAGATTGCAATCCTTCATGTCCTATTCTTCTTGGTAGACCTTTCCTTAGAATGATTAGTGCAATTATTGATATGAAGGAAGGAAATATTAGATTCCAATTTCCATTAAGGAAGGGCATGGAACACTTTCCTAGAAAGAAAATTAAATCACCATATCAATCTATTATGAGAGCCACTTATGGATTGCCTTCCAAAGATGGCAATACCTAGATCTATCCTTGTATCGTGCCTAGCTATGGGCGTTAAACGATAGCGCTTGTTGGGAGGCAACCCAATTTTTTTCTTTTTTTTTTTGCTTCTGTTTAGGAATAAATATTGCATCTAGCTTCTGTTTAGATGTGGTTTTGTGTTTAATTAGTGTTTCTGCCAAGTAGAACCTGTGGGAAGACTTGTGTGAAGTTTATATGATCTTGCTGTAAAAAACAAAAACGTTAGCGCCGACGAGAATAGTCACCAAATTTTACTGGAGAGTGCTATTTAGTTGATTCTTTTCACAGATAATTAATAGAAAAATTCCTAACGTTTACCAATTTATTTCAATTTTTTTTGGAGTTACAGAAGTATACTAAAGTTACAGATTACTACAGACTGTTCTGTTTTTGACAGCTTCTGTTTTTCGTGTGTTGTTTGCTTATTTTGATGAATCTATGAGTAGTATTGGAGGATATGAATCATAGAGAAGTTGGAATACAGTAGGTTTAACACCAATATAAACAAAGAATGAGTTCATTACAGTACCTTTTAGTAGTGGTTTGTTTTTTATACTAACGGAGCTCACGAGATTTTTGGCTAAGTTTTGTGTTGTGAAGTTTTCAAGTTTTGAGTATGTCTTTGAAGGACTATGGAACAAAGAGTGGCAAAAGCCTAAGCTTGGGGATGCCCAAGGCACCCCAAGGTAAAATTCAAGGACAACCGAAAGCCTAAGCTTGGGGATGCCCCGGGAAGGCATCCCCTCTTTCGTCTTCATCTATCGGTAACTATACTCGGGACTATATTTTTATTCACCACATGATATGTGTTTTGCTTGGAGCGTCATGTATGATTTGAGTCTTTGCTTGTTAGTTTTCCACTATCATCCTTGCTGGACACACCTTTTTGAGAGAGATAAATATGGCCTAGAATTTGTTAGAACACTCTATGTGCTTCACTTATATCTTTTGAGCTAGAAAGTTTTGCTCTAGTGCTTCACTTATACTTTTTAGAGCACGGTGGTGATTTTATTGTGTAGAAATTGTTGATCTCTCATGCTTCACTTATATCCTTTTGAGAGTCTTTTAGAACAGCATGGAAATGTGCTCTGGTTAGAAAACTAGTCCTAATATGATAGGCATCCAAGATGAATGTAGTAAAAACATTCATATAAAGTGCATTGAATAGTATGAGAAGTCTGATACTTGATGATTGTTTTGAGATATGAGGATGGTGACATTAGAGTCATGTTAGTGGAGTAATTATGAATTTGAGAAATACTTGTGTTAAAGTTTGTGATTCCCGTAGCATGCACGTATGGTGAACCGCTATGTGACAAAGTTGGAGCATGAAGTATTTGTTGAGTGTCATGCTTTGTGTGGAGGTCGGGGGCGCGCAATGCTTAAATCCTACCAACCTCCCCCCTAGGAGCATACGTTGATTGCTTTGTTTTGATGACTCGTAAATTTTTGCAATAAGTATATGAGTTGTTTATGACTAATGTTGAGTCCATGGATTATACGCACTCTGACCCTTCCACCATTGCTAGCCTCTCTTGTACCGCGCAACTTTCGCCGATACCATACACCCACCATGTACCTTCCTCAAAACAGCCACCATATCTACCTGTCATGGCATTTCCATAGCCATTCCGAGATATATTGCCATGCAACTTTCCACCGTTCCGTTCATATGACACGCTTCATATTGTCATATTGCCATGCATGATCATGTATTTGACATAGTATTTGTGGCTAGGCCACCATGCATAATTTTTCATACATGTCACTCTTGATTTATTGCACATCTCGGTACACCACCAGAGGCATTGATATAGAGTCATACTTTGTTCTAGTATCGAGTTGTAATATCGAGTTGTAAATCAGTAAAAGTGTGATGATCTTCATTATTAGAGCATTGTCCCATGTGAGGAAAGGCCAAATAAAAAAAGATGGCCCAACAAAATATATATAGAGAGAGGGGCTAATAAAAAAAGAGAAACCCCCGCCAAAAAAATGAGAGAAAAGAGAGAAGGGACAATGCTACTATCCTTTTTCCACACTTGTGCTTCAAAGTAGCACCATGTTCTTCATGATAGAGAGTCTCTTGTTTAGTCACTTTCATATACTAGTGGGAATTTTCATTATAGAACTTGGCTTTTATATTCCAACGATGGGCTTCCTCAAATGCCCTAGGTCTTCATGAGCAAGCAAGTTGGATGCACACCCACTTAGTTTCTTTTTGAGCTTTCATACATTTATAGCTCTAGTGCATCTGCTGCATGGCAATCCCTACCCACTCACATTGATAGCTATTGATGGGCATCTCCATAGCCCAATGATACGCCTAGTTGATGTGAGACTATCTTCCTCCTTTTTGTCTTCTCCACAACCACCACTCTATTCCACCTATAGTGCTATATCCATGGCTCACGCTCATGTATTGCGTGAAAGTTGAAAGGTTTGAAAAAATTGAGTATGAGAAGAAGTGCTTGGCTGAAACCGGGGTGGTGCATGATATGAATATTTTGTGTGATGAAGAGGGAGCATAGCCAGACTATACGATTTTGTAGGGATAAATTTCTTTGGCCATGTTATTTTCAGAAGACATGATTGCTTTGTTAGTATGCTTGAAGTATATACTTTTGTCTTGAATCTTTAGGATCTGAACATTCATGCCACAATAAATAGAATTGCATTGAAAATTGTGTTGCTTAGCATTCCACATCAAAAATTATGTTTTTATCATTTACCTACTCGAGGACGAGCAGGAATTAAGCTTGGGGATGCTTGATACGTCTCCAATGTATCTATAATTTTTTATTGTTCCATGCTATTATATATGATGTTTTGGATGTTTAATGGGCTTTATCATGCACTTTTATATTATTTTTGGGACTAACCTATTAACCCAAAGGCCCAGTCCAGATTGCTATTTTTTTTGCCTATTTCAGGGTTTCGCAGAAAAGGAATATAAAACGGAGTCCAAACGGAATGAAACCTTCGGGAGAGTTATTTTTGGAACGATATCTTCACAAGAGACTTGAGAACCAAGGTAGAGGAGACATGGGGTGCCCACGAGGGTCCAAGGCGCGCCCCTCCCCCTGGGCGCGCCCCCCACCCTCGTGGGCCCCACGTTGCTCCACCGACGTACTCCTTCCTCCTATATATACCCATGTACCCGGAAAATATCGAAGCAACAGAGAAAACCCTAATTCCACCGCCGCAACCTTATGTTCCCGTGAGATCCCATCTTCGGGCCTGTTCCGGAGCTCCACCGGAGGGGGGGGGGTCTTCAACGGAGTGCTTCTACATCAACACCATCGCCTAACCATGAGTTGTGAGTAGTTTACCAAAGACCTTCGGGTCCATAGTTAGTACCTAGATGGCTTCTTCTCTCTTTCTGGATCTCAATACCATGTTCTCCTCGGCCTTCGTGGAGATCTATTCGATGTAATATTTTTGCGGTGTGTTTTTCGAGATCCGATGAATTGTGGGTTTATGATCAAGATTATCTATGAGAAATATTTGGTTCTTTTTCTGAATTCTTTTATGTATGATTATAATATCCTTGCAAGTCTCTTAGAATTATTGGTTTGGTTTGGCCTACTAGATCTATAGTTCTTACAATAGGAGAAGTGCTTGGCTTTGGGTCCAATCTTGCGGTGTCCTTTCCCAGTGACAGCAGGGCAGCAAGGCACGTATTGTATTGTTGCCATCGAGGATAAAAAGATGGGGTTTATATCATATTGCTTGAGTTTATCCCTCTAGATCATGTCATCTTGCTTAAAGCATTACTCTATTCTTATGAACTTAGTACTCTAGATGCATGCTGGATAGCGGTCGATGTGTGGAGTAATAGTAGTAGATGCAGAATCGTTTTGGTCTACTTATCACGGACGTGATGCCTATATATAATGATCATGCCTAGATATTCTCATAATTATTCGCTTTTCTATCAATTGCTCGACAGTAATTTGTTCACCCACCGTAGAATTCTGCTATCATGAGAGAAGCCACTAGTGAAACCTATGCCCCCGGGTCTATTTTCAACATATAAATCTGCAATCTACTTTACTTTGCTGTGTTTACTTTCTGTTCTTATATCCAAAAATACCAAAAATATCAATCTATCCTATCTATCAGATCTCACTTTCGTAAGTGACCGTAAAGGGATTGACAACCCCTTATCGCGTTGGCTGCGAAGTTCTTATTTGTTTGTGCAGGTGCGAGGGACTCGCGCGTGGTCTCCTATTGGATTGATACCTTGGTTCTCAAGAACTGAGGGAAATACTTACGCTACTGTGCTGCATCACCCTTTCCTCTTCGAGGGAATACAATGCAAGCTCGAGAAGTAGCATGCAACCACGTACAAAAAATTTGTCAATTCTTGTAACACTGCGATTTGTCAAAATATGCAGCTAAAAATCACTAGCACTATCTAATTTTTTCAACTAAAATTTAGTAATTAAGCATAGATTTCTTTCATGGATTAAGCAGTCATTCTTAATTTATAGAAACAGTTCAACTCGACAGCTGAACCGACCAAACTTTTCCCCAATTGTTGCTGACCACGTACTGAAATAGCTAGTTCAACTATATGTACTAGCTAATTTTAAGTACGTTGTTTAGTTCCACCACATCTATAGTCAGATGAACTGAACACAATTGCCTCTAAATACTACTACTACGGAGGGGCTTTGTGCTACTTCCGGTAGCCGATCTCCTCTGCCGAGCGCGCTCAATAAGAGGCAGAGGAGGAGCCTACTGATGAGCTGGACAACTGCAATATGGTGCCAGCCGATACTGTATGTTAAGAGATGCTCGCCAGCTCGAACGCCCATTGCCGCTCCAGACGACCCCTCTCGAAGCGGCCTGAATGCTCGTAGATCTCCTGATTCCTCGCCTTTGTGTTGGCATGTGCTACGGCCACAGATGTGGTAAGGCTCTTTGCGTGCTCGACAAGGCGCTCCTCCTCCCCCCGTAGGAATTCGATGTAGCGCGCAAGGTCACTAACTCATGTGCGGGCCTCCACCTCCACCTCCCTCCTTCGGGCGGCGATGGTGGAGCGGGTGATGATCCTGGCGACCAACGGTGGGCTGGCGGCCACGGCGGCTACCGATAGGGTGGCGGCCACAACAGCCACCTCCCGCCTTTGGGCCACAGTGGTGGAGCGGGTGATGGCCGACAGTGGGGTGGCAGCCACGACGGCCACCTCCCGCTTTCGGGCCGCAGCGGCGGAACGGGCGATGGCCCTGGCTTTCGACGGTGGTGTGGCGGCAATGGCGGCCGGCAACAGCTGCCGATGGGCAGCGGCGGCGGAGCATGTGGTGGGTGTTCCGTGCACACCCAACAGGGACGCCATGCTCACTACACTACGCCAGGGACTGCGCCGCCGTCGCGGTGCAGCCTCCCAGCTGGAATTGTCCTCTAATGACGGCAGAGTGGTTGAGCGACGACGACGGACCGGTGCCATTGGCGATTGTGGGAGAAGCAGACGAGATAAGCTACAGGGAGGGAGGGGAAAATGAGACGTATGACTCGTTGGCTGTGAGGGCTTATATAGCAAGCCAGTAAGCATTGGGATTTTGGGGGATTTCACCGAGTCGGACGGGAAGCTTGCGCGGGAACCTGGGAGGTTGCACGGGAACGGGCTCACCGATGATTCATTGGCTCCACCGTTTGGCCAAAAGAACGCCCCCGCGTGCTGCGCAAGCTTGTGTTGTAAGCCGTGTGTGGAAGCGGGGTGACAAGACATGCGAGAGGAGGACGAAAGGACATGTACACATACGGTTAATACATAAATTTTTTTGTGATTTAATTACCTACTATACCCCTGTCATGGTTTATAAGTAGGCTTGAACTAATAAAATACGAATGCACATCGCTCGCACAGTTCGTGTTATTTGCCACGTATCACTGCTATCTGCATATATATATATATATATATATATATATATATATATATATATATATATATATATATATATATATATATATATATATATATATATATATATATATATATATATATATATATATATATATATATGCTCGTCGTTGAGGCGACCACGGAGCGCTCTACTCGCGTCCCTCTACACGCGCTCTGCCAGCGGTTGGGCTTGAGCACGATCACGTCGGTGGCCCCATATGCATGCGGTTGCGTCGCGCGCGTTGCCACGCGACGCAGTTAC
>LR738715.1:292621905-292741692 GCA_902687465.1 Secale cereale | reverse complement strand
ATATATATATATATATATATATATATATATATATATATGCTCGTCGTTGAGGCGACCACGGAGCGCTCTACTCGCGTCCCTCTACACGCGCTCTGCCAGCGGTTGGGCTTGAGCACGATCACGTCGGTGGCCCCATATGCATGCGGTTGCGTCGCGCGCGTTGCCACGCGACGCAGTTACGTGCGACATGATGGAGTTACGCGCTGCAAATTAGAACTTCCATTAGGGCCTGCCAATATTCCTGGCTGTCTGGCTTCCCCTTTAATTCCCGCGGCCATTATAACCTTCATCTCTTCAACCTTTCAATCGCACCCCACAACACAACAAGCACACTCACGACGACACATAGAGAGGGGATGTCTACCGGCGCTCCAATGTAGTTCGGTGAGCATACAGTGGAGACCCACGCGAGGGAGACGGATTTCTTGGTGGTGTACACCATTGACCCGGCCGTGGTGGACGACTACATCAACACCGTTGAGCAGTTGCTTGCTGGAGACAAGTACAAGGTGGTCGGCATCGACCTCCAGTACACCACTGGTTGTCCCGACATAGATCAGAAGGTTGCCGTCGCCCAGTTGTGCGTGCACCATCATGTCATCATCTACCACTACTGCATGTCCACATAGCCTTGCTACCATTTCAACAGGTTTGTCAACAGCACCGACTACAAGTTCGCCACAGTGGAAACCACTGACGTTGTAAAAGCGCTCAGGGTTATAGGCTTGGCCTGCCAGAACCTTGTCGAAATCCGTGAGCACTACAGGGTCTGGGGCAACACGAAGAAGGACTCCCTGGATGAACTCGCCTCGGCCATCATCGATCCCTACTACAAAAAGATGAAGCATGATGCCAAGAGAACAAGTCCCGTATCTTGGCATAGGGCATGGATGCGGTAACTGGATGAACCTCACCTTAGGTTCGCGACCAAGAGCATGTACACATGCTACGAGATGCACATGCGAATCGTTGGCATGAGGAAGTACCTTGTTACCCAAATTGACGAGCCCCGATCGAGCCACAAGTAGAGCAAACGTCCCAAGAAGTAGATGATCGTTTATGCTAGTTGATCATGCATGTAATATATAGTTTACTTTATTGGTGTGTGGAAATGTCATGTGTGTAGTAGCCACCTATGTAATTATGCATGTAATAGTTTACTTTGGTGTGTGCAAATGCCATGGTTGTATAGTAGCCACCTATGTAAGTGGATGTTTAATTTGGTTATGCAACCATGTCCTTATAAGTGTGTATATATATCTGTTGTTTTGTATGCAATCCCATTGCATAGCACACAAGTCTTATTAGCAGCAACCGTTTGTATTATTATTGGTCTTGGCACACATTTTTGATTATAGACCTGTTTGCCTCGTATCACACACATCTTCTTATATTGAACAGTTTCTGTTCTCTTGTCTCAACACAAACAGTTCATCCGAGTGAACCGCATGCCGTATATCGCACACACGTTCATCTAGCTTATCATTTCTTTTGTGTTGCCTAATCGCAAATAGTTCCTCCAAGTGAACTGTATGTTGTACATCGCACACGCCTTCATCTGGCAGCCTGTTTCTTTTTTTCCTCCTCATCGCAAACAGTTAATTGAATTGAACCGTATGCCCATGATCGCACACGCAACCAAAATCTAAACCGTGTTTGATGCATCCGTCATCACAAACGTTTTGCACCTTTTTTGATGTTTTTTACACCATCGTTTGTGATTATTGCATCGCACACAGTTTCATCGAAGGGTCTCTGATTGTAGTGTCGCGTTAGCAGCATCCTGCAGTAGTGACTTATGGAGAAGAAAGATGCTAAACCTAGACTCATTAGGTGGGTTCTTTTGCTGCAAGAATTTGACTTGCATATCACTGATCGAAAAAGGGGCCGAGAACCTCGTAGCTGATAACTTGTCTAGGTTAGAAAATATTCTTGATGACCTACTACCTATTGATGATAGTTTCCCGATGAACAACTTGTTGTTATTAATGTTTCTCATAACACTCCCTGGTTTGCTGACTATGCTAATTACATCGTGGCTAAATATATACCACCTAGTTTTACCTACCAACAAAAGAAAAACAATTCTTCTTTGATTTAAGACATTACTTTTGGGATGAACCACATCTTTATAAAGAAGGAGTAGATGGTATTATTAAACATTGTATACCTGAGCATGAACATGAATAAATCCTACAGAAGTGTCACTCTGAGGCATACCGAGGACACCATGTGGGAGATAGAACTCCACACAACGGTACTACAGTCTGGATTTTATTGGCCTACTCTTTTCAAAGATGCTAGTAACTTTGTCCTTTCTTATGATGGATGCCAAAGAATTGGTAATATTGGTAGACATCAGGAAATGCCTATGAATTATTCACTCGTTATCGAACCATTTGATGTTTGGGACTTTGATTATATGGGACCTTTTCCTTCCTCTAATGAGTACACACATATCTTGGTTGCTATTGATTATGTCACTAGGTGGGTAGAAGCTATTCCAACCAGTAGTGCTGATCATAACACCTCCATTAAAATGCTTAAAAAAGTTATCTTCCCGAGGTTTGGAGTCCATACATATTTAATGGTTGATGGTGGTTCACACTTTATTCGTGGTGCTTGACGGTGTCAAAACCGGCAGATCTCGGGTAGGGGGGCCCAAGTTGTATGTCTTAGGATCGATGGTAACAAGAGACAGGGGACACGATGATTACCCAGGTTTAGGCCCTCTCGATCGAGGTAATACCCTACTTCCTGCTTGATTGATATTGATGCATATGGGTTACAAGAGTTGATCTACCTCGAGATCGTAATGGCTAAATCCTAAAAGTCTAGCCTATATGGTTGCTATGATTCTGTTGTCTCAACGGACTAAACCCCTCCGCTTATATACACACCGGAGGGGGCCTGGGGTAACAAAGGTGACTTGGGGAGGCAGCAGTCATTACACCCGGACATCTTTCTTGCCTTACTACATACACTAGAGTCCTAACCAAACACGGGGGAGGGCCTTCAACTTCTATCTTCACGGCCCATCAATTCGGCCCAACATCAATGAACCGGACGCCTGAGGACCCCTAAATACATGACTCCCTAAGTAGCCCCTGGACTTGCCTTCAAGGACGAGGTTGTATCCGGCTTCATGTCTTCGGTCTTGCAAGGCAAGTCCTCCTTTGAATCAGATGATAGTTTGGCTCCATATTTAATGTTATATCCTGTCGATTCCCTTCCGATGTCGCTTTAGCTTCCACGTGTCAGACGAATGCGAGCTGTCTGGGTATTGTTTTATAATTAACCCCTCAACTGCATAAGGAAGGCGCTTATTTAAAGAGACTAGATCTCAAATGCCATTCCATCCATGCGAAAGATCCTTAGTTCTTCCTCGCGCCCTCACGGCCCTCAAGCGGGCGACTCGGAGAGTTGCTCCGTATCTCATGCGCATCTCAGAAAACTTCGGACGCAGGGATATCACCCTCCCGAGGATCTAGTCCCCGTCTGGCTGGATTAACTTCTCTCGACGGTCAAGCCTTGGCGGAAAGTTTCACCAATCCTTCCAAAGAAGAACGGGTGTGCTTCGTCTCCTTCCTCCTAAGAGGTGTAGGACTTCCTATCCACCCTTTTCTCATGGGTCTTTTGGAGTTCTATGGCCTCCAGCTGCACGACCTTACACCCGGAGCTATCCTGCGCATCGTGGGCTTCGTTGCTTTGTGTGAGCTTTTTCTAGGCCGTGAGGCTCATTTTGAGCTATGGATAAAGTTCTTCTGCATTGTCCCTCGCTCCCAGAAGGGATCTATATTCAAGGTAGGCAGCACCAAAGTGTGGCATATAGCTGGGACATGATACCTGTCCAGCACTCCGAAGAAAGCATCCGAAGAGTGGCCCTCGAAGTGGTTTTATATTGAGGATGTTGTCCTACCGGATCCAATCCGGCAAGGCCTTCCCGAATACTCCAGTGATCCTTTAAAGAAGCGTTTCAACTAGTGTTCCCACAGTCTCAAGGAAGAAGATAGTGCGGAAGTCAAAAGACTTGTGAGCAAGATCAAAGTACTCACCCACCTCGAGCTGACGATAATTGAAGTGATGGTGATCTTAATAACGCGGTACGTGCAACCACTTCATGCTAGAGTGTTTCCTATGTGGCATTATAATGGCCAGGATGATGCCTCACGCTGTCTACACCAGGGTCCGGACAACCCCGCTGCTTTGGCTGCCATCCTAGCTGATCTATACAAAGGGGAGAAGGAGGACTTTCTTCGCTTGAAGTGTTGGGAAGGTTTTTCTATGTATAACCCCATCGACTGGGTAAGCCTTTCTCTAATCGCTAGTTTGTTCGATTTTTATTTTAGGATATACTGAACAAACTGAATTCGGTTATTTCTAACAGGAGTGGAGGAAGGTGGTCGAAGGGATTAGCTGTCCCATCCCATAGCCAGAGGACCATATTCGAGACATGGATCCCGGATTTGTGGAAGATCCGAACATAGGCATAGATCTTAAGGACGAAGTTTTTTTATCAAGCTAGCCATGATGGTACCGAAGTGGCTATTATAGCTGACTATCCTGGCCTTCTTCCTTCCTCTTAGGTAATCGCCGAGGAGACTCCTCTTCAAAGAGAATATTCCCAGCGCGCCTCACCCACCGCACTATCTCATGCTCAAAAGGGGCGGCGCTCATCCCGCCAAACTGCATCAGGAGTGTCTTTCTAGAGGGCGACACCTGCGCAGGGCGGGTCTATGAAGCGAAAGGGGACCGGAGACACCACTGAACCTCCTCCTTTATTGAAGAGGTATGACTATTTAACATATGTCCAGTGGCGGAGCCGGATTATAATTTTCCGCTTTATCTTTTCTTTTTAGGAAGAGTATACGCCGGACTGTGTCCGGTGATCCTGCTGGTCATGCCCCGACCAATCCTGCCCCAGGCCCATCCACAAGGACTAGGGCGGATGCGGGGGTAACACCGGATTATCCTCTTCAATTGGATTCGGATGAGCTATCAGTTACCAATTCCGAAGTGGAGAGCGTGATGAATCATCGACGGCGCAAAGCAGGCATGCGAGACCCAACTTTCACTAAGGAGGTGTTTAACGCCTTCAACTCTATGAATGCATATATCTGAGCCGCTTGAGACGTATTAGCCAGAGCCACTCACCAGCTTTCCAAAGATATGTGGGTGAGTGTTAATTCAATGTTCATATGCCAGTAGCCCCCGAGATTTAAAGCAGTTGGCCCAACTGATTTAAGGATCATTGTGTTTATAGGTACTGAAGGAAAAGAATAATGCTCTATCCAAGGAATTGGAAGAGTGCCAAACCAAGCTTACTATTGTTACCACTGAGTTGGAGAATTCAAAGAAGTCCAAGAATGGCTCTGATGGTAAGAACAATAGTATCCAAATAGTATGGTTCTATACCGATCAATGATATTTAAGTATACATTGTTTAATCTGTAGCAACAGGGCCAGTAGACCAACTGGAGGAAAAGCTAAGGGCTGCTCTGGCAGCGAAGGAGCAAGCCGAAGGGCAAACTGTTGCTGGTGAACGTGTATTAACACACACCATAGATGAGAAAAACAAGCTGCAGGATACCAATGTCAAGCTAGCCGAAGAGTTTAAGGATGTGCGAGCCCAACTGTCGGAGGCTTTAAAAGATATCAAGAAGCTTAAGGGTGGCATATTTAGTATGATAATAAACCTAGCTTTCATTATAGTCCCCTGATTCAAAGTTTCTTTACGAAAACTGTTCCTGCAGATTTGTTGACTGGGTGGCCCGAAGGAGAGCTGACCAGATTTCAAGGTGATCTGCTGCAAGAGCTTTCCAATGTACACGAGCGAGCTCGCAAGGCCATGAAGAACATGGCAAAAGCTTTATGGACGGCTGATTCTCCTCTAGAAATTATGGAGGAGCTGGCGAGTCTATTCAAAGGGGCCCGCCGCCGCTTTGAATTTTGGAAAGCATCAGCGTGCCAAGAAGGTGCCCGGGAAGCCTAGGCTATGGTGAAGACACGTTATATCGGGCTGGACCCGAACCATATGGCTCGGGTTGGACCTCGAGGGCCCGACGGACTAGAAATCCCTGTAAGCTTGGTGTACGACCAAGTAAAGGCAGTCGCCAAGTATTCCCAACAAGAATGTAAGTTAGACTGGCTTATAGAGGGTATAGATGAAGAATACGCGTTTGATTCTATGTAACAATGTACTTTATCATCGAACTTATCTTGGGACGAAAAGAATTAAAAATTTGTCATGGCCGACCATCTACTTTAACCTCCAAAAACCTGAGGGCTGGAGTGTCTCCGAATACTATACTTGTGGTAAACACGTGGTATGTTTGGTGACCAGGAAATCCGGTCATAATTGCTTAAACAGACAAACTATGTTCGGGGAGCTATGTTATATTACTATTTAACGTAAGAAACATCTTCCAGAGAGAATAGTTCCGTTAAGGGTTCCTTTCCGGGGGTCAGCATAAGTATATATGTGTGCCTAGGCTTTAGATCCTATGAAGAGGATTGTAGGATGACGTATCATATTAAATTTGAAAAATGTATGCGCTTTGAAAAGCAATACGTCGTGTATCCGGCAACCGATTATTCCCTTAAGAACGCTAGCTTTCAGCTTCACCCGTCTGAGGTACAGGTCCGGATTACCCCATTGTATCAATCGCAGAGGTGCTCCCTTTACACCCTAGCCGAACAATCGAGAACGTAGGGTATAAACACAGGAGCCGGGCAACCCAGCTTGGCAAAAAACTAAAGTCATAAAGGTTCATCTAATGGCAAGGAGACTGCATGAAACAGAAGACATAATTATTTTGAGAAATATGTTTTTTTGATAATGGGCTTCGTTATAGAAGCCCCCAAGTATTTTTGAGGTACATACATTTAAGGATGTTCTACCTTGGGATAATTCGGTTGGGCCGAAAAATTATCTATAAAAATAATAAGAAAAGAAAAAAAATGAAGAGGATAACTGTAAAAATAGGGAATAAAACCCAGACTGAAAAGAAAATATGTGCTACCGAACTATCCGTAGAATCGTCGGAGCCTGGCAGCATTCCATGGGTTCGGCTCAAGGCGATTGTGTGATGCATTTCGAAGGTGATAGGCTCCACTGGTGAGTACTTCGTTAATAATGAAGGGGCCTGATACGTCCATTTTGCATCATGCTTATATGTTGATATTTATTGCATTATGGGCTATTATTACATGTTTTGTCACAATACTTATGCCTTTTCTCTCTTATTTTACAAGGTTTACATGAAGAGGGAGAATGCCGACAGCTGGAATTCTCGTCTTGAAAAGGAGCAAATTCTGGAAACCTATTCTGCACAACTCCAAAAGCCCTGAAACTCAACAGAACGTCGTTTCAGAAAATATAAAAAATATCTGGCAAAAGAAGTCCACGAGGGGGCCACCGGCTGCCCACGAGGGTGGGGGCACGCCCCGTGCCTCGTGGGCTAGCCGGAAGGCCCCCGATGCCCATCTTCTCCTATATGAGGTGTCTTGACCTGGAAAAAATCATAAGGGGGCTTTCGGGACCAAACGCCGCCGTCTCGAGGCAGAACCAAGGCGGAAACCAATCTAGGGCTCCGGCAGAGCCGTTCTGCCGGGGATACTTCCCTCCGTCATCACAAACAACTCTCCCATCTTGGGGAGGGCTATCTTCATCAACATCTTCACCAGCACCATCTCCTCTCAAACCCTAGTTCATCTCTTGTATCCAATCTTTGTACCCAAACTTCAGATTGGTACATGTGGGTTGCTAGTAGTGTTGATTACTCCTTGTAGTTGATGCTAGTTGGTTTATTTGGTGGAAGATCATATGTTCAGATCCATTATGCATATTAATACCCCTTGGATCATGAACAATATTATGTCTTGTGAGTAGTTACTTTGGTTCCTGAGGACATGGGAGAAGTCTTGCTATTAGTAGTCATGTGAATTTGGTTTTCGTTCGATATTTTGATGAGATGTATGTTGTCTCTCCTCTAGTGGTTTCATGTGAACGTCGACTACATGACACTTCACCATTATTTGGGCCTAGAGGAAGGCATTGGGAAGTAATAAGTAGATGATGGCTTGCTAGAGTGACATAAGCTTAAACCCTAGTTTATGCGTTGCTTCGTAAGGGGCTGATTTGGATCCATATGTTTCAGGTTATGGTTAGGTTTACCTTAATACTTCTTTTGTAGTTGCGGATGCTTGCATTAGAGGTTAATCATAAGTGGGAGGCTTGTCCAAGTAAGGAAAGCACCCAAGCACCGGTCCACCCACATACCAAATTACCAAAGTACCAAACGTGAATCAGATGATCGCGATGAAAACTAGCTTGACGATAATTCCCATGTGTCCTCGGGAGCACTTTCCTTTATATAAGAGTTTGTCGAGTCTTGTCCTTTGCTACAAAAAGGATTGGGCCACCTTGCTGCACCTTATTTACTTTTACCTTTTTTCACTTGCTACCAATTACCTTATCACAAAACTATATGTTACCTATAATTTCAGTGCTTGCAGAAAATACCTTACTGAAAACTGCCTATCATTTCCTTCTGCTCCTCGTTGGGTTTGACACTCTTACTTATCGAAAGGACTACGATAGATCCCCTACACTTGTGGGCCATCAAGACTCTTTACTGGCGCCGTTGCCGGGGAGTGAAGCGCCTTTGGTAAGTGGAATTTGGTAAGGAAAAATTTATATAGTGTGCTGAAATTTATTATCACTTGTTACTATGGCTCATAATCCTTTGAGGAGCTTGTTCGGGGTATCTTCGCCCCGACCAGAAGAGCAAAGAGTTGTTCCTCAACCTACTGCACCTACTGAAAATGTTTTCTTTGAAATTCCTTTGGGTATGATAGAGAAACTGCTTGAAAATCCTTTTACAAGAGATGGAACACTGCATCCCGATTTACATCTAATCTATGTGGATGAAGTTTGTGGATTATTTAAGCTTGCAGGTATGCCCAAGGATGTTATCAAGAAGAAGGTATTCCCTTTATCTTTGAAAGGGGATGCATTGACATGGTTTAGGCTATGCATGATATGGGATCACGGAACTATAATCGTCTGAAGTTGGAATTTCATCAGAAGTTCTACCCTATGCACCAGGTTCATTGTGATCGTAATTATATTTATAATTTATGGCCTCGCGAAGGATAAAGCATCGCTCAAGCTTGGGGGAGGCTTAAGTCAATGTTATATTCATGTCCCAATCATGAGCTCTTAAGAGAAATGATCATTCAAAATTTTTATGCTCGGCTTTCTCTTAATAATCGCTCCATGCTCGATACTTCCTGTTCTGGCTCTTATATGATGAAGACTATTGAATTCAAATGGGATTTCTTGGAAAGAATTAAACGCAACTCTGAAGATTGGGATCTCGACGAAGGTAAGGAGTTACGTATGACCCCTAAGTTTGATTGTGTAAAAGCTTTTATGGATACCGATGTTTTCCGTGAGTTTAGCACTAAATATGGACTTGACTCTGAGATAGTAGCTTCTTTTTGTGAATCTTTTGCTACTCATGTTGATCTCCCCAAGGAGAAGTGGTTTAAATACCATCCCCCTATTGAAGTAAAAGTAGTTGAACCTATTAAAGTTGAAGAAAAGACTATCACTTATAATGTTGATCCTGTTATTCCTACCGCTTATATTGAGAAACCACCTTTCCCTGTTAGGATAAAGGATCGTGCTCAAGCTTCAACTGTAGTTCGTAAGAGTAATACTAGAACACCTACACCCTCTGAGCAAATTAAAGTTGAACCTAGTGTTGCTATGGTTAAGGATCACTTGGTATAAGATTTAGATGGACATGTCATTTACCTCCAAGAAGAGTCTGCTAGAATAGCCAGACCCAATGCTAGGAATAAACATAAACATGTTGTAGGCTTGCATGTTATCTCTGTTAAGATAGGAGATCATTGTTATCATGGTTTATGCGACGTGGGTGCTAGTGCGAGTATTATCCCTCTTGATTTGTATTACAAAATTATGCATGATATTGCACCTGTTGAGTTAGAAGGGATTGATGTTACTATTAAGCTTGCTAATAGAGACACTATTTCACCAGTTGGGATTGTTAGACATATTGAAGTCTTGTGTGGGAAGGTTAAATACCCTGCTTATTTTCTTGTTCTTAGTTCCCCACAAGATGAATTATGTCCCATTATATTTGGTAGACCCTTCTTGAATACTGTTAATGCCAAGATAGACTGCGTGAAAGATATTGTCACTGTGGGATAAGGGGATATGACTCATGAATTTAACTTTGCTAAATTCCGTAGACAACCCCTTGAAAAGGCACCACCCAGTAAAGATGAAATTATTGGTCTTGCTTCTATTGTCGTGCCACCTAATGATCCTTTAGAACAATACTGGCTAGACCACGAAAATGATATGCATATGAATGAGAGAAGGGAGATAGATGAAATATTCCTTACACAGGGACCCGTATTGAAAAACAACTTTCCTATTAAAACCCTAGGGGATCCTCCTCCACCCAAGGGTGATCCCGTGTTTGAACTTAAACCTTTACCTGATAATCTTAAGTATGTTTATCTTGATGACAAGAAGATATATCCTGTTATTATTAGTGCTAACCTTTTAGAGCAGAAAGAAGAAAAAATATTGAAAACTCTGAAGAAGCATCGTGCTGCTATTGGATATACTCTGGATGATTGTAGCGACCACGATTCGAATGGACCGAAGTCTCTATGTTTCTGTGTCATCCCTGGATCGGTAATGCTGACACACATAGTACTTGAAGGATTTATAACACAGTGGTAATCACACACTTATTACATCGAATGTCTCCAAAGAGGACTTATTACAAAAGTCTATGGCTTAAAGCCATCTAACAAAATAACAGTGGAAGGCTTGGAAGATAAGTGAGTCCATCAACTCCAACAGCATAGGTGAGTGCATGAAAAACGACCTAGAATGTGACAACCTGGTTTTTAGCCCTTTTCTTTTTCTTTTTGATTTATTGGTTTTTGCTCTGTTTTTCTTTTTGGAGTGATTCTGTGTCCTTGTCACCTGTGAAATCATCCTCTTTTTCCCTCCCAAGTGGCTCATCATCCTCAAAACCTTGCCAAGATCATGTCACTCCACTGCTTGACCAAACCCTAATTCCTTTTTCTAGGGAATAATCCTTTTTTCTATTAAAGGAATAACTCTGTCTGCCCTAGGTTGTGAAGCAACCTATATTTCTGTCCCTCCAAAAATTCCCAAATAAATTTTAATAAATTGATTGGGTCATATCTTCATCAAATATGGCAAAACTTTTCATTGCCATGTTCAAAAATATTTCTCAAATATTCCTTTTCCTATTCTGCACTAAATGGCACTTTGTGGAGCAAGTGTTATTTATCTTTGCCCAATTGATCCCAAACTTGTTGGGAATTCTTTGATATCCAAATTATTGCCACATGCCAAAATGCAAATCTATTTGCCAAGCCAATCTTCCTCGGTGAATTTTCAAAGTTTCTGTCCAACAGAAGCCACTGTGAAGGAAGTACTAGCTAGGAGCATCCAAATGAGTTGAAATTTTGCATGCCTCTTCTGGATATCATTGTATCACAATCCTCCAAAATTCAGCTCCATCCAATAAACCATGTGAGCACACCTTCAAATATTTGTTTCTGTCCAAATTTTTAGTTTGTGAAGCAAGTATATTTTATCTTGCTCCACTATGGCTGAAAATATTATAGGACCTTCTCCTACTCATATAACCTACCTCCACCAAATTTGGGCACATTTTGTGTAGCCATTTTTCCTCAGGAATTTCCTAAGTTTCTGGACAGAAAGAATGCTTGTGAAGGAAGTACCAATTTGGCTTGTCCAATTGCTATGAAATTTATACAGCATCTCCATATGTCCAAATCCCTAAGCCTTGCCAAATTTGAGCTCAAGTGGCCACACCATTTGAGTGCAACATCCTAATCTCATTTCTGGACCAGATTTGGCAGTTGCAAAGCAACTATGATATATCTTGGTCCAAACCCTCTCAAACTTACCAGGATGTAAGTTCTTCTTTACCTCAAAACCCCAGACAAACTCTTTTCTTCCAAGCTTCTTTTTGTGGATCGGTATTTCTCCTCAAAGTTTACTGCAGTAAACTTTAGAGGGTCTTTACCACTCAACCATAGAGCTTTTCACAATTCTACCACCACATGTCTGACTTACCACGCAAGGACTCACCAGTAGAAATCTTTTTATAGCTCATTCCTACCACTACCAGTAAGCGCACACGGTGACTGCGCCAGTGGCATGCCAGTGCACGCGCTCTGTGTGTAGCGGTCGCGCCCAGACGTCGCTTGTGCTTCGGCACCGCCTCCCCTCGTCGTCTTCGCGCGCGTGAGCCCGTCTCTTGGCCTCACCACACCGTCGTAGACCCCCTGGACCCCTGTCCTGCTCCGTCCTCTTCCTCCACGGACGCTCGCCGTCGTTCGCCGCCGAACGCAACAAGGGCACAGTGCCCCGTTTGGCCTCGAGCTCCCCTTGGCCTATTCCTCTGCTCCCTGTTGTCGCTTACTCCTGTGTGAGCTCTGAGTCACTCGCTCAAGTGTTCCCCCTCGTCGCCTGCCTCCGAGCTCTCGGGCGTGGACCCGTGCCCGCGGTGACGCCAGCGCGGCTCCCCCTCCCCTCGCTTATTTAAGCAGTCCCGAGCGCGTTGCTCTTCACCACTCGCCTCCACTAGCTCTGCCACACCTCCCTAACCTTTTATTCGAGCTCTAGAGCTCTCGTGCCTCACCATAGCCACCATGGCCGCCGCCTCAGCCTCTCCTAAAAATGTGGCACCTGAGCCCTCCCCCTCCTCCTAGCCGTTGCCAGTGCACTCCACTGCATCCCGTAGAGCCCCTCCGCCACTTCCCTCCTTCTCCGGTGGCCTCTGGCCACGAGTTCGTCGGAGCCCGTAGAGCCCCGTCCGCCCCGGCCAAAACTGCTCCCTCCTTGGTGCACCTCGGCGGGCGTGAATGGCCCAGGTAGGAGCGCCGCGTCGCCCCGAGCTCGTCGGTAGGCGGAGCGTCACCGGAGGCCCTCTGTGGCGCCGGCAATCGCCGCCCGACGCCGGCGGCCCCCCTCTGTCACGCGGGTGAGCGAGAAAGAAGAAGAAGCACCTGCCAGGCAGGCCCCGGGTCACCCTGACCCCACCCGTCGGCCTCCCAGGCATTGACCCCGGCCAGCCTCGCTGGATAAGTGACGGGCCCCCCAGCGGGACCCGCACGTCAGTGACCAGCACCCCGGTCCCGCCTGTGCCACGTCAATAAGTGGAAGCGTATTTTCCTGAATACGCTTTCGTTTCAGTGAAAGCGTAAAACATTGCAGCTTCGGCCAAAAATACGTCTTCACTGTCCCGAAAGCGTAGTTCCTGAAATACGTTTTCAGTTTGTCTGTTTTTGCCCAGTCTGTAAACTTTTCTGTTACAGATAGGTCCCTGGCAGAAAAACATTCATATCTTTTTGATCCTAACTCCAAATGAGGTGATTCCAAAGCCCATCTCTTCGTCTCGTAGACCCCGTTCTCTTGGCATCAATTTCATTATGTTTCAACATTCCGAAAATGCCCATTTTTCCCTTGCTGTTAAACAGCCCCCTACGAGAGAGAACATTTTTCCGGCGATCCCTTCCGCGAGTTTCTCGCACTTTGTCCCGGTGATTTCTTCCACCCCAGGCAAGCCACACCCTCCACTTGCATGATTGCAATGCAGTGACATGGTTCTTTATTTGAACTTATTTAAAATATTGCGGTAGCTATGTATGATCTTGTTCATGGCATTTCTCGGAGTTGTATTTTGATCTCGGTGTTGCCGTGATAGTGCTTGGATTTCTAGGCTTTATATTTTGTTGATTGTGTGGATGACATGTTGCATTCGGATCCTTAGTGGCTACTTTCATGCTAGTACCTGCTATTATTCTTGGAGTATTTGTTTTGTACATCAGATTGCCTTTGGATTCTTAGTGGCTATTTTTATGCTAGTACTGTTATTTTTGGAGTATTTTGCTTTGGATGTCATGTTGCCTTTGGATTATTAGTGGCTAGTATTATTTTTATCATGATGCTAGTTGATATTATGTTTTGGAGTATGATGATGGGTATGATGCTTGCATGTGAATCATAACTGGATAGTTAGTTCTTGATATTGGTATAGTAGTGTTCTCGGATTTTTTTTCATGATAAAGATGTTATGCTATCTTTGGAGTATTTTGTTATGATGTTATTAAGCCTTGGATTATTGGTTGGATATTGCTATTACTTGGATTATTAATTTGATAGTTAATATCTGAGTATCTGTATCACAGCAAAAAAAATTAAGATAAATCCGTCATTAAGTTGGTCACGTGCCACCGAACCGGGATTTCCCTAGTGCAACCACATTTGCCTTTATGGGAAGGCCCTAAAGCGATGCTATTATCATACATCTCGCCGGTGCCTCCAACCAGGGAAGGTTATGGGCATGCACTACCCTGATCAGGTAGTCGGACATAACCTTGTGTGCCCGTAGTTCAATAATAAGCGCTTTTCCCCGTTTGGGGCTTTTATTTGTTTTTGCCACGATGGTGGCCGTTGGTGTCTTTGGTAGACACGGGGCCACCCAGGACCAACCTAGTTGGGAATGAGTTGGAGTGGCCGGGAGAGTGTCATGACAGTAGATCAGTTTTGTCGGAACGCCGTTGGTCCACCCGAATGGGAGAACGAGGCCATGGGTTCCGTGGTGTGGGTATAGTGCACTACCTCTGCAGAGTGTAAATAAATCTATTGATAGCCGCGTCCTCGGTCATGGGCATGGGTTCGTATTAGGTCACACCGTTCGATCAACACTGAAATGACGGAATAACTAAAATGGATTATAGGTGATTTATATATATTGATATGATGAGCAGTGCAGGATATTGATGATGATGTAGACCAAGTGTTGGTCATGGTAGTGATCGCCGGAACGATCACGTTTGGACTTTGATCACGAGGTGACAAGATGGATTATTAATTGGTCGGTTAGGCAAGAGGAATATAATTATGTAAATTTGAGATAGTGATTTATTAGTATTGTATCAGTTTCATACCATGCTTAGTAGTTGCTTCATCCTGATAGCTGTTAATTAATTAACCTGTTAATGCTATGTTATTGTTTTGCTTTGATGCTTTTGGTTGTTGTGAGCTTGCAAGTACATTCAATGTACTAACCTAGCGTGTAATGACAGATTGCACGTGATGCCATGATTGCTTGATTGTTTGTCGAGGTTGCCGTGCGTGCGAGCTAGATCGTGTCCCAGCCAGAGTCCCTGCGGATTGGAGTTCACCACCTTCGTCGTTATTCCGCTGCTTGAAGTATTCCGCTGCTACGAGTTGTTCCGCTACTAGCATAGAGCAAGTGTAGTATTGCCGGCATAGTGTCACCGTGCGGATGTGCTCCTTTGTAACATCAGACCTTTGTAATTTTATTCTTGTAATAAGAGCTGATTTGTTCTATGCTAAGTAGTTCCATATTCCAGAAGACTTCTCCTCGATCTCTGGGCTGGAATACGGGGCGTTCTGGTTTCTCTGAGCCGGGGTGCCACAGCGCTTGGTATCAGAGCAGGTCTGGCTATAGGACGCTTTAGTTAGCACGAGCGGTAGAAACCGGTAGAAAGCGGTAGTATAGGGTCTGGCTTATTTATTGCATTTGGTTGCTGCACTTGTTTGTTGCATAGCATGCGTATAGCCTTATTATTTTGCTACTAACGATTTATCTGGTGAGTGTAGTTGGCATCGGTTCGGATCCACTACAGCTCAACCTTTGCATTTCTCTATTTTTATTTTCTTGCCCGTTCTTTGGTGTTTGGTGTCATTTCTGTCCCAGCAGAGTGATGCCAAGTGATCCTGACGCTATTTGCAAAAATGGTGCTCAGGTATCGCGCTGAATTCCTTCCTTCAGTCCGTTTTGTCTTGGTGGTAGACATGTTTTTACCCCGGATCGTCCTAGTTCTTGTCATGTTGGCAACCCTTAATGGTCTTAGTTATCAAGAAAGGGCAATGTCAGCAGGCTCAGTTTTTCCCCGCTATCCTTATTTCTTGGACGAGTACGGATAATTTCCGTCTGCTTGATAATAATGTGGTTGCGACATTCGTGTCATGTTACAGGGTTACCAAGTACGTCCTCGCCTCCGAGCTAGTCCGGGATTGCTACCTGGCTAAGCTAGCACTTGGTGTAGCGCTATTTACACCAATCCTTCCACACATTTATTCGTCTTTGTGCACATCGTCACAGCATGCTAGATCATAGAGCCGGAGATCCCGCGATATTTTGTGTGCTTACGTAGGCATGCATATTGTGTCACTAGCAGTAATATGTGATATTGATTGTGTGTGAATTGATTGTCGTTGAGTGCTTTTGTTTAGTTGAGTTTTCTTTTGCTTATTTCTTTTTGGGCCCCGGTGTTTCAATATTTTTCCCTTATAAAGAATGGCTCATAAACTGACACCGGACTCGAAGAAGTAATAAGGAGTTCCAATAATTGGAGACTCATCTAAACAGAATGGAAATTCTTAGCCGACTGTAGTTAAATGGGAAATATCTGATTCTTGAAGATTGATAATCAATTTTGCATCAGTAAGCACTCCTCACAACGGTACTGATAACTCAAGTCTACATCAGTACAAAGATACTCGCCGCGGTAACAGTCAAGTCAGCAAGCAATACAAGTCAGGTACAAGATCAACGGTATATTTTTTGGCAAAGGTATGGACCTTATGCAAAATTTTGGCTCAGCAAAGCATGGTGCTTGAAATATGTTATCATCCGAAATAAAGTCAGAATGTGACATGCTCGTGGAAAGCAGTCAAACTTTTTTTTCAAGTATATAATCAGCCTCAGAATATTATGCGCGTGTGTATAGATTTCAGTGTGCATACTAGTATGAAGTTTTGGATATAAGAAACTCAGTATTATTCCACACGCTATCGGAAGAAATCTATGAGGCAAGGCTCCCCAATATTTCCTTAGCATGATATGGGAACAATTTCCGGTACAAGATACTTGGTATTTCTCAGCCAGATACCTCGGTAAAAGCTTGTGTCAGACGAAAATATTTTTTTCTCAAACAAGCAAACCCGAGGGGAAACTTCTCAAGTAAGGAACTCAGGCTTCTTCAGCACAATACTAAGGTCAAGCTTCGTGCGTAAGCTATAGCGCCTTCTTCTGCACGATACCCAGACAAAAGACTGGAGCAGAAGCTAACAAGTTTTCCTCAGCAAGCTACTCAGATGGCTTCTCTCGTAAGCCACTCAGTCCACGTCAGTAACACACTATTACACCGTCCTCAGAAGTTATATGATAAGTTGCCAATCTATGGCAGTACCGCTCAAGAATTAGACTAGCAACATTTTGTCAGAGGCACAAATACGCCAGCTCATGTGTCTTCTTCAAAAATCAAGTGATCGGCTGCCCATGATTTTTATATGGTGAGCATGCATCCCCAGTCACATTAGTCACTCATACGAGATGCGGCAAGAATCCAGCAGATATACCTAAGGAAGGTACGGATCCAACAGCCTCACGAGTCAGGCAAAGTAAAATAAGTAGAAATCCATCTCATGAATTACAAGGATCGACAAGATCTAGAGATGACATCGCAGAATCAGCAGTCATGACAATGGTCATCAAGGTCATTATTCCCGCACAAGACGAGGTGATATCCTACAACAGTGTCACCCTCTGATATGGATGGCATCAGCAATGAGCTTCGTACCGCTACAAACCCCGGTATATGGCATAGGTACGCGAACCCAGGTCAGCAAGCATGCATACGGAATAATGTCAAAAATATTGAACTAATCACATCCAGGGTCATAAGAAAAACCAAGGACAGGTATGGCCCAGTTATTCCAGCAAGGTATACTGACAAAGAAAATCATGACCGTCAATAGATGAGGCTGACAGCAAAGGTATGATGATTTTTGTGTGACCATTAGGGTCCAGATACCCAAGTCAATCGAAAGCCGTAATTCCATGTGGATCCACAAAAGCATACTCTCAGCAGCCTACTCTGTTTTACAATGAGTTCCTATCCCACTGACCCGCTTGGAATGGTTAGCGTGGAAAAATCCAAGTGAGTATACCGACAAAATGTAAAAATCAAAAGCCAAGCAAATCAGCTCAGACCCGGTATAGCAATAGACGGAATCAAGTACACGGTCAGTCTGTCAGGAAAAGCGTTTGTCCGTCAGCTCCCTGTCGGTCCAGTCTCAAAAAGTATAAATATTTGAGGTATGACACAGCTATAACTCCATACAGCGTTATAGTGCTTACGACAAAAGGCAGTCAAATTTTTGGCTCATATCTCATGCCCGAGCCAAAGGAATAACTCAAAATAAATCAGTACCACCTATGGGAAGTCAAATCCCGCCAGCAGATGGCCATAAATAATTCCCAGCATTTATTGAAACCAGAAGGCCGGCATTTATTTGAAGCCACCCCATGGCAGAAGTAAAAAGGTTCTCATGACCAAAAGAAAATTTATGTTCAGATGCATTGGATATCACTGCAGATATGGAAGAATCAGCGTCAGCAAAATGAATTGGTATATGAGCAAAAACCCGTCAGAATTTGGGGAAAGGTGAAGCAAACCACCCCGAGCCAAGATAATCAGATCATGAGAAATTCTTGGGGGAACAATAAATAAAGGAAATGGATATCCAAGTTGGAAACCGTATCCTCAAGCCATACTTGGTCCCTGAGCCAACAAATCTCGAGGACGAGATTTCTTTATGGGGGGAAGGTTTGTGACAACCTGGTTTTTGGCCCTTTTCTTTTTCTTTTTGATTTATTGGTTTTTGCTCTGTTTTTTTCTTTTTGGAGTGATTCTGTGGCCTTGTTACCTGGGAAATCATCCTATTTTTCCCTCCCAAGTGGCTCATCACTCTCAAAACCTTGCCAAGATCATGTCACTCCACTTCTTGACCAAACCCTAATTCCTTTTTCTAGGGAATATTCCTTTTTTCTATTAAAGGAATAACCCTGTCTTCCCTAGGTTGTGAAGCAACCTATATTTCTGTCCCTCCAAAAATTCCCAAATAAATTTTAATAAATTGTTTGGGTCATATCTTCATCAAATATGGCGAAACTTTTCATTGCCATGTTCAAAAATATTTCTCAAAAATTTCTTTTCCTATTCTGCCCTAAATGGCACTTTCTAAAGCAAGTGCTATTTATCTTTGTCCAATTGATCCTAAACTTGCTGGGAATGCTTTTATATACAATTCATTGCCACATGCCAAAATGCAACTCTATTTGCCTAGCCAATCTTCCTCGATGAATTTTCAAAGTTTTTGTCCAACAGAAGCCACTGTGAAGGAAGTACTAGCTAGGTTCATCCAAATGAGTTGAAATTTTGCATGCCTCTTTCTGATATCATTTTATCCCACTCCTCCAAAATTCAGCTCCATACAATAAACCATTTGAGCACACCTTCAAATATTTGTTTCTGTCCAAATTTTCAGTTTGTGAAGCAAGTATATTTTATCTTGCTCCACTATGGCTGAAAATATTCCACGACCTTCTCCTACTCATATAACCTACCTCCACCAATTTTGGGCACATTTTGTGTAGCCAGTTTTCCACATGATTTTTTCTAATTTTCTGGACAAAAAGAATGCTTGTGAAGGAAGTGCCAATTTGGCTTGTCCAATTGCTATGAAATTTATACAACATCTCCATATGTCCAAATCCCTAAGCCTTGCCAAATTTGAGCTCAAGTGCCCACACCATTTGAGTGCAACATCCTAATCTCATTTCTGGACCAGATTTTGCAGTTGCAAAGCAACTATGATTTAACTTGGTCCAAATCCTCTCAAACTTACCAGGATGTAAGTTCTTCTTTACCTCAAACCCCCAGAGAAACTCTTTTCTTCCAATCGTCTTTCTGTGGATCGGTATTTCTCCTCAATGTTTACTGCAGTAAACTTTAGAGGGTCTTTACCACTCAACCATAGAGCTTTTCACCATTCTACCACCACAGCTGTGACTTACCACGCAAGGACTCACCCGTAGACATCTTTTTATAGCTCATTCCTACCACTACCAGCCAGCGCACGCGGTGTGCAGCGGTCGCGCCCAGACGTCGCTTGTGCTTCGGCACCGCCTCCCCTCGTCGTCTTCACGCGCGTGAGCCTGTCTCTTGGCCTCACCTCACCGTCGCAGACCCCGTGGACCCCTCTCCCTCTCCGTCCTCTTCCTCCACCGACGCTCGCCGACGTTCGCCGCCAAACGCAACAGGGGCACAGTGCCCCGTTTGGCCCCGAGCTCCCCTTGGCCTATTCCTCTGCTCCCCGGTGTCGCTTACTCCTCCGTGAGCTCTGAGTCAGTTGCTCTAGTGTTCCCCCTCGTCGCCTGCCTCCGAGCTCTCGGGTGTGGACGCGTGCCCCCGGCGACGCCAGCGCGGCTCCGCCTCCCCTCGCCTATTTAAGCAGTCCCGAGCGTGCTGCTCTTCACCAATTGCCTCCACTAGCTCTACCACACCTCCCTAACCTTTTATTTGAGCTCTGGAGCTCTCGTGCCTCGCAATAGCCGCTGCCTCGGCCTCGCCTAAAATTGCGGCACCCGAGCCATCCCCCTCCTCCTAGCCATTGCCAGTGCACTCCACCGCATTCCCTAGAGCCCCTCCGCCACTTCCCTCCTTCTCCGGTGGCCTCTGGCCACGAGTTCGCCGGAGCCCGTAGTGTCCCATCCGCCCCGGCCAAAACTGCTCCCTCTCTGGTGCACCTCGGTGGGCGTGAATGGCCCAGGCAGGAGGGCCTCGTCGCCCCGAGATCGTCGGTAGGCGCAGCGTCACCGAAGGCCCTCTGTGGCGCCGGCAATCACCGCCCGACGCCGGCGTCCTCCCTCTGTCACCCGGGCGAGCGAGAAGGAGGAAGAAGCACCTGCCAGGCAGGCCCCGCGTCGCCCTGACTCCACCCATCGGCCTCCCAGACGTTGACCCCGGCCAGCTTCACTGGATAAGTGACACCCCCCCCCCCCGCGGGACCCGCATGTCAGTGACCAGCGCCCCGGTCCTGCCTCTGCCACGTCAATAAGTGGAAGCGTATTTTCCCAAATACGCTTTCGTTTCAGTGAAAGCATAAAACGTTGCGGCTTTGGCCAAAATATGTCTTCGCTGTCCCGAAACTGTAGTTCCTGAAATACGTTTTCAGTTTTTCTGTTTTGGCCCAGTCTGTAAACTTTTCTGTTATAGATAGGTCCCTGACAGAAAACCATTCATATCTTTTTTATCCTAACTCCAAATGAGGTGATTCCAAAGCCCATCTCTTCGTCTCATCGAGCCCATTCTGTTGGCATCATTTTCGTTATGTTTCAACATTCTGAAAATGACCATTTTTCCCTTGCCATTAAACGGCCCCCTCCGAGAGAGAACGTTTTTCCGGTGATCCTTTCCGCGAGTTTCTCGCACTTTGTCCCGGTGATTTCTTCCACCCCAGGCAAGCCACACCCTCCACTTGCATGATTACAATGAACTGACAAGGTTCTTTATTTGAACTTATTTAAAATATTGCAGTAGCTATGTATGATCTTGTTCATGGCATTTCTCAGAGTTGTATTTTGATCTCATTGTTGCCGTGATAGTGCTTGGAGTTCTAGGCTTTATATTTTGATGATTGTGTGGATGACATGTTGCCTTCGGATCCTTAGTGGCTACTTTCATGCTAGTAAATGCTATTATTCTTGGAGTATTTGGTTTGTACATCAGATTGCCTTTGGATTCTTACTGGCTATTTTTATGCTAGTATCTGTTATTTTTGGAGTATTTTGCTTTGGATGTCATGTTGCCTTTGGATTATTAGTGGCTAGTATTATTTTCATCATGATGCTAGTTGATATTATGTTTTGGAGTATGATGATGGGTATGATGCTTGCATGTGAATCACAACTGGATAGTTAGTTCTTGATATTGGTATAGTAGTGTTCTCGGATTTTTTTTCATGATAAAGATGTTATGCTATCTTTGGAGTATTTTGTTATGATGTTATTAAGCCTTGGATTATTGGTTGGATATTGCTATTACTTGGATTATTAATTTGATAGTTAATATCTGAGTATCTGTATCACAGCAAAAAATATTAAGATAAATCCGTCATTAAGTTGGTCACGTGCCACCGAACCGGGCTTTCCCCAGTGCAACCACATTTGCCTTTATGGGAAGTCCCTAATGCGATGCTATTGTCATACCTCTCGCCATTGCCTCCAACCAGGGAAGGTTATGGGCATGCACTACCCTGATCAGGTAGTCGGACATAACTTTGTGTGCCCGTAGTTGGATAATAAGCGTTATTTTCCCAGTTTGGGGCTTTTATTTGTTTTTGCGACGACGGTGGCCGTTGGTGTCTTTGGTAGACACGGGGCCACCCAGGACCAACCTAGTTGGGAATGAGTCGGAGTGGCCGGGAGAGTGTCATGATAGTAGATCGGTTTTGTCGGAACGCCGTTGGTCCACCCGAATGGGAGAACGAGGCCATTGGTTCCGTGGTGTGGGTACAGTGCACTACCTATGCAGAGTGTAAATAAATGTAACGATAGCCGAGTGCACGGTCATGGGCATGGGTTCGTATTAGGTCACACCGTTCGATCAACTCTCAAATGACGGAATAACTAAAATGGATTATAGGTGATTTATATACATTGATATGATGAGCAGTGCAGGATATTGATGATGATGTAGACCAAGTGTGGGTCATGGTAGTGATCGCCGGAACGATCACGTTTGGACTTTGATCATGAGGTGACAAGATGGATTATTACTTGGTCGGTTAGGCAAGAGGAATATAATTATGTAAATTTGAGATAGTGATTTATTAGTATTGTATCAGTTTCATACCATGCTTAGTAGTTGCTTCATCCTGATAGCTGCTAATTAATTAACATGTTAATGCTATGTTATTGTTTTGCTTTGATGCTTTTGGTTGTTGTGAGCTTGCAAGTACATTCAATGTGCTGACCTGGCGTGTCATGCCTGATTGCAGGTGATGCCATGATTGCTTAATTGTTTGTCGAGGTTACCGTGCGTGCGAGCTAGATCGTGTCCCAGCCAGAGTCCCTGCGGATTGGAGTTCACCACCTTCGTCGTTATTCCACTAATAGAAGTATTCCGCTGCAACGAGTTGTTCCGCTGCTAGCATAGAGCAAGTGTATTATCGCCGGCATAGTGTCATCATGCTCATGTGCTCCTTTGTAACATCAGACCTTTGTAATTGTATTCTTGTAATAAGAGCTGATTTGTTCTATGCTAAGCAGTTCCGTGTTCCAGAAGACTTCTCCTCGATATCTTTGCTGGAATACGGGGCGTTCCGGTTTCTTTGAGCCGGGGTGCCACATAGAACGTCTTACTCCTCGTCTGAAAAGTCTGCAACATAACATGTTGCAGCCCGAAATGGGTCAGCACATGGAATATGCTGGCAAGATAACACATAAGATGCAAGTAACAGAATAAAAGCTAACACTATATGCATATTTGGCTGGTGGAGGCTCTCAGGTTAAAGTTTTTGCATAAAGCCAGTTTTTCCCTACAACAAAGGAATATATTTTATTTTAACTATCGTGGTAGTTGAAACATCATTGAGAAGGTACCTCCAACTCAATCCCAATTAAAGTAATCATTAACCCAACAAATTAACTTTAGAGTGATGAGATCAATCAATAATTCAAGTACCAGATACTCAAAATTGTCCATAACCGGGGACACGGCTAATCATGATCAGTTTGTACACTCTGTAGAGGTTTGTGCACTTTTCCCACAAGACTCGATCGCCTCTGTTGGATTTCTCGCACTACATGTTGTTTGAGAAACGGATGACCGAGACACAGTCTTTTAGAAGCATTTACTCTTTACCCCGGGTGGACGGGTACACCCGCATCCCCTACATCTGCTAGTCCACCACTGAAAGAGCTCACATAACTTACTCATACTATGCCAGAGCCCATAATGGCATTGTGGCTGCACACAGAAGTTTCTAGCATGAATAGTTTTATGATCCCTTTGAGCCTGGGTGGCATTCCATAGGACAATCACACGGAACCCCAGGATTTCCTTAGACAACACTAGATTCTCCAGGTGCCCAGCAACCAATCCACCCAGATGTGTATTCAAGTAGCCACCTTAAGTTGAACCATTAATTAACAACTCACATATGTCATGGATTTCACTCAAACCCAAACCACGTCTACGAGCATAGCATAGCAACCTAAGCATAACGTAGAAGTAACTCCCAAGGGTTTGAAAATAATATAGGTAATAGGTTCTACCTCAATCTACTTCCCATTCCCACAAGTTAAGAGATCCTACTCATGCAATGTGTGAGGGTTTGATCTAATGCATAAAAACTGGGTAATAAAGGGGTATGATCAAAGTGTTACTTGCCTTGCTGATGATTCGCAAAACCTAGAGACTCGTAGTAGCACGCTTCATAGTCCGGGTATTGTATCGCAAGCAAACAATAGCATACATAAGCAACCAAGCAAAGATGCACAAACAAAACTCCAAATAAGAAGATCTAACCAGAAAGTTCAACTTAAGAACTCCGGTTTTCAAAAAGAATCAAATTGAACGAAGCAACGAAACTCAAACTGCGAAAGAAATGAGATCCGTCTACTAGATTGATCTAGGGTCAAATTTTATAGTAGCAAAACCTTGTTTAAGTTGGTTAAACAGAAAGAGGGCGTCGAGACGACGATCTGCGATTTTGAATCACCTGATTCCGACTCTCGAGCGAAAATAAAAACAAAAACAAGATCAGGGCAGAAATCACGATCGAAATGGATAAATACCCCGAAAAAGAAAGCAGACGAACAGGCTAACGAACGAACATTCGCTTTCTGCGGCTAACGGGCGAACAACGTTCGTTAAAACGAACGTACGGACGAACGTCCGCTAAATAACTAAACCAAAAATAAAAACAGAACCGATCTAGAACAAAAAACGAAACTAGGGTTTCTAAAAAACGATCGGTTTTTAAGAAAAACCGACGGCGACGGCGAGAAGACGGCGGCGGCGGCTACCTCGGCGGGCGGGGTCCGGCGGCGGCGGCTCCGGCGATAGCGGCGGCGGCGGCGCGGGCTGGCGGCGGGGCGGGCTCGCGGCGCGGCGGCGCGAGCAGGCGGCAGCGGCGGCGGCTCGAGTGTCTAGGTTTCGGCGGCTCGGGCGGGCTGGCGAGGCGGGGTGGGCTGGCGGCTGGTGGCGGCTAGGCCGGCTTATAAAGGCCCCAGGCTAGGGAGTCCTAGCCTAGCACGGCCCAGAGTCGGTTCGCACTTTTTTTCTCTCTTTAAAACGAGTCCTGACGTATGAAAACTAACGAAAGAAATACTAAACAGACTCCAAAAATTCCGAAATAAATTTTCACCGTCCTCTAATAATATTTAGGACAAAGTGAACATTTTTCCTGGACCTAAATGCAATTTTGAGAAACGCGTATTTTTCCTATGCAAAAAAAATCGCAAATAAATCCGAAAAAAAAACAAAAGTGATTTTAATATTTTTCCTCCAATATTTATGTTATTTTGGAGAGTTCATATTATCTCCGCTCATATATTTTATTTAGAAATATTTTTAGGAGAGAAAAATAATTAAAACTTAAATACGAAAACGGTAGAATTCCCAACTCTCTCCGTAGGTCCTTGAGTTGCTTAGAATTTTTGAGGATCGCCACACACAAAATGCAATGAAATATGCAATACAGTATGATCTATGTATAACATTTTCCAAATTGAAAATTTGGGATGCTACAAACCTACCCCCCTTAGAATGAATCTCGCCCTCGAGATTCGGCTTGGCTAGAGAACAGGTATGGATGGTCCTTGCGTAGATCATCTTCTCGTTCCCAAGTGGCTTCTTCCTCGGTATGGTGACTCCACTGAACTTTGCAAAACTTGATAATATTACTGCGGGTGACTCTACTCGAATATTCGAGAATCTTGACGGGCTTCTCCTCGTAGGTCAGATCACTATCCAACTGAATTACCTCCAGAGGTACTGTGTCTCTTAGCGGAATATCGGCCATCTCCGCATGACACTTCTTAAGCTGAGAAACATGAAACACATCATGCACTCCTGACAATCCTTCGGGTAACTCCAACTTATAGGCAACCTCTCCCATGCGTTCCAAAACACGGTAAGGTCCCACAAATCTCGGGGCTAACTTTCCCTTAACTCCGAAACGTTTAACTCCTCGCAGAGGCGATACTCTCAGGTACGCTCCATCTCCGATTTCATAGGTTATTTCCTTGCGCTTCGAGTCTACATAACTCTTCTGCCTGGACTGAGCTACCTTCAGTCTACCCCGAATCAACTTAACCTTCTCTTCTGACTCTTTGATCAGGTCTGGTCCAAATAACTGACGGTCTCCAACTTCATCGCCCATCAACGACGTTCGGCATCTCCTTCCGTACAACGCTTCGAACGGTGCCATCTTCAAACTGGCCTGGTAATTGTTGTTGTATGAGAACTCAGCGTAGGGCAAATTTGCATCCCAACTGGATCCGTAATCTAGCGCACAAGCTCTCAACATGTCTTCCAGAATCTGATTGACTCTCTCGGTCTGTCCATCTGTCTGCGGATGAAATGTTGTACTGAATTCCAGCCTCGTTCCCAAAGTCTGGTGTAGCTGATGCCGAAACTTTGAGGTGAACTGTGTTCCTCTATCTGATACTATGGTCCTCGGAACTCCGTGCAGACATACGATCCTGGTCATGTATATCTTTGCCAACTTCGCACTGGTATACATGGTCTTCACGGGGATATAGTGGGATACTTTGGTCAAGCGATCCACTACTACCCAGATTGAGTCATATCCTGAATTGGTTCCGGGCAATCCGGTGATAAAGTCCATGCCAAGCTTCTCCCACTTCCATTCGGGTATCGGCATAGGCTGTAGCAATCCTGCTGGCTTCTGATGCTCTCCCTTTACTCTCTGGCATACATCATATACGGCTACATACTCGGCAATGTCCTTCTTCATTCCCGTCCACCAGAAACACTCCTTCAAATCAAAATACATCTTGGTGTTTCCGGGGTGTATCGAGTATGGCGAATCAGGTGCTTCCTGCAATATTAACCTCCTGATCTCCGGGTCGTTGGGCACATAGATTCGATCCTCAAACCATAAGGTGTCGTGCTCGTCCTCACGAAATCCCTTGGCATTTCCTTCACTCATCCTCTTCTTTATCTCGGAAATCTCCTTGTCATCCTTTTGGGCTTCGCGTATCTTTCCCAGCAATGTTGACTAAACCTCCAATGTTGCGACAATACCTCTAGGAACTATCTCCAAACGGAGCTCCCTGAGATCTTCTGCTAACTCATGTGGCAATCCCCCTTTTACTAGGGTATTCACATAACTCTTTCGGCTCAAAGCGTCTGCCACGATGTTTGCCTTTCCTGGGTGATAGTGCAGCTTCATATCGTAATCCTTTATAAGCTCCAACCATCTCCTTTGTCTGAGGTTCAGCTCCTGCTGAGTGAAAATGTACTTCAAACTCTTGTGATCCATGTACACATCACAAAGATTTCCAATAAGGAAATGTCTCCAAGTTTTAAGTGCATGAACAACTGCGGCCAGCTCCAGATCGTGCGTCTTATAATTCAACTCGTGCCGTCGCAGTTGACGAGATGCATAAGAAACAACTCTTCCATCCTGCATGAGTACTCCTCCAAGTCCTAAGTGTGAAGCATCGCAGTACACTTGGAAATCCTTGCGTATATCTGGCAAGATTAGCACTGGGGCTGTCGTCAATCATTTCTTCAACTCCTGGAAACTTTCTTCTCACTCTTCAGTCCAATGGAATTTTGTCTCCTTCTTCAACAGGGTCTTCATTGGATTTGCAATCTTGGAGAAATTTTCTATGAATCTCCGATAATATCCCGCGAGTCCAAGAAAACTGCGGATCTCTCCAACTGAAGTGGGTGCCAACCATTCAGTGAGTGCCTGCACTTTGACGGGGTCCACTTCTATACCTTCTCCTGATATAACATGCCCTAGGAATCCAGCTTCCTTCAACCAAAACTCGCATTTGCTAAACTTGGCATACAACTGATGTTCTCTGAGCTTCTCCAGTACCAAACGCAAATGCTCCGCATGTTCCTCTTCATTCTTCGAGTACACCAAAATATCATCAATGAATACCACGACAAACTTATCCAAGAACTCCATGAACACCTTATTCATCATACTCATGAAATAGGCAGGGGCGTTAGTCAATCCAAATGACATAACCGTATACTCGTATAGCCCATACCTTGTGGTGAAGGTTGTCTTAGGTATATCCTTCTCTCGGATCTTCAACTGATGGTATCCAGATCGTAGATCTATCTTGGAGAATACTTTCGCTCCCTGGAGTTGGTCGAACAGATCATTGATCATCGGCAGCGGGTACTTGTTCTTAATTGTCACTTCATTCAGGGCTCGATAATCAACGACCATTCTTAAAGATCCATCCTTCTTCTCGACCAAAAGAACTAGGGCTCCCCATGGTGATGAACTCCGGCGAATAAATCCTTTCTCAAATAACTACTTAATCTGCTTCTTGATCTCCTCCAGATCATTCGCTGGCATCCGGTATAGTCTCTTCGATATCGGTCCGGTGCCAGGCAACAGCTCTATCAAAAACTCAATATCTCTATCCGGTGGCATGCCAGGTAGCTCCTCTGGAAAAACATCCGGATAATCCTTTACTACAGGCACTTCCTCTTGAACAACTCCCGCAAGAGAATGTACTTGTGTCCTTATAGGCGAATGCTTAGATACATACTTGATCCTTTTTCCCTCCAGGGTGGAAAGCAAAATAGACTTACTAGCACAATCGATGTTCCCTCCATACATCGATAGCCAATCCATTCCTAGTATCACGTCCAATCCTTGTGACTCCAAAACTATCAGGTCTGAGTGGAAAACATGGCGTCCTATGACCAATGGCGTGTGAAAACATCCTTGATGTGCCATATACTCCGCTCCTGGAGAGGTTACTAACATGGGGGTCTTAAGGACTTGGGTGGCCAACTTATGTCTATTTACGAATCCCCTTGAAATGTATGAATGCGATGCACCAGTATCGAAAAGAACTATTGCGGTAACTGACTTAACCAAAAACTTACCGACAACAGCATCTGGTTGCTCTTCAACCTCCTCCACGGTCACGTGGTTCACTTGTCCTTTGTTGAATGGGTTGGGCTTCTCCCCGGCGCTTCCATTGCCGTTCCCATTCTTAGCTTCAGGGCACTCCGTGGCATAGTGTCCATTCTCCCCACACTTGAAACATGTGACGTGGCTCAAATCCCTCTTGGCGGGTGTGGATGGAGTAGAGCGGTTCTGATTATTGTTTGCTCCATTCTCATTCCCATTCTTGGAGCCATTGTAGTTGTGAGAACTTCCTCTGGTGTGGGTGTGGCCTCCATGGTTATGGGTGTATCCTCGCGAATTCGGAGTGAATCGGGGCTTCTGCTGGGCTCCAGAATTATTCCTTCCTTGTCCCTACTTCCTCTTGCGGCTCTCAATCTGCTGCTGCTTCCCTTCAATCATAAGAGCCTTATCTACCAACTCCTGGTAGTTGTTGAAGGTTGCCACCATCAACTGTACGCTCATCTCGTCATTTAGCCCTTCCATAAACCTCTCCTACTTAGCGGCATCTGTGGCCACATCATCTGGGGCATAATGAGATAGGGTACTAAACTCATCTACATAGTGAGCCACAGTATGATTTGCTTGGCGCAAGTTGCGAAACTCCCACTTCTTCATGCTCATAGCTCCAGTTGAGACATGGTCAGTGCGAAAAGCTTGCTGGAACTGCTCCCAAGTGACATTGGCTATAGGGAAAGTGGCTGTGTAATTCTCCCACCATGCTGCAGCTGGTCCAGACAACTGATGTGCGGCAAATCGCACCTTCTCAGCATTCGAGCAATTGGCGGTGGTCAAATCCCTTCCAATCTTGCGCAACCAGTCATCAGCAACTATTGGTTCAATGCTGCTTGCAAACACAGGTGGTTGCAACCTTAAGAAACGTGTCAGGTTGTCCACGGGTGGTGGTGGTTGAGGGTTGTTGTTTTTGTTCTGGTTGTTCTGAGTGTTCTGGACAAGTAGTTGCATCAAAGTGTTCTGCTGCTGGATCAACTGAGTCAGCTCAGGGGGAAACTCAAATCCCGGCTCACATCTTGGAGGCATCTGATGGGTGTAGAGGGAAGAGATTAGAATAGAACATGAGGTCTAAGGGAAAATCACTACCCATATGCACATGAGACAAACACAATCATATCACACCAATCGATTTCAAGCAAGGTCTTACAAAGATCTAACTAACGTTACAAAAGTGCTCTAAATACTAATTTGTGGGGAAAACTACTAGTCATAGGGTGGTCATCTAGAAATTTTGATCGGCGGAAGATTCCATGATGTCTGCTCCAGCTTCATCTTCATAGTCTTCGTCATCACTATCATCAGGGACTGAATCCGTGTCGTCGATGATGATGTAATCTTTAGGACAAATCTCCTTGGGTTCTTCTTCCTCTTTTTCTCTCCCTGGTGCTGGATCTCCCATGAATACTCCTAGCTTCCTTGTCAAATCATCATTCTTCTCCACAAGTATCAACATGTCCTCCTCGTATCCGTCGCGTGTAGACTTGAGTTCCTCTTCTAGCTCCAAGTTCTTGGTTAGTTCCTTCTTCAAATCTATCATCCCTGCGCACATCTGGCGCTCCTGTCGACGAATGTGCTTGTTTAACTCCTGGATGAACGCTGCAATGGACCTGTCCTTCCTGGTACTGATCATGTCCCAATGCTCATCTCGGCGTCCACAAATTTGGTAGGTAGTGTCCTTCAGCTCCTGCTTGTAGACTTCTCCGATCCTTCCCATAGTGATGTGGGCTGCCATACTCTTGCCTAGGCTCCAGGTTGGTGCATCAAAATAAAACTCTATTGGCTCAGTGGATGGTGCGAAGGTTCTCCCGGGAATTTGAACTTGAATGCTCCATCGCTCCTCTTCTGGTAAAGTGGCGGTGTAGGTCCCGGTAAAGCTTGGAATTCCTATGTTCAGGTACCTAGTGACTTCCTTCAAGTGTTGTCCAAAAGGTGTGTCTTCATCTGGTTGAGTGAACTTGTTCCTTGGGTCCACCATCCTAAAGAAGTAGAAAATGGAGAGGAGTCAGAAATGAGTAGAGAAGAGTGACCTAGAGTTTATCTTAGTGGTCGTGTCCTACAATCAGCGTGTGCTCTGATACCATCTTGTAGCGACCACGATCTTAATGGACCGAAGTCTCTGTGTTTTAGTGTCATCCCTGGATCGGTAATGCTGACACACACAGTACTTGAAGGATTTATAACAGAGTGGCAATCACACACTTATTACATAGAATGTCTCCAAAGAGAACTTATTACAAAAGTCTATGGCTTAAGGCCATCTAACAAAATAACAGCGGAAGGCTTGGATGATAAGTGAGTCCATCAACTCCAATGGCATAGCTGAGTGCATGAAAAACGACCTAGAACGTCTTACTCCTCGTTTGAAAAGTCTACAATGTAACATGTTGCAGCCCGAAACGGGTCAGCACATGGAATATGCTGGCAAGATAACACAGAAGATGCAAGTAACAGAATAAAGGCTAACACTATATGCATATTTGGCTGGTGGAGGCTCTAAGGATAAAGTTTTTGCATAAAGCCACTTTTTCCCTAAAACAAAGGAATATATTTTATTTTAACTATCATGGTAGTTGAAACATCATTCAGAAGGTACCTCCAACTCAATCCCAATGAAAGTAATCATTACCCCAACAAATTAACTTTAGAGTGATGAGATCAATCAATAATTCCAGTACCAGATACTCAAAATTGTCCATAACCGGGGACATGGCTAATCATGATCAGTTTGTACACTCTGCAGAGGTTTGTGCACTTTTCCCACAAGACTCGGTCACCTGCATTGGATTTCTTGCACTACATGGTGTTTGAGAAATGTATGACCGAGACACAGTCTTTCAGAAGCATTTACTATTTACCCCGGGTGGACCGGTACACCTACATCCCCTACATATGCTAGTCCACCACTAAAAGAGCTCACACAAGTTAGTCATACTATGCCAGAGCCCATAATGGCATTGTGGCTGCACACGGAAGTTTCTAGCATAAATAGTTTTATGATCCCTTTGAGCCTGGGTGGCATTCCATAGGACAATCATACGGAACCCCGGGATTTCCTAGGACAACACTGGATTCTCCAGGTGCCCAGCAACCGATCCACCCAGATGTGTATTCAAGTAGCCACCTTAAGTTGAACCATTAATTAACAACTCACATCTGTCATGGATTTCACTCAAACCCAAACCACGTCTACGAGCATAGCACATCAACCTAAGCATAACGTAGAAGTAACTCCCAAGGGTTTGAAAATAATGCAGGTAATAGGTTCTACCTCAATCTACTTCCCAGTCCGACAAGTTAAGAGATCCTACTCATCAATGTGTGAGGGTTTGATCTAATGCATAAAAACTGGGTAATAAAGGGGTATGATCAAAGTGTTACTTGCCTTGCTGATGATTCGCAAAACCTAGAGACTCGTAGTAGCACGCTTCACAGTCCGGGTATTCTATCGCAAGCAAACAATAGCATACATAAGAAATCAAGCAAAGATGCACAAACAGAACTCCAAATAAGAAGATCTAACCAGAAAGTTCAACTTAAGAACTCCAGTTTGCAAAAAGAATCAAATCGAACGAAGCAACGAAACTCAAACTGCGAAAGAAACGAGATCCGTCTACTAGATTGATCTAGGGTCAAATTTTACAGTAGCAAAACCTTGTTCAAGTTGGTTAAACGGAAAGTGGGCATCGACACGAAGATCTGGGATTTTGAATCACCTAATTCCGACTCTCGAGCGAAAAGAAAAACGAAAAACAAGACCAGGGCAGAAATCGCGATCGAAATAATCGCGGATAAATACCCCAAAAAGAAAGCGAACGAACAGGATAACGAACGAACGTTCGCTGTCTGCGGCAAACGGGCGAACAACGTTCGTTAAAACGAACGTATGGAAGAACGTCCGCTAAATAACTAAACTGAAAAGAAAAACCGAATCGATCCAGAACAAAAAACGAAACTAGGGTTTCTAAAAAAACCGAACGGTTTTTAAGAAAAACCGACGGCAACGGCGAGAAGACGGCGGCGGCGGCTACCTCCTCGGGCGGGGTTCGGCGGCGGCGGCTCCGGCGAAAGCGGCGGTGGCTCCGGCGACGACATGGCGGTGGCGTCGGCGCGGGCTGGCGGCGAGGCGGGCTGGCGGCGCGGCGGCGGCTCGGGCCGCTATGGTTTCGGCGGCTCGGGCGGGCTGGAGAGGCGGGGCAGGCTGGCGGCTGGCGGCGGCTGGGCCTGCTTATAAAGGCCCCAGGCTAGGGAGTCCTAGCCTAGCACGGCCTAGAGTCGGTTCACACTTTTTTTAAACGAGTCCTGACGTATGAAAATTAATGAAAGAGATACTAAACGGGCTCCAAAAATTCCGAAATAAATTTTCACCGTCCTCTAATAATATTTAGGACAAAGTGAACATTTTTCCCGGACCTATATGCAATTTTGAAAACGCGTATTTTTCCTATGCAAAAAAAATCGCAAATAAATCCAAAAAAAAAACAAAAGTGATTTTAATATTTTTCCTCCAATATTTCTGTTATTTTTGAGAAGTCATATTATCTCCACTCATATATTTTATTTAGAAATATTTTTAGGAGATAAAAGTAATTAAACCAACGTGATCCTCGTAACGGTATTCGAGTAAACTCAAATACGAAAACGGTAGAATTCACAACTCTCTCCGTAGGTCCTTGAGTTGCTTAGAATTTTCGAGGATCGCCACACACAAAATGCAACGAAATATGCAATGCATTATGATCTATGTATAACATTCCAAATTGAAAATTTGGGATGTTACGATGATCTTATGGGCATTAGTCCCACTATATGCCAACACAAGATAAAATTGGAAGAAAATGCTAAACCAGTTATTTATCATCAGCGACGGTTAAATCCTAAGATGTAAGAAGTGGTAAGGAAGGAAATACTGAAGCTTCTAGAGGCAGGTATTATCTATCCAGTTGCTGAGAGCCAGTGGGTAAGTCATGTCCATTGTGTCCCTAAGAAAGGAGGTATGACTGTCGTTCCTAATGATAAACATGAATTGATCCCACAAAGAATAGTTACAGGTTATAGGATGGTAATTGATTTCCGTAAGTTAAATAAAGCTACTAAGAAAGATCATTACCCCTTGCCATTTATTGATCAAATGCTCGAAAGGTTATCCAAACATACTCATTTCTGCTTTCTAGATGGTTATTCTGGTTTCTCTCAAATACTTGTGTCATAAGGGGATCAAGAACAGACCACTTTTACTTGTCCTTTTGGTACCTTTGCTTATAGACGTATGCCTTTTGGTTTATGTAATGCACCTGCTACCTTTCAAAGATGCATGATGGCTATATTCTCTGATTTTTGTGAATAGATTGTTGAGGTGTTCATGGATGATTTCTCCGTTTACGGAACTTCTTTTGATGATTGCTTAAGCAAACTTGATCGAGTTTTGCAGAGATGTGAAGACACTAACCTTGTCTTGAATTGGAAGAAGTGCCACTTTATGGTTAATGAAGGCATTGGCTTGGGACATCAAATTTCTGAAAGAGGCATTGAAGTTGACAAAGCTAAAGTTGATGCTATTGAAAAGATGCCATGCCCTAAGGACATCAAAGGTATATGAAGTTTCCTTGGTCATGCCAGATTTTATAGGAGGTTCATTAAGGACTTCTCCAAAATCTCCAGGCCTCTGACTAATCTCATACAAAAAGATATTCCTTTTGTCTTTGATGATGATTGTCTAGAAGCATTTGAAATACTTAAGAAAGCATTGATCTCTCCACCTATTGTCTAGCCTCCTGACTGGAATTTACCCTTTGAGATTATGTGCGATGCTAGTGATTACGCTGTAGGAGCTGTTTTAGGGTAAAGAGTTGATAAGAAATTGATGTTATCCAGTATGCTAGTAAAACTCTAGATAGTGCCCAAAGAAATTATGCCACTACTTAGAAAGAATTTTTAGCAGTTGTATTTGCTTGTGATAAGTTTAGACCCTATATCGTTGATTCTAAAGTAACTATTCACATTGATCATGCTGCTATCAAATACCTTATGGAAAAAAAAGATGCTAAACCTAGACTTATCAGATGGGTTCTCTTGCTGCAAGAATTTGACTTGCATATTATTGATAGAAAGGGAGATGAGAACCCCGTAGCAGATAACTTGTCTAGGTTAGAAAATGTGCTTGATGACCCACAACCTATTGATGATAGCTTTCCCGATGAACAATTAGCTATCATAAATACAACTCGTACTGCTCCATGGTATGATGATTATGCTAATTATATTGTTGCTAAGTTTATACCTCCTAGCTTCACATACCAGCAAAAGAAAAAGTTCTTCTATGATTTGAGACATTACTTCTGGGATGACCCACATCTTTATAAAGAAGGAGTAGATGGTATCATTAGACGTTGTGTACCTGAGCATGAACAGGAACAGATCCTACGCAAGTGCCACTCCGAAGCTTATGGAGGACACCATGCTGGAGATAGAACTGCACACAAGGTATTGCAATCTGGTTTTTATTGGCCTACTCTCTTCAAGGATGCCCGTATGTTTGTCTTATCTTGTGATGAATGTCAAAGAATTGGCAATATTAGTAGACGTCAAGAAATACCTATTAATAATTCACTTGTTATTGAACCATTTCATGTTTGGGGCTTTGATTATATGGGACCGTTTCCTATCTCTAATGGGTACACACATATTTTAGTTGTTGTTGATTACGTTACTAAGTGGGTAGAAGCTATTCCAACTAGTAGTGCTGATCATAACACCTCTATTAAGATGCGTAAAGAAGTTATATTTCTGAGGGTCCCTAGATATCTAATGACTGATGGTGGTTCACACTTTATTCATGGTGCTTTCCGTAAGATGCTTGCAAAGTATGATGTCAACCATAGAATTGCATTCACAGACTAGTGGTCAAGTAGAACTAAGTAATAGGGAGTTGAAACTAATCTTGCAAAAGATAGTTAATAGGTCTAGGAAGAATTGGTCCAGGAAACTTGATGATGCATTACGGGCATATAGAACTGCATATAAAAATCCTATGGGTATGTCTCCATATAAGATGGTATATGGAAAAGCTTGTCACTTACCTCTTGAGCTAGAACATAAGGCATATTGGGCTATTAAAGAGCTCAATTATGATTTCAAACTTGCTGGTGAGAAGAGGCTATTTGATATTAGCTGCCTCGATGAATGGAGAACCCAGGCTTATGAGAATGCCAAGCTGTTTAAAGAAAAAGTTAAAAGATGGCATGACAAAAGGATACAAAAGCGTGAGTTTAACGTAGGTGATTATGTCTTGCTATTCAACTCTCGTTTAAGATTTTTTGCAGGAAAACTTCTCTCCAAGTGGAAAGGACCTTACGTTATCGAGGAGGTCTATCATTCCGTTGCCATAAAAATTAACAACTTCGAAGGCACAAATCCGAAGGTGGTGAACGGTCAAAGAATAAAACATTATATCTCAGGTAATCCTATAAATGTTGAAACCAATATTATTGAAACCGTAACCCCGGAGGAATACATAAGGGACACTTTCCAGAACGATTCAGCCTCCGAAAAGGAAGAGGTATGTGATACGATAAGTAAACCGACTCCAAAACAGTTCTAAAGGCAATTTTTCTACGTTTTGGAATATTTAGAAAAATAGGAAAATAAGAAGTAGCCCGGAGGGGACACGAGGTGTCCACGAGGGTGGAGGGCGCGCCCCCTGCCTCGTGGGCACCCCGTGTGTCCCCCGGACTCCGTTTTCTTGTGGGTTACTCCTTTTGGTCGGTAAAAATTCATTACATATACTCCCGAAGGTTTTGACCTCTATATCACGCAAAAATCCTCTGTTCTTGTTTCGAGCTGTTTTTGTCACAGATAAAGCAGCATGTCTTCCCAGGATTCGAAGGGAGAAAGCTATGTGGCTGACTCCCTTGTTGATCCTAAGGTCTATGGGGATTGGGAGCATTATGGTTGGACCACGGAAGAAGAAGAAGACCACGATTCAAAGAGGAAGGATTGGACTAGCTCAGATGAAGACGAAGTCCCACTACCTCAACCTGGAGATATGCACGTGGAGTTCAAAAAGTCAAGCCTCTCAAACAGAGTAAACAAACCTAAGATCGAATTTATTCCTTTTAACCTCTTGCAGGAAAATATGCAGGCACTATGCAAGAGGATATTAAATCTAGAGCAAGAGATCAATGATCTAAAGGAACAAAATTATGTCCTTAAGCGCAAACTGAGGAAGAAGCCATCATCACCACCCCCGAAGAAGGAGACATAATCATATGGGTATGGGCAATCCCCTTGGCAATTGCCAAGCTTGGGGGAGTGACCTCGGTATCGTATCACCATCACTCCTATCTTTACCGTTTTACTTAGTTCGATCCTTTTGGTAGTATCGTGATCTATTAGAATAAAGTTAGCATGATCTAGTTGTGAGCTTTTGCTTTATGAGCTTTACCCTATGTAATCGAGTCCGTGAGCTATATAATAAAGATTAGTGTTGAGTCAAGGGCTTGATTTCCTCACTTGGGTCATGATAAAAAGAAAGAAAACATAAAGAGTATCAAAGAGATCATATCGATCTTGTGGGAAGTAATGACTTCACATACAAGAGTATGATAAATAAAAGTTGTTGGGAGGTGACCAACATAGTTTTGGTCATCGTTGCAATTAATAGGAAGTAATAAAAGAAGGGAGGCTTCACATACAAATACACTATCTTGGACATCTTTTATGATTGTGAGCACTCATTAAAGTATGACATGCTAAAGTGTTGATGTTGAACAAGGAAGACAACATAATGGGTTATGTCTTCTTATATCCGAAATAAAGTATATTGTCATGGATCATCCAACATGTTGAGCTTGCCTTTCCCCCTCATGCTAGCCAAAACTCCTCGCACTAAGTAGAGATACTACTTGTGCTTCCATATACCCTTAACCCCAGTTTGGCCATGAGAGTCCACCATACCTACCTATGGATTGAGAAAGATCCTTCGAAGTAAGTTGTCATGTTGCAAACTCGCTAAAGTATGTATGATTTATTAGTGTGGGAGAAATTAGCTTTATACAATCTTGTGATATGGAAGTAATAAAAGCAATGGACTGCATAATGTTCTTATCACAAGTGGCAATATAAAGCGAAGTTCTTCTATGCTAAGACTTTGTGCATCCATCCATAAAAACACATGACAACCTCTGCTTCCCTCTGCGAAGGGCCTATCTATTATTCCTGTCTTATAAGTGTCAAGGTGAAATCTACCTTTCCTTTCTACATTTTATCCTTTGGCAAGCACGTTGTGTTGGAAATATCCTGACATGTATACCCACTTGGATGTAAGTTTTCATGATTTATTACTGTTGACATTACCCTTGAGGTAAAAAGTTGGGAGGCAACACACTAAGCCCCTATCTTTCTCTGTGTCCGATTAAAACTCCATAAACATAAGTATCGCATGAGTGTGAGCCATTGTGAAAGACTATATGATAGTTGAGTATGTAGGCTTGCTGAAAAGCTCTTATATTGACTCTTTCTGATATTACGATAAATTGCAAATGCTTCAATGACCGAGATCAAAGTTTGTTAGTTTCCAATGAAGTTTATGATTCATACTTGATTTTTGGATGATTTGTTACTTTAGCATAAGAATCTTATGACTATATTTACTTAAGTTGATGTTATGAGAATGATCATGATGCCCTCATGTCCGTATTTTGTTTTTATCGACACCTCTATCTCTAAACATGTGGACATATTTTTCGATATCGGCTTTCGCTTAAGGACAAGCGAGGTCTAAGCTTGGGGGAGTTGATACGTCCATTTTGCATCGTGCTTATATGTTGATATTTATTAAATTATGGGTTGTTATTACATGTTTTGTCACAATACTTATGCCTTTTCTCTCTTATTTTACAAGGTTTACATGAAGAGGGAGAATGCCGGCAGCTGGAATTCTGGGCTGAAAAGGAGCAAACTTTGGAAACCTATTCTGCACAACTCCAAAAGCCCTGAAACTCAATAGAACATCATTCCAGAAAATGTAAAAAATATCTGGCGAAAGAAGTCCACGAGGGGGGCCACCGGCTGCCCATATGGGTGGGGGTGCGCCCCCTTCCCAGTGCGCGCCCCCCTGCCTCATGGGCCAGCCGGAAGGCCCCAGATGCCCATCTTCTCCTATATGAGGTGTTTTGACCTAGAAAAAATCGTAAGAAGGATTTCGGGACCAGACGCCGCCGTCTCGAGGCGGAAACCAGCTAGGGCTCCGGCGGAGCCGTTCTACCGGGGATACTTCCCTCTGGGAGGGGGAAATCGTCACCGCCGTCATCACCAACAACTCTCCCATCTTGGGGAGGGCAATCATCAACATCTTCACCAGCACCATCTCCTCTCAAACCCTAGTTCATCTCTTGTATCCAATCTTTGTACCCAAACCTCAGATTGGTACCTGTGGGTTGCTAGTAGTGTTGATTACTCCTTGTAGTTGATGCTATTTGGTTTATTTGGTGGAAGATCATATGTTCAGATCCATTATGCATATTAATACCCCTCCGATCATGAACAATATTATGTCCTGTGAGTAGTTACTTTGGTTCCTGAGGACATGGGAGAAGTCTTGCTATTAGTAGTCATGTGAATTTTGTCTTCGTTCGATATTTTGATGAGATGTATGTTGTCTCTCCTCTAGTGGTGTCATGTGAACGTCGACTACATGACACTTCACCATTATTTGGGCCTCGAGGAAGGCATTGGGAAGTAATAAGTAGATGATGGGTTGCTAGAGTGAGAGAATCTTAAACCCTAGTTTATGCGTTGCTTCGTAAGGGGCTGATTTGGATCCATATGTTTTAGGCTATGGTTAGGTTTACCTTAATACTTCTTTTGTAGTTGCGGATGCTTGCATTAGAGGTTAATCATAAGTGGGAGGCTTGTCCAAGTAAGGACAGCACACAAGCACCGGTCCACCCACATACCAAATTATCAAAGTATCGAACGTGAATCAGATGATCGTGATGAAAACTAGCTTGACGATAATTCCCATGTGTCCACGGGAGCGCTTTCCTTTATATAAGAGTTTGTCCAGGCTTGTCCTTTTCTACAAAAAGGATTGGGCCACCTTGCTGCACCTTATTTACTTTTACCTTTTGTCACTTGCTACCAATTACCTTATCACAATACTATTTGTTACCTATAATTTCAGTGCTTGCAGAAAATACCTTACTGAAAACTGCCTATCATTTCCTACTGCTCCTCGTTGGGTTTGACACTCTTACTTATCGAAAGGACTACGATAGATCCCCTACACTTGTGGGTCATCAGGGCCCTCCCATCTTGGTTTGAGCTTGTCTTTTTTCTTCTCCGGGAGGCGTAATACGAGTTCGCCAACATTGTATGTCTTGGCCCGCACTTCTCTGCTTTGCTATCGCCTGGCCTGTTGTTGATAAAATGTGGAACGGGCATGTGCGATATCGTGTTCCCCTTCAAGGCCATCTAGGTCATCCTGCCGATCGAGCTCGGCCGCTCTCTCTTCGTACATGCGCACTCGAGGTGAGTCATGAATAAATTGCAGGGCAAGGCAACCTCTGCACCGTACACCATGAAAAAAAAGGTGTGTATCCGGTTGTCCGGTTAGGTGTTGTTCGTAGCCCCCCAGAGTACGGAGTCGAGCTCCTCCACCCCATGTTTATCTGACTCTTGAAAGGAGCGCACCAGTCGGGGTTTAATGCTACTCATTATTAAGCCATTGGCTGTTTCTACCCGACTGTTTGTCTGAGGGTGGTACACAGAGGCGTAATCAAGTTTAATGCCTAACTTAGCGCACCAATTTTTCACCTCATCAACTGTGAAGTTGTAGCCATTATCTATGATAATACTATGCGGGACACCTTAACGGTGTAGTACGTTGGATATAAAATCTATCACTGGCCCTGCCTCAGCTGTTCGGACTGGCTTGGCTTCTATCCATTTAGTGAATTTATCCACCATGACCAGTAAATATTTTTTTATGGCTTCCCCCTTTAAGAGGTCCAACCATATCCAGCCTCCAGACTGCAAAGGGCCAGGTAATGGGGATGGTTCTGAGAGTTGTGGGAGGGATATGACTTTGGCTTGCCAAAAGCTGGCATCCAACACAATGTTGGACTAAGGTCTGTGTGTCTGCGCAGTTGGCCAGAAGAAACTAGTTCGGAAGGCTTTGCTTACAAGAGCTTGAGCCGCGGTGTGGTGGCCGCCCATGCCAGCGTGTATTTTGGCTAGAAGTTGACGTCCCTCCTCTTCAGAGATGCACCATTGGAGAATACCAGTAGTTCTTTTCTTGTATAGTTCACCCTCGTGAACCTTGTAGGCTTTAGAACGCCGAATTATGCGGCGGGCCTCATTTTGGTCATCGGGAAGCTCTTCCCTATTAGGTAGGCTAGGAAAGGCTCACTACAAGGGGCTATAATAGCCATGATCTCGTGAGCTGACGATGTGATTTCCGTGTCGGAGTCCCTGATGACATCTGTATTGAGTTCGGCGGAGGGCCTGTTCGGGTCCGGATTGGCGTCACTGCTCTCATCCTGCCATGTTATTGATGGCTTGAACAACTTTTCCACAAAAGTGTTATGTGGGACTAGGTCGCGTTTGGCACCCATGCGAGCAAGTATATCCGCTGCCTGGTTACTATCTCGAGCCACATGGTGAAATTCTAGCCCCTCGAATTGAGACGATATTTTTAATATGGCATTTCGTCAATCCACCATTTTTGAATCCTTCGCATCAAACTCTCAGTTTACCTGAGATATGGTGAGGTTTGAGTCTCCGCGCACCTCGAGGCACCGTATACCCATGGATACGGCCAAGTAAAGACCATGCAGTAGTGCCTCGTATTCGGCCGCATTATTTGAGTCCGTGTACATGATCTGCAACACGTAGCGGACTGTATCTCCTGTTGGGGATATCAAGATGACACCGGCCCCCAATCAGGCTGGCATTTTGAAACCATCGAAATACATTGTCCAGTCGGAGTACAATTCGTACTCTTTAGGGAGTTCGGCTTTAGTCCATTCCGCGACAAAGTGGGCCAACACCTGGGACTTAATAGTCCAGCGTGTTTTGTACATTATTTCGAAAGGTAAGTGCACAATGGCCCATTTGGCTATGCGTCCGGTGGCGCCTTTATTGTTTAATATATCATTGAGTGGTACTGTAACACCCCAAAAATTTAGCAATGTTTTATTAAATAAAATTTTGCCAGTAAATTAAAAAATTTACCTTTTGCTATATGTTCCTTGGTTTTCAGAACCTTTCTTGTTCTGTTATGTTGAAATTTTACCCCTAGTAAAAACTGTCCAGCTAATGCTAGATTCTCTTATGCACCCCTTTAAAAACTTTGCTCATATCAACAGGATTAATTATATATTGGTCTCCCTAATTTTCTTTTCTATATAAATGGTTAAACCTAGTTTTAAGGCCTCTTTTAAACTGCAACCTCTTGATAAATTTATTTATAATTCCAACCAAAAATTGGAGATGTCTAGTAATGCTACTAGATCACTTTTATGCAAGAATATAATTATTTCATTTAATATGTTGAGCTCCACAACTTATTTGCCAATCTGGTTCAGTAGGCCATATTACACTACAACCCCTTTAAATATTCTTTTGATGCTTCCACCAAAATTATGGGAGGTTCATATCAGTGTGTTATTCAACTTTTTGCAAAAACCCATCTTGGTCCTTTGGAAATTTTGAGTGTACCAACCTCTTTTCCATTCTGGTCCAGTTTGGTGATTTGCACTGCAACCCTAGTCTATTTTGCCCCAGTGCCTTTGAACTTCCTCATGCTTATAGTCTCTCTTGCAAAACCCTTAAGTCCAGAAGAGTGGGCCTATTGGGATAGTTTTGGTTCATGGAACAGTGCTCTGCATTTTCTGTCCAGAATTGAAATCTTGCAAAACTTGCACTAACAAGTTATTGCTTTTGATGAACTAACCTCACCATCTTTTTACTCATCTAAGGAGACATCCATCTGGTAAGTTTGGCCACCCCAAGAGCTTGCTAGATGCCACTGGCATTTTGTCAAACACCCTGAGTGCATGGCCATATTTGGCTTAGCTTCTGGTTCATTTTATGAACTTGATCCCCTGGCTAAACCAACATGTCCCATGAGTTTGTCCCAACCTTTAGCCTAACCCTGCTGACCCCCTTGCGGTTTGAAGCTCCCTAGCACACATTGGCATATCGCCGAGCACGTTGCGTGCGTGCTCTGGGCGCGCCCAGAGTGCGCGTTTTGCACGTGCGTGCGCTCGGGTCGCCGGGTCGCGCCCCTGGCCCCAACTCACCTGCAGAGCCTCACCCGACCTTATACGCACCCAGGTACACGCCAAGCCGCCACTGGGACTCAACAGCGTCGCCGTCAGAGCGCTTTTGGCGGCATGCCGGCGAGCACAGTGGCTCTCTGCCACGGTCGGCGCCGCCCAAGCCACGCGCGCTCGCCAGCTGCCCCCTGGAGCAGTACGAGCTCATCCGCAGGCCTGTCCGCTAGCTCTCCTCGCCGCCACGTCGCCTGCTGCTACAGATTCGCGGTCGCCGGCGAGCTTATCCCCTGCCGCCGCTGAACCGCCATGACTCGCCTATTTAAAGGTGCCCCGCACCTCCCCGCAGCATCAGACCATCACTAGGTACCCCGCAGAGCAGCCCCGTGGCAACCATTCACCCCCGGAAGCTTCCTTCTTCATCTCCGGCGAACACAGCCGCCGTCTCTGCCTCGAGCAATCCGGCGCCACCAGAGCCTCCCCCGCCCGTCCAACACCACCGTTGCCTTCCCCTCGACCTTGCGGTGCTGCCCGACCCCTCCAACACGATCAAAACCCACTGCATCGCAAAGCCCCAAACCCACCCGAAGCTTCCTCCGCCGTGGAGCTCGCCGCCGGCGACTCCCTCCACCCCCTCCGACCAATCGGCTACAGGGAGAACCGCACCAACCCCGCGGATCCATTCCCGCACTCAGGAACCCTCGAGGAGCCCTGGTTCGCCGGCGACGATCGCCGTAGTCCCGCCTCCGTTCGGGCAAAGGAAGAGAAGGGGGGAAACGACTAGTCAAACCTGACTAGTGGGTCCCTTGGACCCACTGTCAGTGACCCAGCCTCGCGCCCACGCGCGCATAAGTGGAGGCTCAAACCCCAGAGTACGTCTCCACTACTTCGAAAGCGTATTCTCAGCCGAAATGTTTTCTTTCTGTTTTAGTTTAAAAATCAGATTTGACCAAACTTTGACTGGCTTTAACTTTTTAACCACAGCTCCAAATGACTAGATTCTTTTTCTGTTGTTTCCCAAATATTGTCTAGTTTATTTTCATATTTATATGAAAATTTTCCAGACAACTTTTTGGGGGTGTTCTAAGTCTATGTATGGATTTCCTTTTCATTCCTTAGGGATTTTTGAAGAGGGAGAAAACTTCCAAAATTCTTGGAATGCTTTTCTCCTCCCCTCTACTTGAAGGCCAGCATCTTGAACCCCGTGATAATACACTTTGTGTGTTGTTTGCTTTAATCTCAAGAACTCCATTAATATGCCAAAAATGGAGCATCATTATTTCATGTGGAGATCATACTCTTGCATATCAACTTGTGGTGAATAATCCTTTTCAGTCATGTATGTGGTATTGGTGACAGCCACCACTCCTCATGCCACATATGCCTGGTGATAGTTCGGATGAAGTCCGAAGGAAGGTTGTGTTTCGGTGAACCGACCGCGTGACTGACATCTCGTTGTGACGAGGTTGTGCAGTGAGGTAGCATGTAGCATGAGGGGTGTGACCCTGTCAGGGAGCTGTGAGAGTATTGTGGCACTAACCATGCAGAAAATACATGAACCTCCTGAATCGACCATAGATCGAGTCTTGCTCCGGTAACCCCCATACTTGTTTCGTACTAGCACGTGTCCCTGCTACAGGTAGGGTGCGGTTCAGTAAATTTGTCAATCCCTGTTCCATCACACACCATACAGAGAGGCCATGGTGGAAGGTACCGGCTGCATCCGGTAGGCAGGCTACCTGGTCCGGGGGCATTGGTGTTTCGATTGTAGCCGAAGGGGATAGCTTCCCCAGTTTTTCGCGCGCGTTAGAAATTGTTATGATCCCATGCTAGTCGAGGTTGTAGCCTCCCCACTTAAAGCTTGCCTTAACTAGTGTCGAGGGTGATTCCAGACACCGGTAAGTTAGGCTGGTGTTTGCAGTCAGGTGTGTCTTCAAATCAAAAGGCCGTAGACGGAATTAGTCTAGAGGGACTATAGAAAATCCGTTATTCATGGGTAAAGAGTACACCCTCTGCAGAGATATAAAAACCTATTCGAATAGCCGTGTCCATGGTTAAGGACTACAGTCTGGGATGGGTCGAGTGTCGGTCTTCGGAGGACAAATCTATTAAACCAGAATATTAATTATGACCTGTGACAGGTAATGATTGTGATTCATCTTTATTATGGACTAACCTTTCATCTATTGAGACAAGGAGTATCCTTGGGACGGTTCTACCTCTCGGATATTCACTATTATTTATTTTGCTTTATAAGCCCTTTCTGTGATGTCGCTCAGACGTCCGACTGCGGCATTCTTTTTATTTATAAGCCCTTTCTATGATGTCGCTCAGACGTCCGACTGTGGCATTCTGTTTATTTATAAGCCCTTTCTGTGATGTCGCTCAGACGTCCGACTGTGGCATTCTTTTTATTTATAAGCCCTTTCTGTGTTGTCGCTCAGACGTCCGACTGTGGCATTCTCTTTATTTACTAAGCCCTTTTCGTGGTGTCGCTCACACGCCTGACTGCGGCACGTTTTCGTTCTCTTTTATTTTTATTTTGCTTATATATCTCCCTGAATGCATATGCATAGTCTTATATGTTCATACAAACGAATTGCATGCATCACAAACGGTTATATCAAATTTAACATCGTGACCATAAAATATTTGCGAGCATGATTTTATTTCACCCATGTTAAAAATGTTTGCGAGTACATTCAAAGTACTCACCGGCTTGTCCCTGGCTATTGTCTTGGCCAGATTCCTTGTGTGGGAAGGAACGACGTGATGCCACCCCGGAGCCTACACTATTGGAGTTAGCAGCCCCGCGAAGATAGGTGTTATCCCGGTCAGCCGTTCCTGTGGGAAATGGAGAGCCATAGTCATCGACAATCCACAAACCACTTCCGCCATCATTCACTAAAAAGCTTGTGTTGTACTCTTAGGCCAGAATGGTCTTGTACTACATATTTTGCACTTTGCTTGGAGTTTCTATAACCTGTCGGTGCCTCATCGGCTAATAGTAATCCTGGGGCTGGTGAGCACATGGTCCGAATTTTGGGGATTCAATACCCCGAAATCCCGGTCCTGACAACCTTGGTATCAGAGCCAGGCTGACTGTTGGCTAATCCTATATTAGCCAGGTCCAAAAACCTAGATTTACCACCCCACCAGACCATATTCCAACCCCAGCCAAGCTTCTCGCGTAAGATACCCACACAGTGGACCGACGCCTTTGGTAGTCGGTGCCCAACCTACCAGCATAGCTTATCGATCACGCGCCAGTGACCGACACCTAAACGATTCCTTCCGCAAGCGTGCGAAGGAAGACTCCGTCCTTTCCTATAAATAGGGCACGCTAGCCCCCAAACCCAACACCACACAGCCTCAACCCCCATACCGAGCTAAAATGCCAGGACCCATCGTCCACAATGAAACCACAGCAACCAACCTTGGAGGTTTTGTGACCGTGCTCGCAAACCTCACCCGTCGTACCTTTGCGATGGAAGAACCCCCAGAATATGTTGTGTACCAAGACTCCATGGGCGGTGAAAGCCGTCAATTCTGGGCCACTGTACACATCTACGGTAGGGGTCTGTCGCCAGAGCGCCCCTACAGGTTCACCGGAAGGACAATTTCCTTTGAGCCGCAAGCTATCCAACTAGCCGCTCGGGAGGCTATAGTTCAACTCAGGCACCTATCGCCCAGAGTTAACTGTCACTCATTCTACTACTACCCCAGTCGTAATGGGTATGGTAGGCCTCCCCGAGTTGCAAGCGGAGACCACGAGACGGATCCCGCCTTATTGCATCTGGTACGCTATGTTCGTGTACTCGAGGAACTGTTCGATCAAATCACCCTTGATCTGATCGCAGCTCGTGGAGAACTGCTTCGCCGAGCCCCAGCAAGAGGACGAGACGAGTCCGACACCGACAACCCAGTCGTGCTGTTCGGACAACCAATCGAGTCCCCAAGGCCTGCCACGGTCATTGACCAGAATGCCTTGGTATCTCCAGAAGTGATGCGTCGCTTGTTTGGCGCCCGCTCCAACGGAATTGTGGCCAACAATCCTCGCGAGGGACATCATCACTGCCCCGACCCTGCACCTCCTCAGCCACCGCCAGCCAACCCCAACGATGAAGCTCCCGGAGACACTTCAGCATCCACAAGGCAAGGCCGCTTGGATATAAACGAGGTTGATTAAATCACCCGAGTAGTACCCAGCCTTATCTTGCCCTCACCCGTGGTCATGTAACCTGTATGCCTATGTGTATGTACAGTTTATTTTGCACCCTCATAGCACTCGTACACCCTTGTGTCAATGTGCGTATGCCTTTTATTCTTTTCTCAGGTGTGTTTTCCAAAGCGCCTCGCCGACAACCCCACAGTAACCGCGTATTTTCACAAGACGTGAGTACCTGTAGCATCGAACCCGACCCCATAAAGCGGAACCGACGATACATATGCCCTCACCATAACCCTATAAACCAGCCAAGCTGCTATATATAGGCCCCACCGTGAACTTGCCAAGCATCCCTCACCGGTGCTCTCCTCTCACAGCCATTACCTTTGCCATGCCGATCCCTAGTATTTACCTGAGAACCCCGGAAGCATCCCCGGGTAGTTTCATGAAGATATTGTGGGAATTTACCTGCAGTACCATGAGTGCTACCCGTCCACCCCAGTATGAGCTGCTCAAATCGAGGATCACACCTTCCACCTCGAAATATTGGGCAGTGGTACACATCCCACCGGCCAACCCAAACCAAGACCCCACGGAGGTTTCCTTCATGGGAAAATCCATGCCAACTCCCCAGATGGCCATAGGGGCTGCCGCCTGCGAAGCGATTGCTCGCCTTCGATTCGCGGTGCCCTATGCCAGCAAGCGGGGATACTACTACTTTCCAAGCCACGCAGCACCCGGAGAAGCAGCATCTTTTCCTGGTGAGTGTATTGAGAGAGACCCGGTGCTAGCCAACCTTTCGCAGTATGTCATCGCGCAAGAGCGTTTGACCCAACGGATAATGGGTTATCTCCAGAGCCTCACCGATTTGAATCCTCGGATCGCCATCGGCAGACCATTGAGGCCCGCGCAGGAGAAGCACATTCACCGACTGGTCAACCCACTACCACCGATAGAAGAAGAGTGTCCCCCAGCACCAGAGACCTTTTCCCAGGACCCCGTTCATTTACCGTTTATATTTTAGACGTAACTGCCACGTGAGTGTACCCGTATCTTTTTATGAGAACTGTGAGTTGCACTGTGTGTTAAAGGAATTCTTTCCTGTGTTGTGGCATCTTGTCCATCTGCTTAGCATAGATTTTTCTTTCATCACGCAGCATCACAACAACGTTGATACAACTCCGGCCACTCCACACAGTACACTAAGTTGCTAATCCGCCTGCACCTGCTTCATCAAACACCACCTTGCACACCACAGTTTCTTGAAAAGAAACTCTGGAAATTTATTCGAGCACTAAGTGCCTACCGCACGCTAACCACCATTAGTCCTGCCACTCTCACCTAATCCCCGTGATCGCCGCCGCCACGGAGAGCTAGCCCTCGAGCCGCCGCATCACGACGATCTTCGAGGATCATCGCACACAAGAGCGCAGATACCCCCAGCAATGCCGCCAACCCCACGCACACAAGGATCATGCACTAGTCCGGCATCACCTCCTGTCGGGACCCCGATCCTAAGTCACACAGGTCTAGCCTGTAACACATCATATCACTTTGCGGCCTCACGCACGGTATCCCCACGGGTGCCACCTTACCTGGCCCGGGACCGTTTGCGCATTTTGGCACACGTAAATAATAGTGTCGCTAGGATCCATATGACAGAGAACCCGGGCCGACATGACTAGTTATAAACCAAAAGTGGCGCTAAATTACAGAGACGGGCATTCATGACCCAGCAATGAACGTGTCGGTCATCAACGTATGAACCCAAGTCGTAGCAAGCTACAAGGACTTAACGGAACAACGCGTGACATTTCCCGTAAGGGACAGACACAGGAACGAAGAAGGACACATGCCGGCCAACCTAAGTGTTCCGGAGCAGTAGCAAGTTACCAAGGCTCAGTGGAAGCACTAGGAGACATTTCCCTGTAAGATAGGCTACCAAGGGTAAACAACTAGGTGTCGGATCCCACACATAGCAATACACATTACACGTACGCATAACATGCAAGTATGTGCTGTACAACAAGGCATCACAACATAACTCAACAACTCATATAGATAAAGGCCCAGAAGAGCCATCATAGCATTATTACAATCAGAGGTCACATGACCCAACATTCAGAGCATACAGGCAATGGAAGCATAACATGTCTGAGTACAGACAACTACAAAAGAAAAAGGCTGAGAAGCCTAACTATCTACAAGACCCTCCCAAGGGTACAAGATCGTAGCTGAGGTAACAAGCTAAACGTCGAAGTCCACGCGGAACCACTAGCGAGACTGAAGTCTCTCTACAAAACATAAATTAAGCAAACGTGAGTACAAAGGTACTCAGCAAGACTTACATCAGAACTATCTACATATGCAACAGTATCAACAAAGGGGTGGTGGAGTTTGACTGCAGCAAGCCAGCTTTGACTCGGTGACTATCCTGAACTACAACTGCAAGTAACTCTTTTGAGGTGGCGCACACGAGTCCACAAATTCACCAAACAATACACCACTATGGATCCACTCCCGTCTCCCTACGAGAACGCCATCCATAGCACTCACACTTGTCTTGAGTATTTTAGAGTATCCACTTTCAATTGTCTATGTACGAAGTAAGCATCCAACAAGTCCATAACCGCGGACCCGCCTATTCGAATAGATCATGTTAACCCTGCATGGGTGTACTTCTTCACACACGCTCTCGCCACTTACCGCCATGTACACGTCGTGTATCTCGGCAACCTTCAAGCGGAAGCCTGGCAAGGGTGTCGGCCACGACCTGACTAACCACACAAGTCTCTCGTCGAGGTTTATCGCCTATTCGGGTTCCATCCGTGGGGAGATCCGGCTGGGGTGTCGCTCACGGCCCCAAACGATGTGCGCAGGGTTCCCAAGCCCACCTCGACGGATGGATCTACGCTTGGTACACCGTGCCATGGTGCCTAGTCTGCCCCAAGCCCACATGTACCGTGTGCCACTTGGTAGACTACTAACACTACCTACAATCACCAGAAACTAGTTGCAACTCCTGGACAGAGATCGAGTTGATTAATAAGTCGAGAGGGGCACTTAAGCATTCCAATGCGTGGTAGTAGCTTTGTCATTGGACAACTTACACAGAACTCAGTTCTTAAGGACGGTTCCAGTGAGACAACCCACCATGTACTCCTACATGGCCTCTCACCGCTACCTTTACCAAATCGTGTTCACACACTTAGCTCTCAACAGTAGGGCAAGTTCACCACATTCCAATTCATCCCCGATGAATCAGACCTGACACAACTCTAAGCAATAGCAGGCATAACCAGAAAGCATGAATGAGTAGGCACAACATGGCTCAAACAACTCCTACTCATGCTAGTGGGTTTCAACTATTTACTGTGGCAATGACAGGTCATGTAGAGGAAAGGGGTTCAGCTACCGCAGCAAAAAGCAGTTCAATCGTTGTTGTCCTAATGCAGTAAAGGAGAGCAGGAGCGAGAGAGTGGGATTGTATCGGAATGAGCAAGGGGGTTCTGCTTGCCTGGCACTTCTGAAGATAGTAATAGTTCTTCATCGGTGTCATCGAACTCATCGTCGGAATCTCGTCTACTGAGAGGGGACAAAACCGACAAACAAAGAAAGAACACAATCAATGCAATGCGACAATATGATGCATGATCATGACATGGCAATATGCTGTTGATTGAGCTAATGCAACTTAGGAACACAATTAAATGAAGTTGGTTTGAACCAAAGGTTCAAATTCAAACTTCATATGTGATTATTCAAATGTCATTTATTCAAATTGTCCTAAACAGTGGTTGTAAGTTGTTCAAACATGCATGAAAATGCCATAAACAGATTCCTTGAATTTTTCTGATCATTTTTCATATATATAAATTATTTTCATTGGAGTTCTAGATTATTTTCTATGATTTTTTGAAGTTAGAGCATTTTCTGAAATAAATAAATCATCTCTAATTTATTTAAAATTCCAGAAAGGCTTTATGACATCATAGTGACATCATCACTACGTCAGCAAGTCAAAGGCGCCATCCCAGGTCAAACCTGACCTGTGGGTCCAGCACGTCAGTGTAACAAGGCAGGATTTCAGGCTGACCAGTGGGTCCCACGTGTCAGAGACTCATGGCTAAACCTATATAAAATAAATCTAAATTATTTTAGTTAACAGGGCGGGCCCCACCTGTCATAGGCTCACAGTTAACCGGGGGTTAATCCCGTGTTGACTGGGATTTCACCCGCAAGGGGGCCCAGAAGTCAGTGGGTCAAGGGAGTAATTTAGTCGGGCAGGTTAGTGGCTAACGACGTGTTTAGCCGACGGCTAATCGCCGGTGCTAAGCAGTGCACGGCGGCGATCACCGGCCGGCCGTTTCCGGCCATGGCTGGTGGCGCGGGTGGGTGCGCTGGGACGTCTGCAGTGCAGCGCGTCCAACAGTGGTCGTTGCAGCCGCCCATGTGGGGTGTAGCGATAGCAGCGACGGGCGGAGCGGCGGCCCTGTTTCGGTGGTGCTCGGGCGCGGGGCTGCGGGTTGCTAGCGACGCAGCGGAGCGGCGGGGACGCATCAGTGGAGCACCCGGAGCACGACGGGCAGCGGTAGGAGGCGGGACAAGCTCGGTGTGAAGCAGAGCTTCGGCCATGGCGGACGGCGGTGCTCGGTGCTTGCGGGGCAGCGGCTACAGGTCGCGCGTGAGGAGACAAGACGGAGGGGAGAGGGCAGTGGCTCACAGTGAATCGAACGGTGCGGACGAAGGGGGCGGGGAGGCGTCTGAGCGAGCGGGGCGGCGAGGCGGATCTCGGCGACCCGAGGTTGAAGAAGGCGACGGTGGAGGCGTTCCGGGTCGTCCGGCATCGCGTGAGTCGACGGAGACGTCAGGGGCGTCGTGGCGGAGCTCTTAGACACGCCAGGGAATCGAGGGGAAGACGGTGGCTACGCGTGCGTCAATGGTAAGCTGGCGGCGGCTTCGGCCATAGCGGGAGAGGACGAGGGAGAGAGCAGAGGAGGGAAGAGTGGTGTCCAGGGGGTCGAGGTAGCGCCGAGGAGAAGATGCGAGGCGTCGCGGTGGCGCAGACGACGCAGGCACGCAGGGAGGTGCGTGGCGCGCGCGGCGCGCGTGCGCTGTCCCTCCTCTACTTACTGGCAGAGGTAGGGGGTGACTGGCTGAGGCCAGGTGGGCTGGGCCGGCTCAGGTGAGCCCAGGTAAGCTTCTCTCCTTACCACATTTTTGTTTCTCTTTTCTATTTTTGTTTTCTGTTTTGATTTGAATCTTGCCACTGTTTGAAATTTCAACAGTTTCAAACCAGTGCCAAAAACCCTCTGAACAATTTTATGTTGCTTGATAGACTTTTCCAAAAGCACATAAAACATTTCAAAGTTATTTGAAAATAGATTCTATATATTATGAATATAATTCCAAATTCAAATACAATAATAATTTAAATTCCATGCCCAGAATATTCCACAAAGATGTCCATTATTTTTGGTTTGCTACAAAAGCCTTGCCAAAAATATCCAACAAATATTAGGAACATTTTGGAAACATTGAATGCAATTTTTTTGACTGGACCTATTTGAAAATTGAAGTGCTAGGGTTTGAACAATCCCCATTTCAACCTTCAAAGGAAAATAGACATGATGCATGATGCACTCAAGGGCAACTAGTTACAAGCAAGACAATAAGGGCTGATCTAGGGTTGTGACAACTCACCCCCACTAAAACAAGAATCTCGTCCCGAGATTCGAGACGTGAGATAAGAAATCAGAGGGGACACTAACTAACACAATCTTCACGATCCAATTTTCCTTCTCGGGGATGTTGATTTATTGCATCATATTGATCTTGTCATCCTTGCTTTGAGATCTTCATCCAACCAGATGACAACGGAGACATACTCTGTAGAAATCGATCTTTTTGAAGATCAAGGAACTCAAGATCAACTCATGGAGTGAGACATTGAAGCATCTCTTGAGCTGAGACACGGAACACCCATCCAAGAGGATGGAGTGAAACAAATGATGAAGGTTCACTTGGTAGGCAATAATTCCACACCTAATAAGATGGTGATCGATGTCACCAGACGGGGCACCTTAGCGAAGGTGACTCATAGAGTTATTCCCTTAAGTGGCAAAAGAATTACTTTTGATATAGAGATCATTGGAATTCCCTATACCAGCCTAAGGCAACCACAAACAATCATTTGTCGGAGTTCGAAAGAATGAAATTCTCGGGCCAGAATGGATGATGTAAACTACCTTGTTGAAGACAACACAACGGATGATTTTGCTTATCATCGGAAATGGATGAGACCCATGGTAATAATGGCACATTGGCGGTGCAAGCTGGGAACAAAATGCAAATGTTGGGAATGATTCCGGTAACTGGGGAAAAACCCAACAGTAGAGAGTGAATCTACTCTTTGAGAGGTTATAGCATAACCAAGAACACTGGGAGCAATCCCAGTTAGTGCCGGTGATAACACCTAGTGCTTGTGCGTGCTCTCAAGAACTTGAGCATTCCCATATTCATCAAGGTTTTACCAATATCCGTGTCAAGGATCCTGGCGACATCACATACCACCATGATGAATAATGATGGATGGTGCAGATGCAAAGGAAGATAATACCTTCTCGGATTTCACCTTAGCGAGGCCAAGGGGACGAAATCTGGATGATCGACCGAGAGACATTTAGCACTCCGCTTCTAATGTTCTCCTTGATGTGTTAGCGTAATCCATTCATAGATATGTTTGGTATCTTGAACATCAAGTAAAGGTCGGACTTCGGGAGCACAAGAATCCATAAGGATCAATTGTTGGAGTAAATCCTACAAAATCCCTATGGGGAGGTGGCCAACTTCTTCAATCAAGATACTACAATAATAGGTCTTCCGGTTGGGTGTGTTGGCCACGACATCCACTTTACCAGTTATCGAGAGACCAATATTATAGTTCTTGGAAAAAGCTCCAACCATCATATCTGCCTGAGATTCAGTTCTGGTTGGTGTCAGGATATTTCGAACTCATCAAATCTAGGAAGAAAAATGAAAGTTTGCAACCAAAATAGACGAGATGACGTTGCGAGATTCTCGGGGAATGAACTACGATAGCAAGCTCCAAAACATGAGCTGGTTCTGCTACACACATGTGAACACGCTGTCGCAGACAAGCATGACCACATAGTAGTCTTATAATAAAACACTATCGAGTTCGGGTGGGGAATCATCATCGAGGATATCAAAGTCCTTTCATAAGTCCGGATTAGCTCTTATGAAGGAAATTCCTCTCCTTGAACAAATCAATCAGTGGCTTGGCGTGCTAGGGAATACATATGGAATGGAGGTAGCGAGCCTATCAAACAATAGAATACTTCGCACATGCGTGATTGACTTGGGATGAATCCATGGGAAACCAAAAACAATCTTTCTCGAACTCACGGCGGCAACTTGCACCAAATGCACGTGAACTGGGAGAAAGTCACTTCTTGCACCAAACATATACTTCATGAACAGTACATGAAGATAACTCTTATAAAAGTTTCCAACACTAGCTGGAGGTTTAACGAAATCATGGAGAAGATAAGGATGTTGTCGATGGGCTCAACAATAACTCATCCAGGTTTCCATATAGATGGAATTCCATGACAATGTGAACAAAGTGATAGCATTGGTCAGACCCAAAAGATATAATGGTGTATGCTCAAGGGAACAACCATGAGTAAGACAACATTACGAATATCGTTGGTTCTGATTTGACTTGACGATAACCCATACTCAAATCAAAGTTTAGACAAGACAATAGATCCACAAATGATCACGAGGATCAATTGAAGAAGATATCATCCATCTTCAATACACACACAAGATATCCCTTTGAAGTGAGCTATGTGGGTTAAGCTTTTATCTTCCAACTCTCCAAGTTGTTGTTTAGCTTAACCAACTAGTTCGGGGTATCCAACACAGATTCTTGGAGAAGTGGTGGTTTATAAGAAACCAACTTGATCACGAGCTCAACATAGCGGTCAGGGGACAACCTAGAAATACTTCCCAGAAGATAATCGGAAAATCACGAATCACCGATATGTTGCTAAGCTCGCAAACAATCTTGCTTTTCAGGGCAAGATGACATGATCACAAGAGTGAGGGATTTATGCAATCCTAACTCACTGATCAAAGAGTGCACCAGAAAAAATGGACTAGGTAGCACGATCAATCTTAGAATGGTGATTTAGTAACCAACACACTAAGAATGAAATTGTTGTCCTTTAACCACCAAGCAACGAGGTTGCTAGGGTTATTGATTCACACATCATGATTCACTTGTCGGCGTTCCAGTTACAATAACACGGGGACCGAGAAATGAATAATGAGGGCGAGAAGTATTACTTTATCAAGAGTTTATAGGAGGTTGTGCAATTCCCATGACATTCTTGATATAAAGGTGGTAATACTCCAAGGTAGAACAGATTAGAAGATGGATTGACATTCTTCATCTGTGGAGTACAACTTCTTTGACCCGATCTAGGATATGGATAAGGTACTGGAGTTTGTTTCTCATAGTCATTCCGAATAGAATGGCTTGATGGACCACAAGAGTAGTAGGCATCGATGAACACGAATGCACAACTACTCTTGACTATCAACTGATAGACGAGGGTCATATTACAACTAAAGAGGGACAACTCAAGGAACATATAACTTTCTGAGTTGTGGTTGCATAGATTAGTATGTCGAACGAGTTCAACATATTTCTCCCGGATAACCCATGCAGAAAGATAGAATTGGCAGAGTCACAATGTGGAATGGTGAACTCATCAAGAGCACTCTGGTTGTGATCTTTTGGTTCAGAAGAACTTCTGCCATAACGGTTCATGGTATTGGAAGAACGATTCACCACGGACCTCGAGGACTATCACAAGGTTACTAATATCCTAAAGGAACGAGCAAATACAATCAACATGAAGTAAGTAGAATGAATCTAGGGTTCAGGAACCCATGAATGGAATACCTACTAACTAAATGGCATCACGGGATGCTTTCGAGAATAATGGCCAGAATCATCACACTAAGAATATAAGGCATTGCTAGATTACTGGGTGATACTCTAGACACCTAGGGTCATAATAATAAATCCAACATATGTGTCGAGGTAATGGAGTACCTCCACACACTGACTAGTGTGGTTAATCTGGCCTAAAAGGACATTAAGAACAGGTAGGAATGATTTGCAAATGCATCAGATTGTTTAGAGACCTGGGATGACTCGGACAGCATAACGGCAGTAAATGCTCGATAATACTTTTGAGACTCATGCACAAAGATAGCATAACCACTCAACATCATAATGTCAAGGTTCTGAGACCAACAGTTGAACACACAGAAGTAGTAGAAACTGAACTGAGGGTTGAATCCACAATTAACGTGATCCTGATAATTAGAATGAGAAGCCTAGTTCTTAATCCCCGTAGAATAGAAGAAGGTGACACAGATCAGAAGGTCATAGGGTAGAGGAGTAAAAAGAGCCTTACGTTCCCTTCCACAAACAATTCCCTTACAAAGTAAAGAATTTCTAGACACGACTTCCACCAGTTTGGCTTACTAATCCTACAGGCAGTCAGGCTCTGATACCAAAGCTGTCGGGACCCCGATCCTAAGTCACATAGGTCTAGCCTGTAACACATCATATCACTTTGCGGCCTCACGCACGGTATCCCCACGGGTGCCACCTTACCTGGCCCGAGACCGTTTGCGCATTTTGGCACATGTATATGATAGTGTCGCTAGCATCCATATGACAGAGAACTCGGGCTGACATAACTAGTTATAAACCAAAAGTGGCGCTATATTACAGAGACGGGCATTCATGACCCAGCAACGAACGTGTCGGTCATCAACGTATGAACCCAAGTCGTAGCAAGCTACAAGGACTTAACGGAACAACGCGTGACATTTCCCGTAAGGGACAGACACAGGAACGAAGAAGGACACATGCCGGCCAGCCTAAGTGTTCCGGAGCAGTAGCAAGCTACCAAGGCTCAGTGGAAGCACTAGGAGACATTTCCTTGTAAGGTAGGCTACCAAGGGTAAACAACTAGGTGTCCGATCCCACACATAGCAATACACATTACACGTACGCAATACATGCAAGTATGTGCTGTACAACAAGGCATCACAACATAACTCAACAACTCATATAGATAAAGGCCCAGAAGAGCCATCATAGCATTATTACAATCAGAGGTCACATGACCCAACATTCAGAGCATACAGGCAACGGAAGCATAACATGTCTGAGTACAGACAACTACAAAAGAAAAAGGCTGAGAAGCCTAACTATCTACAAGACCCTCCCAAGGGTACAAGATCGTAGCTGAGGTAACAAGCTAAACGTCGAAGTCCACGCGGAACCACTAGCGAGACTGAAGTCTCTCTGCAAAACATAAATTAAGCAAACGTGAGTAACAAGGTACTCAGCAAGACTTACATCAGAACTATCTACATATGCAACAGTATAAACAAAGGGGTGGTGGAGTTTGACTACAGCAAGCCAGCTTTGACTCAGTGGCTATCCTGAACTACAACTGCAAGTAACTCTTTTGAGGTGGCGCACACGAGTCCACATATTCACCAAACAATACACCACTATGGATCCGCTCCCGTCTCCCTACGAGAACGCCATCCATAGCACTCACACTTGTCTTGAGTATTTTAGAGTATCCACTTTCAATTGTCTATGTACCAAGTAAGCATCCAAGAAGTCCATAACCGCGGACACGGCTATTCGAATAGATCATGTTAACCCTGCAGGGGTGTACTTCTTCACACACGCTCTCGCCTCTTACCGCCATGTACACGTCGTGTATCTCAGCAACCTTCAAGCGGAAGCCTGGCGAGGGTGTCGGCCACGACCTGACTAACCACACAAGTCTCTCGTCCAGGTTTATCGCCTATTCGGCTTCCATCTGTGGGGAGATCCGGCCGGGGTGTCGCTCACGTCCCCAAACAATGTGCGCAGGGTTCCCAAGCCCACCTCGACGGATGGATCTACGCTTGGTACACCGTGCCATGGTGCCTAGTCTGCCCCAAGCCCTCATGTACCGTGTGCCACTTGGTAGACTACTAACACTACCTACAAACACCAGAAACTAGTTGCAACTCCTGGACAGAGATCGAGTTGATTAATAAGTCGAGAGGGGCACTTAAGCATTCCAATGCGTGGTAGTAGCTTTGTCATTGGACAACTTACACAGAACTCAGTTCTTAAGTACGGTTCCAGTGAGACAACCCACCATGTACTCCTACATGGCCTCTCACCGCTACCTTTACCAAATCGTGTTCACACACTTAGCTCTCAACAGTAGGCAAGTTCACCACATTCCAATTCATCCCCGATGAATCAGACCTGACACAACTCCAAGCAATAGCAGGCATAACCAGAAAGCATGAATGAGTAGGCACAACATGGCTCAAACAACTCCTACTCATGCTAGTGGGTTTCAACTATTTACTGTGGCAATGACATGTCATGCAGAGGAAAGGGGTTCAGCTACCGCAGCAAAAACAGTTCAATCGTTGTTGTCCTAATGTAGTAAAGGAGAGCAGGAGCGAGAGAGTGGGATTGTATCGGAATGAACAAGGTGACGGAAATATGCCCTAGAGGCAATAATAAAGTTGTTATTTATATTTCCTTATATCATGATAAATGTTTATTATTCATGCTAGAATTGTATTAATCGGAAACTTAGTACATGTGTGAATACATAGACAAACACAGAGTGTCCCTAGTATGCCTCTACTAGACTAGCTCATTGATCAAAGATGGTTATGTTTCCTAACCATAGACATGAGTTGTCATTTGATCAACGGGATCACATCATTAGGAGAATGATGTGATGGACTAGACCCATCCGTTAGCATAGCACTATGATCGTTTAGTTTTACTGCTATTGCTTTCTCCATGACTTATACATGTTCCTATGACTATGAGATTATGCAACTCCCGAATACCGTAGGAACACCTTGTGTGCTATCAAACGTCACAACGTAACTGGGTGATCATAAAGATGCTCTGCAGGTGTCTCCGAAAGTATTCATGGTGTTGGCATAGATCAAGACTAGGATTTGTCACTCCGAGTGTCGGAGAGGTATCTCTGGGCCCTCTCGGTAATGCACATCATAATAAGCCTTGCAAGCAAATGACTAATGAGCTATTAACGAGATGATGTATTACGGAACGAGTAAAGAGACTTGCCGGTAACGAGATTGAACTAGGTATAGAGATACCGACGATCGAATCTCGGGCAAGTAACATACCGATGACAAAAGGAACAACGTATGTTGTTATGCGGTTTGACCGATAAAGATCTTCGTAGAATATGTAGGATCCAATATGAGCATCCAGGTTCCGCTATTGGTTATTGACCGGAGATGAGTCTCGGTCATGTCTACATAGTTCTCGAACCCGTAGGGTCCGCACGCTTAACGTTTGATGACGATCGGTATTATGAGTTTATGAGTTTTGATGTACCGAAGGTAGTTCGGAGTCCCGGATGACATCACGGACATGACGAGGAGTCTCGGAATGTCCGAGACATAAAGATTGATATATTGGACGACTATATTCGGACACCGGAAGTGTTCTGGAAAGTTTCGGAATTTACGGGAGTGCCGGGGGGGGGGGGGTTACCGGAACCCCCTGGGGGGATGGTGGGCCCTGGTGGGCCATAGGGGAGAGAGAGGGCAGCAGCCAGGAGGTGGCGCGCCCCCTCCCTAGGAGGAGTCCAAATAGGACTAGGGGAGGGGGGCGCAGCCCCTCTTTCCCTCTCCCTCTCCCTCTCTTTCCTTCCCCCCTTTTCCTTCTTTGGTAGGTTCCTACTAGGAATAGGATTGCAATCCTATTCCTAGTAGGATTGCAGCCCTAGCCGCACCATAGGAGGGCCGACTGGCCTCCCCCCTTGCTCCTTTATATACGGGGGCAAAGGGGGCACCCAATGACACACAAGTTGAATTGTTCTAGCCGTGGTGCCCCCCTCCACAGAAACACACCTCGGTCATACCGTCGCGGTGCTTAGGCGAAGCCCTGCGCCGATAGATACATCATATCCGTCACCACGCCGTTGTGCTGACGAAACTCTCCCGTGAAGCTCAACAGGATCAAGAGCTCGTGGGACGTCATCAAGCTGAACGTGTGCTGAACGCGGAGGTGCCGTACGTTCGGTGCTTGATCGGTTGGATCGCGAAGAAGTTCGACTACATCAACCGCGTCACTTGACGCTTCCGCTTCCGGTCTACGAGGGTACGTAGACACAATCTTCCCTCTCGTTGCTATGCATCTGATAGATAGATCTTGCGTGGTCGTAGGAAAATTTTAAAATACTACGTTCCCCATCAGTGGCATCATGAGCCAGGTCTATGCGTAGATGATATGCACGAGTAGAACACAATGAGTTGTGGGCGATACTAGTCATACTGCTTACCAGCATGTCATACTTTGCTTCGGCGGTATTGTGAGATGAAGCGGCCCGGACCGACATTACGCGTACGCTTACGCGAGACTGGTTTCACCGTTATGAGCACTCGTTGCTTAAAGGTGACTGGTGGGTGTCTGCCTCTCTCACTTTAGCTGAATCAAGTGTGGCTACGCCCGGTCCTTGTGAAGGTTAAAACAGCACATACTTGACGAAACATCGTTGTGGTTTTGTATGCGTAGGTAAGAACGGTTCTTGCTAAAGCCCGTAGCAGCCACGTAAAACTTGCAACAACAAAGTAGAGGACGTCTAACTTGTTTTTGCAGGGCATGTTGTGATGTGATATGGTCAAGACATGATGAGTTATACGGTTTTGTATGAGATGATCATGTTTTGTAATGTTATCGGCAACTGGCAGGAGCCATATGGTTGTTGCTTTATTGTATGAAATGCAATCGCCATGTAATTGCTTTACTTTATCACTAAGTGGTAGCGATAGTCGTAGAAGCAATAGTTGCGAAACGACAACGATACTACGATGGAGATCAAGGTGTCACGCCGGTGACGAAGGTGATCATGACGTTGCTTTGGAGATGGAGATCAAAAGCACAAGATGATGATGGCCATATCATGTCACATATTTTGATTGCATATGATGTTTATCTTATTATGCTTCGTATTTTTCTTAGAACGACGGTAGCATTATAAGATGATCCCTTACTAAATTTCAAGGTATAAGTGTTCTCCCTGAGTATGCACCGTTGCAAAAGTTCGTCGTGCCGAGACACCACGTGATGATCGGGCGTGATAAGCTCTACGTTCGAATACAACGGGTGTAAGCCAGTTTTGCACACGCAGAATACTCGGGTTAAACTTGACGAGCCTAGCATATGCAGATATGGCCTCGGAACACTGGAGACCGAAAGGTCGAGCGTGAATCATATAGTAGATATGATCAACATAAGATGTTCAGCATTGAAACTACTCCATCTCACGTGATGATCGGACATGGTTTAGTTGATTTGGATCACATGATCATTTAGATGACCGGAGGGATGTCTATCTAAGTGGGAGTTCTTAAGTAATATGATTAAATTGAACTTTAATTTATCATGAACTTAGTCCTGGTAGTATTAGCATATCTATGTTGTAGATCAATAGCTCGCAATGTTGCTCCACGTTTATTTTTTATGTTCCTAGAGAAAACTAAGTTGAAAGATGTTAGTAGCAATGACGCGGAATTGTTCCGTGATCTGAGGATTATCCTCATTGCTGCACAGAAGAATTATGTCCTTGATGCACCGCTAGGTGACAGACCTATTGCAGGAGCAGATATAGACGTTATGAATGTTTTTGACAAAAGCTCGGTATGGTGACTACTTGATAGTTTAAATGCACCATGCTTTACGGCTTAGAACCGGGACTTCAAAAACGTTTTGAATGACACGGAGCATATAAGATGTTCCAAGAGTTGAAATTAGTATTTCATACTCATGCCCGTGTCGAGAGGTATAAGACTTCTGACAGTACTTTGCCTACAAGATGGAGGAGAATAGCTCAACCAGTGAGCATGTGCTCAGATTGTCTGGGTACTACAATTACTTGAATCAAGTGGGAGTTAATCTTCCAGATAAGATAGTAATTGACAAAGTTCTCTAGTCACTATCACCAAGTTAGTAGAACTTCGTGATGAACTATAATATGCAAGGGATGACGAAAGTAATTCCCGAGCTCTTCGCGATGTTGAAATGGGCGAAGGTAGAAATCAAGAAAGAGCATCAAGTGTTGATGGTTAACAAGACCACTTGTTTCAAGTAAAGGGCAAAGGGATAGAAGGGGAACTTCAAGAAGAATGACAAGAAAGTTGTCACTCCCGTGAAGAAACCCAAAGCTAAAACTCAAGCCTGAAACTAAGTGCTTCTACTGCAAAGGAAATGGTAACTGGAAGTGGAATTGCCCTAGATACTTGGCGGATAAGAAGGATGGCAAAGTGAACAAAGGTATATTTTGATATACAGATTATTGAGGTGTACTTTACTAGTGTTCATAGCAACCCCTGAGTATTTGATACCGGTTCAGTTGCTAAAATTAGTAACTCGAAACGAGAATTGCAGAATGAACAGAGTCTAGTTAAAGGTGAAGTGACGATTTGTGTTGGAAGTGGTTCCAAGATTGATATGATCATCATCGCACACTCCCTATACTTTCGGGATTAGTGTAAAACCTAAATAAATGTTATTTGGCATTGGCGTTGAGCATGAATATGATTTGATCATATTTGTTGCAATACGGTTATTCATTTAAAGTCATAGAATAATTGTTATTCTGTTTACATGAATAAAACCTTCGATGGTCATACACCCAATGAAAATAGTTTGTTGGATCTCGATCGTGGTGATACACATATTCATAATATTGAAGCCAAAAGATGCAAGGTTAATAGTGATAGTGCAACTTATTTGTGGCACTGCCGTTTAGGTCATAATGGTGTAAAACGCATGAAGAAACTCCATAGTGATGGACTTTTGGAATCACTTGATTATGAATCACTTGGTGCTTGCGAACCATGCCTCATGGGCAAGATAACTAAAACTCCGTTCTCTGGAACAATGGAGCGAGCAACAGATTTGTTGGAGATCATACATACAGATGTATGTGGACCAATGAGTGTTGAAGCTCGCGGCAGGTATCGTTATTTTCTGACCTTCACTGATGATTTGAGCAGATATGGGTATATCAACTTAATGAAGCACAAGTCTGAAACATTTAAAAAGTTCAAAGAATTTCAGAGTGAAGTGGAGAATCATCGTAACAAGAAAATAAGAGTTTCTACGATATGATCGTAGAGGTAAAATATTTGAGTTAGCGAGTTTGGCCTTCAGTAAAAACAATGTGAAATAGTTTCACTACTCACGCCACCTGGAACACCACAATGTAATGGTGTGTCCGAACGTCATAACCGTACTTTATTAGATATGGTGCGATCGATGATGTCTCTTACCAATCTACCACTATCGCTTTTGGGGTTATGCATTAGAGACAGCTACATTCACGTTAAATAGGGCACCATCTAAATCCATGGAGATGACACCGTATGAACTGTGGTTTGACGAGAAACCTAAGCTGTCATTTCTTTAAGTTTGGGACTGCGATGCTTATGTGAAAATGTTTCAACATGATAAGCTCGAACCCAAATCGAAGAAGTAAATCTTCATAGGATACCCAAAAGAAACTGTTGGGTACACCTTCTATCATAGATCCGAATGCAAGGTCTTTGTTGCTAAGAGTGGATCCTTTCTAGAGAAGGAGTTTCTCTCGAAAGAAGTGAGTGGGAGGAAAGTGGAACTTGATGAGGTAATTGTACCTTCTCCGGAATTGGAAAGTGGAACATCACAGAAACTAGTTCCAGTGATTCCTACACCAATTAGTGAGGAAGCTAATGATGATGATCGTGAAACTTCAGATCAAGTTTCTTCTGAACTTCGTAGATCAACCAGAGTTCGTTCCGCATCAGAGTGGTACGGCAACCCGGTTCTGGAAGTCATGTTACTGGACCATGATGAACCTACGAACTATGAGGAAGCGATGATAAGCCCAGATTCCGCAAAATGGCTTGACGCCATGAAATCTGAGATGGGATCCATGTATGAGAACAAAGTGTGGACTTTGGTTGACTTGCCCGATGATCGGCAAGCCATCGAAAATAAATGGATCTTCAAGAGGAAGACTGACGCTGACGGTAATGTTACTGTTTACAAAGCTCGACTTGTTGCAAAAGTTTTTCAACAAGTTCAAGGAGTTGACTACGATGAGACTTTCTCACCGTAGCGATGCTTAAGTCTGTCCGAATCATGTTAGCAATTGCCACATTTTATGAAATCTGGCAAATGGATAACAAAACTGCATTCTTTTATGGATTTATTAAAGAAGACTTGTATATGATGCAACCAGAAGGTTTTGTCAATCCTAAAGGTGCTAACAAAATGTGCAAGCTCCAGCGATCCATCTATGGACTGGTGCAAGCATCTCGGAGTTGGAATATACGCTTTGATAAGTTGATCTAAGCATATAGATTTATACAAACTTGCGGTGAAGCCTGTATTTACAAGAATTGAGTGGGAGCACTTCAACCTTTCTGATAAGTTGTGGCGACCCCGACTCATAAGTCGTGATCACCGAATGCACGTGTACAGTGATCCCAGAGATCAATGCTCACTGAACACACAGAAGCTGAATAACAAGAGTCTTACATCCATACATACCGTATTACACAAATAGGACCATAATGGTCAAGTCTTGAGTATAACATCGCAGCGGACATCTTCAACATCAACTTGGACCCATGCCATCTGCCTTAACCCTACAGGCATTCTGACTGGGAAGCGTCCTAGCTCGCATGCTCGTCACCAAGAAATCTTCATCATAACTTGTTCTCTCCTGCCTGGCCAATAAAATAACCAGTGGCAAGCCAATGAGTACATTGAATGTACTCGCAAGCAACCCAAGTGTGATGACAGAATAATTATGCAAGGCTCTACTGCTAAATTGGTAGTTTTGCGGAAAGCTACTTTTCCATATGCAAGTATGATCAACTTGTAACATTGACCTGCATGTGTCTGCAACAAGTATCAGGAGGTCACAGACATCAATATCGAAAAAGAGTAGTAATCAACTCATGCTCAAGCTCATTGTGTCTTTCTCACAATCACATCAACAATATCTCTGAATCGTGTTGTTTCCTAGAAACTTATGGACATAGTCTAAGTAGCACCACCCAACTGTCCATGACCGTGGACACGGCTATTCGAATAGTTTTACACTCTGCAGAGGTTGCGCACTTTACCCACAAGATCCGGGAAGCTTTCGTGTCATCCACGACCCGCGGTACCTCAAGTACCCGGGGTAAGCACCCGGTCATCATCTTTCCTTAGACGACACTAACATAGAGTCCACTCGTTGGTACACGGCCCTCGAGTACAAACAATAGATCACGGGACTTGCCCTAATTTCAATGTCACGCGTAGCCGAAGGGACCAACGGTGTGTCTGGTGCCCTGTAAAAACAGTCATGGCCGTCTATCCAAGCACGACCCCGTCCCGGGAAAGACCTCAAGTCTTCCCGTCACTAGTAATGCGGGCACCATGCTAGTATCGTCTTAAGTAATCAATAAAGCCCCGTCCCATAAGGGGTAGTGTGGTTGCACATGATTGGTTGGGACGGTAGTCACACATAAATCTAATCCATCTCTGTAAACAACACTTTCGTCAAGCCTCGGCACACTACTTCTTCACCAAGTAGTGCCCTAGTTCCCATCAACTCCCAGGGGCATTAGTGGCATCCACTGGGTCTTTTGCAAGTATGTCAAACCACACTTGTTTCACTCAATGCATAACCCTGACCCATTTGCGTAGCCAACTACTATAGTAAACATCTATCTACTCCCACCCACATACCCCTCATAGGAAGGTAGGGTCATGTTTGATGCAAGTATCAATAGTAAGTAACGTAGGTAGCAACCAAAGTGGTCTCCATCCCAACATGATTCCGATGCAACGATAATAAGGTGCTATGAGACATGCATAAAAAGTTTCTCGAACATGGTCAAAGGGCTGCTTGCCTTATTCTCCCGAGTCTTCAAACCTTCTGGTCCATCTCCGAGTATTCCGTTTATTTCGTCAACTAACGATAGAAACATCATAATAAGCAACACAATCAAAGCAAAAATAAAAGTGCTCTAAAAATAGGAGTTGGACTTTTCTAGGATACCTCTGGTCATATGAAAAATAACCAAGGTGGTTTCATAGGTATTGGATCAATGAACAGTTTGGATCATTTCAATATGATGGAACCAAGGGGTTTATGGATTTGGAAGAAGTATACAGAAATATTTTCTTGAATGATGAGCAAAGGCACCCATCAACAAGTCATGATTTTAGAAGCATCTAGGAGTTGGTTTCACTGGATTTGGAATTCAAATGAATTTCCTAGGATTTTGTAAAGCTGATAAATATGAAGAAATGGCTCAATATTTGGTGGGGTACAGAAACTATTATTAAAAATGTTCCAAAACTAAGTTTGGATAAGACAAGCATCTAGGAATTTGAATCACTGCATTTGGATCAAAATTGAGCTCTCTGTGATTTTCTAAAGTTCATCACAGAAATGAAATATTGGCCTTTGATAATTATTTGTGAAAGAAATGTCTCTGGAATAATGTGCATGTTGCACCATGTGATAGAGCATGATTTATGGAGCCATAGGAAATTTGAACCATCAAGTTTGGAGTTTATTTGAATTATTCGTGGGTTTTTGAAGTTGACTGGAAAAAGAAAAGAAAAGGAATAAGGGTTTTACCCTCATACTGCGCACAGGGCGGGGCTTAGTGTTTCGGCGCACTGGGCCGGCCCATCTGCACAGCCACGCGCAGGGGCCTGGCCACGTCGAAGGCGCCCGCCAGGAAAGGCGTTTCCGTGCGGGGAAGGCGGCCGAGGCCAGACCCGCCTCCACTTAAACGGAGGGGCCCAGCCTCCAGGTCGCTGACGCGCGGGCCCGGCGCTCCGGCCATCTTCAACCTCCCGCCGTGCGTTCTCGCCGTGGGGTGAGCTGCTCCCGCCGGTGATTGCCGGGGCCACAGAGCGTCTCCGGCGACGCTCCGCCCACCGCTGTGCTCAGGAGGGCACGTCGCACCCATCCATGTGCTTAACGCACGCCGAGAAGGGCTGTAGCGGCGACATCATGGATGGCCGCGGAGGCGACCGTCGGCGGTCTTGACACAGCGAGGAAGAGGCGTGGGAAGGAGGAGCTGGAGCTTGGGGTGAGTCTGGGGAGGTGCTGAGGTGGTGCTGGAGCGGCTAGGTGGAGGGGAAAGGGCCTGGGGCGCCCGAATTTAGGCGCCGGCTGGCGGCGCTGCTCCGGCCATAGTGATGGCTGGAGGGCACGGGAGGAGGAGTGGGACGTCTTGGGCGGCACACGGGAGAGGGATAGTGTGAAAGGAGGTGCAAGGGGGGCTCAGGGTGTCCTATAAGTAGGTGGGCGCCGGTCCACCGAGACGCCGTGTGCCGGCGAGCATGTTGCCGTCGCCACGGGCCACGCGAGCCTGCCGCAGTGTGTCCGGGGCGTTCGTGGGACTGGTCCACGCTTAGAGGAAGAGAGAGGAGGAGCGGGGAGGCGCCAGAGAGGTCGTGCGTGCGAGGTTGCTCACTGGAGCCCGTGGTCGGCCGGTGCACGTGCGAGCAGAGGTGAGAGAGGGGGAGAGAGGAGGGGGCCGACCGTCCAGCAGGTTGCGGACGTCGAGGCAGCCTCGAGGGACACGGGGGGAGGCCCAAGGCTGTCGGACACTCCTGATTGGAGGTGGCTACAGTGCGCCAGGGCACTGTAGCGTGCTCCAGAGCGCGAACCCTGCATGCCATGGCATGAACATGGTGTCATTGGCGTGTCCTCTTGTGTCCAGCATTGCTAGGGGATAGTAAACAAAGGCGTGAAGGTCTTGGATGCTCTGGGGAGCCTCTGGAATGAGGAGAGAGGTGAAGGAGGAGGTGAAAACTGCTGTCCAGGAGAGTGAATTGGGGTTTTACCCCCTCCAATGATTGAGCTGAGGCCATAGAGAAGTTACTGGGGGTAGAAGATGATCAGGAGAAGTTGTGGTAGAAATTTGAAGTAAAGAGAAAAAGTAAAAGAGGTTTAAACACTGGTTTTGGTAAATGGACAAAAGGTGTTTGATCAGGTTTTGGGGAGGCAAATGACCTCCACTTGACATGGGACTTAACAGGATCAAATGTCACATATAATTGGGCTCCTCCACCAAAATTGAGCTCATTTGGGCAAAGTTGCCAATGTAACTTTGGTGAACCCTAGAAATCAACAGAAAGGGTTTCATCTTGTTTGAGTTAAGCAAATCATCTCCCCTTGATGCACCACTTGGTGTAGCATCATAATTTGGGGTTATGATCATGCCCACAAAGTTTGAGGCCGCAGGTAAAAAGTTGGCAATGTAAAGTTGTTCAAATTTGAATTTGAACAGAAGTGGTTTTGGGGCACTTAGACCAAGTTATGCTTCTCCAAAACTTGTGCCATTTGGCATGGATGCATGATTACATCATTTTAGCATGTTCACCAAGTTTGAGAGCATTTGGACAGGTTTGGAAATGTAGAGTTGCTCAAACTTCAAATATGGACAGAATGGTTTTGAGGGGATTAGAGGATGTTTCCTTGATCTTCAAGGCATGAGGCTTTGCAAGATCATCAAATATGTCATATATGACATGATAGAATTTCCCTAAAATGTTTGGAGAATATTTCCTTTGTAAATATTTCAAAAGCTTGAAATATCCAGAAAGGGTTTTGGAAGGATTTGTCCAATATTTTGAACATGACCATGTGTTGAAACTCTTATATATGGACAATATATGTCCCATGAGTTTCCCTGAATTTTGGCAAATATTTTTGAAATAATTAAATAGTTTTTCCCTATTAAAGACCATTTCTGGCCTTAACAAAAAGCTTTTAAATAAAATATAAAAATAACTTTTAAAATTATAACTTTGTGGTTTCTGGGAGTCCTATACCTAATAGGATTCAAATATACTTTTTGGAAGATTTTTCACACCCTAAATAAGGTACTTGTAGTGCAAACCTCTATTCAGGGGTTTTTGGAAAACTAATTTTAGAAAATACCATTTGGCCAAAATATTTTTATAAGAAAATTCTATACTGGTCTATACACATGGCATGATCATTGGGAAAAGGTTTTGGGTCAAGGAGATGAAGTATAAGAGTTGGAGGATTTATTTGATTTTTAGAGCACTAGCAAACAGCAGATAAAGGTCAAATCAAGAAAAGTCAAAAACACACAAAAGTTTTTTGTAAATCCACATTTTTAACATGATAAATAGCTTACGCAAAGTGACATGAAAATCAGGGTGTGACAGACCTACCCCCCTTACAAGAATCTCGTCCCCGAGATTCCCAGACTAGGCGTGGAAAGAAAGCCGGAGTCTTGGATACGGGGTAGTCTTCACTTCTTCTTGTCGGTTCTGCTTGCGGGTGGTGCTCCACTGGACCTTGAAGTACTTGATGGTATGGCTTCGCGTCCGTCGATCTGCTTCGTCCAAAATGCGGATGGCTTCTCGCAGTAGGTCAAATCAAGCTGCAGATCAATGGCTTGGTGATCAACATCCTTGTAGAGATTAGGCTTGTCTGGAACTTGGAGACATTTCCGGAGTTGTGACACATGGAATACATTGTGCACACCGGATAGCTCGGTGGTAGTTCCAATTGGTAAGCCACTTCTCCTCATCGTGCAGTGATCTCAAAGGGTCCAATGAACCTTGGTGCGAGCTTCCCCTTGACGTGGAAACGCTTGGTTCCCTTCAGAGGAGTTACCCGCAGGTACACACGGTCCCCGACATGGAAACTCATGTCCCGACGGTGAGTGTCAGCATAGCTCTTTTGCCTTGACTTGGCTACCTTCAAACGCTCTCTGACTAGTTGGACTTGCTCTTCTGCTGCGCGGAGAATATCGGGTCCAAAACTAGCCCTTCTCCAGTCTCTGACCAGTTGAGGGGTGTGCGACATATGCGTCCGTACAACACCTCAAATGGTGCCATCTGAAGGCTCGACTGGTAATTGTTGTTATAGGAGAACTCGGTAAAAAGGGAGACAATTCTCCCACTTGGCTCCATATGCCAAGACACAGGCTCGGAGCATGTCTTCGAGAATCTGATTGACTCGTTCTGTCTGACCTCCGGCCTGTGGGTGGAAAGCCGTGCTGAAAGATAACTTGGCTCCCAAGGCTTCTTGGAACTTCTTCCAGAACCTTGAGGTGAACTGGGTTCCTCGATCTGACACAATCTCCTTGGGAACGCCGTGAAGACTTACGATTCGGTCGATGTAGAGAGCTGGCAGCCGGTTGCCATCATAAGTGGTCTTGACAGGAATGGAATGGACCACCTTGGTCAAATGATCGACTATGACACAAATAGAGTCATGTCTTCTATCCGACCTTGGTAATCCAGTGACGAAGTCCATTCCGACTTTATCCCACTTCCACTCAGGAACCTTGAGTGGTTGAAGCAATCCAGCGGGTCACTGATATTCAGCCTTGACCCTTTGGCACACATCACACTTTGCAACATAGGTTGCAATCTCTCTTTTCATCCTGTGCCACCAGAACCGTGCCTTCAAGTCTTGATACATCTTGGTGTGAGCGTTCCTTCGACACGGAAATGCTCGGTTCCTTTGAGAGGAGGGGTTTGCAGATACGCCTGGTCTTGGACGCAGAAGTTTACTTCTTGATGACGGTGGTCGGTGTAGATCTTTCTTCTTGACAGGGCGGTCTTCAAATGTCTTATATCCAGCTGTCCGTCTCTTCTTTGTCTTCGGGCAGACAAGTAGGCCATCAAAATAATGATGTTACCCACTTGTCCAATTACTCCATGAGGTCTATGGGGTACGCATGGTAGGCTGGGTATTGGTGGTGGTCTCTGTTGAGTATTTGCAAGGTCTTCCCGACTTAGAGCCAAGGCCCGTGGTCGGAATCTGACCAGGTTGTGGCTTGGTGGGGCTTAAGGGTTTCAAGGATTCTAGTGAGTGAGTGAACGTTTATCATCTTTTCCTTAAGCACAGTTTCTGAGATGCCAATAGCTCTATCTAGTACTCCGAACGAAAAAGCAGCCTCTCGCATAGACCAACTTCAATCACCACTCATGCCATACATATCCTCATGACTCTCAAGAGACGGTCTAACAAAATTATACTTGTCTACGACCCCCAAATCCATATGTATGTCTACCCCTAAAATCCATGGGTAGGTCACACATGCTGCTAAGCTTAAATTAAACACCACAATCCAAGCGCTCAACCTATTCTTGCAAGGCTCACGATAAGGTATCTCTATTCTAAGGAAACACGTCATATGCCACTCCAAGATTTTGTTTCCTTCCTATAGATCACCTCCAATAGCCCGGTAATTTCTATCAATCACCACATAATCCGACAATTCTACAAATCCGATGTCTTCAGTGTTCCACAAGATCTCAAGTCCCTATAATACCCAAATACTTGGAAGGACTATGCATTACGATAGTATGCCCACAAAATTCTCATAATCCGGGTCAAGTAAACTCCAAAGTCAGGATTATATTGATCCCTAAATCAACTCCGACAAATAATCCAATCACCTAGGTTATTGTCCACCGAGAAGCATGGTATCATGATCAAGATCATCGGTCTAAATCCAATTTACTCCAAATCATGCAGACATAACTAGCATCTATACCAACCAGAATCACCTACATAAATCCAAATCTTATGCCCAACGGGTACTCCTACATGCTTCCCCAAAGTCATGATCCCACCAATATGAAATCTCACAATCCACCAAGGTCTCAGATAATTCCTCGAAGTCACTGATATAAAGCCACCAAGTCATCTGTCCAATATCCTCGAACTGGTCTATCTATGGCATCGTCAGTTCTCGTGCTATATTAGGATGAAAATGTGCTCGTTCACTGTGTCCACTAGTTCCATTGCGAACCCAGTGTTGTGCGAGGTTATAAAGGCTTAACTGGTTCTCTTGCTTTACCATGGGTTAGGCACATGGTTAAGGATTCGTGCTGGAGTGTCTCGTGAAGTCTCAAAGGGTCTAGGAATGGGGTTACTGGTCTGGAGGGTTAAACATAACTCTACGGGGTTGCAATTGGCCACGAAGGTTGTAGCAGAAGTCTTCAGTGCCGGTTGGTTGCCGAGGTAGAATCCTTGGTGCATCTTTTCTTGCGGGTCTTCAGTTGGGGAGAGAGAGAATAGAGGGAAGAAGCAGCGTAGAGGAGGGAAATGCCTAAAGGGGGTTCTATAGTGCAGGTGCAACAACCAGGTGCAAAAAGGCCGAAACAAAAGAAACAAGGCAAGGAAGGTGATATAGCCATGCACTTGTTGCCTGGGCAAAAGTGCGACTTATATCAAAACACAAACAAATAAAAGCAAGCAACTCACAATCATGGTTCTATTCGAACCATCATACGGACTCGACTGCGCATAGGGGGTACACGACTCATCCTACCCTAGGGGTTCTCGGACTCAGTGTCGTGACTTGTGCCTCGTGCAGTCTTCTGAGCTTCCTCTGGTGTTGCTACGTCCCTTGTAGTTGCTTGATGAACGATCCAGGTTGAGCCTGAAGAATCTTCAACAACTTCTCGCCTGATGAGGTGATGTGGTGAAGGTGCCTCCTTGTAGCTGGCGTTGACTTGGTCTTCTCTTGTCTCTTTAATCATGACGATCCTTCTGGGACGTCGAGGGTACCAGGTAGGTGATCCGTATGCAACGATAATAACAAGGCATAACAGAGGTCCAACATGTCGGTTTCGTTGTTGAAAACATCGACACCAAGAGCGGGGGACGAAGAGAACCATTTTCCTGCTCACTATAGTGAGGCGGACCAAATGGCGGGGTTCTCATCCACCGGTGGTTGTCAATACAACAACGGTAGTGACAGGATTACTCTATTAGCGATGCATGTCATGATTTTGCATAACCTATACCCTGGTCATCATGAGCCAAAGTTGTATCATCTTGGGGGCTCTTGTCAAGGGTGTCCCCCATCTTCTGGGTCTTCACGTCCTCATCCACCGAGGAGGTAATTTCTGTTGGTATCATCTTGTCGTGGTGTCGTCAATCTTGCATTCAGAAGAGGTGGGTGAGTGTTTGGCAAGGTGCACCCCACGAGGATTACAGAAAATCCAGTGGTCAGGGGCATAAGGGTTCTAGCAACCAAGGTTTTGAAGGGGAAGAGATCAAGTATAGCCTAGTTTTCGAAAAACTGAGAGGGGAAGAGAAATATAGATAGTTTTGAAAACTAGTAATAGTTTTGAAAATACTTTTACCCTAACTAACGACCATGCTAACTAAGGCTTCCTACAGTCAGGATGGCTCTGATACCAGCTCTGTGGGGACCCCGACTCATAAGTCGTGATCACCGAATGCACGTGTACAGTGATCCCAGAGATCAATGCTCACTGAACACACAGAAGCTGAATAACAAGAGTCTTACATCCATACATACCGTATTACACAAATAGGACCATAATGGTCAAGTCTTGAGTATAACATCGCAGCGGAAATCTTCAACATCAACTTGGACCCATGCCATCTGCCTTAACCCTACAGGCATTCTGACTGGGAAGCGTCCTAGCTTGCATGCTCGTCACCAAGAAATCTTCATCATAACCTGTTCTCTCCTACCTGGCAAATAAAATAACCAGTGGCAAGCCAATGAGTACATTGAATGTACTCACAAGCAACCCAAGTGTGATGACAGAATAATTATGCAAGGCTCAACTGCTAAATTGGTAGTTTTGCGGAAAGCTAGTTTTTCATATGCAAGTATGATCAACTTGTAACATGGACCTGCATGTGTCTACAACAAGTATTAGGAGGTCACAGACATATATATCAAAAAAGAGTTGTAATCAACTCATGCTGAAGCTCATTGTGTCTTTCTCACAATCACATCAACAATATCTCTGAATCGTGTTGTTTCCTAGAAACTTATGGACATAGTCTAAGTAGCACCACCCAACTGTCCATGACCGTGGACACGGCTATTCGAATAGTTTTACACTCTGCAGAGGTTGTGCACTTTACCCACAAGATCCGGGAAGCTTTCGTGTCATCCACGACCCGCGGTACCTCAAGTACCCGGGGTAAGCACCCGGTCATCATCTTTCCTTAGACGACACTAACATAGAGTCCACTCGTTGGTACACGGCCCTCGAGTACAAACAATAGATCACGGGACTTGCCCTAATTTCAATGACACGCGTACCCGAAGGGACCAACGGTGTGTCCGGTGCCCTGTAAAAACAGTCATGGCCGTCTATCCAAGCACGACCCCGTCCCGGGAAAGACCTCAAGTCTTCCCGTCACTAGTAATGCGGGCACCATGCTAGTATCGTCCTAAGTAATCAATAAAGCCCCGTCCCATAAGGGGTAGTGTGGTTGCACATGATTGGTTGGGACGGTAGTCACACATAAATCTAATCCATCTCTGTAAACAACACTTTCGTCAAGCCTCGGCACACTACTTCTTCACCAAGTAGTGCCCTAGTTCCCATCAACTCCCAGGGGCATTAGTGGCATCCACTGGGTCTTTTGCAAGTATGTCAAACCACACTTGTTTCACTCAATGCATAACCCTGACCCATTTGCGTAGCCAACTACTATAGTAAACATCTATCTACTCCCACCCACATACCCCTCATAGGAAGGTAGGGTCATGTTTGATGCAAGTATCAATAGTAAGTAACGTAGGTAGCAACCAAAGTGGTCTCCATCCCAACATGATTCCGATGCATCGATAATAAGGTGCTATGAGACATGCATAAAAAGTTTCTCGAACATGGTCAAAGGGCTGCTTGCCTTATTCTCCCGAGTCTTCGAACCTTCTGGTCCATCTCCGAGTATTCCGTCTATTTCGTCAACTAACGATAGAAACATCATAATAAGCAACACAATCAAAGCAAAAATAAAAGTGCTCTAAAAATAGGAGTTGGACTTTTCTAGGATACCTCTGGTCATATGAAAAATAACCAAGGTGGTTTCATAGGTATTGGATCAATGAACAGTTTGGATCATTTCAATATGATGGAACCAAGGGGTTTATGGATTTGGAAGAAGTATACAGAAATATTTTCTTGAATGATGAGCAAAGGCACCCATCAACAAGTCATGATTTTAGAAGCATCTAGGAGTTGGTTTCACTGGATTTGGAATTCAAATGAATTTCCTAGGATTTTGTAAAGCTGATAAATATGAAGAAATGGCTCAATATTTGGTGGGGTACAGAAACTATTATTAAAAATGTTCCAAAACTAAGTTTGGATAAGACAAGCATCTAGGAATTTGAATCACTGCATTTGGATCAAGATTGAGCTCTCTGCGATTTTCTAAAGTTCATCACAGAAATGAAATATTGGCCTTTGATAATTATTTCTGAAAGAAATGTCTCTAGAATAATGTGCATGTTGCACCATGTGATAGAGCATGATTTATGGAGCCATAGGAAATTTGAACCATCAGTTTGGAGTTTATTTGAATTATTCGTGGGTTTTTGAAGTTGACTGGAAAAAGAAAAGAAAAGGAATAAGGGTTTTACCCTCATACTGCGCACAGGGCGGGGCTTAGTGTTTCGGCGCACTGGGCCGGCCCATCTGCACAGCCACGCGCAGGGGCCTGGCCACGTCGAAGGCGCCCGCCAGGAAAGGGGTTTCCGTGCGGGGAAGGCAGCCGAGGCCAGACCCGCCTCCACTTAAACGGAGGGGCCCAGCCTCCAGGTCGCTGACGCGCGGGCCCGGCGCTCCGGCCATCTTCAACCTCCCGCCGTGCGTTCTCGCCGTGGGGTGAGCTGCTCCCGCCGGTGAATGTCGGGGCCACAGAGCGTCTCCGGCGACGCTCCGCCCACCGCTGTGCTCAGGAGGGCACGCCGCACCCATCCATGTGCTTAACGCACGCCGAGAAAGGCTGTAGCGGCGACAGTGTGGATGGCCGCGGAGGCGACCGTCGGCGGTCTTGACACAGCGAGGAAGAGGCGGGGGAAGGAGGAACTGGAGCTTGGGGTGAGTCTGGGGAGGTGCTGAGGTGGTGCTGGAGCGGCTAGGTGGAGGGGAAAGGGCCTGGGGTGCCCGAATTTAGGCGGCGGCCGACGGCGCTGCTCCGGCCGTAGTGATGGCTGGAGGGCACGGGAGGAGGAGTGGGACGTCTTTGGAGGCACACGGGAGAGGGATAGTGCGAAAGGAGGTGCAAGGGGGGCTCAGGGTGCCCTATAAGTAGGTGGGCGCCGATCCACCGAGACGCCGTGCGCCGGCGAGCATGTTGCCGTCGCCACGGGCCACGCGAGCCTGCCGCAGTGTGTCCGGGGCGTTCGTGGGACTGGTCCACGCTTAGAGGAAGAGAGAGGAGGAGCGGGGAGGCGCCAGAGAGGTCGCGCGTGCGAGGTTGCTCACTGGAGCCCGTGGTCGGCCGGTGCGCGTGCGAGCAGAGGTGAGAGAGGGGGAGAGAGGAGGGGGCCGACCGTCCAGCAGGTTGCGGACATCGAGGCAGCCTCGGGGGACACGATGGAGAGGCCCAAGGCTGTCGGACGCTCCTGATTGGAGGTGGCTACAGTGCGCCAGGGCACTGTAGCGTGCTCCAGAGCTTGAACCCTGCATGCCATGGCATGAACATGGTGTCATTGGCGTGTCCTCTTGTGTCCAGCAGTGCTAGGGGATAGTAAACAAAGGCGTGAAGGTCTTGGATGCTGTGGGGAGCCTTTGGAATGAGGAGAGAGGTGAAGGAGGAGGTGAAAACTGCTGTCCAGGAGAGTGAATTGGGGTTTTACCCCCTCCAATGATTGAGCTGAGGCCATAGAGAAGTTACTGGGGGTAGAAGATGATCAGGAGAAGCTGTGGTAGAAATTTGAAGTAAAGAGAAAAAGTAAAAGAGGTTCAAACACTGGTTTTGGTAAATGGACAAAAGGTGTTTGATCAGGTTTTGGGGAGGCAAATGACCTCCACTTGACATGGGACTTAACAGGATCAAATGTCACATATAATTGGGCTCCTCCACCAAAATTGAGCTCATTTGGGCAAAATTGCCAATGTAACTTTGGTGAACCCTAGAAATCAACAGGAAGGGTTTCACCTTGTTTGAGTTAAGAAAATCATCTCCCCTTGATGAACCACTTGGTGTAGCATCATAATTTGGGGTTATGATCATGCCCACAAAGTTTGAGGCCCCAGGTAAAAAGTTGGCAATGTAAAGTTGTTCAAATTTGAATTTGAACAGAAGTGGTTTTGGGGCACTTAGACCAAGTTATGCTTCTCCAAAACTTGTGCCATTTGGCATAGATGCATGATTACATCATTTTAGCATGTTCACCAAGTTTGAGAGCATTTGGACAGGTTTGGCAATGTAGAGTTGCTCAAACTTCAAATATGGACAGATTGGTTTTGAGGGGATTAGAGGATGTTTCCTTGATCTTCAAGGCACGAGGCTTTGCAAGATCATCATATATGTCATATATGACATGATAGAATTTCCCTGAAATTTTTGGAGAATATTTCCTTTGTAAATATTTCAAAATCTTGAAATATCCAGAAAGGGTTTTGGAAGGATTTGTCCAATATTTTGAACATGACCATGTGTTGAAACTCTTATATATGGACTATATATGTCCCATGAGTTTCCCTGAATTTTGGCAAATATTTTTGAAATAATTAAATAGTTTTTCCCTATTAAAGACCATTTCTGGCCTTAAGAAAAAGCTTTTAAATAAAATATAAAAATAACTTTTAAAATTATAACTTTGTGGTTTCTGGGAGTCCTATACCTAATAGGATTCAAATATACTTTTTGGAAGATTTTTCACACCCTAAATAAGGTACTTGTAGTGTAAACCTCTATTCAGGGGTTTTTGGAAAACTAATTTTAGAAAATACCATTTGGCCAAAATATTTTTATAAGAAAATTCTATACTGGTCTATACACATGGCATGATCATTGGGAAAAGGTTTTGGGTCAAGGAGATGAAGTATAAGAGTTGGAGGATTTATTTGATTTTTAGAGCACTAGCAAACAGCAGACAAAGGTCAAATCAAGCAAAGTCAAAAACACACAAAAGTTTTTTGTAAATCCACATTTTTAACATGATAAATAGCTTAAGCAAAGTGACATGAAAATCAGGGTGCGACATAAGTATATGTGAATGACATATTGTCGATCGGAAATGATGTAGAATTTTCTGGAAAGCATAAAGGAGTGTTTGAAAGGAGTTTTTCAAAGAAAGACCTTGGTGAAGCTTCTTACATATTGGGCATCAAGATCTATAGAGATAGATCAAGACGCTTGATAAGGCTTTCGATGAGTACATACCTTGATAAGATTTTGAAGTAGTTCAAAATGGATCAGTCAAAGAAGGAGTTCTTGCCTGACTTGTAAGGTGTGAAGTTGAGTAAGACTCAAAGCCAGACCACGGCAGAAAAATATAGAGAGAATGAAAGTCATTCCCTATGCCTCAGCCATAGGTTCTATAAAGTATGCCATGCTGTGTACCAAACATGTAGTGTACCTTGCCATGAGTTTGTCAAGGGGGTACAATAGTGATCCAGGAGTAGATCACTGTACATCGGTCAAAATTATCCTTAGTAAATGGATGACTAAGGAAATGTTTCTCGATTATGGAGGTGATAAAGAGTTCATCGTAAAGGGTTACGCTGATGCAAGCTTTGACACTAAATCCAGAAGACTCTAAGTATCAATCTGGATGCGTATTGAAAGTGGGAGCAATTAGCTAGAGTAGCTCTATGCAGAGCATTGTAGACATAGAAATTTGCGAAATACATACAGATCTGAATGTGACAGACCCGTTGACTAAACTTCTCTCACAAGCAAAACATGATCACACCTTATTACTCTTGGGTATTAATCACATAGCAATGTGAACTAGATTATTGACTCTAGTAAACCCTTTGGGTGTTGGTCACATGGCGATATGAACTATGGGTGTTATTCACATAACGATGTGAACTATCGGTATTAAATCACATGGCGATGTGAGCTAGATTATTGACTCTAGTGCAAGTGGGAGACTGAAGGAAATATGCCCTAGAGGCAATAATAAAGTTGTTATTTATGTTTCCTTATATCATGATAAATGTTTATTATTCATTCTAGAATTGTATTAATCGGAAACTTAGTACATGTGTGAATACATAGACAAACACAGAGTGTCCCTAGTATGCCTCTACTAGACTAGCTCATTGATCAAAGATGGTTATGTTTCCTAACCATAGACATGAGTTGTCATTTGATCAACGGGATCACATCATTAGGAGAATGATGTGATGGACTAGACCCATCCGTTAGCATAGCACTATGATCGTTTAGTTTTACTACTATTGCTTTCTCCATGACTTATACATGTTCCTATGACTATGAGATTATGCAACTCCCGAATACCGTAGGAACACCTTGTGTGCTATCAAACGTCACAACGTAACTGGGTGATCATAAAGATGCTCTACAGGTGTCTCCGAAAGTATTCATGGTGTTGGCATAGATCAAGACTAGGATTTGTCACTCCGAGTGTTGGAGAGGTATCTCTGGGCCCTCTCGGTAATGCACATCATAATAAGCCTTGCAAGCAAATGACTAATGAGCTAGTCACGAGATGATGTATTACGGAATGAGTAAAGAGACTTGCCGGTAACGAGATTGAACTAGGTATAGAGATACCGACGATCGAATCTCGGGCAAGTAACATACCGATGACAAAAGGAATAACGTATGTTGTTATGCGGTTTGACCGATAAATATCTTCGTAGAATATGTAGTATCCAATATGAGCATCCAGGTTCCGCTATTGGTTATTGATCGGAGATGAGTCTCGGTCATGTCTACATAGTTCTCGAACCCGTAGGGTCCGCACGCTTAACGTTTGATGACGATCGGTATTATGAGTTTATGAGTTTTGATGTACCGAATGTAGTTCGGAGTCCCGGATGACATCACGGACATGACGAGGAGTCTCGGAATGTCCGAGACATAAAGATTGATATATTTGACGACTATATTCGGACACCGGAAGTGTTCTGGAAAGTTTCGGAATTTACCGGAGTGCCGGGGGGGTTACCGGAACCCCCTGGGGGAATGGTGGGCCCTGGTGGGCCATAGGGGAAAGAGAGGGCAGAAGCCAGGAGGTGGCGCGCCCCCTCCCTAGGAGGAGTCCAAATAGGACTAGGGGAGGGGGGGCGCGGCCCCTCTTTCCCTCTCCCTCTCCCTCTCTTTCCTTCCCCCCTTTTCCATCTTTGGTAGGTTCCTACTAGGAATAGGATTGCAATCCTATTCCTAGTAGGATTGCAGCCCTAGCCACACCATAGGAGGGCCGGCCGGCCTCCCCCCTTGCTCCTTTATATACGAGGGCAAGGGGGCACCCAATGACACACAAGTTGAATTGTTCTAGCCGTGTGCGGTGCCCCCCTCCACAGAAACACACCTCGGTCATACCGTCGCAGTGCTTAGGCGAAGCCCTGCGCCGGTAGATACATCATATCCGTCACCACGCCGTTGTGCTGACGAAACTCTCCCGTGAAGCTCAACTGGATCAAGAGCTCGTGGGACGTCATCAAGCTGAACGTGTGCTGAACGCGGAGGTGCCGTACGTTCGGTGCTTGATCGGTTGGATCGCGAAGAAGTTCGACTACATCAACCGCGTCACTTGACGCTTCCGCTTCCGGTCTATGAGGGTACGTAGACACACCATTCCCTCTCGTTGCTATGCATCTGATAGATAGATCTTGCGTAATCGTAGGAAAATTTTAAAATACTACGTTCCCCATCACAAGGGGGTTCTGCTTGCCTGGCACTTCTGAAGATAGTAATAGTTCTTCATCGGTGTCATCGAACTCATCGTCGGAATCTCGTCTACTGAGAGGGGACAAAACCGGCAAACAAAGAAAGAACACAATCAATGCAATGCGACAATATGATGCTTTATCATGACATGGCAATATGCTGTTGATTGAGCTAATGCAACTTAGCAACACAAATAAATGAAGTTGGTTTGAACCAAAGGTTCAAATTCAAACTTCATATGTGATTATTCAAATGTCATTTATTCAAATTGTCCTAAACAGTGGTTGTAAGTTGTTCAAACATGCATGAAAATGCCATAAACAGATTCCTTGAATTTTTCTGATCATTTTTCATATATAAATTATTTTCATTGGAGTTCTAGATTATTTTCTATGATTTTTTGAAGTTAGAGCATTTTCTAAAATAAATAAATCATTTCTAATTTATTTAAAATTCCAGAAAGGCTTTATGACATCATAGTGACATCATCACTACGTCAGCGAGTCAAAAGCGCCATCCCAGGTCAAACCTGACCTGTGGGTCCAGCATGTCAGTGTAACAAGGCAGGATTTGAGGCTGACTAGTGGGTCCCACGTGTCAGAGACTAGGGGCTAAACCTATATAAAATAAATCTAAACTATTTTAGTTAACAGGGTGGGCCCCACCTGTCATAGGCTCACAGTTAACCGGGGGTTAATCCCGTGTTGACTGGGATTTGACCCGCAAGGGGGCCCAGAAGTCAGTGGGTCAAGGGAGTAATTTAGTCGGGCAGGTTAGTGGCTAACGACGTGTTTAGCTGGCGGCTAATCGCCAGCGCTAAGCAGTGCACGGCGGCGATCACCGGCCGGCCGTTTCCGGCCATGGCTGGTGGCGCGGGTGGGTGCGCTGGGACGTCTGCAGTGCGGCGCGTCCAACGGTGGTCATTGCAGCCGCCCATGTGGGGTGTAGCGACGGCAGCGACGGGCGAAGCGGCGGCCTTGTTTCGGTGGTGCTCGGGCGCGGAGCTGCGGGTTGCTAGCGACGCAGCGGAGCGGCGGGGATGCATCAGTGGAGCACCCGGAGCACGACGGGCAGCGGTAGGAGGCGGGACGAGCTCGGTGTGAAGCAGAGCTTCGGCCATGGCGGACGGCGGCGCTCGGTGCTTGCGGGGCAGCGGCTACAGGTCGCGCGCGAGGAGACAAGACGGAGGGGAGAGGGCAGTGGCTCACAGTGAATCGAACGGTGTGGACAAAGGGGGCGGGGAGGCGTCTGAGCGAGCGGGGCGGCGAGGCGGATCTCGGTGACCCGAGGTTGAAGAAGGCGACGGTGGCGGCGTTCCAGGTCGTCCGGCGTCGCGTGAGTCGATGGAGACGTTAGGGGCATCGTGGCGGTGCTCTTAGACACGCCAGGGAATCGAGGGGAAGACGGTGGCTACGCGTGCGGCAACGGCAAGCTGGCGGCGGCTTTGGCCATAGCGGGAGAGGACGAGGGAGAGAGCAGAGGAGGGAAGAGTGGTGTCTAGGGGGTCGAGGCAGCGCCAAGGAGAAGATGCGAGGCGTCGTGGTGGCGCAGACGACGCAGGCACGCGGGGAGGTGCGTGGCGCGCACGGCACGCGTGCGCTGTCCATCCTCTGCCTACTGGCAGAGGTAGGGGGTGACTGGCTGAGGCCAGGTGGGCTGGGCCGGCTCAGGTGAGCCCAGGTAAGCTTCCCTCCTTACCACATTTTTGTTTCTCTTTTCACTTTTTGTTTTCTATTTTGATTTGAATCTTGCCACTGTTTGAAATTTCAACAGTTTCAAACCAGTGCCAAAAACCCTCTGAACAATTTTATGTTGCTAGATGGACTTTTCCAAAATCACATAAAACATTTCAAAGTTATTTGAAAATAGATTCTATATATTATGAATATAATTCCAAATTCAAATACAATAATAATTTAAATTCCATGCCCAAAATATTCCACAAAGATGTCCATTATTTTTGGTTTGCTGCAAAAGCCTTGCCAAAAATATCCAACAAATATTAGGAACATTTTGGAAACATTGAATGCAATTTTTTTGACTGGACCTATTTGAAAATTGAAGTGCTAGGGTTTGAACAATCCCCATTTCAACCTTCAAAGGAAAATAGACATGATGCATGATGCTGAAGGAAATATGCCCTAGAGGCAATAATAAAGATGTTATTTGTATTTCCTTATATCATGATAAATGTCTTTTATTCATGCTAGAATTGTATTAACCGGAAACTTAGTACATGTGTGGATACATAGACAAAACAGTATGTCCCTAGTATGCCTCTACTATACTAGCTCATTGATCAAAGATGGTTATGTTTCCTAACCATAGACATGAGTTGTCATTTGATCAACGAGATCACATCATTAGGAGAATGATGTGATGGACAAGACCCATCCGTTAGCATAGCACTATGATCGTTAAGTTTTACTGCTATTGCTTTCTTCATGACTTATACATGTTCCTATGACTATGAGATTATGCAACTCCCAAATACCGTAGGAACACCTTGTGTGCCATCAAACGTCACAACGTAACTGGGTGATCATAAAGATGCTCTACAGGTGTCTCCGAAAGTATTCGTGGTGTTGGCATAGATCAAGATTAGGATTTGTCACTCCGAGTGTCGGAGAGGTATCTCTGGGCCCTCTCGGTAACACACATCACTATAAGCCTTGCAAGCAAAAGACTAATGAGTTAGTCACGAGATGATGTGTTACGGAACAAGTAAAGAGACTTGCCGGTAACGAGATTGAACTAGGTATAGAGATACCGACGATCGAATCTCGGGCAAGTAACATACCGTTTGACAAAAGGAACAACGTATGTTGTTATGCGGTTCTGACCGATAAAAGATCTTCGTAGAATATGTAGGAGCCAATATGAACATCCAGGTTCCGCTATTGGTTATTGACCGGAGATAAGTCTCGGTCATGTCTACATAGTTCTCGAACCCGTAGGGTCCGCACGCTTAACGTTTGATGACGATCGGTATTATGAGTTTATGAGTATTGATGTACCGAAGGTAGTTCGGAGTCCCGGATGAGATCACGGACATGACGAGGAGTCTCGGAATGTCCGAGACATAAAGATTGATATATTGGACGGCTATATTCGGACACCGGAAGTATACCGGAAAAGTTTCGGATTTATCGGGAATGCCGGAGGGGGTTACCGGAACCCCCTACGAGAGGGGATGGTCCATAGTGGGCCTAAAGGGAAAGAGAGAGGCAGCCCATAGGGCTGGCCGGCGCCCCCACCTAGGGTTCCTAGTTGGACTAGGATTGGGGGGGGGGGCGCCACCTCTCCTATTCATTTCCCCCTTCTTCCTTTTGGTGAATCCTACTAGGAATAGGATTGCAATCCTATTCCTAGTAGGACTCCTTCCCTAGCCGCACCAGGAAGGGCCGGCCGGCCTCCCTCCCTTGCTCCTTTATATACGGGGGCAGGGGGGCACCCAAAAGACACACAAGTTGAATTGTTTTAGCCGTGTGCGGTGCCCCCCTCCATAGAATCACACCTCGGTCATACCGTCGCGGAGCTTAGGCGAAGCCCTGCGCCGGTGAACACATCATATCCGTCACCACGCCGTCGTGCTGACGAAACTCTCCCGTGAAGCTCAACTGGATCAAGAGCTCGTGGGACGTCATCAAGCTGAACGTGTGCTGAACGCGGAGGTGCCGTACGTTCGGTGCTTGATCGGTTGGATCGCGAAGAAGTTCGACAACATCAACCACGTCACTTGACGCTTCCGCTCCCGGTCTACGAGGGTACGTAGACACACTCTTCCCTCTCGTTGCTATGCATCTGGTAGACAGATCTTGCGTGATCGTAGGAAAATTTTAAAATACTACGTTCCCCAACAGTGGTATCAGAGCCAGGTCTATGCGTAGATAATATGCACGAGTAGAACACAATGAGTTGTGGGCGATACTAGTCATACTGCTTACCAGCATGTCATACTTTGCTTCGGCGGTATTGTGAGATGAAGCGGCCCGGACCGACATTACGCGTACGCTTACGCGAGACTGGTTTCACCGTTACGAGCACTCGTTGCTTAAAGGTGACTGGCGGGTGTCTGTCTCTCTCACTTTAGCTGAATCAAGTGTGGCTACGCCCGGTCCTTGTGAAGGTTAAAACAGCACATACTTGACGAAACATCGTTGTGGTTTTGCATGCGTAGGTAAGAACGGTTCTTGCTAAAGCCCGTAGCAGCCACGTAAAACTTGCAACAAACAAAGTAGAGGACGTCTAACTTGTTTTTGCAGGGCATGTTGTGATGTGATATGGTCAAGACATGATGAGTTATACGGTTTTGTATAAGATGATCATGTTTTGTATAGTTATCGGCAACTGGCAGGAGCCATATGGTTGTCGCTTTATTGTATGAAATGCAATCGCCATGTAATTGCTTTACTTTATCACTAAACGGTAGCGATAGTCGTAGAAGCAATAGTTGGCGAGACGACAATGATGCTACGATGGAGATCAAGGTGTCGCGCCGGTGACGAAGGTGATCATGACGGTGCTTTGGAGATGGAGATCAAAAGCACAAGATGATGATGGCCATATCATGTCACATATTTTGATTGCATGTGATGTTTATCTTATTATGCTTCTTATTTTGCTTAGAACGATGGTAGCATTATAAGATGATCCCTTACTAAATTTCATGGTATAAGTGTTCTCCCTGAGTATGCACCGTTGCGAAAGTTCGTCTTGCCGAGACACCACGTGATGATCGGGTGTGATAAGCTCTACGTTCAAATACAACGGGTGTAAGCCAGTTTTGCACACGCAGAATACTCGGGTTAAACTTGATGAGCCTAGCATATACAGATATGGCCTCGGAACACTGGAGACCGAAAGGTCGAGCGTGAATCATATAGTAGATATGATCAACATAAGATGTTCACCATTGAGACTACTCCATCTCACGTGATGATCGGACATGGTTTAGTTGATTTGGATCACGTGATCATTTAGATGACCAGAGGGATGTCTATCTAAGTGGGAGTTCTTTAAATTAATATGATTAAATTAAACTTTAATTTATCATGAACTTAATCCTGATAGTTTTGCATATCTATGTCGTTGTAGATCAATGGCCCGTGCTACCGTTCCTTTGAATTTTAATGCATTCCTAGAGAAAGCTAAGTTGAAAGATGATGGTAGCAATTACACGGACTGGGTCCGTAACCTGAGGATTATCCTCATTGCTGCACAGAAGAATTATGTCCTTGAAGCACCGCTAGGTGACAAGCCCCCTTCCGCTAATGCAGACGCTTTGAACGTTTGGCAGTCGCGGTCTGATGACTACACGATAGTTCAGTGTGCCATGCTTTACGGCTTAGAACCAGGACTTCAACGACGTTTTGAACGTCATGGAACATATGAGATGTTCCAGGAGTTGAAGTTAATATTTCAAGCAAATGCCCGAATTGAGAAATATGAGATTTCCAATAAGTTCTACAGCTGCAAAATGGAGGAGAATAGTTCTATCAGTGAACACTTGCTCAGAATGTCTGGGTACTACAATCATATGACTCAACTTGGTTGCAAAGTTGACGAGGATAGTGTTATTGATAGAGTTCTTCAATCACTGCCACCAAGTTATAAAGGCTTCGTGATGAACTATAACATGCAAGGGATGCAAAAGACAATTCCCGAGCTCTTCGCTATGCTCAAAGCTGCGGAGGTAGAAATCAAAAAGGAGCATCAAGTGTTGATGGTTAGCAAGACCACTAGTTTCAAGAAAAAGGGCAAGGGAAAGAAAGGGAACTTCAAAAAGAATAGCAAGTCAGTTGCTACTTCCACGAAGAAACCCAAATCTAGAGCCAAGCCTGAAACTGAGTGCTTCTACTGCAAGGGGACTGTACACTGGAAGCGGAACTGCCCCAAGTATTTGGCGGATAAGAAGGATGGCAAGATGAACAAAGGTATATGTGATATACATGTTATTGATGTGTACCTTACTAATGCTCGTAGTAGTACCTGGGTATTTGATACCGGTTCGGTTGCTAATATTTGTAACTCGAAACAGGGACTACGGATTAAACGAAGATTAGCTAAGGATGAGGTGACAATGCGCGTGGGAAATGGTTCCAAAGTCGATGTGATCACCGTCGGCACGCTACCTCTACATCTACCTTCGGGATTAGTTTTAGACCTAAATAATTGTTATTTGGTGCCAGCGTTGAGCATGAACATTATATCTGGATCTTGTTTATTGCGAGACGGTTATTCATTTAAATCAGAGAATAATGGTTGTTCTATTTTAATGAATAATATCTTTTATGGTCATGCACCCTTAAAGAGTGGTCTATTCTTATTGGATCTCGATTGTAGTGATACACATATTCATAATATTGAAACCAAAAGATGCAAGGTTAATAATGATAGTGCAACTTATTTGTGGCACTGCCGTTTAGGTCATATTGGTGTAAAACGCATGAAGAAACTCCATAAAGATGGACTTTTGGAATCACTTGATTATGAATCACTTGGTGCTTGCGAACCATGCCTCATGGGCAAGATGACTAAAACTCCGTTCTCCGGAACTATGGAGCGAGCAACAGATTTGTTGGAAATCATACATACTGATGTATGTGGACCAATGAGTGTTGATGCTCGCGGCGGGTATCGTTATTTTCTGACCTTCACTGATGATTTGAGCAGATATGGGTATATCTACTTAATGAAGCACAAGTCTGAAACATTTGAAAAGTTCAAAGAATTTCAGAGTGAAGTAGAGAATCATCGTAACAAGAAAATAAAGTTTCTACGATCAGATCGTGGAGGAGAATATTTGGAGTTACGAGTTTGGTCTTCATTTGAAACAATGTGGAATAGTTTCACAACTCACGCCACCTGCAACACCACAGCGTAATGGTGTGTCCGAACGTCGTAATCGTACTTTATTAGATATGGTGCGATCAATGATGTCTCTTACCGATTTACCACTATAGTTTTGGGGTTATGCTTTAGAGACAGCTGCATTCACGTTAAATAGGGCACCATCTAAATCCGTTGATACGACACCTTATGAACTATGGTTTGGCAAGAAACCAAAGTTGTCGTTTCTTAAAATTTGGGGCTGCGATGCTTATGTGAAAACACTTCAACCTGATAAGCTCGAACCCAAGTCGGAAAAATGTGTCTTCATAGGATACCCAAAAGAGACTGTTGGGTACACCTTCTATCACAGATCCGAAGGCAAAATATTCGTTGCTAAGAACGGATCCTTTCTAGAAAAAGAGTTTCTCTCGAAAGAAGTGAGTGGGAGGAAAGTAGAACTTGATGAGGTAATTGTACCTTCTCCCGGATTGGAAAGTAGTACATCACAGGAAATTGTTCCAATGATTCCTACACCAATTAGTGAGGAAGTTAATGATAATGATCATGATACTTTGGATCAAGTTTCTGCTGAACGTCGTAGATCAACCAGAGTACGTTCTGCACCAGAGTGGTACGGCAACCCAGTTCTGGAAATCATGTTACTAGACCATGATGAACCTACGAACTATGAGGAAGCGATGATGAGCCCAGATTCCGCAAAATGGCTTGAAGCCATGAAATCTGAGATGGGATCCATGTATGAGAACAAAGTATGGACTTTGGTTGACTTGCCCGATGATCGGCAAGCCATCGAAAATAAATGGATCTTCAAGAGGAAGACCGACGCAGACGGTAATATTACTGTTTACAAAGCTCGACTTGTTGCGAAAGGTTTTCGACAAGTTCAAGGAGTTGACTACGATGAGACTTTCTGACCTGTAGCGATGCTTAAGTCTGTCCGAATCATGTTAGCAATTGCCGCATTTTATGATTATGAAATCTGGCAAATGGATGTCAAAACTGCATTCCTAAATGGATATCTCAAAGAAGAGTTGTATATGATCCAACCAGAAAGTTTTGTCGATCCAAAAGGTGCTAACAAAGTATGCAAGCTCCAGCGATCCATCTATGGACTGGTGCAAGCATCTCGGAGTTGGAATATACGCTTTGATGAGGTGATCAAAGCATATGGTTTTATACAGACTTTTGGAGAAACCTGTATTTACAAGAAAGTGAGTGGGAGCTCTGTAGCATTTCTAATATTATATGTAGATGACATATTGTTGATTGGAAATGATATAGAATTTCTGGATAGCATAAAAGGATACTTGAATAAAAGTTTTTCAATGAAAGACCTCGGTGAAGCTGCTTATATATTAGGTATCAAGATCTATAGAGATAGATCAAGACGCTTAATTGGACTTTCACAAAGCACATACCTTGATAAGATTTTGAAGAAGTTCTAAATGGATCAGTCAAAGAAAGGGTTCTTGCCTGTTTTACAAGGTATGAAGTTGAGTAAGACTCAATGCCCGACCACTGCAGAAGATAGAGAGAAAATGAAAGTCATTCCCTATGCCTCAGCCATAGGATCTATCATGTATGCAATGCTGTGTACCAGACCTGATGTGTGCCTTGCTATAAGTCTAGCAGGGAGGTACCAAAGTAATCCAGGAGTGGATCACTGGACAGCGGTCAAAAACATCCTAAAGTATCTGAAAAGAACAAAGGATATGTTTCTCGTATATGGAGGTGACAAAGAGCTCGTCGTAAACGGTTACGTCGATTCTAGCTTTGACACTGATCCGGATGACTCAAAGTCACAAACCGGATATGTGTTTTTATTGAACGGTGGAGCTGTCAGTTGGTGCAGTTCCAAGCAGAGCGTCGTGGCGGGATCGACATGTGAAGCGGAATACATAGCTGCTTCGGAAGCAGCAAATGAAGGAGTCTGGATGAAGGAGTTCATTTCCGATCTAGGTGTAATACCTAGTGCATCGGGTCCAATGAAAATCTTTTGTGACAACACTGGAGCCATAGCCTTGGCGAAGGAATCCAGGTTTCACAAGAGAACAAAGCACATCAAAAGACGCTTCAATTCCATCCGCGATCTAGTCAAGGAGGGAGACATAGAGATTTGCAAAATACATACGGATCTGAATGTTGCAGACCCGTTGACTAAGCCTCTTCCACGGGCAAAACATGATCAGCACCAGGACTCCATGGGTGTGAGGATCATCACTTTGTAATCTAGATTATTGACTCTAGTTCAAGTGGGAGACTGAAGGAAATATGCCCTAGAGGCAATAATAAAGATGTTATTTGTATTTCCTTATATCATGATAAATGTCTTTTATTCATGCTAGAATTGTATTAACCGGAAACTTAGTACATGTGTGGATACATAGACAAAACAGTATGTCCCTAGTATGCCTCTACTAGACTAGCTCATTGATCAAAGATGGTTATGTTTCCTAACCATAGACATGAGTTGTCATTTTATCAACGGGATCACATCATTAGGAGAATGATGTGATGGACAAGACCCATCCGTTAGCATAGCACTATGATCGTTAAGTTTTACTGCTATTGCTTTCTTCATGACTTATACATGTTCCTATGACTATGAGATTATGCAACTCCCGAATACCGTAGGAACACCTTGTGTGCCATCAAACGTCACAACGTAACTGGGTGATCATAAAGATGCTCTACAGGTGTCTCCGAAAGTATTCGTGGTGTTGGCATAGATCAAGATTAGGATTTGTCACTCCGAGTGTCGGAGAGGTATCTCTGGGCCCTCTCGGTAACACACATCACAATAAGCCTTGCAAGCAAAAGACTAATGGGTTAGTCACGAGATGATGTGTTACGGAACGAGTAAAGAGACTTGCCGGTAACGAGATTGAACTAGGTATAGAGATACCGACGATCGAATCTCGGGCAAGTAACATACCGTTTGACAAAAGGAACAACGTATGTTGTTATGCGGTTCTGACCGATAAAAGATCTTCGTAGAATATGTAGGAGCCAATATGAACATCCAGGTTCCACTATTGGTTATTGACCGGAGATAAGTCTCGGTCATGTCTACATAGTTCTCGAACCCGTAGGGTCCGCACGCTTAACGTTTGATGACGATCGGTATTATGAGTTTATGAGTATTGATGTACCGAAGGTAGTTCGGAGTCCCGGATGAGATCACGGACATGACGAGGAGTCTCGGAATGTCCGAGACATAAAGATTGATATATTGGACGGCTATATTCGGACACCGGAAGTATACCGGAAAAGTTTCGGATTTATCGGGAATGCCGGAGGGGGTTACCGGAACCCCCTACGGGAGGGGATGGTCCATAGTGGGCCTAAAGGGAAAGAGAGAGGCAGCCCATAGGGCTGGCCGGCGCCCCCACCTAGGGTTCCTAGTTGGACTAGGATTGGGGGGGGGGGGCGCCACCTCTCCTATTCCTTTCCCCCTTCTTCCTTTTGGTGAATCCTACTAGGAATAGGATTGCAATCCTATTCCTAGTAGGACTCCTTCCCTAGCCGCACCAGGAAGGGCCGGCCGGCCTCCCTCCCTTGCTCCTTTATATACGGGGGTAGGGGGGCACCCAAAGACACACAAGTTGAATTGTTTTAGCCGTGTGCGGTGCCCCCCTCCATAGAATCACACCTCGGTCATACCGTCGCGGAGCTTAGGCGAAGCCCTGCGCCGGTGAACACATTATATCCGTCACCATGCCGTCGTGCTGACGAAACTCTCCCGTGAATCTCAACTGGATCAAGAGCTCGTGGGACGTCATCAAGCTGAACGTGTGCTGAACGCGGAGGTGCCGTACGTTCGGTGCTTGATCGGTTGGATCGCGAAGAAGTTCGACAACATCAACCGCGTCACTTGACGCTTCCGCTCCCGGTCTACGAGGGTACGTAGACACACTCTTCCCTCTCGTTGCTATGCATCTGGTAGACAGATCTTGCGTGATCGTAGGAAAATTTTAAAATACTACGTTCCCCAACAGATGCACTCAAGGGCAACTAATTACAAGCAAGAGAACAAGGGCTGATCTAGGGCTGTGACTCCTCCGCCATTAGAGCCTCAACCCGAACTCCTGCAAACACAAATGGAAGAGAGGGAAGAAAGGAAAAGAAGAGAGGCCATGTGAGAGGAAGGAGAAGTAGCTCCTCGGCCGTTTTATAGCTCGAGATCGGTGTACGGTGGGCGAAGTCCACCAGCGCCGCTCGTCGCTCGACCGCCGGTGTTCGGAGGCGAATCCGCGAGCAGTGCCGACAGCACGCTGGCCTGCGAAGTGAGTGCACGCTGCACCGGCAGCTAGCACGCCGCGCACTACGGCAGTACGGCCTAGATGCCCTACGAGCTAGCCGTCGCCGGTGGAGAAAGTGCGGGAAAGCGCGCAGGAGAGAGGAGAAGAGAGAACCAGAGGAGGAAGAAGAGGCTGACATTGGGCCCAGGCCCCACCTGTCAGCCAGTCAGAGCACTGTGCTCTCGGGTGCAACCGGCGTATTTGTAAATTTAGAAAAAAAAAGATACCATTTCTAAATTTACTATGACCCATAGTAGAAATATCTCTTTTTTCCACGACAGAAGATTTTTCTTTCGCCCGTGCCACGCCAGTGTTTAACACTGCAGTTTGCATCACTTTTTACCCTTACAATGTTATAGTTTTTGTTTGCATAATTAGAGGAGTAAAACATTGCTAATATCTTTTGAAGCAGTGGTAGACCTTATAGCAACCGTTAACAAATCTTGAGGGCGAGATTTTTCTTAAGGGGGGTAGTGTTGTAACACCCCAAAAATTTAGCAATGTTTTATTAAATAAAATTTTGCCAGTAAATTAAAAATTTTACCTTTTGCTATATGTTCCTTGGTTTTCAGAACCTTTCTTGTTCTGTCATGTTGAAATTTTACCCCTAGTAAAAACTGTCCAGCTAATGCTAGATTCTCCTTTGCACCCCTTTAAAAACTTTGCTCATATCAACAGGATTAATTATATATTGGTCTCCCTAATTTTCTTTTCTATATAAATGGTTAAACCTAGTTTTAAGGCCTCTTTTAAACTGCAACCTCTTGATAAATTTATTTATAATTCCAACCAAAAATTGGAGATGTCTAGTAATGCTACTAGATCACTTTTATGCAAGAATATAGTTATTTCATTTAATATGTTGAGCTCCACAACTTATTTGCCAATCTGGTTCAGTAGGCCATATTGCACTACAACCCCTTTAAATATTCCTTTGATGCTTCCACCAAAATTATGGGAGGTTCATATCAGTGTGTTATTCAACTTTTTGCAAAAACCCATCTTGGTCCTTTGGAAATTTTGAGTGTACCAACCTCTTTTCCATTCTGGTCCAGTTTGGTGATTTGCACTGCAACCCTAGTCTATTTTGCCCCAGTGCCTTTGAACTTCCTCATGCTTATAGTCTCTCTTGCAAAACCCTTAAGTCCAGAAGAGTGGGCCTATTGGGATAGTATTGGTTCATGGAATAGTGCTCTGCATTTTCTGTCCAGAATTGAAATCTTGCAAAACTTGCACTAACAAGTTTTTGCTTTTGATGAACTAACCTCACCATCTTTTTACTCATCTAAGGAGACATCCATCTGGTAAGTTTGGCCACCCCAAGAGCTTGCTAGATGCCACTGGCATTTTGTCAAACACCCTGAGTGCATGGCCATATTTGGCTTAGCTTCTGGTTCATTTTATGAACTTGATCCCCTGGCTAAACCAACATGTCCCATGAGTTTGTCCCAACCTTTAGCCTAACCCTGCTGACCCCCTTGCGGTTTGAAGCTCCCTAGCACACATTGGCATATCGCCGAGCACGTTGCGTGCGTGCTCTGGGCGCGCCTAGAGCGCGCGTTTTGCACGTGCGTGCGCTCGGGTCGCCGTGTCGCACCCCTGGCCCCAACTCACCTGCAGAGCCTCACCTGACCTTATACGCACCCAGGTACACGCCAAGCCGCCACTGGGACTCCACAGCGTCGCCGTCAGAGCGCTTTTGGCGGCACGCCGGCGAGCACAGTGGCTCTCTGCCACGGTCGGCGCCGCCCAAGCCACGCGCGCTCGCCAGCTGCCCCCTGGAGCAGTACGAGCTCATCCGCAGGCCTGTCCGCTAGCTCTCGTCGCCGCCACGTCGCCTGCTGCTACAGATTGGCGGTCGCCGGCGAGCTTATCCCCTACCGCCGCTGAACCGCCATGACTCACCTATTTAAAGGTGTCCCGCAGCTCCCCGCAGCATCAGACCATCACTAGGTACCCCGCAGAGCAGCCCCGTGGCAGCCATTCGCCCCCCGGAAGCTTCCTTCTTCATCTTCGGCGAACACGGCCGCCGTCTCTTCCTTGAGCAATCTGGCGCCACCAGAGCCTTCCCCGCCCGTCCCACACCACCGTCGCCTTCCCCTCGACCTTGCGGTGCTGCCCGACCCCTCCAACACGATCAAAACCCACTGCATCGCAAAGCCCCAAACCCACCCGAAGCTTCCTCCGCCGCGGAGCTCACCGCCGGCGACTCCCTCCGCCCCCTCGACCAATCGGCTACAGGGAGGACCGCACCAACCCCGCGGATCCATTCCCGCACTCAGTAACCCTCGAGGAGCCTTGGTTCGCCGGCGACGATCGCCGGAGTCCCGCCTCCGTTCGGGCAAAGGAAGAGAAGGGGGGAAACGACTAGTCAAACCTGACTAGTGGGCCCCTTGGACCCACTGTCAGTGACCCAGCCTCGCGCCCACGCGCGCATAAGTGGAGGCGCAAACCCCAGAGTACGTCTCCACTACTTCGAAAGCGTATTCTCAGCCGAAACGTTTTCTTTCTGTTTTAGGTTAAAAATCAGATTTGACCAAACTTTGACTGGCTTTAACTTTTTAACCATAGCTCCAAATGACTTGATTCTTTTTCTGTTGTTTCCCAAATATTGTCTAGTTTATTTTCATATTTATATGTAAATTTTCTAGACAACTTTTTGGGGGTGTTCTAAGTCTATGTATTTTTTCCTTTTCATTCCTTAGGGATTTTTGAAGAGGGAGAAAACTTCCAAAATTCTTGGAATGCTTTTCTCCTCCCCTCTACTTGAAGGCAAGCATCTTGAACCCCGTGATAATACACTTTGTGTGTTTTTTGCTTTAATCTCAAGAACTCCATTAATATGCCAAAAATGGAGCATCATTATTTCATGTGGAGATCATACTCTTGCATATCAACTTGTGGTGAATAATCCTTTTCAGTCATGTATGTGGTATTGGTGACAGCCACCACTCCTCATGCCACATATGCCTGGTGATAGTTCGGATGAAGTCCGAAGGAAGGTTGTGTTTCGGTGAACCGACCGCGTGACCGACATCTCGTTGTGACGAGGTTGTGCAATGAGGTAGCATGTAGCATGAGGGGTGTGACCCTGTCAGGGAGCTGTGAGAGTATTGTGGCACTAACCATGCAGAAAATACATGAACCTCCTGAATCGACCATAGAGCGAGTCTTGCTCCGGTAACCCCCATACTTGTTTCGTACTACCACGTGTCCCTGCTACAGGTAGGGTGCGGTTCAGTAAATTTGTTGATCCCTGTTCCATCACACACCATACAGAGAGGCCACGGTGGAAGATACCGGCTGCATCCAGTAGGCAGGCTACCTGGTCCGGGGGCATGGGTGTTTCGGTTGTAGCCGAAGGGGATAGCTTCCCCAGTTTTTCACGCGCATTATAAATTGTTATGATCCCATGCTAGTCGAGGTTGTAGCCTCCCCACTTAAAGCTTGGCTTAACTAGTGCCGAGGGTGATTCCAGACACCGGTAAGTTAGGCTGGTGTGTGCAGTCAGGTGTGTCTTCAAATCAAAAGGCCGTAGACGGAATTAGTCCAGAGGGACTATAGAAAATCCGTTATTCATGGGTAAAGAGTACACCCTCTGTAGAGATATATAAACCTATTCGAATAGCCGTGTCCATGGTTAAGGACTATAGTCTGGGATGGGTCGAGTGTCAGTCTTAGTGTCGGTCTTCGGAGGAGAAATCTATTGAACCAGAATATTAATTATGACCTGTGACAGGTAATGATTGTGATTCATCTTTATTATGGACTGACCTTTCATCTATTGAGACAAGGAGTATCCTTGGGACGGTTCTACCTCCCGGATATTCACTATTATTTATTTTGCTTTATAAGCCCTTTCTGTGATGTCGCTCAGACGTCCGACTGTGGCATTCTTTTTATTTATAAGCCCTTTCTGTGATGTCGCTCAGACGTCCGACTGTGGCATTCTTTTTATTTATAAGCCCTTTCTGTGATGTTGCTTAGACGTCCGACTGTGGCATTCTTTTTATTTATAAGCCCTTTCTGTGATGTCGCTCAGACGTCCGCCTGTGGCATTCTCTTTATTTACTAAGCCCTTTTCGTGGTATCGCTCAGACGCCCAACTGCGGCACGTTTTCGTTCTCTTTTATTTTTATTCTACTTCTATATCTCCCTGAATGCATATGCATAGTCTTATATGTTCATACAAACGAATTGCATGCATCACAAACGGTTATATCAAATTTAACATCGTGACCATAAAATATTTGCAAGCATGATTTTATTTCACCCATGTTAAAAATGTTTGCGAGTACATTCAAAGTACTCACCGGCTTGTCCCTGGCTATTGTCTTGGCCAGATTCCTTGCATGGGAAGGAACGACGTGATGCCACCCCGGAGCCTACACTATTGGAGTTAGCAGCCCCGTGAAGATAGGTGTTATCCCGGTCAGCCGTTCCTGTGGGAAATGGAGCCCCATAGTCATCGACGATCCAAAAACCGCTTCAGCCATCATTCACTAAAAAGCTTGTGTTGTACTCTCAGGCCAGAATGGTCTTGTACTACATATTTTGCACTTTGCTTGGAGTTTCTGTAACCAGTTGGTGCCTCATCAGCTAATAGTAATCCTGGGGCTGGTGAGCACAAGGTCCGAATTTTGGGGATTCAATACCCCGAAATCCCGGTCCTGACAGGTACTTCGGATGCCACTATGATAGAACATTCTTGAAAGTAGTGTCGAAGCTTCCGAGATGCCATGAATACCGCATAGGCAATTTTTAGGTAATGGGGGTATCGTGACTTGCACGGTGTGAGAACCTCAGATACATAGTACATGGGTTTTTGAAATAGGAATTTATGTCCCTCTTCATCTCGTTCCATGACGAGCACCGCACTCACTACCTAATGAGTGGCGGAGATATAAAGCAGCATTGGCTCGCCAATGTCTGGAGCGGCTAGGATTGGGTTACCTGCTAATAAGGTTTTTATTTCCTCTAGTCCGGTCGTTACCGCATCCGTCCATTCAAAGTTGTCTGTGCACCGCAGCAGTCTATAAAGTGGTAGTGCTTTCTCCCCTAATATGGAGATAAAGCGGCTCAAGGCCGCTATGCAACTTGCTAGCTTTTGCACTTGTTTGAGATTGGTTGGTGTGGTTAGCTGTGATAGGGCCCAGATTTTAGCTGGGTTCGCTTCTATTCCTCTATGGGATACAATGAACCCTAATAGCTTTCCAGCCGGAACGCCGAAGACACATTTTTCTGGATTAAGCCATATGTCATATATTCATAAATTATCGAATGTAAGGCGGATATGATCCTCCAAAGTTTCGACGTGTTTGGTCTTGATGACTACATCATCAACATATGCCTCCATTGTCTTGCCAATTTGTTTTTCTAAGCATGTTTGAATCATGCGGTGATATGTGGCAGCAGCGTTTTTGAGTCCAAATGGCATAGTGTTAAAGCAAAAAGGGTCATACAGAGTGATGAATGTGATAGTGGCCTGATCGGATTCCTTCATTTTTATTTGATGGTATCCGGAGTAGGCGTCGAGGAAACAGAACGAGTCATGTCCTGCGGTTGCATCGATAATTTGATCAATGCGGGGCAGAGGAAAGGGATCCTTAGGGCAGGCCTTGTTTAGGACCGTGAAGTTGACACAAAGGCGCCAGGATTTGTCCTTCTTTGGCACCATCACCAGGTTGGCGAGCCACTACGGGTGTTTAATTTCCCATATGAATCCAACTTCCAATAGTTTGACTAGCTCTTCCCCCATAGCCTATCTGTTGGGTTCAGAAAATCATCGTAATGATTGCTTGACTGGCTTGAACCCTTTGATAATGTTGAGGCTGTGTTCGGCCAGTCTGCGTGGGATTCCTGTCATATATGAAGGATGCCAAGCGAAAATATCCCAATTTTTGCGAAGGAAGGCGCGTAAAGCGCTGTCTACTGCCGGATCCAGCTATGCCCCAATAGATGCCGTTTATTAGGGTCCCTTGGGTGCACTTGGAATTTCACAATTTCATCTGCTAGCTTAAAAGAGGTAGATTTCGATCGTTTGTCAAGGACTACATCGTCCCTGTCTACCGTAGATCGTAATGTGGTTAATTCTTCCGCCGCAAGGGCTTCAGATAATGCCTCTAGAGCTAAAGATGCGGTTTTCTTCTCGGCGCGGAGTGCTCTATCCCGATCACTTGCAACTATTACTATTCCATTGGGCCCTGGCATCTTAAGCTTCATGTACCCATAATCGGGTATAGCCTGAAAGCATGAGAAAGCGTCTCGCCCTAAAAGGGCGTGGTATCCGCTGTTGAAGGGGACAATGTGGAAGAGTAGTTCCTCTGACTTGTAGTTCTCGGGTGTACCGAATACTACATCAAACTTAATGCTTCCCGAACACTGGGCTTCCCGACTAGGGATGATTCCTCGAAAGGTTGTATTACTTTATTCAATGCGGGATTTATCAATCTGCATTTTTGCAAGCGTGTCCTCGTATATGAGGTTGAGTCTGCTGCCTCCGTCCATGAGTACTTTAGTGAGGCAGAAGCTATCTACTATGGGGTTTGGTACGAGAGCGGCTGTGTCTCGGACCGGCCGGACTCGTGGTTCGTCATCAGCAGAAAAGGTAATTGCAGCGTCGTTTCATGGGCTTGCAATGTTGATTTGGTTGCCCTTTGCAAGTTCGTGTTTCACTCTCTTGCGTCGGTTATTTGAGGAGAACGTCTCGAAGATGATGAAGACATCGATGCCTTTCTCCCCCGATGTTGCGGTGGTGAGGATTGATTCACCACTCTTTGCTACCTATTGGAGTACCCAACATGTTCTAAGGCGGTGGGTAGGGGTATTATTCGGGGCGGCATGTATTTGGCAAGGTTGATCCAACAGTTTGTCTAGAACGGACCTATGCCTTGTGAAAGGTCTTTTTTTCTTGCCATTGTGTGTGTTATCGAACGCCCTACCAGGGTATGTCCGTTTCGCCTTATCGGCATGTGGTCCGAATATGGACTGTTCCAGAGGTGTACTCTCGGCTTTCCAAGTGTTTTCCATAGCACATTACTTTCGTACCAAATGTGGCACTTCTGCAAAGCTCCATATTCGACGACGGTTGAGGGCGTTCAAGACTCCCTCGTCCGTACAATTGCGGTGAAATATGGGCACCGCATCGTTGTCGTAGCAGTCCTTAATCTTGTTTTTAACAAGTAGGAATTTGGCCCAGAAGTGATGAACTGTTTCCTATGGCAGCTGCCATATATACGTGAGGTCATGTATGTCTGGTGGTCCGGATTTACTTGGAGAGTGCGTACTGTGGTGGGTGGGTGTGGATAAATTTTAATTCCTGACCCGACGTAGTGTCCGGGGTTTGCACAACCTACGGTGTGGACGATCTGGGCCCAGCAGGGTTTGAATTTTCTACGGGCCCAACGTCTATCCCAGAGCTCAAAGGGCGTGGTGCGCCACCTGTCAGAGGTGTCTTCGGCTCGATGGGTTCGAAGATCCGAATAGCGCCGGTCTCCGTTTTGAGAGGTGATGTATTCTTAAATCGATCATCGATTACCGCCACTAGGTGAGTAATCGGGCCAGAATTGATTTCCTGACCAGATTTAAGTCTGATCTGATCATCTGACGGTGAAAGACCCAAGGTGGCGATGCGATCCAGCAGCTCGTTTAAAGACGAGGAATCCGCCGGGGTCGCGTCATCGGGGAGGTCAGAGCCAACGTAGGAGTGATGCTCGATGGCCGCGGGAAGTGCGGCCGGCCTAGAGGCCACGCGGGCGCATACAACGAACCCGCCGAGCTGGAGGATCTGGCCCATGGTCAGGTTGTTGTCGAGGGTGATCTTGTCATTGATGACAAGATGAGCCATCGATCGCTTTTCGCTAGCGCACACCGAAGCTCTCAATGAAAGCACCATTGTTGGTGTCAAAACCGGCACATCTCGGGCAGGGAGGGCCCAAGCTGTACATCTTAGGATCGATGGTAACAGGAGACAGGGGACACGATGTTTACCCAATTTCAAAGCCTCTCGATTGAGGTATACCCTACTTCCTTCTTGATTGATCATGATGAATATGGGTTACAAGAGTTGATCTACCTCAAGATCGTAATGGCTAAACCATAAAAGTCTAGCCTATGTGGTTGCTATGATTCTGTGGTCTCTACGGACTAAACCCCTCGGCCTATATACACGCCGGAGGGGGCCTAGGGTTACAAAGGTGACTTGGGGAGGAAGGAATCGTTACACCTGGACATCTTTCTTGCCTTACTACAAACACTAGAGTCCTAACCGAAAACGGCGGAGGGTCTTCAACTTCTATCTTCATGACCCATCAATTTGGCTCAGCATCAATGACCCGGACGCCTGAGGACCCCTAAATACAAGACTCCCTCAATGATATCCGTAAATTGCCTTGTAAGTATGATGTTAACATAGAATAGCATCTCATTATCACCCCGAGTGTAGTGGTCAAGTTCAATTAAGTAATAGGGAAATAAAATTAATTTTGCAAAAGACTGCTAATAGGCCCCGAAAGAATTGGTCTAAGAAATTAGATGATGCACTTTGGACCTACCGAACAACTTATAAAAATCCTATGGGCATGTCTCCATACAAAATGGTTTATGGAAAAGCATGTCATTTACCTCTTGAGTTAGATTATAAGGCATATTGGGCAATTAAGGAACTCAACTATGATTTCAAACTTGTCGGTGAAAAGACGTTATTTGATATTAGCTCACTAGATGAATGGAGAACCCAAGCTTATGAAAATTCCAAATTATTTAAAGAAAGGGTTAAAAGATGGCATGACAAAAGAATTGATAAGCGGGAATTCAAAGTGGGTGAGTATGTTCTATTGAAAAATTCTCGTTGTAGAATTTTTGCAGGAAATCTTCTCTCCAAATGGGAAGGACCATATATTGTCGGAGAGGTTTATCGGTCTGGAGCTATTAAGATTAATAATCCGGAAGGCACTAATCTGAAGGTGGTCAATGGTCAAAGAATTAAGCGCTATATTTTAGGTACGCCTATTAATGTTGAAACTATTATTATTCAAACCATGACACCACAGGAATACGTAAAAGAGACTTTCGAGAACACTCGAGAACCATAAGAAGGAAGAGGTACGGGATACGGTAAGTAAACCGACTCGGAAAAATCTACAAAAATAATTTCTGTCAATTTTTGAATATTTAGAAAAATACAAAAATTAGAAACACACGGGAAGGCAACCCTGGTGCCCACGAGGCACCTGGGCACGCCCCTACCCCAAGCATGCCCTGGTAGGTAGTGGCCCCATGGGCACCTTCCCAACTCCGTTTTCTTGTAGTTCAAGTATTTCCTTATATAAAAATTCTCTATATATACTCCACACAGTTTGACCACTGCATCGCAGAAATATCCTCTGTTCTCGTTACATGCCTTTTTTGACAAATCTAGATCTCTATGGCTCCTCCAAGCTCCTCCAAGAACAAGTTCTATGAGAAGGTCATCAATCCCTACCTACCTGAGGTGATGAAGCACCCTCAAGCCATTGAGATGCGTGAGGGGGTGCTCCACATTCGGCCCGCTTAAGGTCCCAAGAAGACGGGAATCATGGAGGCCAGGCTCAAGGCAGCGGATCAGGAGGTCTACAAGTGCCAAGGGGTGGTGGAGCGAGGATTGAATTCCAACCACTGCATGATCATGGAATTCACCCGTGATCAAAAGGTGGCTGGCCAGTCTTTGAAGGAGATCGTCTTCAACTTCAACGAACTGATCAACTTTCTCCAAGGCCAAATCTATGATCTTTGAAACCAAAGTTTTGAGTATGAGGCAAGATTCAAAGGTATGAGTTTAGCTGCAAGTTTCAGGGGTCCAGAGACTCGTGCATCTTCTCTTGATGGGGGACCTATGTCATGGAAGCTGGAGGACCAGCCCACTTCTTCCTCGTCGGCATCATCACCCAAGGAGTCTTGACTAAACGGGTCTGGGCACTCGCCTTGGCTTTCGCTAATTTTGGGGGAGGTGCCCCGGTATCGTATCACCATCACTTTTACTTCCTTCACAAGTTTTAGTTTGATCCTTAGTATTTTCTTGATTTAGTTAAATAAAATTTTAGTGTGATCTATCTTCCGTGTGTTAGTTCGTGATCTATCTATCTATGTAATCAAATTGAGAGTTATATAATAAATATTAGTTTGAGTTTGTGCCTCTTTACTTTTTATGTCTCAATCTAATAAAGGAAATAATGAAACATATCATATGCTAATCTTATGGAAGGTAATGACATTACACAAGTGGTAAAATTTATTGAAGATTGACAAACATAGCATTGGTCAATGGTGCAAATCATGAAAGAATTAATAAGGGAAGAGAAGATTCACATGCAAATATACTATGTAGGACATCTTTTATGATTGTGAGCCCCCATTAAATATTTTATGCCAAATTGTTGATGTTGGACAAGGAAGACAACGTAATGATTTATGTTTGTTCATATTCACAAAGAAGCTGTATTGTCATAGATCCTGCAACATGTGGTGCTTGCTAAAATATCTTTGCTAGCCAAAATTCCGCACTAAGTGGAGATACTACCTATTCATCCAAAAACCTTAAGCCAATTTCATGTCATGAGAGTCCACCATACCTACCTGTGGATTGAATAAGTTCCTTCAAGTAAGTTGTCATCAGTGCATAAGGCAATAAAAATTCCTTCTAAATATGTTTGAGTTAGAGAAAATAAGCATTGTACAAACCTATGATGGAAAACTAATAAAAGTGACGGACTGCATAATAAAGGTTGCTATCATAGGGGGCAATATAACGTGACGTTCTTTTGCATTAAGGGATTGTGCATCCAAAAATAAAAGCGCATGACAACCTCTGATTCCCTTTGCGAAGGGCCTATCTTTTACTTTTATGCATTTACTTTTTATGTTCGAGTCAATAGTGTTCTCCTCTATTCCTTTTTATTTTTCTCTTTTGCAAGCATCATTGTCGGCGTACTGGGAACCAGGGTACCCAGACTTGCCTGTCTGCTGGCCGCGACGCGCTCCTACAAGTGGCCTGGTACGGCCCAGCTGATCGACCACCAGCTCAAGACCCTCACGACGGGGCCAAGCCTCGCGAGGAGAACGACGTCAAGACCTCCTCAGGAGCAGCCTCGACAAGGTGCTCCGGAGTGGCGGAGAACCCAAAGCCAAGTCTGCCTCAGGAGGAGGCGGTGATATCAGCAGTGATGCATCGCGCCAGCGGGTGCCAGCGTGCGCCAGCGGCGCAGTTATCATTTCGGTGCAAGGGGGACAGCGGAGCCGCAAGTTCCCGGGGAGCGGGGCAAAGGTTTCCTCATTGGTGCAACAAGACCGAAGACCGCAAGGACGGCAAGGAGGATGTCATCGTCGAGCCCACCACCGCGTCATCGCCTGATCCTTTTGCAGGCAAAGACTGGTTTTGTCAGGGCAGGAATGTCCTTGTGTTCCCGCTCAAAAATGGCTGTTGTGGGATCCCTTCCCGCCTAAACAGTTCGGGGGAAGAGGACCGTGGCCACCTATATAAGTAGCTAGAACCCCCACTACAAAGGGGACGGACAAACACACTTTGCCACCATACAAGGAGCAAGAACACTAGCCTCCTGACCCTCCTGAGCTTACCTCCTGAGCCCAGGAACCCCTGTACTAGCTTGTATCTCGGCTCGCCCGAGGCTAATCCACCAAAGCAGGAAGTAGGGTCTTACACCACGCGGTGGCCCGAACCTGGAGAAACTATTGTGTGCTTTGTTCGTTGTTTGCTTGAATCCTTCCACTGCGACGAGAGCGAGGCGCTTGGTAGATGAGAGTGGCAGAGATCTTCGTTCACGCCCCTGAGTTCGAACTTAACGGGTTTTGCGGAGCCCAGAATCCGACATTTGGCGCGCCAGGTAGGGGGCGTGTCGAAATCTCGCCCCTCCGACGACCTCGCCCCGGTCTCGTCCACCAACCCCGTGTCGCCCAGCTCCAACAAACCGCGACCACGATGGCGGAGGCGCACCAGACGCGTGCGGAAGCCCGTGGCGTCCGTGCCGCTTAGGCATCGCCCTTCGGCCGCGGGACTCGCCGCCACCCATCCTTGATCGTGGCCGACGGCACGATGAGCATCACCAACCCGCCGCCAGACGACCGGCAACATCCTCCGCCCAATCGACGCCAAGGCCGAGCGGCAACACGGGCCGCCGAGCACGCGGCGGTAAGCTCGCGGGACCGGCGCGAAATGGCGAACATGAGGGCCGCGATACTGGTGGCGAGGGAACTGCTAAGGTGCCGGCTGCTCGACAACGGCCACGACGCGCTACTTCTCAGGGTGGCCGAGCTCCTCGACCCCGCCAGCAACGGAGCCAAGCCATTCCGCGTCCACATGACGACGACGGGGATCGGGTGCCGCCCCAACCTTACCCGATCGCCCGTATGGTCAAAACCCACGGCGACATACGAAGGCGACATGGGGTATGATCCGCTGAACCCTGCATATGATGCCGCCCCTCTGCCTCGAAGCCCTTTGTATTCAGGAACGGCCCCCGTCGAGGAGCCACCAGAGAGCGGCCCCAGGGCTACGCCGAACACCAGATGCAACCAGGTGCCGGCACAAGGGGGCTCGGGAGCGGAAGATCAGGAGGCGGATCCCCCGCTCATGGCCCTCAACCCTTCACCATCATCGCCCATGGCCATGGAGCGAGAATGAGACGCACGCAGGTGCCTGCAGGGGCCGGCCCTGCGGCACCAGCCATAGGCCTCGGCCAACAATTTCTCTGGCCCGGGCATCGGTAGGCCAGGGGGCTACTCTGGTTGCCACATCAAGACAGAAAGGGAAGGTAAGGCCCGGGTCAGGCCCTCGTCCCCCCGCGCGTGACCCGTCGCGCATGAGCCCGCCCTGGATTTCACCAGGGGCTCACCGGCGACGGGTATGATGCGCGCGGGGAGGGGCCTTCTCCCCCCTCTGTTCAACCTCAAGATGATGCGCCTCGTGGGGTACCATCCCCCGGGCTGCGGAGGGTGCGTCTGGAGGCGGTACGACAGCCCGTCCAACGCGCACTAGGAGGTCCCAAGACTGCGGTTCCGTCCCCCTGCTCACAAAATCCCGTACCCGCTGGGCCCGACCCTGATCAAGAAGGGCTCATGGGCCATTAGGAGCGTGGGTAGGGCGGGGTCCCCCTCGCACCTCAGGACGCCGCGTCTCTGAGCGACGTTAGCCCTCAGGGGCGAAGCGTGCTCGGAGATCGCATGAGCGGCGCGCCTGGTGCTCGGAGGGACGCCTATGGCCAAGGTCCCATCCCCCCATCATGCGCAGTGTCCCACTTCATGAATGCCGCCTTTGCGTGAGTTCATGAGGGAGCGGACTAGCGCGGGGCTGGGCCCTCAAAGTGAAGGGGCGGGCATGTCAGAAGATCTCCGCTCATGACACTCTCACGTAATAATGAGTGGGGCTGTACATGCCCCGGAGTCTCCGGAGCGTCGCCCTAGGACCTTGGGGGATCCCTCCCATGCCGAGTGGAAGCACCATGCTCCGTGCTGGTCGTCGACACTGCCCCCCAATGGCTATGCCCACATCCGCCGGTGGTAGCCCTACGCTCCGTGCTGGGGAGAAGACTAAAGACCTGCTCAGGGGCCGGACGCGGCCCCTCCTTTTGCTATTCGCATTTGCTCCCTTTGTATTATTGTTCTCAAGCCGATCTCGCCGCCACGCGACTCGTTTCTTGAATAAAAGGGAGAATTTTTGTCTGTGTTTTGCGATTTCTGCCATGTTTCCTCGCTAGTCCATATTTTTGTCTTGCTGGGCCGAGCCGGGCTACGTCCGCAACCCCGCCCTGTCACTCCTCGTGAGCTGGGGCCGAGGCGTGGGCACATGTTCTGTCTGGTCTGCAGCCGGTCCACCAACCACTCTTGCGCTCACAGCAGGTACTCGCGAGGCGTGCCCGAGCGAGGTCGGCGGGCACTCCGTCCTGACACGCGACAAGGGCTTAAAGCCACAGCCTCAGGAACAAGCAAGGGAGTGCTTAAAAACCCATCCTTATAGTGTTCAATTAAATCATCAAAAGTTTAAACCTTATGACACCCATCTAACCCGGCTTTGGAGCCACAACAAAAAGAAAATTTACAACAGGAACTGGATTAAACATCGACGCCTTCGCCGGAACTGTCGCTGTCGCCCCCCTCAGGCACCGGCGCGTCCCCGATAGCTAGAACGAGCTCCATCACAAACGCGTCCACATGGCTGCTCACCCAATTCTCCGAGGGGCCGGCGACCGCCTCAGGCGCAGGCTCCAGCAGGGCCTCGAAGTCCGCATGGGGGTCAAGACGGTGCAAGTTGCCGAAGATGCGGGAAACCTCGCTCCTCAGGACGTCGCGGCTTTGCTCGTCGACGAGCTGTCGAGCCTTCCTGACCCCGCCTTCAAGACACTCCACCACCCTGGTAAAGAACCCAAGATACCCAGCGTCATCATTAACCAGGGGGCCAGCGACCCCCGAGCCAAGAAGTTCTCCTAGGGCCCGGTCGGCCCGGTGCCACAGTGCCTCAAACATCTCGGAGCGGGTGTGCTGCATTCCACGGACTCGTGCAGCCTCGTCAGAAGTTCAAGCCGCGAGGGTGGAAATGTCCTCCACTTGATGGTGAAGGCAAGACATTTCCGCCCTGGCGGCGGCGCGAGCCTTCTTCGATGCTCGCTCGCGGCGTTCCGCCTCGGCACAAGACTTTTTCGACGCCCGTTCACGACGCTTGGTTGCAACACGAGCCTTCTTCGACACCTGCAGGCGACGCTCGGCATTCGCCAGTTTGCTCTTAAGTGATGTGATCTCCTTCTGGAGCTCCTTGCGCTTGTCAGCAAAGCGAGTCTCGTGAAGCCCCAGCTTCTCGCGGTAATCCTTCCGGAGACGCTCCGCCTCCCTGGCAGCCTTCTTCGCGACAACCTCGTGGTCATCAAGGTTGCCCTCGGCCTCGGCTAGTTGGCGCTCCATCGTCTCTAGGCGCTCGCGCTCCATGCTCAGCTCCATCACCTCAAGTGCCAGCGTCTCCTCCCGTGTCGAGAGGCCAGCTGGACTACCATCATCAGCCACAGATGCAGCAAGGGCAACGCTTAGAGCACGAACATGGCACTCGAGCATGGCGCTTGAAGCTTCGAGCTCGCGCTCGCGCTCCTCCGCGGCCGCGCAGCGGCGCTTGGCATCTCGGGCCTCCTTCAGGGCACGATCGCAAGCCTCCTGAGCTGCGGCGGCCGATGCTTCCGCCTTCCTTAGGGCGGTTTCGTGCTGCAACTGGCGCATGTTGACGGCGGTCCTCAGCTGGCGCCAACCCCTCCCCAGAAGCAGACCCTCGGCCTCAACGCGCTCAGCTACTTCAGCAACCTCAACCTCGAGACGCTTCAGGGCATCCGACGCCTCCGGCACAAGGTCATGGCGGACCACGCTCCGGCGCATTGCAAGTTCCTGAAGATGACCAGGCTCGCCCCCGGCACCCGCGTCACCCAAATGGGGCTCCTCCTCTCCCTCGTGTTCAGCGTGTGCCTCGGAGCTAGCCCCAGGGGCGAGCGGCACTTCCGGCGTTGGGAGCAGGCGTGGTCCTGACGGGCGGACAGTTGCTCGAGCTGCCTCAAGAGCTTGCTGACCCATGCTGAAGGCAAGACCCGGGACACGGAGCGGACTCTCAATGTACCAAGAGCTGCCTTGCCCCAAGGAAGCTTGGGGACTGGGGGCATGACCTGTGCGATAGGGCCCGGGTGCGATTTCAAGAGCCCGCGCGAGGCCTCCTGAAGGCCCAGCATGGTCCAGAGAAGGGATGCAAGCGGAGGCTCCTACGGGCCTCGTTGTGTAACTCGAGGACGAAGCGGGAGAGACCCTGCGGAGCAAGACGTTAGCATAACCACATTGAGAAGGATGGGGAGAGCCGCAGGACACGCACCTGCTTGGCACAGTCAGCTTCATCCTCTTCAGGGCCCTCGGAGCAGGGCCGAAGACGCTCCTCAACCTTCGCCTCTTGCCTAGCGTCGCGAAGGACAGCCGGAGGCTGCTTGAGGCAGAGATGCCTAGTCCCGGAGCAAGGCCACCGCAGGCGCCCGCAGCCGGCGCCTCGCTTCCTGAGGTGGCGCTTCCCGGACTCGCCTCGACCGGAGGCTGCTGCGCCTCAGCTTCATCCACTCGCTCTAGGGATGGGGTCGACTCCAGGCCAGGGGCTCCGCGAGGCGCGTCTGCCCCAGAAAGGAAGGACGGGCTCACGAGCTCGGATACCACCAAGGAATCATCGCGAGGATTGGGGGTACCTCCCAGGATCAGCCCCCACGCATCGAAGCGGGGCATCCTTTCAGCAAGGGCCCTTCCGGCCATCGGAGCCAAGTACAAGGGAACCACGGAACTAGGGCGAGCTTCAGGCACTCCACCAACGAGCAACCGCAACAGCCCCTGGAGCCTATGAGGAGGGAGTTGCTTCCGCTAAAGATGCGCACGATCATCAAGAACCCACATCGGGTTGGAATGGCGCTAGAGTGGGGCGACACTGAGGACAAGGAAGTCCCTCACCACCATCGCCAGGGTCAACCCGCTCTTCCTCAAGTTGGTTAGTCGGCGCATCACTGGCTTCGCCCGTGGATCTAAAAGGGCCTCGTGCCTCCAGCCAGAGTGCGGCACCGTTGGTGCATCAGGAAGATGAAATTGGGGGTTGTACGCGACGGCGTCAACGAACACCCATTGTCGGCGAAACCCTTCTGTGGTGGGATGAAGCGAGAAGTCAATTCCGGAGGCAGCAGTAGCTTCCACCGCGCACAAGGACACGCACCCCGAGCGCTGCCCCCCGTCAACCAAGGAGAAGGCGAACAAGTGGCGGAGCAAGTCCACGGAAGGGGAAACGCCAACGAAAGCCTAACACAGGAACGCGAAGCCGGAAAGAAGGATGATGGACCCAGGGTCTAGGTGTAACGCCCGAATCTAGTAATGCGTGAGCACTGCATAGAAGAAGGCGGAGAAAGGGGGAAGAAGACCCCAGAAGATAGCATGGAGATGAAGCTGGATGTCGTTAGCACCAAGCTCCCTCACCGGCCGGGAAGCAAGCTAGACCCGGGTCGGTCCCCACTCGTTAGTTGCATCGGCCAAGGCGCGATGCACCTTGTCCAGACCCTCTTGGTTCACTATGGCGGAGCGACCAAGCGCCGGTTCGAGCACCGGCAGCGACGCGGTAGGTTCGCCGTCCCCCTTCTTCTTCGCCTTGCATGGCATAACGGCAAGGGGGAGGAAGCAGAGAAGGCAAGCAGAGAAGAGGGGCGATTGGGAGGCAGGAAGCAGAGGCGGTAGCAAGAAGCCCTACCAGTTGTGCGATTAGCAAGGCGCACGACTACCAAGACTGCGTGGGAGGCGGGGCCGCCCACGTCCCATCCAACCATCGCACGCCAGCCTGGCCCGCAGCCTTTGGGGCCCGCGGCGCTTCGTCCTTGACTAAGGCTTCGCCCTGAAGCCAACTCCGCGCGCGCCTTGGGCCCAGGGGCTACTGTCGGCGTGCTGGGAACCAGGGTACCCAGACTTGCCTGTCTGTGGGCCGCGACGCGCTCCTACAAGCGGCCTGGTACGGCCCAGCTGATCGACCAGCTGCTGAAGACCCTCGCGAGGGGGCCAAGCCTCGCGAGGAGAATGACGTCAAGACCTCCTCAGGAGCAGCATCGACAAGGTGCTCCGGAGGGGAGGAGAACCCAAGGCCAAGTCTGCCTCAGGAGGATGCGGTGATATCAGCAGTGACGCATCGCGCTAGCGGGTGCCACATGCGCCAGCGGCATAGTTACCATTTCGGTGCAAGGGGGACAGCGCAGCCGCAAGTTCCCGAGGAGCGGGGCAAAGGTTTCCTCATTGGTGCAACAAGACCGAAGACCGCAAGGACGACAAGGAGGATGTCATCGTCGAGCCCACCACCGCGTCATTGCCTGATCCTTTTGCAGGCGAAGATAGCTTTTGTCAGGGAAGGAACGTCCTTGTGTTCCCGCTCAAAAATGGTCGTTGTGGGATCCCTTCCCGCCTAAACATTTCGGGGGAAAAGGACCGTGGCCGCCTATATAAGTAGCTAGAACCCCCACTTCAAAGGGGACGGACAAACACACTGTGCCACCATACAAGGAGCAAGAACACTAGCCTCCTGACCCTCCTGAGCTTACCTCCTGAGCCCAGGAACCCCTGTAATAGCTTGTATCCCGGCTTGCCCGAGGCTAATCCACCAAAGCAGGAAGTAGGGTCTTACACCATGCGGTGGCCCGAACCTGGATAAACTCTTGTGTGCTTTCTTTGTTGTTTGCTTGAATCCTTCCACCGCGACGAGAGTGAGGCGCTAGGTAGATGAGAGTGGGAGAGATCTTCGTTCACGCCCCTATGCTCAAACTTAACGGGTTTTGCGGAGCCCTGAATCCGACAATCATGTGGTGGGGAAAGATCTAGGCACATATACCCAGTTGAATGTGAGTGATCATGAGTTATTATTATTGACATCACCCTTGAGGTGAATAAGTTGGGAGGCGAAACTATAAGCCCCTATCTTTTTATGTGTCTGGCTGAAACATTTTGCTCCATATATATGTTGTGAGTATTAACAATCATAGAAGACTAATTGATAGTTGAGTATGTGGACTTGCTGAAAGGCTCCAACATGTGACTCTTCTTGAAAATATGATGAATTGCAATTGCATTGTTGACTAAGAACATAGTTTGTTAGTTTTGAAGAAAGTTTATGCTTCATAATTTGCTATTGTAATGAATTTTTACTTGCTCATGAGAAGTTCTATGATATTATTTATTGATGTCATAATAATTATCATTATGCTACTATGTCCATATTTTGTTTTTATCAACACCTCTCTCTCTCTCTAAACATGTGGACATGATTATTGATATCGGTTTTCGCTTGAGGACAAGCGAGGTCTAAGCTTGGGGGCGTTGATACATCCATTTTGCATCATATTTTCCTACTATTATTTTTAAAGTATTTATTCATTATAATACTTTAGGGACTAATTCTAATGCATTTTCTCTCATAATTTGCAAGGTTTACACAAAGAGGGAGAACACCGCAGTTGGAATTCTGGACCTGAAAACGCTATGTCAGAGATACCTATTATGCACATCTCCAAATCGGTTGAAAATTGACGAAGAATTATTTTGGAATATATAATAAGTATTGGAGAGAAGAACCACCGTAGGGGGGCACCCAAGCACCCACGAGGCTCCAGGGTGCGCCACCCCCTCCTGGCGCGCCTTAGTGCCTAGTGCGGGCCTAGGCCTACTTTCGGCGACCATCTTCTGGTATAACATAACATTTTCCCTAGAAAAACTCAGGAGGGGACTTTCGGGCGGAACATTGCCCTCTCGAGCGGAACTTGGGCAGGAGCACTTTTGCTCTCTAGCGAAGCGATTTCGTCAGGGATACTTCCCTCCGTGAGGGGGAAACCGAAGCCATCGTCATCACCAGCAACCATATCGTCGTGGGAGGATCAATATCCATCAACATCTTCACCATCACTATCTCATATCAAACCCTAATTCATCTCTTGTATTCTATCTTTGTATCAAAACCTCAGATTGGTACCTGTGGGTTGCTAGTAGTGTTAATTATATCTTCTAGTTGATGCTAGTTGGTTTATTTAGTGGATTGTAATATGTTCATATCCGTTATGATATTTATTACCCCTCTTATCTTGAACATGCATAGGCTTTGTGAGTAGTTACTTTTGTTCTTGAGGCCATGGGAGAATTCATGTTGCAAGTAATCATGTGAATTTGGTATTCGTTCGATATTTTGATGATGTGTATGTTCTGATTCCCTTAGTGGTGTTATGTGAACGTCGACTACATGACACTTCACCATCATTGGGACTAAGGTAATGCATTGTGGAGTAGTTATTAGATGATGGGTTGCGAGTGTTGGGGATATAAACCCACGATGTAACCCACCGTACCAAGGCCGGGTCATGTTAATGGCGACTCTTGGAGCCAGACTTCAGGTGGGCCGAGGTGGCCAAGGCGCAAGACTGGAAGGCGGGCTCACAAGATGGGCCGGCTTAAGGTCCGGAGCTAGAAGGCGGCGGTGACAGCCCAGGCACATTAGTCGTCGTACGGTGGCTTGCAAAAGGAGCAAGGTGACTTAGAATCAGATTTAGTCACGGGTCGTAATACGACCTGGACTCTTGTAAGCCCGGGGCCTCGACATGTATATAAATAAGAGTCTCTGGGGCAGATTGACCAGGTTACAATCAATCGATAGCTAGGTCAAGCGAATCCGCTCCCTTATAATCGATACTCAAGCAATAAGCAGAGAAGCATGACGTAGGCTATTACCTCGATCGTTGCTACCTCTTGAGCTTGCGTTGGTTTTTCCCTTGAAGAGAAAAGGGTGATGTAACAATGGAGAGTAAATATTTCCCTTAGTTTCAGAACCAATGTATCAATCCAGTAGGAGACAACGCGCAAATATCCAAATACATGCACAAACAATCAAACAACTTGCACCCAACACTATAAAGGGGTTGTCAATCCCTTCACGGTTATTTGCAAAAGTGAGATCTGATAGAGATAGATAAACAATAAAGTAAATATTTTTGGTATTTCTGGTTTATAGATTGGGAAGTAAAAAATTGCAAAATAGTAGGTCGGAAACTTATAAGATGGAAAATAGACCTGGGGCCATAGGTTTCACTAGAGGCTTCTCTCAAGATAGCAAATATCACGGTGGGTAAACAAATTACTACCAAGCAATTGATAGAAGAGCGCATAATTATGACGATATCTAAGGCAATGATCATGAATATAGGCATCACGTCCGTGTCAAGTAGACCGACTCCTGCCTGCATCTACTACTATTACTCCACACATCGATCAAAACGATTCAGCGTCTAGAGTATTAAGTCCATAAAGAACAAGGTAACACATTAAGTAAGATGACATGATGTAGCGGAATTAACTCAAGCAATATGATGAAAACCCCATCTTGTTATCCTTGATGGCAACAATACAATACGTGTCATGTACCTTTCTATCACTTGGATTAAGCACCACAAGATTGAACCCAAAGCAAAGCACTTCTCCCATTGCAAGAAAAACAAATCTAGTTGGCCAAACCAAACCGATAGTTCGAAGAGAATTACTAAGATATCAAATCATGCATATAAGAATTCAGAGAATATTCAAATAATATTCATAGATAAGCAGATCATAAATCCATAATTCATCAGATCTTGGCAAACACACCGTAAAAGAAGATTACATCGGATAGATCTCTAAGAACATCGAGGAGAACATGGTATTGAGAATCAAAGAGAGAGAAGAAGCTATCTAGATACTAGCTATGGACTCATAGGTTTGTGGTAAACTACTCACGCTTCATCGAAAGGGCAATGGTGTTGATGTAGATGCCCTCCGTGGTCGAATCCCCCTCCGGCAGAGTACAAGAAAAGGCCTCCAGATGGGATCTTGTGGATACAGAAAGTTACGGCAGTGGAAAAGTGGTTTTGACGCCTCCTCTATGGTTTCTGGAATATATGTGAATATATAGGCGGAAGAAATAGGTCGGTGGAGTCACGAGAGGCCCACAAGGGTTGGGGCGTGCCCTCCGTCCTTGTGGCCACCTCATGGCTTCCCTGACATGTACTCCAAGTCCTCTGGATGTCTTCTGGTCCAAGAAAAATCCTCGTAAACTTTCGTTCCGTTTGGAGTCCGTTTGATATTCCTTCTCTGCGAAACTCAAAAACATGGAAAAAAACACAAACTGGCACCGGGCTCTAGGTTAATAGGTTAGTCCCAAAAATAATATAAAATAGCATATTAATGCATATAAAACATCCAAAACAGATAATATAATAGCATGGAACAATTAAAAATTATAGATACATTGGAGACGTATCAAGCATCCCCAAGCTTAACTCTTGCTCATCCTCGAGTAGGTAAATGATAAAACAGAATTTTTGATGTGGAATGCTACCTCACATATTTTCAAAGCAATATCTTTATTGTGGTATGAATATTCAGATCCATGTGTTTCAAGTAGAAGTTTATATTGACATGAGAACAATAATATTTCAAGCATACTAGATAGTAAATCATTAAGCTTCAAAAATAACATGGCTAAAGAAAGTTATCCCTACAAAATCATATAGTCTTATTATGCTCCCTCTTCTCAACACAAGGTAATCATGCCCACCCCAGTGTCAAACAAGCAATTGGTTCATACTTTTTAACGCGCTTTAGCCATTTCAACTTTTCATGCAATACATGAGCGTGAACCATGGATATAGCACTATGGGTGGAATAGAAGGTGGTAATAGACAAAAGTTGGGAGAAAGTCTCACATCAACTAGGCAAGTCAATGGACTACGGAGATGTCCATCAATTGATATTAATGTGAGTGAGTAGGGATTGCCATGTAACGGATGCACTACAGCTATAAGTACATGAAAGCTCAAAAGAAAACTAGTGGGTGTGCATCAACTTGCTTGCTCATGAAGACCTAGGGCATTTGAGGAAGCCCATCACTAGAATATACAAGCCAAGTTCTATAACGAAAAGTCCCACTAGTGTATGAAAGTGACAACATAGGAGACTCTCTATCTTGAAGAAGATGGTGCTATTTTGAAGCACAATTGTGGAAAAAGATAGTAACATTGTCCCTTCTATCTTTTTCTCTCATTTTTTTATTTTGGGCTCTTTGGCCTCTTTTTTGTGGGCCTCTTTGGCCTCTTTTATTTATTCGGGCTTCGTTGGCCTCTTTTATTTATAATCTCACATGGGATAATGTTCTAATAATCATGATCATCACACTTTTATTTACTTACAACTTGATATTATAACTCGGTGCTAGAACAAAGATATGGCTCTATATGAATGCCTCCGGTGGTGTATCGGGATGTGCAATGATCTAGAGTGACATGTATAAAAATATATGAACGGTGGCTTTGCCACAAATACTATGTCAACTACATGATCATGCAAAGCAATATGACAAGGATGATGCGTGTCATAATAAACGGAACGATGGAGTTACATGGCAATATATCTCGGAAAGGCTATGGAAATGCCATAATAGGTAGGTATGGTGGCTGTTTTGAGGAAGGGTATAAGGTGGTTTGATGCACCGGCGAAAGTTGGGCGGCACTAGAGTGGCTAGCAAGGTGGAAGGGAGAGAATGTGTATAATCCATGGACTCAACATTAGTCATAAGGAACTCACATATTTATTGCAAAAAGGTTTATTAGCCCTCGAAGCAAAGTACTACTATGCATGCTCCTAGGGGGGAGGTTGGTAGGAGTTAACCATCGCGCGCCCCCGACCTTCACGCAAAGGTAAACAATCAAGACACAAGTGCTTCAATTCGGTTACATAGTTAGGAGACCATATGAGCATGTTATGGGAATCACGAACCTCAACATTTCCTCAACCCTACAATTTAATACTGGCATGATTCTAATATTACCATCCTCATATCTCAAAACAATCATACTTTTTATATGGAAGTTTTTATTATATCTCCTTTGGATGCCTACCATATTAGGATTAAATTCATAACCCAAGAAAATTACCATGCTGTTTAGAGACTCTAAAAATAATATAAGTGAAGCAAGAGAGTTCAACAATTTCTATAGAATAAAACCACCGCCGTGCACAAAAAAGATATAAGTGAAGCACTAGAGCAAAATTGCCTAGCTCAAAAGATATAAGTGAAGCACATAGAGTATTCTAATAAAACACGATTCAAGCGTGTCCCTCTCAAAAGGTGTGTACATCAAGGATGATTGTGGCAAACTAAAAAGCAAAGACTCATATCATACAAGACACTCCAAGCAAAACACATATCATGTAGTCAATAAAAATATAGCCTCAAGTAAAGTTACCAATAGATGAAGACAAAAGAGGGGATGCCTTCCCGGGGCATCCCCAAGCTTAGGCTCTTGGCCATCCTTGATTACCTTGGGTGCCTTGGGCATCCCCAAGCTTAGGCTCTTGGCCATCCTTGATTACCTTGGGGTGCCTTGGGCATCCCCAAGCTTAGGCTCTTGCCACTCCTTATTCCATAGTCCATCAAATCCTTACCCAAAACTTGAAAACTTCACAACACAAAACTCAACTGAAAACTCATGAGCTCCGTTAGTAAAACAAAGTGAATAATCAGTCAAGGTACTGTTGTGATATTATTCTTATTTATATTTGTGTAATATCTACTATATTCCAACGTTTCCATGGTTCATACCCCCCCGATACTAGCCATAGATTCATCAAAATAAGCAAACAACACATAGAAAACATAATTTGTCAAAAACAAAATAGTTTGTAGCAATCTGAAAACTTCACATAATTCTGTAACTCTAAAAATCTAGAATAATTAGGAAGACATGGGGAATTTGTATATCAATTTTGTTTAAAAATTTCAGAAGGTTTCACATTCCAGCGAATTATTGAATTTTCTGCACTGGACGCAAAAGTTTCTGTTTTTCAGCAAAATAAAATGAACGATCACCGTAAGCCATCCCAAAGGTCTAACTTGGATCTAACACTAATTAAAACACCAAAACACAATTACTACAGAACTAATAGTGTCTGAAAATTTAAAAACAGAACCGAAAAGCAAAAAGCAAAAATAAAATTGGGTTGCCTCCCAACAAGCGCTATTCTTTAAAGCCTTTTAGCTAGACATTGATAATTTTAATGATGCTCACATGAAAGACAAGAATTGTCGCGCAAAGAGAGCATCATAAAACACGAGACAAACACATATAAGTCTAACATACTTCCTATGCATAGGCATTTTGTAGGCAAACAAATTAGCAAGATAAGCAAGATCTATCATATGCGAGGAAGAAGAAAGAGCCAATAGCAATCTCAACATAACGAGAGGTAATTTAGTAACATGAAAATTCCTACAACCATATTTTCCTCTCTCATAGTAATTACATGTAGTATCATAATCAAATTCAACAATATAGTTATCACATAAAATATTCTCTACATGATCCACATGCATGCAAAGTTGACACTCTTTCATAGTGGGATTAACATAGAACAAAGTCATTACTTCTCCAACCCCACTTTTATCAAAATATTCATAAGATTGATCAATCTCCAAACTAGTGGGATCAAAAGTTGATATTCTTTTAAACCCGCTTTCAATATTATTACAAACATTATTATCAATCTAATATTCATCATGGGGCTTAAATAAATTTTCAAGATCATAAGAAGAATCACCTGTAGCGACCAGACCTCAAGCAGTCTGATCTCTGTGCATCTGTGTCATCCCTGGATCAGTAATGCTGACACGCATAGTACTTGAAGGATTTATAACAGAGTAGCAATCACATACTTGTTACATCGATAGTTCCAACAATGAACTTATTAAAATAAAAATGGATGAAGGCCATCTAACATGATAACAGCGGAAGGCTTGGAAGATAAGTGAGTCCATCAACTCCAGTGGCATCACTGAGTATAGAACCACGACCTAAAAGGCATCTTACTCGTCGTCTGAAAATTCTGCAACATGAAACGTTGCAGCCCGAAAACGGGTCAGCACATGGAATATGCTAGCAAAGTAACACAAGAGAGCAATGAAAGTAAAGCTATACTATATGCAATATGGCTGGTGGAAAGCTCTATGGTTACAGTTTTTGCGTAAAGCCAATTTTTCCCTACTTCAAAGGAATAAATTTTAATTAACTATCATGGTAGTTGAAACATCGTTGAGAAGATAGACATTCTCTCAACCCCAATTAAAGTTCATCATCAAACCCAACAAATTAATTAAAGCAACATGATGAGATTCACATGATAATCCAAGTACTAGATACTCAAGACGTCCGTAACCGGGGACATGGCTAATCATGATCAGTTTGTACACTCTGCATAGGTTTGTGCACTTTTCTCCACAAGACTCGATCTCCTCCGTTTGATTTCTCGCACTGCATGATGTTTGAGAGACGGATGACCGAGACACAGTCGTTCAGAAGCACTAGCACCTACGGCCGGGTGAACCGTACCAACCTACATCCCCTACATCTGCTAGTCCACCACTGTAGATGTTCGCACAACTTACTCATACTATGCTAGAGCCCATAATAGCATTGTGGCTGCACAAGGAAGTTTCTAGTATGAATAATCTCATGATCCCTTTGAGCCTGGGTGGCGGTCCGAAGAAAAACTGGCAATCCTTGAAATACCCAGATGCCTCAATCCACCCAGATGTGTATTAATGTTGCCACCTTAAGTTGAGAAAATAATTAACAAACTCACATCTCTCATGGATTTCACTCACCCAATCCACGTCTACGAGCATAGCATGTCCTAACAGCAAATGTAGAAGTAACTCCCAAAGGTTTGAATGTAATGCAGGTAATAGGTACTACCTCAGTCTACTTCCCAGTCCCACAAGTTAATTGATCCTACTCATGCACTGTGTGATGGGTTGACTAATGCAATGAAAACTGGGTAATTGGAAACTATGATCAAAGTGTTACTTGCCTTGCTGATGATCCGCAAAACCTAGAGATTCAAAGTAGCAAGCGGTGCACTCCGGGTACTCTATCGCAAACAAACAAGCACCCAATAAGTACTTAACTAATGCACGGGTAAAACTCGAATAAAAGATCTAACCAGAAAGTTCAACTTAAGAACTCTGGTTTGCAAAAGAAACGACAAAAGAAGAAACAACAAAAGACAAACGGCGAAAGAGAAACAACTACCGAACCAATCTAGACCTTAGTCCAAATTTAACAGAGGCAAACGCTTGAGCGACTAGGTTAAGCGGAAAGAGAATTTCGATACGAAACTCCAGGCGCTTGAATCACCTGATTCCGATCAACGAGCGAAAAGTTAAACTAAAACGAAGATCGGATCAGAGATCGCAATCAGAAAATAACTGCGAAAAAGAAAACTAAAACAGCTTAACGGACGGACGTTCGTTAGCTGAGATTAAACGACGAATTCGTTCGTTAGAACGAACGAACGGGTGAACGTTCACTATTTAACTAAACCAGAAAAATAAAATAGAAAACCGATCTAAATAAAAAAACGACTAGGGGTTCTAAAAAACAACGGTTTTCTGGAGAAAACCGGCGGCAGCTACTTCGAGAACTGCCGGCGGCGGAGGCTGGCGTCGCGGCGGCGGGCGAGGGCGGCGGCTGCGGGGGTGGCGGCGGGCAGCGGCGGCAAGGGCGGCGGCTAGCGGCGGCGAGGGCGGCGGCTGGCGGCGGCGTGCTGGCGTCGCGGCGGCGGGGTTGGCGTC